>CM066567.1:26252695-26877695 GCA_033816785.1 Picus viridis
CCAAGTATTAGGTAAACTACTGTTGTGTCTCATGTATGACTAATGGTTTCACCTATGACAAAGGTTACACAACTCCATTGGGTATTAAACCATCTAATCATTTAACTTCTCGCCAGCATTACACATATCTCTGTCCTTCATTGGAACAGTAATGAATGCATAGAAGAAAAAACTACAGAAAGTGATTTGGCTGTCTTGATTCATGTTAGAGGTGCACACATAATATTACCCATGCCATTATTTGTTCCTCTACAGGTAATATCAGAGAAAACCCTCAGGAGACAAAACTATATTGCTTAATCATTACTAGGGATGTTGTTTCCATGCCAAACTTTCTGTCTAAGGTTCTCTGTCTCATAAGCTTCTGTCACACAAGAATCCATGGATTATTTCTTCTTATTATTGGAGCTTCCAAGTACTATGCTAGTAGGAACACAGACATATATATGCCACATGCACTGCTGCTATTTGAGGTCTGTATGGAGGAATACTCAGTCACCTGGTCTGAGATACTACATCATTCATATATATTAAATTGAACTGTGCTCAATAAATTGAACCGTATAATAAATTATATCCATAAATGCATCAGGGATATGATAACTGTTGCAACAGACTGCTTTCTACGTACAATTTCTATGACATTTTGAAGTGTTTTTTCCACCATACAAAAATCAGAGAAGACAGATCATTCCCATGCAACTTTAGCATTATTTTATCCCTAGTACACTAACAGAAAAGGTTGAATTTTATTTAATTAAAAGATTTGACCTAAGACAAAAGTGGACATTAGTCATCACCACAGATGAGTCAGGGTGGAAGGCACCCAAAGGATCATCTAGTTCCAACCCCTCTGCCATGGGCAAGGACACTTTCCAGCCTGGCCTTAAAAACTTCCAGGGATGGGGCTTCCACCACCTCCCTGGGCAACCTGTTCTAGTGTCTCACCACCACTATGGTGAAGAACTTCTACCTAATGTCTAATCTAAATCTACCCTCATCTCGCTTGGATTCATTCCCCCTAGTCCTATCACTACCCAAGACCCTAAAAAGTCCCTCATCAGCTTTCTTGTAGGCCCCCATCAGCTATTGGAAGGTCACAATAAGGTCTCCTTGGAGCCTTCTCTTATCCAAACTGAACAACCCCAACTCTCTAAGCCTGTCCTCATAGAAGAGGAGCTCCAGCACTCTGATCACTCTTGTGGCCCTTCTCTGGAAGTGTTCCAGCACGTCCATATCTTTTGTGTAATAGGGACTCCAGACCTGGACATAGTACTCCAGGTGGGGTCTCGCAAGAGTGATACAGAGGGGGAGAATCACCTCCCTCGACCACGCTTCTCTAGATGCAGCCCAGGAGACAACTGGCTTTCTGGGCTGCAAGTGTATGACTGGTGACTCATATTGAGCTTCTACCTGCCAACACCTCCAAGTCCTTTTCTTCATGGCTGCTCTCAAGCCAGTCACTTGTTGTTGGGATTTTTTTCCCCCTCTTTTAACAATATAACAGTTGGCAAAAAAATGGTTAAGCAACAGAAATAGTACTGTCCAGTTCCCAAGTAATACAGGAAGGGTTTTTACTTCCAGATTTCTCTTACAAATTTAGAAGCCTATGAGGTCAGAAGCACCATAAAAACTTAGAGAACGAATCCACCACCTACCTAGTTGTATTACCAAGGCATTGTGTATATTTAATCCAAAATTTCCCTACTTTAATTTGTAGATTAAAGGACCAGCAGATAGACTGAAATAATCTTTACCATAATTCTAACAGCAGTTTATATTCAGCCTCTTACTTTGTTCCAACAGGTAACAGCAAAAATCAGTACTCACAGAGTATTTTGAAAGCACTGTCCAAACAATTTTCTATGCCCTTTTGAAGAATTCACAGATGAAAGAGAAAACTGGATAAGAACAGAAAAACAAAGCCTAGAACTCCTGGGGTTGGTTTTCTTTGTTTGTTTTGGTTGGTTAGTTTGGTTTTTTTGTGGGGTTTTTTGGTTGGTTGGTGGTTTTTACATAAATAGCTTGGAAAACTTAAACCAGAGCTAATTTACAACTTGGAAAACCTGTATGTTTTGAGATACATAGAACAAGCATTTCTTCTAAAAAAAATAAGTGTAGCATAGTAAGGGATTAAATTTGTATGGACAAAAAGTAGTGAATTATTTCACTTGAGAGAAAAATCAGGTGGCCATTAAAGTGCTGGTTTTAGAGCTTCTGAGAATTTTTTTACTGTACCATTTCAGTTTCATTTCAGACTCCCAGAGAACACAATGTAATATACCAATACTTCACTGCAAATAGCCCCTATTTTTTGCATTGATTTTGTTTAGATAGACACTGAGTGGTAAAAAGATTGTGTAATTGCTCTATTCGGAAAATAGCATTAGCAGCCAAGAAAACCTTCATTAGTTCATTATCCAATTTTCCCAGGTGAAAGAAATGTCATATGGAGTGTGTGTGTCTCTGTCAAATCACATAGTGACAAACCACAAACTGCAATCTATCTAAATTACTGTTGAATTAGAACCTCCATTCCACAATAACAAACAAGACTGTGTACCTCACACAGACTACATTTTCCTGTCATATATTTCTTTAAGGACTTTGGACTAATACACATCTAGAATAATGCAAGTAAAAAAAAAAAAAAAAAAGTTTATTTTATTGATTTGCAGATATTATAAAGATGTCTCAGTGTAGGTAATGAATCACAGAATGGTTTGAGTTGGAAGGGACCTCCTAAAGTCATCTTCCACTAGTTCAGGTTGCTCAGAGCCTTATGTCAAGCTTCACCTTGAATATCATCTCCAGGCATGTGGCCTCAACCACCTCCCTGGGCAACATTTTCCAGTGTTTCAGCACCTTCATGGTGAAGAACTTGTTCCTAACATCCCACTTAAATCTATTCTTCTCTCATTTTACAGTAATACAATAATACAATACACCAGGTTGGAAGAGACCCTCAAGATCATCGCATCCAACCCATCAACCAATCCAACCCACCCAACAACTAGACCATACAGCCAAGCACCCCATCAAGTCTTCTCCTGAACACCTCCAGTGAAGGTGACTCCACCACCTCCACGGGTAGCCAATTCCAATGGGCAATCACTCTCTCCGTGTAGAACTTCTTCCTAACATCCAGCCTAAACCTCCCCTGGCGCAGCCTGAGACTGTGTCCTCTTGTTCTGGTGCTGGTTGCCTGGGAGAAGAGGCCAACCTCTGCCTGGCTACAACCTCCCTTCAGGTAGTTGTAGAGAGCAATAAGGTCACCCCTCAGTCTCCTCTTCTCCAGGCTAAGCAACCCCAGCTCCCTCAGCCTTTCCTCATAGGGCTTGTGTTCCAAACCCCTCACCAGCTTTGTTGCCCTTCTCTGGACACGTTCCAGCAAGTCAACATCCTTCCTAAACTGAGGGGCCCAGAACTGGACACAGTACTCAAGGTGTGGCCTAACCAGTGCAGTGTACAGGGGCACAATGACCTCCCTGCTCCTGCTGGCCACACTGTTCCTGATGCAAGCCAGGATGCCATTGGCCTTCTTGGCTGCCTGGGCACACTGCAGGTGCCCCTGGCCCCTCATCCTACCACTACAAGGCTTTGGAAACAGTTCCTGTGCAGCCTTCTTTTAGGCCCCCTTACTGGAAGGATGCTATTAGGTCTGCTTGGAGCCCTCTCTTCTCTAGGCTGAACAACCCCAGCTCCCTCAGCTTGACCTCATAGCAGAGGTATTCTAGCCTCCTGATCACTCCTCTGGACACACTCCATCAGGTCCGTGTCCTTCCTGTGTTGAAGGCTCCAGAACTGGACACAGTACTCCAGGTGAGGTCTCACCAGAGCAAAGTGGCAGAATCACTTCTCTTGACCTACTGACCACACTGCTTTTGATGCAGTCCAGGATGCCATCAGCCTTTTGGGCTGCTAAGGCACACTGTTGGCTCATGTCCAGGTTCTCATCCACCACCCCCTCCAGGTCCTTTTCTGCAGGGTTGCTTTCAATTTCATCACCCCCACTCTGTTTTGATATCGAGGATTGCCCCTAGGTCTTCAGTGCTGGAGAAAAGATATGTCCTTTGCAGCTTTACCAACGGTATCTACACAATCTATCTGTCATGTTAGTCTTACATTGGAGTTGCAACTTGAATAATTAGCTGTAGAAAGTAACTCTCGTTAAGTCAAAAATAGAAAAGCTGTAAATTCAAACAACCAAAATAAGTATTCATCCACATTTTAATAAATAAGCACGGGTAAGCATAATTCTGCTTTTGCGTATATATTTCATATCCTCAAATAAATGTTTTTCCAGGAGAAAAAAAAATAGTTTTTTTATTTCATAACTGAAGATGGGATTTTAATGAATATGCATAAGGAAAACAATTTAAGACCATAAGGAAATTTCAGTATCTTGTGTTCCTTACTTTTCAAGTTTTCAGGTGGGTAAGTAGGTTAAATTACTTGGAACGGATATTTTTTTTTAAGACTGATCAGCAGTTCTATAATTATGGAATTATAGAATTGTTAGGGTTCGAAGGGACATCAAAGATCATCTAGTTCCAACTCCCCTGCCATGGGCAGGGACACCTCACACTAGATCAGGTTGCTCAGAGCCACATCCAGCCTGGCCTTAAAAACTTCCAGGGATGAGGCTTCTACCACCTCCCTGGGCAAACTGCTACAGTGTCTCACCACCCTCAAGGTGAAGAATTTCTTCCTATCATCCAGTCTGAATCTACACATTTCTATTTTTTTTTTCCATTCCCCCTAGTCCTATCATTACCTGACACCCTAGAAGTTCCTCACCCACCCCATTTTCCCTCTTTTTCCCAGAGCACCTGGGCTCTGATAGAGTCTCCTCCCACCCCAGGTGTGGCCACTTGGCCCTCCACACCCACTCCCCTTTTTAACCCTCCCCCCCCAGGAAAAGCAAAAGCCCCAAACTGAGCCCATGTGGGCTGAGGGATCCTCCTCTCATCACTGGTGAGTCCCCATTTTATGAATAAATGGAGTTTATCTTACTAGAAAAGAATTAACCAGGTTGAAAAAGACCTTTGAGATCATCAAGTCCAACCTATCATCCAACACTATCTAATCAACTAAACCATGGCACCAAGCACCCCATCCAGTCTCTTCCTAAACACCTCCAGTGATGGTGACTCCACCACCACCCTGGGCAGCCCATTCTTTCTATGAAGAACTTCTTCCTAACATCCAGCCTAAACCTCCCCTGCTGCAGCTTGAGACTGTGTCCTCTTGTTCTGGTGCTGGATGCCTGGGAGAAGAGACCAACCCCAACCTGGTTACAACCTCCCTTCAGGTAGTTGTAGATGGCAACTTATGAAAGGAAAAATCACTATCAGCAAAATATTTCTTATGGTCATTTGTTAATTGCATTTCTCACTATCCGTGCAAGGAAGCAAAGGGTACTTTTAATCCTGATGTTGCAGACTGGAGGATATGCTAGGAACATTTGTATAGAAGCTGAGTAAAAATACCAGCCAAGTGCTGGCCATGCAAAGCAGCTATCACATCAGAACTTCACTTCATGTCCCCATAAATATCCCCTTTCAGAGTAAATTCAGCTTCACTGGAAAAAAAAAAAATCAAGTTTGTCTGTCAATTTCTTGCTGATTTTAAACATAATTACATGAATAATCAAGATTTCACACCAGAAGATGAACAAAATTTGGCCCTGCATAATGAGGGGTTAAAATTAATTACTTCTATCATTCGTACCATTACAGACTGCATTGTTAAACTCTAGAATTAATAGCTGGGGGGGGGGGTGTCAAAAGGAAAAAAACACCACAGCAAAGTAAATCTGGGAAAGCCACTTCCAGTTACAGTTATCCTGACCATTATTTCTACATGTTGCAGGATTTTTAAAAGGAAAGTACTTCTTCCTTACAACACCATACATATATAAAAGTGTTTGCTCCTAATCGAGGGGAACATTTTTCAATGCCTTCTAGCACATTAAGAAGTTCTTTTACACGGACACTTGCTCAGTGGGGCACAGACAATGAAGTGGTGTCAGACCTTATAATTTAAAAGGAAGACAAATGACCACATCTGATATCACGCATGGTTTCTTTGTGGCATCATACCATTCCCCTCTGCATAGCCTAATAAAATCATGCATTACATTTTATTTCCTATAATTTTTACAATCAGGCCTTGACAGTGATGACTCACTCTCTTGCAATGAAACCTGTGTGTGTTTAATCAGAAATTATTTTATGTGGATTCATCCTTGCACTCAGGACTTAAATGATACAGTACTGATACTCATTTTGCTCAAATTACACTGGTGCAAAGGAGGATGAAATTGGGTACTAATCATTTCCAAAGACATTTACAGCATATCCCAAGACATACTCTTAGTCATGCAACAAACCAATTAATCCTTCATGCATTTCTAATCGGTCAAAAGTGACTGTAAGGATCAGATTCTGCTTTCATTTACCACAAAGCTTTTCCCAATGCGTATAGTATACTGAAACCTCCTTCAGACATGTTGCTGCATAGGCTAGTGATCTGCTCCCAGTTTTTATATCTGCTAAAATATATTCACAACAGGTAAGAGTCTAATCCAAAAAGATGCTAAAGGAAGAAACAACAACAAAATTGGTAAGAAATACACTGCTGTTGTCACTGCTTGTGGCAAGCTAAAATAATTGCAATGAAATCTGTTACTCCTTGAAATCTTACCAGCCTTGGTGATTATCAGGTAATTAGTGATTGCTAATGATCTTAGGGATGTTACTAGACCATAAACAGAAATAAGTTGATGTTGGACCACCTGACTAGCATTAATTATGTAGCTTTACCATCATCCTTCTTACCGAAGCAGGACACCTTGCAATATGCAACATTTAGTCAAGTGAGACAATTGGGGTATCATTCCCATTTTAGAAAGGGCAACAGAAGAAATAAAACCAGAAGTAGCCAGTGCTGCAAAAGAAGTGAGTAGCAGATCAGGTTCATTAACTCAAGTGTCATGAGCAGTTAGCTAGTATTTTAACCCACCTATTGCCTGTGTTTTAATTACAAAGTAGAAATTTTGCATTACAGATTTCAGATAAACTGGGCATCTCCAGCTCCAAATGACTTCAACGAGAACAACGATTTGCAATGTGGCAAAGGAGTGCAGCTCAGAGGCTGTGCTGGCATGAGTCAGATATGCTGGCTTCTTTTCATGATACTGTCTGCAGATTTTTGCTGACTCCTGTTAGTTTCTAAAAATGCTGTTAAGCTTATGTTTTACAATCTGTGTACATCCAAGAAGTACAGATCACGGGGATTAACAACTTCTAACTCCCCAGATCTCAAGTTACCAAAAGAAGCAGCTCTACAATGGCACCTTTTCTATAAAGATTCTATTATAAAAACACCCTTTGAGAACCAGGCTAAACAAACGTATTACCCATCCTGGAAAGGTTTGGTCATGCAAGTTTCTGAGATATGGTAGGAATATGGCAAGCACACATTTTAATAAACAAGGCTTAACAGCTTAACAACACTTTTCAACAGCAGAGAGATCTCGAGACATTACCTAACAGCTGCAGTTACTTTTGTGTGAGAAATTAGTGTGCAAAACTAAGGTACAAAACTTATGAAAGGCAAGGCAGATAAAGGGAGGCAAATAATAAAGACATATAATGATAAAGAGCTCAACCAAGACATGCACAATTTACTGTGTACATCATAGAAAACAAAATCAGAATATTTTGTATTAAAGTAAATAAAACAGCCTATTGCCTCTTTTTTTTTTTTTTTTTTTTTTTTTTTTTTTTTTTTTTTTTTTTTGGTGCTAAAGGGGTGCTACTGAATTTTAGAGGAGTGTCTCAGATCAAGAAATACTCACTGCATTAGGAAATACACACAAGCTAACCACCCTAACAAAGGATAACTTTCCAAAGAAGGTGATGGTGTAAGAAAGTTCATTGATTCACTCAGTTTCCATCTTCTCTCATCCCACATTCCTATATGTATGTCTCTTCACTTTAACCTATGTCTGATAAAAAAAAGGCCAACAGGCTTGTTACATGTCTATGTAAAAAGAATAAAATTACATGAGGTTAACAGTAAATTTGCATATTCAATAATATCTGTAGGAATTATTCTAAATGCTTACTGAAAAATAGTATACTCTGTATTATAATTTATTCTAATTCCCTCTGCTAAAAGAAGTTGGTCATTTACAGAAAAAAAAGCAGCCTCTGCATTAACATCTGCATGAGAAACCACCACATCTCTGGATTAAACTCACAAAACAGAGTACCAATGTATGTTGTATGTATTTAGGATCCACAAGATCTCTGCGAGATAGACCATTTAAATCTGTATTGGGGGAAAATATTTATTGTGAAGGTTCATTCAGCTGCTTAGAAAACAAATTATTTTCCCCACTAGACTGCATCAGAATATCGTAAATCAAAACATGTTTTATAATGGACTGTTGAATTCATCCCTCAATAATTTGACAAATCTAATGGAATATTTGATCTGTGTATGTGGGAGTAAGGTGGAAGAGTCAGAGAAGGAATAGCAAAAATCCTAGTTTTGTCAGACTTCTAGTCATCTCTTCTTCATTACTTTCCTCCTTCCTGTGGTATCAGTAAACATGATTCTTACAGCTCAGGCTGCAAAATGTTTCACTTGATAATCTTTGACAGAACAGCCCCCATGACTCAGTTTCCTCCTGTGGAAAAGGTTTGAATTTCTAATCAAGAGTCAGCGTAAGCCTGGTGTGGCAAATTCCACAGTCCTGAAATGAAGAAAACTTTCCTCGTACTGGTTTGAGACTGCCCTAGTGCAGAAAGAAAAATGCAGCGTTGTATTAAAAGTGACAACTAAGAAAAATGGCATCTCTTGATTTAGGCCTTAGTCCTGCTCCCCTGACCCAGAGAACTTTCATGACTTTATGCCTACTTGCTAAAAGATCTAGTCCATGCTTAGCAATTTTTAAAATAAATAAATAAAACCCCCAAAGAAAACAAAGACAGTAGAGCGAGGAAGAGATTATGGGCATACGGACAACAATTTAAGATTTTGGACTGGCCTAGTGAGGAGCTGCACAGATGAAATAGAAACACCTGAATTATAAAATTGTTTGGATGAACCAAGTCTAGCTTTTCTCTTTTAAATAAAAATTACCATAACTTACCAGCTGACTGCTACACAAACTAAACTATAGACTCAGCAACTTCTTTATGTTCTTATTTACTTCACTAATCGGGTCAAAAATAAAGCTGAATTTATTATAACGGAAAAAAATTGAGAGTCTTTGCTTGTAGACTTTAATTGGAATTTCATATGTATGAGGGCTTAGAAAAAGACCACTAATCCAATATACACTTCCATGTAAAAGACAACGATTACCGTGCAAAATAAATAAATAAATAACTTGTTAGCCCATGTTATTCATAGCATACGTAAAATTATGCTCTTCTTTCTGCATTCCTGGCTGAACATTCATGGTTCTGGAGAAAGAGAGGACATTTTAAAAATGAAGACTGCTTAAATCACTATGTAGAAAATCTGTTACAAAGTCAGATTATAGTTCTTGTCCTGACCAACTCTCAAACAAGAGGGAGAATGCATTTTCAAAAGTGGGTGAAAAAATAAAACACTTTTTGCAATGGTAAGTAATATTCGAACTTCACATTCATAGTCTCTGGGTATATCAGGCCTGCCTCAGAATAAAAATAAAAAATATAAAAAAAGTCTGATTTTGAATTACTGTAATTAACTGAAAAAGCTTGCTGATTTGTTGACGCTAAATAATGTCAATCTTTTTCATAAACTTGTTAGAATCTTTGCAAATAATTAGCCAAAATTACACAAGGAAGAAAAATTCAGCTCTTTATAATCATTTTGCTGTTGGTGCACAGAGAAAGGTGGTGTAAGGAAGGACATGGACAAAAAACATCAGTCATTTCCCTAACATCATTAGTGTAGCATTACCAAATGGTGAGCCATGTTCTTGTCACAGTGTGCTTGTGAAAGAGGGAGTATATTTTACATTTCACCCTGAAAACTTGAGTCTGGGAGGAAGGAAGGTGTGAAACACAGAGTTTGCTCAGAAGCAGAGTAGGTCAAAAAATAGTTTGGAAAGCACTGGAGAAGGAAGAGACAAATCCCTCTCGGGCTGAATAGCTGTAGGCACATGCCATTAATTTTCAGCTATTAAAAAGTGCTGTGGCATATTTTGAAAATCTTCACTCTTACAGTGATTTTTTTTTTCCTAAGACTATCAAAGGGACTTCTTAATTTCACGGCATAAGCAGCATAGTCTGGCCCTAAATTGAGAAGATCTAACCCCATGAACAACACTGAAGTATAAATGCAGTTGAGAGTGATATCACCATCAGTGTTACTATTTGCTGCACCTTAAATGGGAAACACTCCTGCATCACTACTATATGCACTACATGGTACTGTTTGACATGAAAATCATACTCTGCAAACAATACTGATTTCAGTTCTCTTTTACTGTTGGAAACCAAGAGGAAAGGAAAATCACAACGCTCCTTAATAGCAATGTCCAATCAAACTATGACACAATCAGACTCTTGATCTGATCCTACAGAGCAGAGTATTGCCCAATATATGACAAAAGGTGAGTGGGATCAAGCTATTTAATAGATACAAATAAATCAAAGCTGTAATCTCAATCACTTAAGTATTCATTGATACCTGTTTTGCAGCAGCTGTAGGTGGAATAAAAAGCTGATGCAAGAATGGGCTAAGAGAGATCTAAGATGCAATGCACAGGCACTGCACAGGGATAGGGACAGAAAAGCAGCTTTTCTTTTGCATTTCTTAAGTTCTATGAATTATCAAGGTGCTGGATATGCTTTACCAGGACACAGAGAATACTGAGCTGTCATTTCTTCCATCAAGAAGTTTGACTCAGCATTTGTAAAAGACATAAAGCATGGCATCTGGCTTTACCATATTATAATTGTGATCCAGCAATTTTATTCCAGTGTTGTGTTCTGGTAAATCTTTTATTAAAAAGTAGTTATTTTAACAAGGCACTAGAAAACAACATTTTCTGCAGTCCATAGACCAGCTTTTGTCAACAAAGTCTTTATTAGCACTCTAAATACAACACACATTCCATGCATACAGGGATCAAGAGCTCATGTATAGCAGCAAAGAAGCACAAAACAGTCTGGGGCCCAATTCTGCTTCTATTGTGGTCAACGGCATAAAGAATGAGTAATTTTTCTCTTAAACTTCTAAAATGATCCTCAAGTGCAACTGCTGTCTCACAAAGGTTTAAGTCAAACATAGGTCTACAAGATAATACTACCTTGGGTAAGGATTCTTGCAGAAGGGAAGAAAGAATAAAGGCATAAGCGTGTCAGATCACAGTTAATCAGTGGGCAACTATAATCTTTTGTGACAAGGAAACAAGCTAGACTAAAGTAATAATGATTTGACCATGCTTCCATCAATCTAAAATGCTCTGCTAGACAAATATTTTTAAGATCCGTACAACAGGCTTTCTATTTAACAACGAATACATTTCAGACTAATGGGCTGCCAAGCTCCAGCTTTCTTTCTAGCAGCCGAATTCTTGGATAAAATCATTTTGCAGGGTATGAGCAATGCAGTTCTGAAAATAGCATCACTGCAAAATGAAAGATGGCAAGAACTCTACAATGCTGATTTATTTCAATGAAATTTTGTCCTAAGATGAGTATCTATTTGGATGTTTTCAGCTGAATTTTCATACTTAATAAAACAGAATATTTTTTTTTTTTTAATTTTGAGGTCTCAGCATAAACGTCTAAGAGACAAACAAACAAACAAACAAATTTACATCATAAAATATTTAGAAGAGAAAAATGCTTTGTGGATCCAAATAATTTGCATTTATCAGAGCCAAAGGTACAAGGACAATCATAAAAAGAAACCAACACTAATCAACAAGCTGTTGCACACTTATCTTTAAGGATGGAGAGGGACTTTAAAGTATCTGTTAGTTTATACATTTTGAGTAATGCTCAGCATTGAGACATGTGCTGCTGAGAAAACACTAAGAGGTGATATTGCACTTCCCTGATTGTAAGTAGATTACGTATTTTGACTTGCTTTCAAATTCACTGATATGAAGATGCACTTCAGCAGGATATGAGATATACTTTTTTCATAATAATGAAGATTTTAAAATAAATTGGATAACAATTTTCAGATGTGAAGGAGACTGATCATAAGCAGTCCATTAATGCAGTTGTCTTTTCTGATTAACATCAGCAATAAAACTGGCACAGATTTTATGGTAAAAATGAGATTATAGTATGAGAGGTGTCAAAAATCCCTCACTCAGACAGTAGAAACAGATGAAAAGAACACATCATAAATATCTTAAATATTCATTCTGCCACTGACTTTATATAGCAAGCAATGCTGTGTACCAACCCTAGATACATTCTCCGCAAGACCTACACTTGCTAGATCTATGTGCAGGAACCAAAAATACGAATGTCCCAGTTGTGCAAGCCTTAATTCATATGACTCATACAGACTTCCCTGAGTTGTCCTAATGACACCAAAACAGTAAGACTGAATCATAAGAATGAAAATAGGAATATGCAACTCCTTGTCTAAATATCTCCTGTCAGTATGCATATATACGTGTTCACATGTATATTATTTTTACCCTCTGTATATTATTTTTACATTCAGATGTATTCATGTAAGTATCAGATTGTCTTAAATATAACATAAAAATTAATCTCTACACACAGAACAGGTGACTGTGGAAGAATAAAAGGATGAGATAAAGAGAGAAAATGAGTGGAGGAAAATTAGAGTAAATACAGTTAAGTGCAGACATTAAGCTATATCAAGAATGATATAACTATAGGAACAGTACCATTGATGTCAAAAGGCTTTATCTGTATGTTTAGCAACATTTAGCTATCTGCTTTGTTGATTTTTTTAAAAATATGTATAAACAGGTTTATCTTCAGAAAGCAGTAGGTAAATCTTTGTGTCATACCTTACTCTCACTAAAAATATCAACACTGCTATATTTATTAATTACAACATTTTTAAACTCACAACTATGTTTTCATGCAGTATAAGTAAAAGAACAGAGTTCTGTGCTACCTTTATCAGAAAAAGTACGAGTTATATTTACTTAATAGTATTTCTTTTCTTAAGTCTGTATGGATGCAGATGATAAATAAATATACATGGCTACAATGAAAGAAGTGGGTTGTGTACTGTGCTAGCAATATTGTGGTAATAGTGACAGGAGTATAATATACAACAATACTGTCATATATGTGCAGAATACCTGCTGTGCTGCATGTATAATTGAAGTATTTGGAGTTGCTGTCGAAAGTAAGAGCATGATAAACAGTACCAATATAAAACAGATCCTTAATAGAACATACAATGGAAATTATACATTTTAATTAAACCTAATATGTATCAATCAGTAGCTAAACCCTATTAACTAAACATCAAGAAATAATTACTGCTGTACTTAAATAGTTCAGAAAAGTCTTCAGTATTTGCAGTGAAATATTCCAACACAACAGCAAATGTGACTACCACCTATTCAGATTTTCAATGAAAAATTAAGTCATCTGTTTCATACAGCACAAATCTTTCACTTGAAATTTTCTATACATTACTTGATAAATATTTCAGAGCCTTCGTGCCTTGCCAGAGAAGTAGAATTAGTCAAATGATTGAGTTTCTATCAAATAGGCATTGCTTAAACCTTCAAATTTTTTTGCTATAAATGTTTCATACTTGTATGACTACTGTATTGGTGATAAGGACTTCTGAATGTTTTAGTAAAAGCACATGTAAAAATATTTACTGATGCAGAATAAACAAATGATTGAAGGAAAAACGATTGTACAATAATGAGCTGTCAATGAAATAATGAACTATAGAGCCCTGAATATGCACATTTTTCATACAACAGCTGAGTAGTACTCCTTCCTCAGACCAACTATTTAACACAAAAAGACTGAAAATAATAGGGAGAAGGCAGGTAGCTAAAAACATGAAATCAGCAAATCTTCAGTTCTTCAATTATTAATATCCTTTTCTTCTTTTCTTCTTCTCTTTCCCTCCCCTCACCCCCACCCCCCCCCCCCCTCATTTCTAATACTCTCAAGATATAAAATCATTCACGTTAAGGACATTTGTTTCACTCCTCTTTGTTCTTTCCCATTTGTAAGCTATAATAAGAAACAAAACACCGTCAAGTCTTTCAAAATAATCCAGATTTTGTTTTCTCTTTCACCTGTTACATCATTACTTTTTTTGCAAAGCAGCTCTCCCTGCATCAACCTGTTGTGCTGTTTTCTAAATTAACTGAGCCTTATTTGCACTTCAGTTTAATTTCAAAGGGGAAATATTACTCTGAAAGATGGACAGGTGCTATAGATTGTTTCTATTATATTTCAGTGGAATAATAATGAGTAAAAAGAAAGCAAGCACACTGTGTAGAACATGGAAAGGCTGTTGACTAACATTCTGAATTACTTAATCATATGCAGTTATATATAAAGCTCTATTTAAAGTTATAATATATAATATCTGTTGCTGTTGTCAATTTCTATTCTTATGACTGGCAGTAAAGGTAAACTCCAAGGAGAATTAGCAAAATAGTTTTAAATCAGTATCACCTAATGTTACACAAAAAAGTGATCCAAACTTCTATTTGAAAAGACACAATAGTCTTCTTATACAGTACTCTTTTAATTTCACTAGGTTCAATATTCTAGAAAAATCTGTGTAAAAGATAAACTGCCAATAGTTGTGTACGATAACCTTATCAACTCAATTAGAAACAGTGAATATGGCAGCTCAAAAACAAGAACTAACTTTGAAAGCCCTGGCTTTGTATTTTGTCACTCCTATATGGTACATATTTATAAACTGCAACACGAGGATATTTTAAAAGATAAACTTCCTTTCAATGAAAGCCTATATTTATCCCATTTAGGAGATATTAAGTGGTTAATTTACACTTATCTTTGTATTCCTTTCTTACATTTAACAGTGCAAGCATCCTTTTGAGTCTTTCATAATGGAACCGATACTTGGAACTCAATCCAATTATAACAACCTACCAGCATTACTAATTGGGGAAAATGCATTGCTGGCAATTGCTGTAAACTCATCCTTCTGTGCAGGATGAACGAGGCAATAAATTCTACACCGCTTTAAACAATAGGGAAGACTACCATTAGCACTGTTTTCCTTATGTAAAATGCATTAAAGTAAGTAATCCACTTAAAAGTTACTTAGTGGTAGCTTTAACCCAGATTCCGGGACTAAAGAAAGTGCTTTTTAAAAAATTATATATATATATATATATAAACAAACAAGTAAAAAATGAGATGAGGAGAAGAATGAGAAAGGAAGAAAACACAGTCATTAGTCTATACTGTTTTGTTGTGAGGTGGTTGGTTGGTTGATGGGGCTTTTTTTCCAATCTGTAGGCGAATCTCTTATATGATTTTTCATTTTTCATTATGTGACCTCTGCACTGTTCTTGGCAACACTTTCATGCTAACAAGTATGCAGTGCTTTAAATATTTCTACCTTACGGCCACGCAAAACATAAAGCTCCTTGCACGGAGAACGTCCACCATCTCTCCTAAAGGTGCTTTTTGAGAAGTAACGAATTGCAAGGCCAACGCTGAGGAAAACAGTGCCTTAGTTGTGTTGCTTTAAGCATGCTACAAGCCCTCTGGGGTGGCACAACGCGTGCGCACACACAACACCCCACCAACATCCACGGGCAGAAAACAAACCCTGCAACTGTCAAAATATTCATGGTGTGCCCTGGAACACAGCCAGGTAGGAGTGAGCTGAAGCATAGGCTCTAAACTCAAAGCAATGCTCGCCTGTTTCACACACCTGCCGCAGAAAGGCAAGAATATCTGCCTTTTCCTTGAATTTTCATAAAATTGCGAAAGTTTTATTTTTTGTTTTAAATAGCGTTAAAATTCCAGCCAGGCTGAAATAAGCTCTGTGGGAGGAGGGGGCGGGCTCTGTGTAACTCGAAACTTTCCTCTGAGCACGGCTGAAGTGCCAGGGGTATATTTAGAACTGGGATATGCTCTGCAGCGGGGCTCTGAGGCAAAACCTTTACCTCAAAAGTACCTCTGCCTGCTGTGACCGGGGCACGCTCCCCTCCTCCCAGTCACCGCCCTGGAGAGGGCCTCTGCTACCGTCACTCTTTCCCAAGCAAAGGCAGACGAAATTCTGCAATTTTACCTCGTCACCACTTTCCGCCCAGACTTACTTTATTTCCCTTTGTATTTTGGTCGGCACCGTGCTCTCTCAGGCACAGAGGTGCGGCCGTGTCGCGGTCCTGCCCCCCGCCCCGGACCGCCGGACCCAGCGGGCACTTACGTGGTGGCAGAAGGAAAAGGTCCCTCGGAGGAGTGGTTCATCACCAGGGACTGGAAAAGTGTCAGGCTAAAGACTAGCAGCCAGCCAGCAGCCATCTTCCTGATCGACGATCGATCCCCTTCCCCAAGTCGGCGAGACGGCAATAATAATAAATTCAATTATTGTGTGTATGGTGGTCGAGGGGGAGGGGGGGCTCTTGTTTTTTAAAGCCTCCTTCGCTCCCCCCAACCCGCCCCCTCTCAGGAGGCGCAGCCCAGAGATGTGCGGAGAAGAGGGAGCGCGGCCGAGGGTGGGAAGGAGGAGGAGAAACGATGGAGATCTGTGGGTGGAGAGGGAGAAGAGGAGAAATAGAAAGAGAGATACTCTACTCTCTGCTACTCAGCAGCAGCTCCAGCTTCATCTGATCCGCCGCCATCAGGGCTACTTTTGTAACAGATCTCCGCTCACTCTCTGTGTGTGTCCTTCCCTGATTTATTCCTCTGATTGCAGAGCAGAAAAAGGAGGAGGAGGGAGGCAGGCGGGGTGGGGACTCCTGAAGCGAGAAGAAAAAAGAAAGCGAGAGAGTTGGAGACGGCAAGATCGCTGCCGGCTCCTGCCTTCTCTGCCGGCAGCGGAGGAAAGTCGGGGCGGGGAGCGGGGGTGGGTGCCGGGCCCTGAGGCGGCCGCGCTCCTTACAAGGCAGCTGTGGAACTCCTCGGGCCGGGCCGGGCCACCCCCGGCGCCGCGGGAGCCGCGCGCGTGCCCTGCACCGCCCGGCGTGGGGCTGCGTGCCGCACCTCCCGCCCAGCCGCACCGACGCTATTTTTAAAACCACTTCGTGCTGTATTTTAAGTCCTCCCCTCCTCCCTTTAAGGAGCAGCCGCTCTCAGCCCGTGTGCCACTAGTCGAGGCTGCATTTATATATGTATTTAGGTGCGTGCACATACAGGTCGCTTTTTCCGCTTCTGGCCAAAGAAGCGCACCTCAGCGCGGAGGGCTGCCCGGCGAGAAGCGCGGCCGCCCCCGCCCTTCGCAGGGTCCCGTCCCCGGCGGAGTTCTGGGATGCTGACTCCTGGGAGCACTGCTGTGAGTCCCCAGGCTGCATCCCCGCTCCAACCGGAGCTCTATTAATAACCGATTTCTTTGAGAATTCTGAGGACAGGTTCCCTCTCCCGTGTTTTATTTTACCGATATTCACGTATACCAGTCTCTGTGGCAACTATACGTTCTCCATACAAATGGAGAAAGTAATCCAGGGAAATATTGCTTAGCTTTTTCACCAAAGCAGTTAAAAGTTCAGTGACAGTTTTTATTTTCTCTTCAATCCATGGAGTGTTATTTTTGTTTGTTTGCTTTTATATATTTTTAACGTTAATATAATTTAATTAAATATAATAAGGTAATTCAATTTATATATTTATATATTTAATTATCCCAACAGGTGAAAATGACAGAGCAGACCCAGTGTTCATGTTGTTTCCACATCCTTTGTATTTAAGGGTTATATAAACTCACCACAATTTCTATAAACTAGAAAAGTGCTCATCTCTATTTTAAAGATGGCAAAAGGACCAAAACTGAGGTACACAAATGAAGAATTGAGTGGCTCCAAGCCGGTGCAATATTTCAGTTGCAATCTGTAAAGCGTTCAGTCACTCATCTACATTGTTTCTGGATTGGAGCTGGCACGTTAGAGCTGGTGGGAAGAACTCCCAGTTGTCTTCACCTATCCACCTACCTCTAGGTACTTAGCATTCAAGGTTTGGATGCAAGTCTGAAATAGCAATTTCTAAAATGATAAGCCTGCAGACTTAAACAGACTGAAGAGTTCCTACAGCCCAGTTTTTGTATGTCTCCATAAGGTTTATGGTTTTGCCGCAGCAAGTGGCAACTGTTCATCTGAGCACCCGCACTTTCATACAGGGTTGTAAAGGCAATGATAGCTTTTGCTGCAAGGTACAACAGGTAACTGCACAGTCATGGGCATGTGACACAGAGGTCCTGCTTCATCAAAATGAGACCCACGATGAAGACAAAAACACTGGGGAGTAAAGGCTTGGAGAAATGCACAAGGGGAAGAGACTGGAAATGCAGAGTAGCTCAGATTGCTCAAATCTACTTCTTAGAGTGTAATGTAAGACATCTGGTCACTCTTGGGCCCTACACTGTTTTAGGGCAGCATTAGCCAGTATCACAAGGATATTGAGTCAATTATAAACAGAAATGTTCCCAGAAAAAATACTGTTTCTGCTCTTTGATAGGACTCTGAAGATTGGCGTGACTTCATGCCTAAATTCTGCTGAGATCTACAAAATATGTATTCTGTTAGCTGTGCCCCAGAACATGTACAGCTTCACATTGGGCAACAGTGATGGATTAACACTACAGAAACACCCCTTCAGAATAAAGGGTGGATACACATCACCTGGCTCCCTCTCTACCTGAAGGATCCTGCATTTACTCATGTCATCTCTGCTCAACAGGAAAATTCTTATGTTCAATTCCCAGCTACGCTTTGCCCAGAGGCCCACTGATTCCTCACCAAGACATGGGCACTGAGCTGAGTAAGTGATGCTCTCCCACTGAAATGGGCAAGATGAAACAAGTGTGCACATTGGTCAGGGCAAGAGAGAGTACAAATGACTGTGCATGTCTGCATGGGAGATGGTTTCAGCAGGTGAGAATAAGCAAGGCCACTCTCCCTTAGATTTACAGGTTCAATATAAATACAGAAAACACAGAAAGATCAAAGAATATCAATATGAAACAAATAGAAAAATGCAGGTCTATGCAGGAATATGTCTTTCATCACAGGCGTAATTTTCTGTAAGCCTACATTCTTGATACTGCATCTATGATTTGTAAAGCTCCTTAGAGCAATAATTATTGCTACTGAAAATTCCAGCAGCAATAATACGTGGCCAGCAATGCAATGGTGCAATGAATGGGTGGATTGGCACCCTACCTGGTACAGTAACATCTAGATTGTGACTATTTCATCAGTGTTAATACACTGTAACAATAACTGAAATGTGAAAAAGGTGCTAGAGAAAATACCTCTATGTTCTAATATAGCACTATTTGAAACATCAAATCTACCAAGCTATTTACAACTGTATAACAAGACTCTCTGTAAGGCAATCCTACAGTAAATGCCACCTTAAGTGCAAGTAAATGCTTGTGGAGTTCAATGAAACTCAGAGATGAAGTAGAAAAGTTGGCTATATGCCAGATCCAGCACGCAGGTTAGCTGAAAACAAGCAGGTTGTGGTACTGAGAAGCAGCCAGGAAAACAGAAAATGGAGCACAGCAAGGGCTATGTATCTGGCCTTTGTGGGAAGACTTTGATCTGTGGTATACAACTCAGATTCAGCCTGCAAATTTTGCAGGATTTACAAGGAAACTTGGATGGGAGCCTAGTTTTGAGAAAAGCTGCACTCAAATAACAGTTTTTCTTCAGAATTAAGTGAGACTTGAAGCTGGGTTTTGAATCTTTGCCATTTTTTGGATCGCAAACTTAGAAAGCCATTGTCACTCTGAAGAATGGGGAAGAAAAGAATGCAGCAGTTACTCCAGGAACAATGTGGTATTTACTAATTACTCACCCTTTTGTTTCACCTAATTATTTATAACTTGGAAATGCATTTTAGATGCCACGTATTTGATAAAGATGCACAATGTTTAGAAATGTTGACCTCATCCTACAAATGTACATGGATATGAGTAATTGTGCTAAAATGAGTTCCCACTAGCTCTGACAGGAAAGTGTGATTGACTGATAATATGAGCAGAATTAATTTTCATTATATATCTTCATCCTCCCATAATCCAGAAAATAAATTTTTTTTTTAAAAAGTTCAAATGTAGTTCACAATGACAATTTGAAAAGTAATTAAAATGGCCTGATCATCTTAAATGATCAATTCCTTTCCATCTGATGGTTATTATACTTCCCTACACAGTCATATTTCAAACAGTATTTTTAAGGGGTGATTTGTAATTCACAGTGATATTGCACTGCAGATATTCTTTTAGTTTATCTAAAGATCTATTACAGATGACAAGTCTTAGTTTTTAGGCACTTAAATATAGACTTGAATGACAAACCACAAAAGTAAATCTTTCTTCATTCTTACTTCACCTCATTCTAAATTTATCGCTTATCTGACCAGACTCCTTTCTGTGAAGGAGTACAGGAAGAAGAGAGACAGATATAATGAGAAGGATCTTACAAAAAGTTTGCTTTGCATCTACTTGGTGGACTTGACAGGTGTAAGTGTTTTCTGGTTTTATTATTGTATGATTCTGCTGAAATTATTTGATTTCTTTCAATTAGCCATTGCTGTCTGTACATCAGAAATAAAAATTCCTACTGCAAAAATGCAAAATTTATTTTGCATCAAAGGCTTCTCCTCAGTGGAGTATTTCAGTAACAAGTAATAATTCATAATCAAGCCTTTCTCTTAATTTAAATTTCTGGATATATTATTTAAATTTATTTATGCTGTCACAAATCCAGTCTAGGAGACAAAGACCTGGGCCTACCATATCTTCACCAATTCTCTTTAAATTCCCCTGGATATTAAGTTAGAATCAGATTCAAAATTGCATTAATTTATTTTTATGCTTGCATGCAAACTCACTCTTCAGTAACCAGCATTGTCATAAAGGCTTTTGAAGAACAGTGGCATTTGAAGATCATGATATACGGTGGTTGTAGCACCTGTGTGACCGGTTTAGGCTGTGCCTTTTAGAAATGGACACTTTCTGAACACTGGCTGAATGTTTTGGGATAATAACAAAAACAAAGATATGCTAAACTAATTTCATTGGTAGAATGCAACTGTAAGCTTTAGCTTAGTCTGTTCAGTCTGTTCTTCTCTGTCCTGTTGGCTGGCCTGTTTCACTCTGGAGCAACAGCTTTCTGGGCAGGAACGACCTTGCTAACCAGACAAGAAAACTAACTCTTGCATTTGCTTTGAACTAACAGAATTTATTTTCTCCTTAATTACCTTCCTTTCTCTCTCTCTAACCCTTTTTGGGGAAAAAGGGGAGGTAGGGAGGGAGAAGGGGGAACAGGCCGAACCCCCTGGCTGAACCAGGGGGAAAGGTCTCCTGTATTACATACATTGCTGTATATTTCTGTATATATATTGTAAATATTGTATGTTTTTTGTACATATTCACTGCATTCCATTTCTGCTTGTAAATATAGCTTTCATCTGCTTCTCTGGCTGAGTTAGCTGTGGATTCTTTTGTGTGTGGGGGGAACTTTCTCACCCTACCACACACCTGTATGAAGAGACAGCACACAGTGTCTTTGGTTGTTGTTGTTTTGTGATAGTCAAAAAAATGGTAATAGCTGCAATTCTTACTGTCTCTAATCTCTGACATGCTGAATGTACTTCACCTGTGTGGCTGTGATGACAAGTGCTTTGCTAGATGGAACCTCAGATATCATTCAGTTCAACCAAAATGTGTTTGCTGAAATACTGTAAAAACTGTGACAAGGTCTTTTTCAATGCCACAAGGATACCAAACCACCATTTTTTTCCTGACATGTGGTATCTTCTTTACGTCTGTGTACTATGAAGGACAGGATGGGGTAATCTTACTGAATAATTCTCCTTCTGTTTGCTTGTAGAGGACTTACTAGGGAGTGCAGGCAGCCTGATCTCGATTTCTAATTTCAGAGGAAAAAAAACTCTCATTGAAATTTGCACCAGATGGAAAGGCAAGATCTAGCCTATTGCAAATGAGTTGAATTGTTTCACATATTTGAATTGGATATAATTTTATATTGTAAAAACTTCATGATCTTCTTCCAGCAGCAAGGTAGTCAACGTTGTTTTGTTCTCACCCTCATTTTTATTCACATTTCAGGAAGCAGGCTGAACCTAGCAGAAAATGTTCCCTATCTGATATAATTGTTTAATTTTTTTCTCATTATTTTCAGATTTGAGAAAAACATATATCCTGATTCTAGTTAGGAGAGCAGGGATGTATGAATTATGACAATGAGTGGGGGTTTTTTAGTGTTTGAGTGTTTGTTGACACTACTGTTAAACCAAATAATAATTTAAGGATAGGCTTATACTGAAACTCGAAGCTCATCATAATAAATATTTTTTTGGTGAGTATCAAAGGCAACTATCTTAAAACAAAGTGCCAGACTTGTCAAAATTGATCCAATTGGGAAGGAAGCGTAACACAAAGTTTATTCAGCTATCACTGATCCTGACACATCTACCCAGGACACTGTAGCATTATGTGGAGATAGAAAGTTCTGTGTCTATTCTATGATGATGGTTTTGGAAGGAAAACAAACTTTTTCTCTCTTTTTTTTTTTTTTTTTTTTTGTTCAAGAATCACTGTATTATATTTCATAGTTGTGGCAGTTTAGGCTGGGTGCCTCCTGTTACTGGCACATAAGCTACACCTCCAGCATCAAGTGGGTCAAACACAGTAGGTGGACACAGGAAGCTGCGTATTTCATAACCATAATATCTTGCGCCCTATAAATACATCTACAAAGCCATTCTCTTCCTCTTTCTTCCCTCTCTGCTCTCATGGGAGATGCTCCCTTTCAGGTAAAAGTGGAGGAGTATCTCGAGGCCTCTTAGGCCTGGCTAGGCCTAATGCCAGGAGGAGAATGGGGGGGTGGGGCAGTCTCAGACCTGGCCAGCTGAGACCAGCCTAGTGGGGGATGGGGGAAGAAAGAGCCCTGAGGATTTTGGGTACACCTTCAGGTGGGCAGATGGGAAGAGTTGGGAGGTTTTGGGGTATGCTATCAGGGACTCGGTATGCTTTGGGATTCTTTTGTCACTATGCTTGTAGCTTCTGTAAAACACTTGCTGCTTTTCCATTTAAAAATTTCGATCACTTTAACAATCCATTTGTGTGAGTGTCATTCTTTTGCCCCTTTCAGGGGCAAGAGAGGACCTGCCTGGCCTCAAACCAGGACAACACTGTAATGTAGAAGTGCTTGTTGAAATCTCATATTGATGTTGTAATACTATTCACAGAAACCATAAACGTCAATAATCTTGCTGGATGAAACCCTCAGTTGTAAACATTAAATCATGGCATGCTCTGAGCTTGTAAAGAAACATAACTTCTAAGAACAGTCTTACACAAACAACATATATTTTGTATAAGGATGGATTAAGTGACACAATATTTTACTACAATCTTGTCTATCTTCTACTCATCCCTAATCTATTTTAACTGAGTTTATTCCACCCCTTCCATTGACTAAGCAGATACAGTTCTTTCTTGAACAACAATATATCAGACAATTTAACCCTGTGAGATTCATTCTTACACCATTAGAAGCTTTTATAAATGTATGAATGCTACTGTCCTGAAATCTATTACCTTGCACATTGTCCCACTGGAAGGAGAGGACAGCTGCAGTCAGAGGTGGCAGGCAGAATTATCGTAGCAAACTGCTTCCTGCCAATTGGAGCAAAGCCACCTCGACATCTCATACCTTCATCTAACCTGATTAGCCATGTGGTTATGAAAGCCACACTCAGAACTTATTCCTGAGATTTAAACTAGCAATATTCTTGCAAAAGAATGAATGCTGTCTTGCTGTCCAGCCACCAAGGCTGCTTTTGGAAGTTTAACAGGGTAAGCTAAAACCTTAACAGGAAAGTTGAATCTGACTCCCTCCCTTTTGGAAAATAGTTATTACTGCTTTCATTCTGCACTTGGAGAGATATATATCTGGGCTTCTTATGAGGAAAAGAAAAGTTCCTTTGTCTTATCCAGTAAGTGCTATGATTTTAGTTACATGACTCGTTTCAGTGACTTATGCTCTCAGCCTATGAGCACCCAAATGCTGGTATCTTTGGGCAAGGTACTGTGAATGAACTGCCTCCAAGAATCTTTCACAGAGTCGTATTTTCATTCAGTACTGGATCACCAACCTTATGATACTTTTAAGTGTTTTGAAATTAGAGAAGAGGAGATTTAGATTGGATGTTAGGAATAAGTTCTTTACCATGAGGGTGCTGAAACTCTGAAACAGCTTGCCCATGGAGGTAGATGGGGCCCCATCCATAGAGGTATTTAAGGTGAGGCTCAACAGGGCTCTGGGCAACCTGATCTAGCGGAGGGTGCCCTGTACACTGCAGGGGGGTTGGTCTTGATGACCTTTGGAAACTCCTTCCAACTCAAACTGTTCTATGATTCTGTGTTGTCTCTCTTTGTAATCAATGGGCATAAACCAGTATGTGAACAGAATGATGCAACTCATCCTAAAACAGGTGGTCAAGATGATATATATCTCCTTTTCATCTACCTTACAAGCTATTAATGAATACAACAAAAATAGCTCAGAAGGAATTTGGAACAGGGGAGAGGTGGGGGAAAAAAAGCAGTAGGAATGAAAGGTAATAGAGGAAAAGAGTTAAGAACAGAAAAGTATAAATTCAGAAGGAAGGATATTTGTCTTTAATTGAAGAATTTGTATATTGTAAAAGGAAGGAAAAAAATTAAAAAGGGAAAGGACAGTTGAGGTGGGGATAAGTAAGGTGAAGTAAATAAAATTAAACAGGAAAATTAGGAGAAAAAAATATTAGGAAGATGAAGTATTAAGGAGAAAGAAGACACAGTGCTGAAAAGAAAAAAACCCAAACCCACTACATGTATTTTGCAAGCCTTTCAATATATCAGGGGAGGACACTGTAGACTGACATGACATTGCCATGATGGCAATGTGTTGGATTGCAAGTGGCCCTGTTATTTGGGATGGGGCCAAACCTAATATGCTTTGCCCCTAAGCAGAAATTATTCGCTCAGATAAGAGAGGCCACACAGCTTTTGGTTTAGGAGCTCAAGACCCACTTCTTGTGCATAGTGTGAGGGCAAGATACACTACTGTGCAATGTACCTCGATCTGATAACACACTGCTACAGATTTCATGCCATATTTCCAAATGAGGGAAGCTAGTGGAACAGATGGTAGACTTTATGTCAAGTACCCTTAAAAAGATAAAATAATATTAAAAAAATATATAATATTGCTTCTCCAATAAAGAATAAGAGTAAAGAGGTTCTTTCATCTCTTTCATGATTTTGTAATAATCTTTAATTGACAGTTCTTTTTTTTTTTTTTTTAAATAAAATCTATTTAGCTTTTAAAGTAAATAGTCAAAAGGTAAAAGTATCTGCAGGTAAATTTGAACATCTGATCAACCCCAATCTCTAATCAAAATGAGGGAATGGATTAAAAAGCTGCATTTCAAGCTTCTGCTATCATTTTAGCAGAGATTTTTTTTACATTCTCTGAATGAGTAAGGTAAAATTTGTACATATGCTCATAATATCTATATGGGTCAAATTATTTCCAGACTTATACTCCATAAAACTATGTGATAAATATGCAATTTAATCATGTGATTTAATAATCATTTCAGAAACCATAGTATTTAAGTGTGTTAATGTTGAGCCTCCTTGTTATAATTGTCTCAGCACAGTCTGCAGTTCCATGCAAAGCAAAAAAGGGCAGCTCTGTACAATCCACTCCAAATCCTGGGATTAATTATATTGTAGACTCCATCATGCACTTGCAGATGTTATTAATTACTGCCACTCCCAGTTATTAAGCTGTTTCCATAGAAACTATGAGAATTTAAAGAAGTTGTGAAGGAAAGTAAGTTGAGTGGTTGTTTTTGTGTTGTTGGTATTTTTTTAGTAAAAAGAGGAACAAAGGCAATTTGAATATATATATATATATATATGAGTAAATGAAAATTCCCAAAGACTAAGCAATGCAAGATAAACAAAAAGTAAGGACATAAAGGAACATGGGCATTTCAGAAAGTACTAACGTACTTAAATAATAAATTACTTAAATCAGTGACCCACTCTCACTTTATCCTTCTAAGTTTAATCATCATTTGCAGTTTTTGGTACTATCTAAAAAATTCAGTGATGTCAGAGTGTATGCAGTGCAAGTGCATGTGTAGCTATGTCTGTCTCCAGCATCACACGCGTACGATCTATAGGTATGCTACCAGAGGTGCTGATTTAGAATGAAAATATTTTAAAACACTGATTTCAATTGCTTGAAAGGATGAAGACATGATCATAAATTTGATATCTTCTGTGAATTATAATTATGTGACTATTTCTCCTGCAACTGAAATCAAGCTTTTCACATCCACTGCCCAGTATATTACAAGAAAAATATCAAAGTGTATCAGCCTGACACACTGAGTACCTGCTATTAACTTTGAATAATTTCTAAATTCTGGGTGTGAACAATGCTTGCTGGTGGGAAAGAAGTAATCTGAAAGCATCTAAGTAGAATATCCTGGTAGCTGGAGGTACAACTACTTTAATACTTACTTTCATATAAGACAATAAAGTGATAATTGTCCTGGGTTAACAGAGTCCACTCCCACAAGCCCCTCTATCTCTGCACAGACAGGAGGGAAAGTAACCAGCAGTGGGAATGAAAGCCAGCAGTGTGCCCAGGTGGCCAAGAAGGCCAACCGCATCCTGGCCTGCATTAGGAATGGTGTGGCCAGCAGGAGCAGAGAGGTCATTGTGCCCCTGCACTCTGCTTTGGTTAGGCCGCACCTTGAGTCCTGTGTCCAGTTCTGGGCCCCTCAGTTTAAGAAGGACATCGATACACTTGAACGTGTCCAGAGAAGGGCAACAAGGCTGGTGAGAGGCCTTGAGCACAAGCCCTATGAGGAGAGACTGAGGGAGCTGGGGTTGTTTAGCCTGGAGAAGAGGAGGCTCAGGGGCGACTTCATTGCTCTCTACAACTACCTGAAAGGTGGTTGTAGCCAGAAAGGGTTTGGCCTCTTCTCCCTAGCAGCCAGCACCAGAACAAGGGGACACAGTCTCAAGCTGCAACAGGGGAAGTTTAGGCTCGAGGTGAGGAGAAAGTTCTTCACCGAGAGAGTCATTCGTCATTGGAATGGGCTGCCCAGGGATGTGGTGGAGTCACCATCCCTGGAGGTGTTCAAGAGGGGACTGGACGTGGCACTTGATGCCATGGTCTAGTCGTGGAGTCTGTGGTGACAGGTTGGACTCGATGATCTTCAAGGTCTCTTCCAAGGCCTTTGACACCGTTCCCCACAGCAAACTCCTGGCCAAGCTGGCAGCCCGTGGCTTGGACAGGAGCACACTGCGTTGGGTTAGGAACTGGCTGGAGGGCCGAGCCCAGAGAGTAATGGTGAATGGCACCACATCCAGCTGGCGGCCTGTCACTAGTGGTGTGCCCCAGGGATCAGTGCTGGGCCCCATGCTCTTCAACATCTTTATTGATGATCTGGATGAGGGCATTGAGTCCATCATCAGTAAATTTGCAGATGACACCAAGCTGGGGGCAGCAGTTGATTTGCTGGAGGGCAGAGAGGCTTTGCAGAGGGACCTCGACAGGCTGGACAGATGGGCAGAGTCCAATGGCATGAGATTTAACACATCCAAGTGCCGGGTTCTGCACATTGGCCACAACAACCCCAGGCAGTGCTACAGGCTGGGGTCAGAGTGGCTGGAGAGTGGCCAGGCAGAGAGGGACCTGGGGGTGCTGGTTGATTGTAGGCTGAACATGAGCCTGCAGTGTGCCCAGGCAGCCAGGAAGGCCAGTGGCATCCTGGCTTGCATCAGGAACAGTGTGGCCAGCAGGAGCAGGGAGGTCATTGTGCCCCTGTACACTGCACTGGTTAGGCCACACCTTGAGTACTGTGTCCAGTTCTGGGCCCCTCAGTTTAGGAAGGATGTTGACTTGCTGGAACGTGTCCAGAGAAGGGCAACAAAGCTGGTGAGGGGTTTGGAACACAAGCCCTATGAGAAAAGGCTGAGGGAGCTGGGGTTGCTTAGCCTGGAGAAGAGGAGACTGAGGGGTGACCTTATTGCTCTCTACAACTACCTGAAGGGAGGTTGTAGCCAGGCAGAGGTTGGCCTCTTCTCCCAGGCATCCAGCACCAGAACAAGAGGACACAGTCTCAGGCTGCGCCAGGGCAGGTTTAGGCTGGATGTTAGGAAGAAGTTCTACACGGAGAGAGTGATTGGCCATTGGAATCGGCTACCCGTGGAGGTGGTGGAGTCACCTTCACTGGAGGTGTTCAGGAGAAGACTTGATGGGGTGCTTGGCTGTATGGTCTAGTTGTTGGGTGGGTTGGATTGGTTGATGGGTTGGACGCGATGATCTTGAGGGTCTCTTCCAACCTGGTGTATTGTATTATTATTATTATTATTATTATTATTGTATTATTATTAATACTGTGATACTGTGATAACACCAAAAAAATCCCCTGGGTTGAAGTAAGAGTTGAGATAAAGAGTTTTACAGGAAAGGATACAATGCACAATTCCCATAGCCTATTTGCAGGAAAGTACAGCAAAAAACAGAAGCTGCAGCAGAAGCCAGCAATAAAATGGCTCCTTCTATCAATGTGCACTTGCAGCCTGGAAAGCCAATCAGATCCTGGGCTGCATCAAGAGAAGTGTGGCCAGCAGGTTAAGGGAGGTGATTCTTCCCCTCTACTCAGCTCTGGTGAGACCCCACCTGGAGTACTGCGTCCAGTTCTGGAGCCCCTATTACAAGAGGGATATGGACGTGCTGGAACGTGTCCAGAGGAAGGCCACGAGGATGATCAGAGGGCTGGAGCACCTCTCCTATGAGGACAGACTGAAGGAGTTGGGGCTGTTCAGTCTGGAGAAGAGAAGGCTCCGAGGTGACCTCATTGTGGCCTTCCAGTTTCTGAAGGTGGCCTACAAGAAGGCTGGGGAAGGACTTCTCAGGATCTCAGGTAGTGATAGGACTAGGGGGAATGGAATGAAGCTGGAGGTGGGGAGATTCAGGCTGGACATGAGGAGAAAGTTCTTCATTGCAAGAGTGGTGAAGCCCTGGAATGGGTTGTCCAGGGAGGTGGTTGAGGCCCCATCCCTGGAGGTGTTTAAGCCCAGGCTGGATGAGGCTCTGGCCAGCCTGATCTAGTGTGGGGTGTCCCTGCCCATGGCAGGGGGGTTGGAACTAGATGATCCTTGTGGTCCCTTCCAACCCTGACTGATACTATGATACTATGATACCCAAGCACCCAGCCAGCCCAGTGGAAGAGACTAACACCCCAAACTTGGAAACTGGAAGCAGCAACAGGAAGCCTCCCATGTCACAATCTGAATTTTAAGCCCCATTATACTTCGCTCCAACCAGCACTTTCATTTTGAAGCCAGCATGACAGCAAATTCACCTCCACCCATGCCATTCTCCACCCCTTATTCTATACCATCTGTGTCAAGCCCACCAGCAATTAACATCGCACAACACACATGATACATCAGTCACTGTCCATTCTCACTCCAAATGAGATTGCTTTGCACTACACAGAAGGCCGCTTACAGCAGATGCTCTGGAGCTCCACCCTGTTCCAATACAGTCTGTATCTGTCCTTGACCAGACCAAATGGTGGGGCTATCCTTCCACCCCTGGGGCAGTCAATTCCAGTAACTCCTTCTACCGCTCCAAGTAAAAGCAAAGTGAAAGCTTGCATTCTGGTGGGTGCACTGCTTCCAATGATCCAGGTGTGGAGATCTCCCTGTCACACCAGAAATACAGGTGGGTTCCAACCTTCATAGTTTGAGAGCATCAAAGTACACTGTGTGCCTCTATCTACTAAAGCTTTATAGTCTTGTGGGTTCAAATTGCCAAACTACTGGATCCGTAAAGTCAAATAAATGCAGGCATCCCTCTCCTCCATCTGGTTGGAGACAGGGCTCCTCTAATTCTGACTGGAATCCCTTGCATTTTGTGAAGATGCAATTACTGATAAATCACAAATTAGCACAACTTGAAACTACTGTGGGACAACCCCCCAGCTTTTATATTTAAAGATGATGTGATGAAATAAAACAAATATTTTACTTTTTTTTTTTTAATAACCAGTTGTTGCTAAAGAGAATTAAGACTCATTGAGGGAGCAGAGAAAATATTGACAAAATTTGTATTTACTTTAAAAAAGAAACAGCTTTCACTTTGGGAAATTACTATCACTCTGTTAAGTAAATGTGGCAATCATTTATCATGCTTGAACTCTTAAAATGTCATATTAAAATTGATGACAAATTTCCATAAATAGATGTGATAGAAAAAGACTTTAAACATCCAGTTTTCCATGCCTCAAGTACAGGAAGCCTTTCCCCCACTTTGAAATTAAGATGTCTGACTAAAAAAATATCCCTGATTTAATTATCAAGGAAAGCCCATTGTCAAATCCCACATGCGCCAATCTGTGCTCTGGAAGTCAAAAGTAACCTTTTGAAGCAGGTAAGCATTTGTCTGGTGCACTGAGGGAATCCTGGTTTCAGTTAAAGTAGGTCTAAAGTGCTGCCCAGTGCTGACTCTTCAGAACAGTTCTGTGTATTCATAGTCTACTATTCAAAACTGTATTAAAACATCTAACTTATTAAATGGTAAGTAATCATAATTCAAAGCATAATAAAATAATTAATCATGTAAAAATATAATCTGGAGAAAAAAAATAAAAGGGCTCTTAATGGTTAAGAGGATAAATCTGGACTGAGAGTTTTCCTTTTATAACACAGATCAAGGGTTTTCCAGTGAGCTGGGAAATTCCTGTAGGACCTAAGCATGATCTGCCTCCTACACAACACTTTGCAATGGAAATCCTCTTTGAGAAGGAAAAGTTCCTCTCCACAAAAGGCTACTGCTATTTTCACATATGTCACCTTGGACTGAATGCCCAAATGCACTATTCTTGAGGCCAGCTGGGCTAGTTCTTTGTGGTGGGTTGACCCTGGCTGAAAGCCAGATGCCCACCAAAGCAGCTTTATCCCTCTCCTGCTCAGCTGGACAGGGGAGAGAAAAGTAACAAAAGACTCATGAATCAAAATAAGGACAAAGACATCACTCACCAATAGCAATCAGCTTAGCAACTTCATCCAGCAGTTCCCTCAGAACCTACAAATGGATTCACAAATCCACAGGCCCTGTCAGGAGCCTCCTCCCTCCAGGCTTCCCACAGGGTCACAGCCTCCTTCAGGCATACTCTCCTGCTCCAGCATGAGGTCGCCAGTAGACTGCAGGTGGATAGCTGCTTCATCATTAACCTCCATGAGCTGCAAGCTCCAGGCTCTGGTACCAGGACCACCTCCTCCCCCTCTTTTTTCACTGACCTTGGTGTCTGCAGCATTGTTTGTTTCATGTATTCTCACTCCTCTGTCCAGTTGCCATTGCAAAGGGTGATTTTCTGCATTTTAAATGTGTTAAATAACAGAGGCACTGACACTGATGGGCTCAGCCTTGCTCAGAGCAGGTCTGTCTTGGAGCCAGCTGTCATTGACTGTCAGACAGGTGAAAATTCTAGTGCTTTTCTCACAGAAGCCACCCCCAACATCAAAACCTTCTCATCAATCTTGTATGATGTCCTACATCATGAAATCATCTTACCACTTCCCTAGAGATTGGCTGAGACCAGACTGAGGTACTTGCTTAGAAAAAGCAGCAGCAGTGCTAGATGGGATCACTGTTCATTATTCCCTGGAAATAGAGTTCTTTTGTTTCTTTTTGACCTTGGAAACAACTTCCGCCCTTGTCTAGCCTTTTCTTCTGGCCAGTCTCCCAAGGTCTGCTTTCTAGGTGAAAAAAGAGGTGAGACAGAGAACATTTTTGAAAACATGAAAAAGTCTTGGGAAAACATTGCGAGGAGGATATAACCTTGAGAGTACATGGGTAAAAGAGGCAGAAAACCTAATACAGGGTCAGAAAAATGAAAGGAGAAGGATTAATTAAAATGTATTAAAAGAGTTTTGAAGATGAAAACAAAGTATAAGTGCTAAGTATTTTTCTCTGCAGCAGAAGCTCTGTTGAAAATCAATGGGAAAAGCATGGCTTTTATTTGAGAGTCAATTTACATATTAATATTGTGATAGAATTATGCAATCATATGTAAGATAGATTCTGTAAGTAAAGGCTGTGACCAAACTTTTCAGCTTTTCCCCCACATTTATTCAAAATAAAACTGGCAGAATGTCACACTGTAGGCTTGTCCTTGATTTGTTTCCAGTAGAACATTAATTGATGTATTCCCATGTTTTGATATGTGATTTACAAGCTCTATAACTTGAAGGGTGATTATAGTCAGGCTAGCAATCTGGATGCCAAGCCTCATTTCAGTGAACTGTTTGAATATTTCACTCTAGAAATCATGTCTTTCTAAATGTGTGGGAGATATTAAGAAGTAGCAATCAACAGTACAGTTTTCTGTTGATGTAGAAGGAGGGAGTATTTTGGAATAACTAGTACATCTGCTTGGTAGCTATTTTTTTCCCAAGCTGGAAAAGTTTCCAACCCAAACAAAATAAACAAACCTGCAAAAAACCAACAACACAAAATACTGAGAAATTTAGTAGGCTTCACAAAGAACATTCTGTATGAATAAAAAAAATTAACTAAAAAAAATCTGGTGGGCTTTCCCCCCCCCCCCTTTTAAAGCAAACAAGAGGAGTGCAAGGAGAATATGTACAACCAGTTAGAAAAATAAGAAAAAACCAATTTTCTTCCCCTGGTACTCTGGTACTTCAAAAATGGCTTTGCAAAACTCTTGGCAACTCAGAATATTTTTAATTATAGTTTCATTCCAATACAATCTTCAGTGGCTCAACTGTGACCCCTAAATACCAAGGCTGTAATGGGAACCACAAAAAATCCAAGCCCATTATTGTAATACCCTGTGTTGCTGTAATATCATCTATCCATTCTGTGTTTCATGTAGTTCCCTAAATTATTTCATTTGGTGAAAGATGTATAATGGGGGGAAAAAAAAGGCATTTTTTTCTCTGTTGTTAAAGTAGTTGTAGAGAGTTTGTGTTGAAGAGAAAGTACTGTGATTGTAAGTTTATTCAATTGAAGGCTAATTCCAGTGCAGCAGCTTTGCAGGTCAATATCCTGGGTTTATAGGTCATTTCAGCCCACACATCAAAATCAGCTAGAAGCTGGTATTAGTATTGATCAGTTGAGCACTAGAAGATAGGTAAGGCACATCACTATTTCTTTACAGAGTGAAAACTGACTGACATTTGCCACAAAACTGTGGAAGCAACCAGCAGCAGTAAATTGGTAATAGCAAAATATATAATGTATTTAAAACACAAATTCTAGTTCATGATTTCATGCATTGAGCCTTTTGCCTGAAAATTGTAGCCATAAAAATTTTGCTTTATGCACCTTCTAGGGGTACACTATTAACCACTTTTAACCAATGGATTATGTTGTCATTTCATGGAGATCTTCTGCAGTGCAATCATATGTTCGTCATCTCAGGATTAGTTACAGAGTCACTGTTTACAGAATGCTGTTTTACCAATGCCTTTTGCAACTTCTGATGTGCATTGGAGATGTCAAGTCTACTATTTTTATAAAAAACTCATGTATTTTTTCTCATCACAATTCTTGACTGATTTTTCAACGGGCCATTTAATGATGTGAGCAGTACTTGCTCTTATTTTATATGTGTATGTTGTTTTATCCACAAGCTTTTGAACTAGGATGCCGAGTGCACCTTACTCTGTGGTTATAATGCGAGAGCCCAGCTTCAGGGTTTTCAGTCCTAAAGGCAACATGAAACCTTTGTGTGGAAAAAAATTGGCTTATCAGCAAATCAAAAAGCTTATGAGAGTTTAAATAAGGAAAAACAAACAGGAAGTAGCAGTGTACTTGTGACGTGGTGAGAAGAGTGGGGTAATTCAAGAGAGGTCAGGTTTGGGAGACAGGACTGATAGGGACTTTTGATGAAGGAGGAAAATTGAGACTGAAGAATTTGTAGGAGAGATAGGACCGTACTTTTTTCCTGATACTTCTAGTAAGTGTATTGCTATGTCTAAGAAGTCAAGTTCACATAGTCATAGATTCATAGAATGGTTTAGGGACATTAAAGATCATCTAGTTCCAACTCTTCTGCCATAGACAGGGACACCTTGCTCTGTGGCTTGGAGCTTGCTGCCAGCTGGAGATAATAGAATTAATTTATTGCTGATGCTTGTGTATGAAATGATGATGCTAAGAGTTAGCATAATATGCTCAGAAAATCCTGTGTTCCTGAGGTAATAAAGGCTTAAAATAAGATAGGAATTAAAACAAGTACCGCAACTTTCACTGCTTTCGTAAAGAGGAACAGCAGGGGCATTATACAATGAGGTTAAGGAAAAAGGTGACATAGCTATGGCTCTGTCATAGTTTTGACATAGCCTTTAAGACAAACCAAACCCCCCTTTCTTTCATGTTTCTGACCTCAGAAAAGCTTTTGAAGATAATTAAAGACACGGGAAATAAAAAAGAAAAAAAGAAGAGAGAAAAAAAAGGTGATAAAATATAACATGAGTTTACCAAAGACTTACTTGATCAAGCTGGATTAAGCTGATATTTTCCTTTGATTATCTGGACAAGGGAAATGAAATGCATTTAATCTACTTGTACTTTTACAAAGCATCGGATACAATTCCACAAGGAAAATTATTAGCTAAATAGAGAAGTCGGGGATTAGTGCAAGAATTTTTTAATGGGTAAAGCACAGACTTAAAAGAGTGAAAAGTGAAATGTGGAGGTAAAATGTTGGATGGACAATTATCTTAAATTTTAGAGACATTCCAGCTAATATTTTCATTAGTAATCTTGGCTCATGATATGTGATTGTTCTGTTAAAAATTAATGATGACGCAAAAGAATTAACAGTATGAGGAAAAGTCAAACATCACAGAGGATGAAAAAATAAATGATGATGGCACTAATAAAATTAGAACAAAATCAAGACTTTAGGGGCTAATATGAAGAAAATATTTCCTGGACATATTAGCTGATTACAGGATAACTATGATCCAATAATGCTATGTAGACAAAGAAGAATTAAATATAAGCTTGTAATCTGCTCTTTATGAAGTGCTGGAATTTGGAGTGAATGTGAAAAAACTGCAAGTTTTAAACTTGTTGGTTACATTCCCATGCAGATATAGCCTGTCAGACCCCATCCTGACTGTGGAATACACTTCCTGCCATCCACAATAAGCAAATAAATTCAAACTGGAGCAAGGGCTAAGAAGTGTTCCTGGGATTAAATGTACTTGTTTTTTTACAAGATGGGTGAAGACAAAGGGTATGACCACTCTCTGAAAATATAAAATGAGATATAAAAGAGAGAAGACATATTTTAGCTAATGGATAATGCCAAGGATAAAAGGGCACACCATGGGTAGATGTGAAGAAAAAAATCAAGACCATCAGAGCTGTGAGAGTCTGTGAGGGCAAAAAGAGCAGGTGTGTTTCCAGGTCGTGAAAAAGATGCAACAATGTTATCAATTATGTAGACATTTATATACAGTATAATACAATACAATACACCAGGTTGAAAGAGACCTTCAAGATCATCGCGTCCAACCCATCAACCAGTCCAACCCATCAACCAATCCAACCCACCTAAACAACTAAACCTCTGCCCAGACTAGTTTCTCATTTCATTTTTATTTCCCCTGTGGATACATATAACCCCATGCAGTGCTACAGGCTGGGGTCAGAGTGGCTGGAGAGCAGCCTGGCAGAGAGGGACCTGGGAGTGCTGATTGACAACCAGCTGAACATGAGCCAGCAGTGTGCCTAGGTGGCACGGGGGCCAATGGCATCTTGGCTTGTATCACGAATAGTGTGGCCAGCAGCACTTGGGATGTAATTCTGTCCCTGTACTCAGCACTGGTGAGGCAGCGTGCAGTTCTGGGCCCCTCACTTCAGGAAGGATATTGAGGTGCTGGAGCAGGTCCAGAGGAGAGAGATGAGACTGGTGAGGGGGCTGGAGGGAAAGTTGTATGAGTAAAGGCTGAGGGAGCTGGGGTTGTTTAGCCTGAAGAGGAGGAGACTCAGGGGGGAACCTTATCACTCTCTACAGCCATCTAAAAGGAAGTTGTAGTCAGGTGGGGGTTGGTCTCTTCTTTCAGGCAACTAGTGACAGGACAAGAGGGCATGATATGAAGCTGTGCCAGAGGGAGGTTTAGGTTGGATGTTAGGAAACACTTCCTGACAAAAAGGATGATTAAACACTGGAATGGACTGCCCAGGGAGGTGGTAGAGTCACCATTACTGGAGGTCTTTAAGAAAAGATTGGATATGGCACTTGGTGGCATGGTTTAGCTGATATTGTGGTGTTAGGTCATAGGCTAGACTTGATGATCTCAGAGGTCTTTTCCAGCCTCAATAATTCTGTGATTCTGTGATTACTTTACTTAGCCTCTCCAAGACAGTAGACATTAAGTATAATTTCTCTTTAAATAGAGAGGTCATATTTGCGGTTCCCTGCCTGCCCTCTAAGTTTTGTGTTTATGCCTTTTTTTTTTTTTTTTTTTTTTTTTTCTGTTAGTTCACCCTTTTAGTATTTTCCTCTGCTTCCTCCTATGTCTTTCTCTTTTTCCCCCTTTTAAAGGTCACAGTACATGAGAATGGCCTGTCCCCCAAAGGTAAAAAGATTCTGGGAAGGGATTTAGCAAGTCTCATTGACAGGGCTTTAAACTAGCTTTGAAGGGGAAGCGGCTGAAACCAGTCCCCCCAGACAGGAGTCTGAGGGTGGTAAGCTGGAGTCAGGGGCAAAACCAGCAGCCCAGCTGAAGTGCATGTACACTAATGCACGAAGTATGGGCAACAAACATGAGGAGCTGGCAGCCTTGTTGCAGCAGGAAAGATATGATGTAGTTGCCATCACGGAGACGTGGTGGGATGACTCGCATGACTGGAGCGCTGCAATTGACGGCTACAGGCTATTCAGGAGAGACAGGCAGGGAAGAAGGGGTGGAGGGGTGGCCCTGTACATCAGGGAGGCTCTTGATGCCATTGAGCTAGAGATCAGGGATGATTGGGTTGAGTGCGTGTGGGTAAGAATTAGAGGGAAGACCAGCAGGGCAGATATCCTGGTTGGAGTCTGTTATAGACCACCCAACCAGGAGGATGATCTTGATGAAGCATTCTATAGGCAGCTTAAGGCTGTCTCAAGATCGCCTAACCTTGTTCTCGTGGGAGACTTCAACCTGCCTGATACCTGCTGGGATCACAACATAGCAGAGAGGAGGCAGTCTAGGAGGTTCTTAGAGTGCATGGAGGACAGCTTCTTATCCCAGGTGCTGCGTGAGCCTACCAGGGGTAAGGCTATGCTTGACCTCCTCTTCACCAACAGGGAAGGGCTGGTGGGTGATGTGGTGGTCGGAGGGTGTTTAGGCACCAATGACCACGACATAATAGAGTTTTCAGTATGCAGCCAAGCCAAGAGGGGGAGCAAGAAGACCTCCACTCTGGACTTCAGGAGGGCAGACTTCAGGCTACTCAAGGAACTAATTCAGAAGGTTCCTTGGGAATCAGCCCTCAAAAACAAAGGGGTCCAGGAGAGCTGGGCCTACTTCAAGGAAGAACTATTGAAGGTGCAAGAACAGGCTGTGCCGGTGTGCCGGAAGATGAGCCGCCGGGGCAGACGGCCAGCCTGGATGGGCAATGAACTTTTAATAGAACTTAGGGAAAAAAAGAGGGTGTATTATCTTTGGAAGAAAGGGGAGGCAACCTACAGAATGTTTAGGGATGTTGCTAGGTTGTGCAGGAAGAAAATTAGGGAGGCAAAAGCCCATTTAGAACTTAGACTGGCCTCTGCTGTGAAGGACAACAAAAAGTCCTTCTATAAATACATCAATAGCAAGAAGAAGGGCAAGGACAACCTCCACTCCTTGGTTGACACGGAGGGGAACGTTGTAACAAAGAATGAGGAAAAGGCAGAGGTACTTAACACCTTCTTTGCCTCAGTCTTCACTAGCAGGGCAGAACGTCTTCCAGACAGCTGGCCTGCAGAGCTGGCAGAAGGAGCCAGAGAGCTGCATAGTTTCCCACTGCTCCAAGAGGAAGTTAGAGATCTACTGAGCCGCTTGGACCCCCACAAGGCCATGGGACCGGATGGGATCCATCCTAGGGTGCTGAGATTGCTGACAGATGAGCTGTCCAAGCCACTTTCCATCATTTTTCAGCAGTCCTGGCTCACTGGAGAGGTCCCAGAAGACTGGAAGCTGGCCAACGTGGTGCCCATCCACAAGAAGGGCCGGTTGGATGAGCCAGGGAATTATAGGCCTGTCAGCCTGACCTCAGTGCCAGGCAAGATTATGGAACGGCTCATCTCGAGTGCGATCACACAGCACTTACAGGATGACCAGGGGCTCAGGCCCAGCCAGCATGGATTTAGGAGGGGCAGGTCCTGCCTGACCAACCTGATCTCCTTCTATGATCAGGTGACCCGCCTGGTGGATGTGGGGAGGCCTGTGGATGTGGTCTACCTGGACCTCAGCAAGGCCTTTGACACCGTCCCCACAGCAAACTCCTGACCAAGCTGGCAGCCCGTGGCTTGGACAGGAGCACACTGCGTTGGGTTAGGAACTGGCTGGAGGGCCGAGCCCAGAGAGTAATGGTGAATGGCACCACATCCAGCTGGCGGCCTGTCACTAGTGGTGTGCCCCAAGGATCAGTGCTGGGCCCCATGCTTTTCAACATCTTTATTGATGATCTGGATGAGGGCATTGAGTCCATCATCAGTAAATTTGCAGATGACACCAAGCTGGGGGCAGCAGTTGATCTGCTGGAGGGCAGAGAGGCTTTGCAGAGGGACCTCGACAGGCTGGACAGATGGGCAGAGTCCAATGGCATGAGATTTAACACATCCAAGTGCCGGGTTCTGCACATTGGCCATAACAACCCCAGGCAGTGCTACAGGCTGGGGTCAGAGTGGCTGGAGAGCGGCCAGGCAGAGAGGGACCTGGGGGTGCTGGTTAATGGGAAGCTGAACATGAGCCAGCAGTGTGCCCAGGCAGCCAAGAGGGCCAACCGCATCCTGGCCTGCATTAGGAATAGTATGGCCAGCAGGAGCAGGGAGGTCATTGTGCCCCTGTACTCTGCTTTGGTTAGGCCACACCTTGAGTACTGTGTCCAGTTCTGGGCCCCTCAGTTTAAGAAGGACATTGAGACACTTGAACGTGTCCAGAGAAGGGCAACAAGGCTGGTGAGAGGCCTTGAGCACAAGCCCTATGAGGAGAGGCTGAGGGAGCTGGGGCTGTTTAGCCTGGAAAAGAGGAGGCTCAGGGCGACCTCATTGCTCTCTACAACTACCTGAAGGGTGGTTGTAGCCAGGAGGGGTTGGCCTCTTCTCCCTTGCAACCAGCACCAGAACAAGGGGACACAGTCTCAAGCTGCACCAGGGGAAGTTTAGGCTCGAGGTGAGGAGAAAGTTCTTCACCGAGAGAGTGATTCGTCATTGGAATGGGCTGCCCGGGGAGGTGGTTGAGTCTCCGTCCCTGGAGGCGTTCAAGAGGGGACTGGATGTGGCACTTGGTGCCATGGTCTAGTTGTGAGGTTATGGTTACAGGTTGGACTCGATGATCTTCAAGGTCTCTTCCAACCTTGGTAATTCTATTCTATTCTATTCTATTCTATTCTATTCTATTCTATTCTATTCTATTCTATTCTATTCTATTCTATTAGATTGTTAATTTGCCTTTTTTCTCTTTTGTTTTGTTAAATATTTTGTTCTTTTTTTTAGCAAACAATTTCACCAAAGCAGACAAAATATAATTTCTTGCTCAATATTGTAAAAAAGCAACTCTGTTGCAGAGTTCTATGTCATTAACATATAACTGCCTGAAAATTTGCAAACATAGGGCTGGAACCAGTAGGCAGGATGCCTTCTTGGTCTGATCCAAGCATATATTACTTTAATTTCTTTTTTTCTACTGTTCTTATTATCTAATTGTATCAGTGATTCACCATTCAGTTTAGTTTCCCACCAGAAATGCCCCAAGACCTTTCTACTTTTGGTATGTCAGCCCATATGCAGCTGACAATATCCCTTAGATCAAACACAGAGCAACCAAACCTTTGTTTACTCTGAATATTTGCTGATACTTGCTTAAAAGCAAACAGACAGAAGTTTTTGTCCACCACCTTCTCAAAGATGTATATTTCATGAGTGCAGAAAAGCTGAGGAAATAAGAGTACTTACTTCCCCCCTGATTCTTAACAGAACAAAATGCTCTCCAACATTAGTTATTTAGTCCACCTCTCCTTATTTCTTCTGGCAAACTGTTTAAACAATTTGACTTGGAAATAGATAAATTAGCATTAATACTATTTTTGGGCCAGACAGTTGTTTCGTGCACTTGAATGCTAAGTCAGCTCCCAGGTTTATGTAAGCAAAAGTAACCACATATATAAGCTAAAATCTTTTTCCAATAAGAGGTGCCAGCATGTCAAGGAGGTGTTCCAATCAAAGGGTGCCAACGTGAGGATGTTGTTATTGGCACACATGGAATGTTATTTTTGTGCTCTACACAGTGTGCTAAGGAATTGGTCAGCTAAGGAATCACACACTCTGCATGCATCCAGCAGCTGCCCTCTGAACAGCGGCTGCAACAGTAATCATAGGGGAATACAATGCTATGATAACAAATGTCCTATCATAGTATTTCACAGAGACACTGTGAAGAAAAACTATAGTTGTAAAATACTCTTTGTTTCATTAAATAGATATTGGAACTCTTGCCTGTTTCTTCTATTTAGATACAAGATTGTTTTTGTAAACCAAGCTGGTTTGCATTTCTTTATGTTTGTGCATCCTAATGGTCACCACATAAAGCTGATAGGTGCTAGCCTATAAATAATGGATCATAATAAAAACTGGAATAAATAACAGAGGTTTAAGTATGGTAGAATTGGCAAAAGTTGATATCTGTAAGGAAAAACTCATTAAGAACACCACAGAGGTATTTATAGAAGTAAAAATTTTATGTGCTGAATGATTTATTTATTTAATAATCATAGAATAGTTTGGTTTGGAAAAGACACTTAGAGAACATCTAGTCCAACCTCTTTGTGGTGGACCTCAAAGCCTCATAAACAACCCTAACTCTCTCAGCTCTTCCTCATGGTAGAGATGTTCCAGCCCTCTGATAATTTTTATGGCCCTCCTCTGGACATACTCCAACAGCTCCATGTCTTTCTTAAACTGGGGACCCCAGAACTGGGCATAATACTCCAAGGAAAGCCTCACCAAAATGGATAGAGGAGAAAAAACACCACCTTTCATGCTTCTTTTAATGCAGCTCAGGATGTGGTTAGCTTTCTGGGCTTCAAAGTGCACATTGACTGCTTATGTCCATCTTTTCATGCATCTGTACTTCTGCAAGGATGCTCTCAGTCTACTCATCCCCCAGCCTGTATTGCTCCTGAGGGATTGCCCTGACCCAGGTTCAGGACATTGCATTTGTCCTTGTTGAACCTCTTGAAGTTAATAATGTTAATTTTCTACTTTCACAGTCCTAAAAAATAGGTGCCTAGTTCTTGGAGCATTTAGTTACACTGGAAGAAGTAAAAAGCTCCTATGATTAAAGGCTATGGTCCTAAGATCTAAGTTTCCAAGCTCTGATCTTCCATCTTGATGATATCATATTGGTAGAAATAAGAAGAAAGGGTGATTTAAGTACATGCTCAGCTAGCAAAATCTGTTGGAGAAGAAGCTTTGATGTACAACCATTGATATGGGCTAAACACGACTTAAGGTTGTTTTGGTTACTAGAGTGACTGAACTTATTCCTGAACACAAAACACAGTCTGATGTAAGAGTTCATCAGAGTCAAGCTGGTCACAGTTCAGCCTTGGGAAATTGTTTTCCCACGTAGGATTTGGTCCAAGAATATCAGAGAAATGCAACAAGTGTAAAATCCCAGACATAAACCCCAAAGAAATGCAAGTCCCAGTCAGGAACCCAGTCAAATGTTAGATTTAGTGAATTTTTGTGGCTACTTCCATTAGTACCTGTAGCTTTTGCTAACTGATTTCCTGTTCAAACATTGATTGTCTTAGGAAAAGTTTACTGTTAGAAATTTGTTAATGCTGTGACTTAAGGGAACCCTTTCCAGAGGATGCAACTAAGTTATCACTGGGGTATTTTCTAGCTTGTTTTCTCACTTTTAGTTGAGTTTCCTGGTAGGAATAAATATATAGCAACTTTATATTGGTAGTAGTCGTGGTAAAAATGAAGTTTGACAGGAAAGGGAGGATACCTCTGTTCACTGTATTTGTATCTTGATAAGTGGATTTCAGATTATTATAACTGGAGTTTAAGCAGGTTTGGTTTTTTCCCCCTTTTTATTTATGTCCTCAGCAGAAGAGACTGTCTTCAGAGAGAGAGTCTCTGTCATTCAGAGGCAAATGGTAAGTCACTACTGTCTTCTTATAGGAGAGTTAACCTCTCCATTGCCAGAAAGAGCATATCCTCCTGATGTGAGTGACATCTAAAGTAATGATATATTACTCTGAGTCAAAAACTTGATGATTAGGTCTGGACAGTTCATGCATTGTCCAGTGAATATATCCTGGGTGGAGATAAAATAAATGGTGAGCAGTTTCAGTTTCTATACGAGATCTTCCATACAGTATATCTAATATGTACAAGCTCTTCTGTCACTGTAGTGATGTCATGAACAAAGTTTACTCTAAGGTATGTATATGCTGTAGAATTATAAGTAAGAGTGATGGGAAGACGGAGAAGCACAATGCAGACTGAATTAAGGTTTCAGAAGTAACTTTCAAATGTTTGATTCTGTAACCTTTGTGGCCTTAATAATGTCATTTTAATGCATACTATGTTTTATTTGTTTAATGCATCAGAGTAGCTACGTTTGGAATGAACTCCATAACCTGCATGAAGGAAGCAACTCAATAGGTCCTGACACAACATGGTCTGTTGTGGTCACCCCGTGTAAAGTCATACGCATCACCCTTAGCCCTGAGAGCTGATGACAGGGTGCAGGAAAATTCTGTCCTCTGTTTCATGAAAGCCTAATTGCTCACTTTGTCACGTTGATCTTGTAACATGTCTCCTGCTCCTACTGCTTTTCAGTAATTTTCTGCATCCCCTCTGTGCACTCTCACCATTCACACTGTGTCATGGAGAAAGTACTGCAAAGGCTATTTCTGTTAGATTTCACTAGGGAATGTCATTTCTCCCTGGAGCTGCTTCCATCAGTTTCATGCTATTTCCATCTCCAAAGAAACAATTCTAAGCGGAGTGCTTTCTACTCATATCAATCCTTTCCCCTCCTCCCCTTCAGAACTGGCAGTCATAGTTGACCTTGTTCCAAATTAAAATTCAGGAGTGTTAGTATCCAAAGTGTTTGATATATTCTAATGCTTCAGGATCCTTTCACTGTAACATCACCCTATACTTGAGAAATGCGCTGCCCAAATCTTGATGCCCCAGATTCAATGTGTCCAGAATCCTGAAGCAATGCACTTGTGTTAGGGCAGCTCTGTCAATTATAATATCAGTCTGCAGCATGCTATTATGACTTTATGTTTTCAGATGTCCTGAGCAAATATAGCAGTGGTTTAGCAAAGTGCCTATACCTCTGCAGTCCTGTGGGCCATTTGCTTGGATACAAAGAGGGGAGTGGTGATTTAAGGGTGATGTGGAGGACAGCACATTAACCTTCTCCATGCCTTGGTTAGTCCTGAACTCTATGAGAAGAGCCACAACTCTAGTTTGAATCTAAAGAGCAGCATTTAATTTTTGTGATTTCCTCAACTCTACGTTGAAGGCTGTTTTGCTTAATTAGAAAAATGCACCCAAATTATGTCCACATCATGGGCATCATATGTTACCCTCACTTGCCCAATAGGAAAGAGAAGCATCATTAAATATAAAGTCTCTTCACGAATGTTCTCCTGTCAGCAGTTATTTCATGCAATGTTACTTTCTTCCCTATTTACCTAATTGTTTGGTGGTGTTATTTATAATGCTTCTGTGTTGATTTATCCATATGTTCACTTACCTCATATTTAATAATGATCTTTGGTGCTGTATGCACTTCTCTGTGTTAATTATTGCTGAGATTCAGGTGTTTCATTTTCAAAAATAAAAAGACAATTATTTTGTAATTTTTAGCATTCAAAAATTATTTTGCAAAAGGAGGAAAAAGAATGTTTTATTTGAAAAGAGTAATATTTTAAATAGCATAGAACTACAGAAAAATAAGAGTAAAAAAAATTGTAAATCTGTCAAGCATTCTTAATTTCTACAGCTTTTCTTGCATATTTCTCACAGCTAAATGTAACTGTCATATAATTTCAGAGGATATTTGAATAGACAGGTTCCAGAACCTATGACAGAAATCAAACTTCTAGACAAATATCTGTATACTTAATGCTGAAAGGTAACTTCACTCCTCATTGACACCTGATGCTGTAAGTCCTGTATGTAATTTGCTATGTTACACTAATGTTTTAGGAATTGTGATTCAGCTGTCAGATACAATGGTGAAAGTGGGTTTTGTGGGATGTAAATTCATAACTGCTGATCTTCATGGGTGTTTGCATTCGCACCATTTTGCAGGATATAGTGCCAAAAATGAAGATTTTGGCTCTAGAGGAAAGGATGCTCTTAATTCATTAAATCGCTTTTGAGAGACAGAGGAAAGCTTTTGGCCAGTTTTTGTTTTCATAATCCTATAAATCCTGTCCTTTAGCAGAACAACATATGAGATTAAAGCTATAGAAAGCCACTTGTTTCCCGACTTTCCTGTGGAAAGAACGAGGAAATGTAATTTTGGCTGGTCAAACATTTCTGAAGAATTTGATTTGTATTGGTTAGTTTGTCTCCTTTTGATATTACCTGGGAATTTTTAATGCTCTGCAGCAGTCATCAGAACTGCAGTATCCTTGATGAGTGTCTTTCCTTCACTGACCTAAGCATTAAACACTCTGTCTTTTGTACACCAGACTGCAGGCTGCATCAGAATACATATATTAGTATCCTGATGTTGAAAACTGTACCCTCAGAACAGAGACGAATCAAAACTGCAAGGATTAATCAAGCAACTGAAACACCTGTCCCTGTTTTGTCTACAGAGGAAGTTTAGAGAAGAAATAGTCTACTAATCAAATCCCATATTTAATCACAAAGTGGTTTGGATAAATCAGTTTTGATCCACCAGCTAAGCTGAAAAATATTGGGAAATATTTTGATTTCACCTAACTGAAATGTAACAGCTTCTTTTTTAAAATAAAAGACTGTAAAAGAAACATTTCAAAGCCCACCAATAAAATATTTAACTTCAGCTTTATGTTTATTTAAGTGTATAAAATTAATCTTGAAAAGGGAACATTATTACAAATGGTTTGATTTTGCACATGTTGAAAACAAAATGTTTCAAAAATTCGAACTTTAAATTTAAGCATACATGTATTAGTAACCTGATGTTGAAAATTGTACCCTCAGAACAGAGAAGAATCAAAGTAGTAAGGATTAATTGAGCAGCTGAAATACCTGCCCCTGTTTTGTCTACAGAGGAGACATTTTAAAGAAAATATTTTAAAATTAGAAATTTAAATTTGTATGTCAGCACTGAAGACATTCATAAGTTCAGTGCAGATACCTATCCATATATGGCCTATCCAAAGATGTAATATTTGAGGATGCTTTATTAGTTGAATGTTTTATTCAGATCTACCTATAACATAAATTTTATTGTGACTGAAAACTATAACTATAAATACCTCTAAAAATGCATCAATAACCTGCAGCAATTACTTTAAGGGAATAAAATACTGAATTTATTTTTAACCTTTAAATAAAAATCCTCTCACATATTTAGTATTTTTACTTCTAAGGATAATATGGGCATCCATTATTTCACTCATGGCCTGTGATCCTCTGATTTGTGCTTTTACATTATTACTACAGCTGACTATAAGAATGACTCAGAAGACTTCTGAGCATAATATAACTACACCTGTGTAAGTGATTACCCAAATGTTTAAGTGTTCAAAATCAGTATGCTTAACCTTTTGTATCTTGTCATTTCTAGTTTATCTACTTGTAAGAGTGGGAAACACTGACTTATCTGTGAGATGAAAGAATGCAACTTCAGAGCCCAGACGACTTGTATCTCTGAAAAAGGCAAGGAACCTCAGTGCCTTTGTTATTGAGATCACTGACAGCAATCCTAGCCCAGCTCTTGTCAGAAGAGCATTTCTCATCAGCATTTGAGAAAATGCTATGTGTGCTGTGTGTTTTACCACACACAAACCTGAGAGACTGCAAGATGGTAGTGTTCCAATGTGGGATTGGACCTGAGGCCTTCCCTCATTGAAAAATATGTATATCCAAGCCTTTTGCAAGACTCAAAGGAAAGTAATTTTCATAAACATCTGGAGTTTCTGAGGCTGGAAGTTCTAGTATTTGCAGAGTTGTTTGCAATTATGCTTTTTGAACAAACTTCTTGTGACAATTTTCCTTCATAGAACCTACAGGAAAATTTCCCAGACCCCTTGTCCTCCCAGACAGGGAATTGGGAGTAAAGGACTCTTACTCATGTATGGATACCTATAAACATGAAAGTTCCTAAAACAAGTATCAATGTGAATAATATTTTACAGATATTTTAAATCGAGAGTAATATATCCTTACTTTCCTGATATTGCCATCATTTGTCTTTTTTTTTTTTTTTTTTTTTTTTTTTTTTTCTGCTTTTCATTAACTAATTTGGAGAGGTGTTGAAAGCTGTGTAGAAAAGAAGCATGTGTCATATCACTTGGATATTAATGCTGAATTTCCTCCAGAATCTAATATAACAACTACAGTTTTAGCTCTTCATTACTTGAACAGATAACAAGCTTGCCCTTCAGCCGTCATGGCTCTTACATGCTTAAAACACATATGTTGATAGATATCTCAGAATATCCACAACAAGCAAAAATCCTTGATCAAAGAAGTGGGTGGTATCTCATTCACTGATGTGTTACAGGCACACAATCAACAGGGCATGGAGGAAGAAGGTCATTTTTATTTCCTAAATTATCTTGTTAATTTATATGTGAATCAGACATTCATTAGCATTTAAATACTCTTTGACATTTAAGACACTCCCCTATTTCTATGACATTTTGACACAGTTTCATTGAATATCTTTTTATAACCTGAATCTAGAAAATTATTTTAACCATTTCTATATATTCTGTCAGCTGTGGGCGAATTGTCAGGGATTTAGAGGTTTGCTTTTATTTAAACATTCAAATTTACACATTTCCAATGAACTCAAGGCCTGCTCTGGGCCTGAACAAAGCATTTGCTGTTACATATTTTAGAGGCAGTTGAGGAACTCTCTGGAGCAGGCAGTGTGAAACTTTCTGTAGTCACAGAATCACAGAATGTTAGGGGCTCCTCGTAAGGAAGATGTTCCACTTCCTTAATCATTTTTATGGCTCTGCATTGGACTCTTTCAAGCAGTTCCCTGTCTTTCTTGAACTGAGGGGCTCAGGACTGGACACAATGTTCCAGATGCAGCCCTACCAGGGCAGAGCAGGGGGAAGGGGAACCTCCCTCGTCCTACTAACCACACCTCTGAATGGCATTGGCATTCTTGTCCAGAAGAGCACTAGGACCTCCAGGTCTCTTTCCCCTTAACTGCTCTCCAACAGGTCAGTCCCCAGCCTATACTGGTACATGGAGTTGTTCTTTCCCAGGTGCAAGACTCTACACTTGCCCTTGTTGAACTTCATTAAATTTCTCCCTGTTCAACTCTCCAGCCTGTATAAGTCTCAATGAATAATAGCTGCTGTAAGCAACTTCCAAACCCAAGAAGGAAAGGCAGAAAAATGATGGAATAAAATACAATATTGTGTCTATGTTAAAGGCCGGAAGCTGTAGGGAGTGATTCAACTCCCCAGAGGTCAGGAGGGAAACTTGGTGTAGATTCAAAACATTTATTTCTAGATATTGCATCCCAGGTGTGAAACCACTCTTTGCTGATTTAAATTGTACTAAGAGAACTGACAGAAAAAGTAGAAAACAAGTAAAGTCATAGAAAGGAAAATGATAAATTGAATCTTTGTATCTGGATTGAGTCCAGGAAGGGCATGGACCTGATGGAGCAGGTCCAGAGGAAGGCCACAAAATGATCAGATGGGGGGAACACCTCTGCTACGAGGACAGGCTGAGTGAGGTAGGGTTGTTTGGCCTGGAGAAGATGCTAGGCAGACATAACAGCAGCTTTCCAGTGCCTGAAGGGGGCCTACAAGAAGGCTGCAGAGGGACTGTTTCCAAAGGCCTGGAGTAATAGGACAAGGGGCAATGGTTTGAAGAGAACATTTAGATTGAATGTTAGAAATAAGTTCCTGACCATGAAGGTGGTGGAACTCTGAAACAGGTTGCCCAGGGAGGTAGTTGAGGACCCTCTCCAGAGATATTTAAGATCAGGCTTGACAAAGTTCTGGGCAACCTGATCTAGTGGAGAATGTCCCTGCTCACTGCAGGGGGTTGGACTAGATGAACTTTGGAAGTCCCTTCCAACTGAAACTGTTCTATGATTCAATGATTCTGTGAAATCAAGAAAGCTTCTCTGGGTGTCCTACTAGCAGAGGTACTGTTGTGCCAGGTCCCCTGTTTATATGAGTTCCTGAAGAAGCAAGAACAAAACAACCATTTTAATGATAATCTGGCATTTCTTCATTTTATTTCAGCCTGCTGAATTGCAAACTCCCTACAAACATGAGTACCTAGTTAAAGCTGTATCTAAATACACTTGAAACTCTCTGTCAGGGTTGGTCCATGACTTCTAGTGCTTGCTTTTCAAGAGTCTGTTTACACTTCCCCATATTTGGAATCACAGTATCACAGTATCACCAAGGTTGGAAGATACCTCAAAGATCATCGAGTCCAACCTGTCACCACAGACCTCATGACTAGACCATGGCACAAAGTGTCACATCCAATCCCCTCTTGAACACCTCCAGGGATGGTGACTCCACCACCTCCCTGGGCAGCCCATTCCAATGGCGAATCACTCTCTCGGTGAAGAACTTTCTCCTCACCTTGAGCCTAAACTTCCCCTGATGCAGCTTGAGACTGTGTCCTCTTGTTTTGATGCTGGTTGCCCAGGAGAAGAGACCAACCCCCACCTGGCTACAACCACCCTTCAGCTAGTTGTAGACAACAATATGGTCTCCCCTGAGCCTCCTCTTCTCCAGGCTAAGCAACCCCAGCTCCCTCAGCCTCTCGTCACAGGGCTTATCTTCACAGTGTCCTAGAACTCTCTGGCTACAGAACAGAGAGGGCTTATTAAAGCAGGAAACTGAATTAACTTATTTTTAAATCCCCACTATAAGAGCACAAATACAATGTAGACATTTTTTAAAGGATAAAAGCTTTTTTCTCTCTCTCTCCTTTTTTTTTTAAGTCTTACTAAAATGAGCTGAGGTGATGAATCTATTCTCCATAAATGAGAGCTATCTAGTACTTGCCTCCAAGGCCACTATTAGGATTTATTTGTTTCCTGAGGTTCAAATACAGCCTCCCTTGCTCAAGTGTGGAGCTGTGCATGCCAGTTTAGGATTTTCTATCATCCCTATTAGTTTTCTATGAAGCAGCTGTTACCTCTTCCTGAGCAGCAAGCAGGTTGCCAGACAGCCTGAGGGGCTAACCATCTGACAGACATATTTTGTTCTCAGTCAGCCCATGACTCACGTTTTCAGGGGAATACAGTGCTAAGTAGGTTTTGCCTTCTTTTGTGCGCATGACAGATGCAATTTCACTTTCTACTGCAGCTGGACAATCAGTATGGTTGCATTTCTAGTTTTTGAACAATGCCCTCAAAAAATATTTAGCTACATTGTTTCATTTATTGGTAAATTATGCTTATGAAACATTACACAATTAATATTACTCTTTGGAACCTTAAAATGAAATTATTTATTTACAGGCAGTTTAATTCAGGAATGAATATGAAGGCGCTTCCTAGTGAAGGCTTTGAGTGGAATGCCTTATGATAAGACCCTCCTGGCAGGGGAAAAGTGTAAGCTATTATATGTATTCTAATTGTGCCTGTGTGCCCCAAAGTGAATGTGCTAGGCACTGTGTGTATGCTGTGAGTTACTTGTTCTCTAGAGCAGCTTACAACGGTGGCAAGAAAAGCATGGTGCGAAGCAGAGTGGAAGAGTGAAGGGATGTGCTAAGGGGCAGACAGCAAAGCCAAGTATAACCACTGGGCATTTGATTCCCTTGCCTCATTTCGACTGCCTGGAAAAATTTTCTCTTTTAGCAACAAAGAACCGAAATTTAAATCCCTGACAATCCTGAAGACAAGGTGATTGAAATCTGCAGAGAAACCACCTCTTTACTCTTAGAATTGTAGAGACTTTTTTTTTTTTTTTTTCACTCAGTTTTGGGCAAACTCCTCAATTCTTTTCAATACTTCAGACTGATCTCTCTTCCTCTCTCTCTCTCTCTCTCTCTCTCTTTCTTTTCTTTCTTTTAAAAATGATGCTAATTAGGAAACATAAAGAACACTTAATAATGACTACTGTTTTAATACAAATTCATATGTACAGGTCCACCTTGCTTCTAAGTGTCTATCACTGTCAGAAGAATGAGTGGGCATATTCACAGTGTCAGTGAACTTCAAGAACAATGAGTGGGCATATTCAGAGTGTCAGTGAATTTCAAGTGGTTCTATACTGTGTCCAGTTTTGGGCCCCTCAATTTAAGAAGGACATTGAGACACTTGAATGTGTCCAGAGAAGGGCAACAAGGCTGGTGAGAGGTCTCAAGCACAAGCCCTTTGAGGAGAGGCTGAGGGAGCTGAGGTTGTTTAGCCTGGAGAAGAGGAGGCTCAGGGGAGATCTCTACAACTAGCTGAAGGGTGGTTGTAGCCAGGTGGGGGTTGGCCGCTTCACCTGGGCAACCAGCACCGGAACAAGAGGTCACAGTCTCAAGATGCACTAGGGGAAGTTTAGGCTCGAGGTGAGGAGAAAGTTCTTCACAGAAAGAGTAATTTGCCACTGGAATGTGCTGCCCAGGGAGGTGGTGGAGTCACTGTCCCTGGAGGTGTTCAAAAAAAGATTGGATGTGGCACTTGAAGCCATGGTTTATTTAGTCATGAGGTGTTGGGTAATAGGTTATACTTGATGATCTCTGAAGTGAGCATTGTCAAAACAGATATTTAGAAAACAAACACTTCCTGTTTCCTCACCTTCCTTGAGAAGATGGCCATTTTCAGCCCTTTTTTTACTTATGATTAATCATATACTTAAAAACATTGAATGTCTTTTTCTTTACCTACTCAGCTGGCAAAGATTAAGCAGACAATGATTTATGGACCATAAATTTATAACATTGGATATAGCCTTGTGTATAGCAACAGAGTTTTAAAAGACAAATGCTTTGCCTTTTGCATGAAAATCTGGAGTTCCTGGAATGCTCTGATAAAAATCTTAATTTATTTTTTTCAGTTCATCCAAAACGTAACCTTGCACCAATGCTGGATAACTCTTGTTTGGATTCTCTAGAAAATGTTTTTATGGCCAGTGTTCAAGAAACTCAGTCCAGTAGCTGCACAAACAATTTTGTTTGTATAAACCTGGGTATGCCTGCAGGATAGGATATGCAAAGAGACTTCTGGTAGTCTCTGCTTAGGGAAAGAGGATTAAATAGTCATCTACAGGGACTAAGAGAAACAAGCTTCCCTAGTAACAAGCTCAAAGAGCTGATAAACCCAAAACATAGCTATGTGCTATTAGTTAACAATTATGTTTCACTGACCACAAATTGTGTATTCAAAGACAATGGAGAGGTCCATTAATTGTAGTACATCCATCCCCAGATATCTGAATCTCCAGAAGAGCTCCTGTAAAGAACATTGAAACAAACTCTTTAAAATTGGAGGGAGTGTGGGGTGGTGGTGGCATTGAAAACCATGTTTTAAAGAGTGAAATATAAAACAAAGTGTAAACAGCAGTACAAGTGACCCAGGAATCAAAGGTTTGAGCCCAAATTCCTTGGATACTTCAATGTTGTTCACCATAACCTATTGATGTGCTCTCAGGGTCAGAAGTTTGCTTACAGTGCTGTGTCTAGAAACGAAGAAATAGCTGAAGATTCTCATGCCGATCTTTGCCACAAATAGATTACATTAAAAAGAAAACAAAACAAAACAAAAAGCAAAATACAACAAAAAAGCAAAAAAATCCCAACCTTTGATGTTCACTCTTCAGGTTTTCTTTCCTGATTTTTGTTTCTCTGACTCCTTCTTTCAAACGATAGGAGATGTGAATTTGCTAGGGCAAAATCACACACACACATAAAAATCAAACAAAAGACAAATAGTAAAACTCAGGATATAACCTCATTTGATTTTTTTTTTTTTTGTTGGTTGGTTGGGGTTTTTGTTGGTTGGTTTGTTTTGTTTAGATTTCTTTTGGGGATTTTTTTGCTATTTAATGTCATATGCTGTCATAATGCAGCATATCCAGGGTAAAGGAGCCCAAGAAATTTGGTCAATTTTAAAATGCCACTTCCTCCAAGCCCAAGCTAGGTGTGTTCGCTTGAGTAAAAAATTGGTTAGACACATCAGAGGACCTGCATGGATGAGCAAGGAGCTCCTGAAGAAAATCTCATGGAAGAAAGATGCAGTTCATGGAAGAAAGATACAGTTCATGGAAGAAAGATACAGTTCATGGAAGAAAGATACAGCTCATGGAAGAAGGGACTTGTCGTTTGGGAGAACTATAGAGTAGTTCCCAGGGCATGTAGGAAGGCATCAAGGAAAGCCAAAGCCCTCTTGGAACTAAAATTGGCAAAGGAAGTTAAAAAGAACAAGGGCTTCTTCAAACATATCAGTAGGAAAAAGAATAGGGAAAGTGTGGGCCCACTGCTGAATGAGGAGGCAGCCCTGATAACTGATGATTAAGGGACTAGAGCACATACCCTGTGGGGAGAGGCTGAGGCCTGGGGCTTTTTAGTCTGGAGAAGAGAAGACTGAGAGGGGATTTAATGAATGTTTATAAATATCTGAGGGCTGGATGTCAAGAGGGAAGGGACAGGCTCTTTTCAGTTGCAGCCTGTGATAGGACAAGGGGCAATGGATATAAACTACAGCACAGGAGGTTCCATCTCAACACGAGGAGGAACTTCTTCACTGTGAAGGTCGCAGAGCACTGTAATGGGCTCCCCAGAGAGATTGTGGAGTCTCCTTCTCTGGAGACTTTCAATGCATCAAGAATCTGGATGCATTCCTGTGAGACCTGTGCTAGATTCTGTGGTCCTGCTCTCTCATGGTGGTTGGACTTGATGATCTCTGGAGGTCACTTCTAACACCCAACATCCTGTGATCCAAGAAGATCCAAGAAGTCTAATTTTTTTCATCTTGAGCACTTGGTCCATGATGTAATGATAACACTGGCAGTCTGTAATATATGATACTGAGAGAATGCTTTATCTTTTCCTAGCAGCCTCTGTTATTAAACTCTTCCTAACATTTACAGTAGTTCAGCTGCTGTAAGAAATGAATGAGTCTTGTAATGCCTTAGAAATGAATAAAAATGAAAACTGAGAAAGACAAAAGCAGCAGCTGTGAGCTGTGGTCTCTGGGTTTCAGGGAACTCCCCAGAGCATGACATGTAGACATGCCAGAAAAGGCTCTTGTTCTCCTGGAGAGTTGATGTGTAGTCTGATTGGAAAACAGCCATGCAGAGAACCAAGCTAAGATGCAACTTGTTATGCTGTTGTGTGTCCAACCAATGCAGTGTATAAACAACTTGTGACTGAACAGCAAGGTTTTGCTTGGGAACATTCTGTAGCTGTGAAGAAGTATTCAATGCACGTCCTAGCAGCCACTTAATTGTATTTACCTATCATTTGTGTAAGTCGCCTCCTTCAACTCCCCATAATAATCAGAAGAAGAAATTCTAAGATGCAGAGAAAGACTTTCAATAATCTTCATCCATCTAGTTATAAAGAGGCTTTATTAAGATAATAGATGAGACTAAAAATCTGCCACCTGGCAGGACCATATTACTTTCACTGCTCAGCAAAATGTTCAACACTGTAAACTGAGTGAACAGCACATTAATGAGAAAAAAGATGCAAATGTCCTTACAGCTCAAGTGGCAGAAACTGTGGGTTAGTGCCTTTTTCCCTGTAGGATATGCACCATCTGAATATATACATTGGCATGTAAATACATTCATGACATTATAATTATATTCCATGACTGTTTGTCTGGAAGTGCTGAACACAGTATTTTAAATACTCATTAAAGAGACAATATGACAGCTGTACCTCTTGCTTGGTAGTTAGAGCGCTCTTGCTCTGGGAAACCTTGGTTTTAGCAAAGTAGATGGACAATTGTAATGAAATTCTGAGACCAGGTTCCCTACACTCCCTTCATCAGGCTGTGCAGCAGAGCAAAGCAGTTCTCTTTGAAGTACTCTGAAGTATAAAATACAAAAATATTCCCTCACGAAGAGCAAAAAGAATGACCCTATGACTTTGTCTTTGACTATAAATATGACAAAAGTATTTTCTGGAGTTCCATTCCCCTTGTCAATTGATATTGCTGCAGCCAGAGCTGCCCACCCTGCTCTGAACATCCACACATTTACACAGCGGCTGTGAATTTTAGACAAATTAACTAAATCTGAATTTCCTAACTCCTGTCCTTGTCAATAAAATAGCATGCTTCATTACCATCTCTTATATTTATTTTAAAAATACTCATAACAAAACTTCTTAAATTCAATCAAAGGAAACAGGACAAAACTCAGTTTGTCAGTTTGTGGGGGGTTTTGTTTGTTAGTTTGATTGCTCCTGTTGAGAAGATTGCTCTTTGTTCCTCTCCATCCTCCTAAACTTCAGTTCAGGCTGAACTTAAGCTTGTCTGGTTTGTCTTAGTCAAATGAGATTTGGAGAAAAGCGAAATGTTTATCTGTTTTCCATGACTGGTCTTGAATCTCATATTCTGAGACGATGTAGTGGAGAGTGCTGGAAATTTGCAATGACAATAGGAATCAATAGAATCAAGTGGATGACTGCCACAATCCCCAGCAGTGCAAGCAATTTCAGCTTGACAGGAGCAAATCTGAAATGAGTGTTGTTGTGAGTCAGAAGTGAGGGTACTGTGAAGTCATTGGCTAATGTGTGCAGAAATCACACATTTCTATTCATGAGACTTGGCTGTCCAAGGGGACTTGCTCTTTGCTTTATATATTTATAACCATAAATATTTGAAATTACCCATTTATCTTCTCACTTCACTGTGTAATGCTGCTTTGTGTGTCTTGTGTTTAGTTCTTTGGTTTCCTCGATTGTACTCAAGAGGAAAAGGCTGCATGGATATAGACAGATTTTGTAAAACCCCTAAGTAATTAATATATAAAAAAATAATGTAATCTGTCTTCTCCCATTGCATCATGTGCTAGAACATATACAGAATTTTGTACAAATCTGATTAGACTCCAAATCTGAGCCCAAATCAGACTGTTTCTGGGAAAAGAATGTTTGCTAGGAAGTACTTGGGAAGAGTAGAGAGGCAGAAACACAAACTCCCGAGCCATGATTACTGAACTGTATGGTCATTCTCCCCAAGACACAGCAAAGTATTTAATGCAAAACAAAACAGCCTCAAATGGGGGATCAAACACAGAAGAATATGCCCAATATGATGGTGCTGAAGTATTTTCAGAAGAGATGTTTCAGTCTTCTGCCTGAAGGAATGGATTGATTTAGGAATGTTTGTGTTAGGTAAGCATATAAGGGGTATCATGATTGCACTTTTCCAATTACCACACTGCACTAGACTTTACAGTTATTTTCTGTTTTTCTCTTCCTTGTATTCTGGAAGTAACTCAACCATAGCGCCTGATCTAAAAGGTGAAAATGTGCTTTCACTTCTTCCCAGACAGCTTGGCCTAGGCACAGTTTCCCCTGTGCGTGCAGAAAGCTCCACTTTCACACATACATGGCTTTTATTGCAATGCTGTTTCTCTAGTAATACTATTTCTGTGCCAAAGTACAAGCTTCTTTAGGCAATATCACACTGAAATAATACCTATCCTTGACAAAATGCTCTTCTCACAGGCTGTTATTAATTGACTGTTATGAGAAGTAACATTATAAAGTCATGGTGGATCATGGATAGAAGAAGACAAATCTCTTTTGGATCAGAAGGAATGTTTTATTTTGAGTAATCAGGCAGAGTTTCAGTTGTTATTTTCAACCTGTGTAGAACATGTATATACACCAAAAAGAGTCCTCAAAATATTGGTTTATGTTTTCAAGCTAAGTACATATGGTATTGAGGTTGAAGGAATCTGAGACACGAAGGAATCTGAGGCAAAATTTCGGGAAGTAAACTGTAAAGCAGAGAAGCTCAGACTGTAGAAATCCAAACTAAAAAAAGTTCTATGATTAATGGATATGACCAGCAGTTCAAAATCTGCAATGTGTGTCTATTATTTTTAAACAGAGAAAAATTAAAACATTTCATTAAATACAGATTGGTTATGGTTCTGACCAAGCTTGCATCTAGGCCATATCTCTGATATCTCTGGAAGTGTCTGCTCCTAGGTACTTACATGTCTCCCCTGTCATCACAGTCTATGTGTACCTTGCAAGCACTAATGAGCACTTAAATTATTCTTCCTAAGTTATAGGGTCTCTGAACTGTTCACAGCATTTTTGTCACTGCCTTCATCCTGATGTCATTTATTGATAAAAAGCTTTTGAACCTCTATTTTTAAAATTTTTTAAAAAAAGATCTACACCAATCCCCAACCTTGAGTTCTTGTTCGAGACTTTAATTAATATGGGATTCGAAATACAATGTCTACTCTAGTCTCCTTACAGACTGACCTCACAAAATGCTAAATCAGAAGTGAACTCATTAGCATTCAGAACCACCACAGATGAACAAAGGAAGAACATTAGGGAAAATAAAGGGAAAGATATTAAAAGAAGAGCACTGTGGGGAGAAGATGGAAGAAAATAATCTCTTAAGTGGTCTGAAGAGAAGGAGTAGGTGAAGGAGGCCACTCTGTATCAGAACATCTTTGTGACGATCTGCCATTAGGCAGACAGAACAAGACTGCCTGTAAAAAGTTTTCTTTTCAGTTTGAATGAAAGAATTCATTTAGAAGTGTATTTTAAAAGGACAAAAAGCATACACACAATGTACATGTAGCTAATGTTATAATCTTAATGGACACACAATGAGCTGTCAGGGCTTTCTTCATCATAGCACTGCCAAAGTTTTGAATCGCCTTCATTTTTTCCCTAATGTATTTTCTTCTTTCTTCCTTAACTAAACAATCTCACAGCCTTTTGTCTCACTGACTTGTTATAACAGTACCCATCATTAAAATAGTTTGGTAGCTCTACTTAATATAACATCTGTGATTTTCTTAGGAATGTCTAGGAACACGCAAGGAACCTTGATTTTGGTTACTTGCCTGGGAGAGAAGAGCGTGAGAAGTGAATTATCAAAAATAATACATTGTAATGGCATGAAATGAGTAATTTAATTAGTGATTAATGACTGATTTATGTTGTTTGGCCAAGAGAACATTGCAGGAGTATATTGTATACAAAGTATTCTACTCCAGCTAAATTAAGGATTGGAGTAATTTCAAAAATAAACCATCTTAGTTGGTAAGATGTTCATCAAGGAGATGACAAGAAGCCTGAATTCCAGATTCATACTCTCCACATTGTTTTTTACTTTTACCCGGTGACTGCTTGATATAAAATGCATAAAAAGTGCTGGGAACAGTTAGCAGAGTTCAGAACTCTCCTGATGACCTAAGGGTTACATTAGGCCATGTGTACAGAGTGTTGTTTTTTCTCTCTTTTTTTTTTTTCCCTATGAATTTTACTGTCTTTATTAGTCCGTGTGTCAAATTTCAGCAGGAGGGGTGGAAGGTGCCATACTGAAGCCATATGGTGCTTAAGATTTTTTGGGGATGCAAATTGCATGCATTTGAATCTCTTCAGCTGAAGAGAGACAGGAGTTGGAGGCACTAATGTCTAATATCTAACTTAGATTGTTGGCATCACAGGATAATCTTTTCTAATCTGAATGAAAGTGGTGCTGGCTTCCATTTGTATTTCCTTTTAATTGCAATGATTGTCATAAATCAGACAGAACAGGCTGGACCCTTGCCTGTCAGTCCATTATGTCCTAGTTTTGAGCCATGAGCTGCCCAGGGCAAAAAGACAGAGTAGATATTTTACTGCTTCCCAAGGAGCTAATAAAAATGCTCCACACTGATTGGAAGTTTAAATGGAAATTCTATTTACAAATATGTACAAAATGTATTCAGGTTAAAAGGAACACATTCACAAATTAGGCTCAGTTCTTCATCCAGGCCTACCCGGCAAAAACCTTTCAGAGCCTTCCAGAAACCTCCACTCCACTCAGCTTCAGCAGGCCCAGGAGTAAGCCAGACTGATCCCCCACTAGACCCAGGCCAACTGCAGGCTTCAACAGGCGGGCCCAGTAGCGTAGCTGAAAATTCACTGCCTGCCAATGCCAGAAGAAAACCATCTCCTCGACAAACCACAAGATAACAGCATGTGCATCCTGACTGGAGAGAAAAGAGAGATTTGACTGTACACTCCCTTGAATAGAGAAACACAGGAAAATGGAATAGACTAACAGATTACAATATGCTGGTATGAGCTGCCCATCCCCCTGGGACTCTCTAGCCTCTGGAGGACTTTTTTTTTTTTTGTTATACCAATTAACTCTTGATTTCCCTTAACCTACAACACTGTTGGAAAGTAACATGACCTGTCTCCATATGGCAAAATTCTCTTCCCCTCCTAGATTATGGCAATTTCATCAATGCTACTTTGCAGAAACACTGCAGAGGTTATTCTACTGATAGCACCGGGCAGTTTTAGCAATGAGATGCTATGGCTCGTTGCATACATGTGGTTTGCTGCCATTGCTTTTATAGTACAGATGAGCTGTTTTGTGTGCATGGTGATCATCCAGCATCTGACCCTTGAGAGAACTGAAAGGTTGTTTCACCCATATTTTAGCTACGTGGATTTAGATTTGACCTACTTGCCTAGCTGTTCACAGCATGGCTATGGTTGTGTGCAGAAGATAAACATGAAGATAGTAATGAAATGATTGAGTCAAATTAAAGCAGTCAGTTTGGTCTTTTTGTACATCAGGAAGTCAATGAGTACTAGGTATTTTGGTTTTTTCCAGGTGGGGATTTGGGCTTAGATAGTTAATTTGCTGCAAATTTTATTTATGTGCTTAAGGTCTTCTTCATGTGTGGCCTCTGGATGAATAGATTTCTAGAACTGTGTTCTCTTGGTAACTCTGGATTAGCATAGATGAATTTTCCCTCCTTGTTGGAAAATGATGAATACAATGTTTGCTATGAAAACGTGAGTAATTTTTGTGCAGAGGGAAAACAAAGGAAATAATGGTTGAAAACTAATTGAAATAAAGAAAGTTATCCCTGAAATTAAGTAGTGTGGCTATTTTTTTTTCTTTATAACTTTTATTTAGAAACTTCTCTAATATTTTATAAAAGTAAATTAAGAAGGATTTAAGATGGACTTGGATATCTATACATTTAAAATTGTTTGCTAAGAATGAGCCTCTAAGGGTGGATGCTTTCTTTAGTCCCAGAAGAACACCCTCAAGCTACCATTTGCAGTTTCTCTCTTGGGGCCAATTATGTAAAGGGCATCTACCCTGCGTTTCAGAGGCTACAATTATCAGTTGTCAAGCTTGCTCACATGTTCAAAGGAAGCTCTGCACATGTGTTTGTGTTAATTTTCAGCTCTCATGAGCACATTAATTCAAAGAAGAGCTAACTGAGTCACTGTTAAAGTTATATATCCTCACCTTTCTTGTACAGCAGATTGGCTTTGCAATTCTGTAACAGCCATTGTAAGCTTCCTCAGTGAACAAAGTATATGATATAAATTAATAATTGTCTGTGGTAGTCTGACAGACTCAAAAAGGATATAAGAAAAAGGATTGAGAGAAAAAGACACAACAGAGATCTGTGCTGATTTGGTCTCCTCAGAGTGGATATAGCTGTCATCATCTCTCCTGTAGAAAAGCATTAAAACAGTTGGCTGGCAATTATTTCTCAGGATCTTATTTATAGTGAAAGCAGATTTGGTTTCTAAAACACTGGTGATTTTTTAAAATAGCATTTTGTTTCAATTATGTATTAGCTTTTGGAAAAATCATAGGAAAGTGCCATAACTGCTAATTAGAAAGCAATTAAAGAGACATTAATGAAACTCTTACACTGGTCTTTTATGCAGAGAATTGACTATTTTTTTTTTCCTAAGCAGGCAAAGTCCTGAGAAAGGTTCATTAGCTGGTCTCTAACATGCACAATCCTGAGCAGAACTTACATGCCATTTATTCAGCTACACCAAGTCGTATTTACTTTGGGAAAAAGCTTCATGTTAAATATAGTTATTATATGAACTACAAAAATAATGATGTTTTTGATGCAAATGAAAGTTAAACTTTGGTAGAGATTGTCAGTTAGTTTCATAAGTTCACTATCCTTTAGTAAATTCTTCATAACTGGACTATTTTTTTTTCTTCAAAATAATAACTTGATAAATCTTTAAAACGTGTCCTTAAATTCAGTTTCAATAAGCCAAAATTTTGGTGAGAGCGTATTGCTTCCCATTGCTGTGCAGAACAGCAACCTACATGAGCATAGAATTGTTAGGGTTGGAAGGGACCTCAATGATCACCTAGTTCCAACCCCCCTGCCATGGGCAGGGACACCTCACACTAGAACAGGTTGCTCAGAACCACATCCAGCCTGGCTTTAAAAACCTCCAGGGATGGGGCTACTACCACCTCCCTGGGCAACCTGTTCCAGAGTCTCACCACCCTCATGGTGAAGAACTTCTTCCTAATATCCAATCTGAATCTACCCATTTCTATTTTTTTCCATTCTCCCTGGTCCTATCATTACTACATGATGATACCCTAAAAGTCCCTCACTAGCTTTCTTGTAGGCCCCCTTAAGATACTTGAAGGCCACAACAAGGTCTCCTTGGAGCCTTCTCTTTTCCAGACTGAACAGCCCCAGCTCCCTCAGTGTATCCTCATAGGAGAGATGCTCCAGCCCTCTAATCATTATCAAAGTATAATGTTGCTTTTAGTCCTTTGCTTTTCCAAACAAGTGATAAATAGCCTGGTGAGTGACAATGTACAGCTAACAGATTTGGAGTATATTGTGACAAATGCAGTTGTAAGTCCACAGCTGGCTTAGTGGGTCAGACCTCAGATGCTGTAAATTATCACAGTAGTGTATGGAATTAAACTAAATTTTACCAGCTAAGATAGTCTCTATTTTTTTCACTTCATTTATGGTTATGCTGTGATTATTTTTCATCACAGGCACAAATAACTCAGATGTGCTATAGAGATTTATGATTAGTAATCAGAACTTGCACCATATTTTTGCTCACTGTGACAAACCTGAAAATTAATGCTGTTTTGGAGGATTTGGTACTTGTCTTTTGGCTTTACAGTAGCTTATTTGCAATTGAGTCACTTCCAAAAAAGGCTGTAAAGGGCCTCAGCCAGGAGTAAAAGATATCTCAACAGTACCACAACACAGTAGCCTGTGGTATCTATGAAAAAGATCTTTTTGATCCTCACTCCTAGAGACATAGCTGTTCTGCAAAGCAGAAGTGATTAAAGGGATTGTAAAGCTTTATAGAACTGCGGCCTGGAAAAATAAAGAGGAAGGACTGGAGGAAATGGTTCAGGATTTCAAGGCAAGATGAGGAGCAAACAAGAAATCAGATTGCCAGAGGAATGTGCTTCTGGTACCCTCATGGACAGGTCAGGAGGTTGCTGTGGTTCCCTGTGTCTTGATTCAACCAGGATGAGCTTTTATTCCCAAATGGCATGGTCACATGCCACATGCAGTGCCTTACCAACACCTGCAGGAACATGACCAGTATGGATGGAGTGACGCTGGTCCTCTTCTGCTGATCAGATTGGGAGTCTACACATAAATGAAGACAATAAGGAGCCCTCAGTAACAGGCCTTAGAGACAACAGGTCCAGACCTGTGGTAGCCCTAGCTGCCATCTTGCAGACCCCCTGATTAGCCCAGTATTCAGAGTCTAAGCTCCCCAATAACTGTCTCCCAGAACTCTTATTCTGCTCACCAGGTGTGATCAGACATGAGGATAGGCCAGACAAGCTTACAGACCACCAACCTATTTATTTTTAGCCAGTCTCTTTATTTTCTTTCTGCTTTGTTTTCTTATGCTTGTTCCCCTTTCATCTGCCTCGACCTCTACTTTTTCTCCCCTTTGATTCTTTCCCTAAACATCCCATAAAAAGTCTGGTATATTCCCACAATCTCTCTAAAATATAATATAAATTTTGCACAATCCCCAAACACCCTTGCCTTGTTTCCCATATGGAGTCCTATATCCCTATGGGAAATAAATTTCTTGATTAAACAAGTTACTCTGGTAAGGGATTCTTCATTTGAACCACTCTGTTTTCACACCAAGGATGATAGTCTGAATGTTCTTCCCTGAATAGCTTGCAGAGTAGTTTTGTACCCAGTTCCATGTGCCCAGTTTGCACTGGCATTGTGTCAAACTTCTGGGTTTACAGTGATCAACATCTAATCATATAGCTTAGCACTGAACAGTCTGTTCCTCCCAGGCTTAGGTGGGCAGTGAAGGACTGTGTCTACATGCCAGGAAAATTAAACAGTAGAAGAAAGAAAGTGGCATATAGGATTATCTTTTCTTCTTCCTTTAACCTTTTTATGGTTTGGACTTTTTTGTTTTGGACATTTTAACTTTATAGAGATCCATAGATTTACAGATTTTTATACCGGTGTCATAGAGATATGCAGACATACCCATGAAGAAATGAATATGGTATAGAATAAAGACAGCTGAGATAACTTCTAAACATCTTGCTTCAGCTCTAGCAGATGTCTAAATGCTTTAGACAGCTTCTTGTAAAGCCTTGCCCTGTGCAGCATTACATCTTAAATTGTGGTGCAGGAAATCTCTGTCTTCCACAAAACTTGAATTATCTGTGTTTCTATTTGAAGTCACTGTAGAACACATATGCTTCTTTCTTTTATTTTTTTTCCTTTTTTTTTTTTAAAGCTTCATCAAATGATGCCTGAACAATTCCAAACTCAGCACAGATCAAGGGAAGCACCTGGCTAAAAATATTACAAGTCCTGAAAACACATACATTTGACTCTGCAAGGTGTGATTTCAAAGTCCGTCTGGTGAATGAACACCATTCATAAGGTTACTGAACTCTGTTAGCTCTATTTCTCACTATTAACTGAAAGTAAAAGGTGCACAAAATGAAGCTACTAAGAAATAAGGCTTAATGGATCCAAAGTTTCACCCCTTGTGGTAGGTTACAATTTGTGTTGCAGAGAGAAATGGGTAAAATTTTCTGTAGTGACTGCTAATCTCAAATGCTGCAGATTTTGGTATGACTATTGATATTTGCTCTGCGAACCTGATTTCTAATGGTTTGGTTTCTTTAAGAGATTATGTGGCAGCAGCATTGTGTTCTGCCATTATTTTCTTTTCTATTAGTGTCATCTCCATGCAGAAGTAAAGTTGCCCTCACTTTCGTAGTTTGATCTGCACAACTGTCATTCTTTATTATGAGGGTGATGGAATACTGGAACAGGTTGCCCGGGGAGGTGACTGAGGCCCCAAATCTGGAGATTGCGAAGGTGAAGCTGGACAAAACTCTGAGCATCCTGATCTTGTGGAGGATGTCCCTGCTCAGTGCAGAGGGCTTGGACTAGAAGACCTTTGGAAGTTCCTTCCAACTCAAACCATTCTATGATTCTAATGATGAAACACAGCAGCTGAATATGAGGAGTATATACAGCATTACAATGAAAGCATTGTGGTCAACAACATGGGAAATTTGAATCATCAAGATATCCCTTCATGATAATTAGGGAAAAGAAACTGAAGCAGATATTTTAAATATTTATTTGTCAGACTGGGATAACAGACCTGTAGATGTGCCTTCCAACCCAAACCATTCTATGAGTCTATTATTCTATGAAGATGTGTACTATTAGCTATGTCCATCAGATGTTTGGATCTGTCTTCTAATATCAGCTAATGGCCAGGTAGTACCATTGGCCACTAAGCAGAGTTGTCTATTGATTTCACTAGACTGTCTACTGGAAAATCAATAAGATAATGTGGCCCAGATTTCACTGCAAAAGGTCTCCAGCCCATTTGATTTAGAGTATTACTGACCATGTAGAACAAACTACACATCAGGGTTTTTTTGTTTGCCTTCTCATTGTGAACTAACTAAATGTGAAAGCCATTAGCATTCAAGGATGAAAAATAAGACAGAGACGGGATATAATTTGCTTTCTTCTTCTGATTTTGTTGTCAGTTACACTAGTGTAACGTGGGTATAAAATAACACTATTCTGGTCTGTTTTTTTCTTTTCATTGTCACTTCTATAAATGACTTGGAGGTGTGTACACCAAGGGTTAACTGAGAAATTCTATTTGAGGTTTCATGTTATTTCCATGCTAGTTTTATAACAGAAATAGCATTCTGTAACAATTCCTGCTGTATCATTCCTGTTACACTTTAGTAGAGGTGATACCAAAGATCAGCTCCAAATACTTTTGTTTACATGTTCTTGACATAATTCAACACCGGAAGAGGAATTATGGTCCAACATTGAGGGCATTTGGCCCCTCATTTCTGTAGCCAAAATATTCCCTGTTTTAATGCAAATTGTGCAATGCCACTAAAGCTGTAAAAAGCACTATCCCACTGAAAGTGCTAGACTACATTTGTTTGAACTGGTGTTTTGAGGTTGACAGAGATGGGAGGTTGAACCCTGGAAGTTTCATGACATCTTTATAGGCCATGTGTACCAATTACCCCAAGATCTTGCCATGCTTAAATGTCACTGCACAGCCAAGCATCATTTCAGCAGTCTGAGCTTCACTTTCCTATCTGTGAAACAGAATTAATAAGATTTTTCTATCTCACAGGAGTACCATGAGGAGGTGCATTTAATAATATAAGTTACCCATATACCAAGAAAATAAGGGTATTGGAAATCCTTGGAATATTTAATTAAGTTAATTAGTTATGATAATTTGATACATCGCTTTAATTCAACATAAAATACAGAAAGTCTTGAAACTTTCCCACACAGAGTTTGGTCTGGCTCTATTATGTAATGAGACACCTAATTCCATTCTTGTCTTGTATTTTGTTGATGAATAAATGACTCCTCATTATGTTTTCAGGGTCTGCCAACAATAATTATTTTTTGATAGACTACCTTAGCTTTTACAATGCTGACTTGAACTCTACCTCATCTTTTCTGTGGGTGGGTGGGTTTTCTTGGTGTTTGTGGTTTTATTTTGTTTTGTTTTTCAATACTAAAAATAACGCTATTATCTTGCAATTAGATTATATTATGCCAAGGTAGGGTAGGAATCAACTAATAACATTTTTTCCTTTGCATCCCAATGATGCAAGGCAAAATTTGTTGGACTGAAGTTTTAGAGGCAAAGTCTGGCACACAGACTTTTGAACTGCTAAAAAAATATAATAAAGCTAGGATGTGGTTTACCTCCTTCAGGCTGTGCTTTCCTCTCTCCCAGGCAGAAAGGACAAATGGGTATGAGAGACTGAAGCAGGAAGGAAGATTCCTTGTTACACGGTCTGTGTAGCACAGGAACGCTACAGATCTAACAGGCTGCTAGGAATAAAAACTGTGGAGTCATTCCTGTTTCAGACATGCTTAAGCATTGACTTATTTGTTTTGTTTGACCCTAACTTCTCATTGATTTTTTTTTTCTTACCAGAAACAGTTGGCAGAGCAGAGAAGTCAAATAAAGTCTTCCAAGAGCTTATGAGAAAACTAAAGATAAACAGAGGCAGGGAGAAAAAACTAAAATCCTAGAGAGGAAGTAAAATGAGGTGATGACAGAAAGGAAGAGGTGTTTGGAGTAGAAAGATTGGTGCTAGAAATGGTATATACACCTCTCTTTTCATTAGGATGTTCAGGCTGAGTGGGATTATTTCTTATTGTGCTCAGCAGAACAATAAAAGACAACTGTTTGACCAATGCAACCTGGATAATCTGCAGACTACATCTCCTATGGTCCTTATAAAGAGAATTCCAATAATTTCTGAAACTTGTCCTTTGTTTTCACTCAAAAAGCAGTGAAGAGCAACTCACCACTAGAGACACTGTCACAACACGTGGTGAATTTTGTTCATGGCAGTAGGTAAATACCAAAGGTGATGCACAGTTCCACACTTTGATGCTACTAATTAGTCAGCAGTTATTTAAAAATCAGCCTCTAGCAAAATATTTAAAATGCCTGTATCAATGTTGGAGATTTCTTCAGACAATGAATAAGTAAACTTAGTCATGAAGAAGTAAGCTTAGCCTGAGGCTGAAAAGAGAAACATTTTCCTAATTTTATAGTCAGTACTGGATAATAATTGCTTTGTACACTCCTGAGTAAGATTGGTGATGTTTCCTTTTGGGCAGCCATAGTTTAATCATCTCATCAGACTTCTGTGTAAGAACAGGTGTCCATAAAGACCTGCTAATGGCATGTCCTACCTGTCTTCTCAGTATGCTTCTGAAATTACTGGACATTCTTCACTCTGTAAAGATTAAGGTAGGTGAGGTCAGGAGTGTGTATCATCTAGGAGGATCTGTTCCATGCCTGGGAGTACTGTGTGCAGGTCTGGAGCCCTCAATATAGGAAGGACATGGACCTGATAGAGAGGGTCCAGAGGAGGGCCACAAAAATGATCAGGGAGTTGGACCACGTCTGCTACAAGGACAGGCTGAGGGAACTGGGGTTGTTCAATCTGGAGAAAAGGAGGCTCCAGGGACACCTAATAGCAGCCTTCCAGTACCTCAAGGACTCCTACAGGGAGGATGGGGAGAGACTTTTTCTAAAGGCCTATGGTGACAAGATGATGGGCAAATGGCTTCAAACTAGAGAGGGCCAGATTTAGATTGGATATCAGGAAGTTGTTCTTCACTATGACGGTGGTGGAACACTGGAACAGGTTGCCCAGGCAGGTGGTTTGAGTCCCCTTCCCTGGAGGTATTCAAGTTAAGAATCATTGTGGCCCTGGGCAGCCTGGTCTAGTTGGGGATGTCCCTGCTGACTGGAGGGAGGTCAGACTAGATGAGCTTTGGAGGTCCCTTCTGGCCTGGACCATTCTGTGATTCTGTGATCACTCTAAGTAGAACATTGGCTAAAGATCTCTCCAGTCTACAGAGAGAATCTACATAATGCCTTTCAAATGGGGAACTTTGCAATTTTTATTTCCCAATTCCTTAACTATTTTAAGATTCCTCATGAGACATTGTACCACTTTCCCAATGGTGAAGCCAACAGTAGGCATCACAGAATTGCTCTCAGAAACATCCATGTATTTGGCATAACCTGGAAGAAAAAAAGTCAAAATGAAAATAAGAAAATTTCCATTCAAATCAAGTGTGTTGGGAATTAGTCCATATGAATGAAATTATGATTTTATCTCAATAATAGGTGAAATTTCTTCATCATAGGGACCACTAACTGTCAAGAATATTCACCTTTATTTGTTAGCATTTGTTGAATAAGGTTGAGAAAGTGAATGACAGCCAGAAAAGCTCTTCATGTAAATATGTGTGACATTTATAGTGATTGGCTCAATTATATTTAATTTTATTAGTTTTCAGCTCATTTTTTCTGCTGTTTTTTTAAGATCTCTATGTCCCTCTATCCTTCCTGAAATAAAGGCATGTTTGGCATAAAACACAAATCTATTTCTTATTTTATTATGAGCTAAATCCATAAAGGCAGATTCATATTTTTGAATTTTAAGTAGTGACAAAATCAAGCTTCTGATCTTAGCCCTTTCTTTTAACACAATGTCTCAATTAAATGAGATTATAAGTGACCTCATGAGTGATATTTCTTCCAGTAAAACCATCAAGATATTATAACAGATGTCCTCTTTGTCTCCTCATGGAAGGTCAACAAACTCAGATCACTGGATTGAATACCCAAGAGGGTATCCACCTGGAACCTGTATAGAGTCATAAAATCATAGAATTGTTAGGGTTGGAAGGGAGCTCAAGGATCACATAGTTCAACCCCCACCTGCCATGGGCAGGGACACCTTGCCTCACCTCAGGTTGCTCAGAGCTACATCCAGCCTGGCTTTAAAAACCTCCAGGGGTGGGGCTTCTACCACCTCCCTGGGCAACCTATTCCAGTGTCTCACTACCCTCATAGTGAAGAACTTCCTAACATCCAATCTGAATCTACCCATTTCTATTTTTTTCCATTCTCCCTGGTCCTATCATTACCTAACACCCTAAGAAGTCCCTCACCAGCTGCTTTCTTGTAGGCCCCCTTCAGATATTGGAAGACCACAATAAGGTCTCCTTGGAGCCTTCTCTTCCCCAGACTGAATAGCCCAAAATCCCTTAGTCTGTCCTCACAGGAGAGGTGCTCCAGCCCTCTGATCATCCTCATGGCCCTTCTCTGGACATGTTCCAGCATGTCCAGATCCTTCCTGTAATAGGGGCTCCAGAACTGGACACAGTACTTCAGGTGGGGTCTCACCGGAGTGGAGTAGAGGGGGAGAATGACCTCCCTTGACCTGCTGGCTGTGCTTCTCTTGATGCAGCCCAGGGTATGATTTGCTTTCTGGGCTGCAAGTGCACGCTGGTGGCTCATGTTGAGCTTCTCATCCACCAGCACCCTCCAGTCCTTTTCTTCAGGGCTGTATGGGTACAGTGTTGGAAATACTCTGTATGTCTCTTTTTCACCTTTCACCAAGTCGGTATAGGAGAAAGCTGCACCCTTACAGATGGATTATTTTCATTACTGTCAACGCTATTTGCAAATGCATTCTTAAATTATACATTCTGTAGGGAAGGTCCTTTCCTTGTCTAGCATAAAACTGCTCGCTTTGCTGCTGTCCTTTTGATTTAGAGAGAAAAATCCCATGTCTGATGTACAACTTTGATTTCCTACTAATTAAAATTCCAGTGTGGGAGCTCATCACTCCTCCTCCAATCCACCCTGCTGAGGTTCAAGGCTGCCTTTAGAACATTTCCATCCCCTTATGTGTTAAGACTGAAGAGAAGTCCTTGTTGCTGTTTGCATAGTTCCCCCAAATTTACTAAATGCTTTCTGAATCTACAAGCAGGTGAGCTACTTTAAAGCATGAACCACAACTAAACAGAATACATATTTGTACTGGCTGGTTAATGAGTCAGTCTATCACCTTCATATGCAAAATAAGTGGTCTGATATTTCTGCCTTTCAAGTCTCTATTTTTTTCTTTCAAAAGGACAATGCTGTAGGAACTTCTAGCACTACAAAGATCAATAGCAAATTTTCACTTATGTGTTAGTTTTGGAGAAGTGAACCATAACAGTTAGGTTTTCTACAGCCTTATTGCCACTGAAGTGAAATCTCTCCCCATCCAAGTCATAAGAACTTTTCCACTGACAAAGACACTCACCAGTACTGCACAGACATAAGAGCAAAGGTCAGTAAAATGTTTCTACAAAATTGCCTGGGGGCTTGAAAAAAGGACTTTTTTTTTTTTTTTATTTTAATGTAAAAAGACAGTCCTAGAAACTGACTACTTTGCAAGATCTAAAATAAATCTTTTCTTCCGGTATGCCACCCCAAAAGCTCTTGGCAGTTTCACTTTCACACTTCAGGCCAAAACTAAAATTGACGTTAGCTTAGAAATGGGCTGCCAAAGAGTATTTCCCTCTTCCTCCCTCCTTTTCTGCCTCCTCAGGGTGACTATCAGCAAGCCAGAAAGGTTTTAGGCCAAACATAAGGCCAAACTATTTGATTCACATGTTTTCTTTCCAGAATTGGATACTATGGAGGCAAAGACACGTGATGCTTAGCTAGAAGTATCCTAATTATATACTTATTCTCAATTTTCTATGAACAAATAAAAGGTATTTTTTAAAAGCCATCTATCCAAGTTCCATCCATGTCTTCAAAACATTAGTCTAGTAGAAAATAATAAGAAAAAACCCTATGACACTGTTATTTGAATCATAATCTAGTTGGAAAATACCTTAAGTCCAACTATTACCTAACATCTCCCTGCACATAACTTTCAGATCATGTCCCTAAGCTCTTCATCCAAATATCAGACAGAAATAGATACATAATGCAGATCAACTTCTGGTTACTTGGCTGGTGTCTTTATGAGAGGTTTGGCTTTTATGATAATCAGACCTTCTATGAGGACTGCAATGTGCTAGGAAGGGATGGAACTCACCTGTCTAAAAGAGGCAGGGGAATCTTTGGCAGTAAGCTGGCCAATCTGGTGAGATGAGCTTTTAACTGAAGGATTTTTGGGGAGGGATCCAAAACAGCAATGTTCAATCCACCATCACCACTACAACCAGTTGGGGAATTAACCAGACCAGCCAGAGTAGTGTAAAAGGAAGCTGTCTCCCTAAATAAGAAACAAAGAACCAATCACCTAAAGTGTATGTATACTAACTTGGGAAGTCTGGGAAATAAACAAGAGGAACTAGAGCCCCATGTCCAGTCAGGAGGTTATGATATCATAGGAATAACCAAAACTTGGTGCAACTCACACAACTGGAAAGCCAGGATAAATGTCTATAGGCTGTTTTGTAAAGATAGGCAGGATAGCAGAGGTGGAGTTGCATTCTATGTTGAAGAGAACCTTGAAAGTATTGAACTAACAGTGGAAACCCTATTGAATGCCTCTGGTTCAAAATCAGAAGGGTTGTCTCCAAGGGAGACCTTACACAGGCATCTGTTACTGACCCCCAAACCAAGATGACACAACCAATGAGGCAATTCATTAATCACTTAAGCAAGCTTCAGGTCAACAGAACCTGGTTCTTATGGGAGACTTTAACTATCCAGACATTTACTGGAAAAACAACTTAGCAGTTCATCTGTCATCCATCAAATTTCTGGAATGCATAGAGGACTCTTTCCTCATACAAAAGTTAGGTGTGCTAGCCAGGAATGAGGCACTGCTGGATTTGCTGCTCACTAACCAAGAAAGCCTGCTTTGTAATACCTTGTCTGGTGGCAGCACCAGCTGCTGTAATCACAATATTGTGGAATTTTGGTTAGTTGCAAAACAAAGGGTTTAGATTATAGAAGTACAGACTTCAGTGTGCTCAGGTCTCAGTGGGAAGAATTCCTGTGGGAAGTTTCCATGCAGGATAAAGGAACTAGGGAGTGCTGGGAGGTTTTCAAGAGCACTCTCCTGGCCACACAAAACTGGCTCATCTGCCCTAGAAGTAAGGAAGAACAAGAGACCCCCTTGGCTTAACTCTGAGCTTCTGGATCTGCTCAAAAACAAAAGGGAAATATAACAGAGATGGAACAGTGGAATGTTACCTGGTGCAGATCACAAGGGCATCCCCACGACCTCTTCCTAGAGAAACAGACACATTGTGGCGTAGATAAGTGGTCTGTGCGTTATGTGGGGAACTGGCTGACAGGCCATGCCCAGAGGGTAGTAGTAAATTGTTCTTTCTCAACCTGGCAGCCACTCACAAGTGAGGTCCCCCAGGGACTGATGTTGGGCCCAATGTTTTTTAATGTCTACATCTTCTGGATGTTGGGATCAAAAGCACCCTGTGAAGTTTGCAGACAACATAAAAAAGAGTGTGAAGGTTGCCATTCCAGAAAACCTGGACAGGCTGAATGAGTGGGCTAGCAAGAACCTTACAAAGTTCAATGGGGCCAAATGTAGGGTCTTGCACCTGGGAATACATAGCCCAGGAGTGCAACTCAGATTGGGATCCACCTGGTTGGAGGCCAGCCCTGTGGAAAGGGACCTGAGGATCTTTGCTTCAGTGGCAAAGAAGGCCAACAGAATGCTGGGTTGCATCAGCACAGGCATTAGCAGAAGGAATAAAGAAGTTATTGTCCCACTCTACTCAGCACTTGTCAGGCAATTCCTGGAGTACTATGAGCAGTTTTGGTCCCTGCTGACAATAAAAGATGCAGACAGGTTGGAAAGGTCCAAAGAAGGGCCATGAGACTGGTCAGAGGACTTGGAAGCCCTGATGTGTGAGGAAAGGCTGAAAGAACTTGGCATGTTCAGCATTAAGAGAAGGCTTAGGGGAGACCTTATTACCACATACTGATACATAGAGGGTGGCTACTAGGAGGATGGAGACTCCATTTTTATGAGGGTAATAGGTACAAGTTACTGCTGGGGAGATTCCAGTTGGAATATGGAAGAAAATTAGAATCATCTCCCAAAAGAAGTAATGGATTCCCCTCCACTGGTCAGTTTTAAGACTCAGCTTGACAGGGTATTGGGCCATCTTTTTTAAACCGCACTATCAGCTACAAAAGTTGGACAAGGTGATCCTTGGTCCTTCCAACCCGGCCTTCTGTGATTCTGTGTGATTGTGTGACTGGAAGTTCACCTTAAAAGAAAATACTCATTTAGGAGACTTATGTAGTGTTGCCTGTGTTGAACATAAGCTTCTCTTCACAGTGTGAAGCAGCTACATCACCACATCTCAAGGAGGCAAAAAAAAGCAGTGAAGTTTGTTAATCACTCATTTTCTCCAGTGTATCAGCACTGAGATATTTAGCACAGTCACTTCTCTTATTTTGACACGTTTGAGAAAATTCACAGCATCTAATTGGCTTTCAAACACCCACTTCTACCTATGTGGTTTGTTGATCTGGCATTAGTACACACAGGATGTAAAAGGAAACATGTAGCATAGGAGTATTGACTGGCTCAAGAGCTGCTAAAAGGTTTCATGTTGCACTCTAAGTGCCTTTTTTGCCTTGTCTTTAAAAAAAATATTTAAATTTTGCAGTTACAAACTAGAAAATAAATCTTAGCTTCTTTAGCTTAGCTGCCATAGATATCACCCTACTGAAATGCAGTAGTCTGATAATATTTTCTCCTTTATTATTGGGAGGGGAAGGGAGTGGGGGATAATTTTCCTGGCTGCAATAACCACATCCTTGTCTTCTGTTGATGTGCATGAGTGACATATTAAGGATGAGTTTGGATACTAATCTGACTGTAGATCTTGAACTTCTCTTTGATGCAGCAAGGTTGTTGGATGCCTGTATGGGTCCAGAGAGACACAAAGCATTGTATTCTGATTATGATACAGAATTAGAGCAATAATTCCAGAAATTTGGGGTGAATTGTAAATATTTCTATTTTGTGTGCAGACTGGATTTCAATTTCTTTCTGTTGTGAACCCTAAGAGGAGTTTCTGTGAAAGGTCTAGGTTTTCAAGAACGTGCAGAAAACTCTTTCAGTGCTGATGCTGTCAAACTTATCAGAAAACACAGAAGCAATGGACATATTTTTGAAGTCACAAAATTCTCTTTGGGACCAAATTTGATGCTCCTTGTGAGAAGATTAGATGTGATTAGAGCTCACTCATTTCAGTTATCAAGTTCTATAAAAACAGGGAATGCAACATTCTGGCTGGGGTTAATTTGGACATCATCAACTCTTAACAAAACATTACATAATTCCTAGTTCTACAATTAACATCTAGACACTGTGGCTACTTCAGTAAAAATTCCCATAAAAAATCTTCTTGAGACACTATAACAAAAAGAAGTAAATTATTGCCTGCTACTCTAAAGTTTAAAATCTTGTGTTTGATATAGGAGGCACAAAGAGGCACAACCCACCTCTAGAGGTTACTAAACCTTCCTGTTCCATGTGGCTTACTGGAAGATTACCAACATATATAAAATTACCTCACCTTTTTATATTTGTATAAAAACGTTTGAATAAAAACAATGATAAATAAATTGTAACTGTCACCAATGCTGAGACATCACTCAAATTTAAGTAAAAATAACTAATACAGCAATATAATCAAGATCAAATTACCTAATCGATAATTTACCTTTAGTAACTGCAACGGTGCTTTAGTAAAAATAATTTCTACCAAAAATAATCTTTATGAGTGCTGAAAAGGATTATCTTCATTTGATTATAAAGCAAACAAAATGACTTTTCTGAAGTTAATGAAGCATTTTACCTAAATGTTTTGAATTCTATTACTGAAGCTGTAATCTTAATGACTAAATTGCAGCTCAGAGCCATTTATGATCCTTCTTTTTCCAATTTTCATTTTTATGCAGCCTCTATTCCCCTGCTTCCATGAACCAAGACATATGTTTCACAGGAGACAAGTCTCAATAAATATCCAAATTTACTTGTGTGCTGTGAAAAGTTGTAGACTGTAATTTCACAGAATTAACCAGGTTGGGAAAGACCTTCAAGATCATCAAGTCTGACCTATCACCCAACACCATCTAATCAACTAAAGCATGGCACTAAATGCCTCATCCAGTCTTATTTTAAACACCTCCAGAGATGATGGCTCCAGCACCTCCCTCGGCAGCCCATTCTAATGGCCAATCACTCTTTCTGTGAAGAATTTCTTCTTAACATCCAGCCTAAACTGCAAAATTGTTTTAGAATCACAGAATTGTTAGGGTTGGAAGGGACCTCAAGGATCAGTCAGTTTCAACCCCCCTGCCATAGGCAGAGACACCTCACACTAGATCAAGTTGCTCCCAGCCACATCCAGCCTGGCCTTAAAACCCTCCAGGGATGAGGCTTCCACCACCTCCCTGGGCAACCTGTGCCAGTGTCTCACCACCCTCATGGGGAAGAATGTCTTCCTAACATCCAATCTGAATCTACCTATTTCTATTTTTTTTTTCCCAGTCCCATCATTACCTGACACCCTTAAAGTCCCTCACTTGCCCTATTTTCTCCTTTTCCCCCTCAAACCCAGAACATCTGGGCTCTGTTGGAGTCTCCTCCCACACCAGGTGTGGCCACTTAGCCCTCCCCACCCACTCCCCTATTTAATGCCTCCCAGGAAGGGCAGAAGCCCCAAGCTGAGCCCATCTGGGCTGGAGGATCCTCCTCTCGTCTCTGGTGAGTGCCCATGGTGCACACTGGGTGATGGTGGTGGTGACAACAAAGGCCGGGGGGCCTGGTGGCCCCCGGTTGTTAGGCACATGATTGCTTGCTACTTTTAATACCATCCACGGGTGCTGGCTGGGCTTCCTTGCTGGGGCTGAGCTATGTGTGTTTAGTGAGACTTACACTAAGTAATTCCTTTTTAGTACGTCTTTTATCATGATTTTAAAGCCCAGGCACGGGACTGAAGATCATCCTCTCTCCATCCAGGCTCATCCTCCCATTTCAGAGTCTATGTGCATCTCCCTAGATTGTCACTCAACCCTAATGCCAGCTGCCCAAAGCAAACCTGCTCCTAGCCCATAACCCTCTGCCCATGGTTGCAAATGTGCAAGAGGGACTTATGCTCCCCACAGCCAGATATCCTCAAGAGTCATCCCACACCAGTAAGTACCTCTCCCAGATCTCCTAGTTCACATCTTTCCCCAAAGCCTTTAGCTGCAATGGTGGGCAGGAGCCAGTCTCCCTGCCTTGTTTCACATGCTCACCTACTGCAAGCAAACTCACCTTTTTTCCCCTGTTGCCATCTACCTCTGGTGGACTGGTTCACTGTGTCTAACTTGCTGCCTGAAGGCCAGGGTGCCACCTTTCCATGTGTCCCCTGGTGATGTGCAAGCAATGAGCAGATAAAAGCTAAACACCAGCAACAAACCACCACCACCAATGAAGTCTGTCATTGCAATGATGTGAGAGACTAAAAGCTTGTCTCTCCTGGTGTGACTCAGCAAAGACAAAATCACTTGCTGCTTGCCCAGACAATAGCTGATGTGTGTTGGGCAGAGCCACTGAAAGGACTCTTGGAAGGTGCAAAGATAACATTGCTCACTGGACTGCAGCTGGCCTACAACAAGGGCCCAGCCATCATGCCTTCAGGACAAGATCATTTCCAGCCATCAGATACCCCAGAAAGGGAGGATGATGAGACAATGGATTCACCACCTGTTTCCTGATGTGTAATGAGTGTGTGGGTAGGTAGATGGAGAAGGAGGAGGTGGAGGGCCCCCCCCCCCCCCCCCCCCCCCATCCAGACCTCTGCCCAAACACACAGAAATACACAAAGATTTCCTGGGGAGCGATACCTGGATACTTACCTAAGGATGATTTCCTGGAACGAATTCCTGAGGGACAATATTGGACACATAGCTAAGGACTAAAAAACTGTATAAAAGACTTGAGCAACTACTGGCTTGGTAGAAGAAAAATACAGAAGAAAAGTGGAGAACCAAAAACACAGATGAAGGAAAACACAGGAGAAGGACAATATGCTGGAAAGGAAAAGCCTGGGACAATGCTGCTCAGAAGAAAAGAGGCCATGGAGCCTGGAAGAAGCAGACTGAACCCTCTCTCTGTGTCCTAAGTTCTGCCTGCTGCAACTCATGGAGCTGAGGAAGCTGCTCAGAGGACCACATCTTTTCTACAGCCAAAGCCTCAGCACTGTTTCTCTACAGACCCAATATCTCCTGCAGCACTTTTCCTCCACAGACTCAAACTGTCTTGGGGGGGGGGGGGGGGAGGAGTGAGGGGTGTGGTAATATAATTCCTTTCCTCTTTTCTCTCTCCCTCTCTATTTTCTCTCTGTCCCCTTCTGATCCATTCACTTTATTTATGTAATAAATAGTCTAGCTGTTGATATTTTGGCCTCATTTGTGCCTCTCATTTCACAACATGGGAATATTCAAAAGAACTGAGTCTCTTTCCCTCTCTGGACCGAAACAAATGATCAGAAAGAAAATTTAATTCAAAGGGCAAAGGTAGAAATGCAGACCCCAAAGACACTCCAAGCAACCTGGAGCCATTTGCACAAGTCTGTTCCCAAAGCAGCCAGGCAGATGGAGCTCTCTTCAATCAGGGACATGGTGCAGGACCACATTTCTCCCCTGCATGACACTCCCCATGACATTCTCCCCTCCTCATGACACTCCCCCTGCAGTAGCCCAGGGAGTTCACATACCTGGAGAACTGGCAATGTGGGGCAGTTGAGTGGCTTGGGGGGGGGGAGAGGGTTGTTGGATGAGCTCACATTGACTCTGGGGGGGGGGAAAAAGGCACTTCTTGAACTTCAGTAGTATCCCACCACTTGCACACACCCAGCCCAGGACTGCAAGGTGTCTCTCCAACATCTGCCCTTGCCTAGCCCAATCCAGTATCCTGGGGATATAGCCCCTTGGGGAGTTACAGAGAGCAAACAGACCACCAGCGGAAGAGGATTTGGCTCAGAAGTAGAGGAGCAAATCTGGCTTGGAGCTGTCTTCAGCTGCCCTGCACTCTCTATGGTCCCTGGGGAGCAAGCCCTTAGCTCACCCTGACTGTTTCTCCAGGGAGGCATTTTGGTGGAGGAAGGACCAAAACCTCTTGCTCCTGGAGAGAGCAGGACAGGAATAAATGGGGTCCCTGCCCAGGGCCCTATCTGGAGCCTCTTGCCCTGGCCTCAGCACAGCAACATCTGCAGTAGGCAGCCCCAGCTTGATTCTTTTTCTCACAAACGCATCCATTGGCCCACTGAGCTCCCACATGGGGTATGGAGCCTTTGGGATAAGCAGGGATAAAATTCTGGAAACAATGTTAATCCAACAACTTGCACACACACAGAATCACCCAGAATCAGCAAGGATGGAAGAGACCTCAAAGATCATCAAGTCCAACCTGTCACCACAGACCCCATGACTAAACCATGGCACCAAGTGCCATGTCCAATCCCCTCCTGAACACCTCCAGGGATGGAGACTCCACCACATCCCTGGGCAGCCCATTCCAATTGCAAATGACTCTCTCAGTGAAGAACTTTCTCCTCACCTCCAGCCTAAACTTCCTCTGTTGCAGCTTGAGACTGTGTCCCCTTGTTCTGTTGCTGGTTACTTGAGAGAAGAGACCAACTCCCTCTCGGCTACAACCTCCCTTCAGTACTTGTACAGAGCAATAAGGTCTCCCTGAGCCTCCTCTTCTCCAGGCTAAACAATTCCCAGCTCCCTCAGCCTCTCCTCATAGGGCTTGTGCTCAAGGTCTCTCACCAGCCTTGTTGCCCTTCTCTGGATACGTTCAAGAGTCTCAATGTCCTTAAACTGAGGGGCCCAGAACTGGACACAGTACTCAAGGTGCGGCCTAACCAATGCAGAGTACAGGGGCACAATGACTTCCCTGCTCCTGCTGGCCACACTATTCTTGATGCAGGCTATTGGCCTTCCTGGCCACCTGGGTACACTGCTGGCTCATGTTTAGGCAGCTGTCAATCAGCACCCCCAGGTCCTTTTCTGTTTAGTCACTCTCCAGCCACTCTGACCCCAGCCTGTAGTTCTGCATGGGGTTGTTGTGGCCAAAGTGCAGCACCCAGCACTTGGATTTGTTGAATGCCATCCTGTTGGACTCTGCCCATCTGTCCAGTTGGTCAAGGTCCCTCTGCAGAGCCCTTCTGCCCTCTAACAGATCAACACCTGCTCCTAACTTGGTGTCATCTGCAAATTTGCTGATGACTGTCTCAATCCCGTCAACCAGGTCATCAATGAAGATATTAAAAGAGGATGGGGCCCAGCAGTGATCCCTGGGTGACACCACTAGTGACTAATGTCCTCTTGTGTTTTGATAAAACTGATGGAATTAGGGAACAGTTTTTCACAATCTGTGCAGTTGCTCTTAAAGATGCAAACCAGTATTCACAGCCATATTTTCACACCTTTGAAATGAAAAGTAGCTTTCAGGGCTTAGAAAAGACTGGTGATATTTCAGAATGAAAGCAATTAGTATGATTATTTTTTTCATTGTGGATATTGGAGTTTTTCGGTTATAGATTGTTGGCTTACATAGAGGGAATCTTTATTTGTCTTCTTTGGCTTTATAGTTTACAGGCATTGATTTAATGACTTCATGTTATCTTCTGTGAGGAATAAAGTCCTCCAAATGACATTATTACTGTTGTGTTTATTGATTGAGTCAGCATTAGTGAGCAGTATTTTAAATAAGTTTTCTTAAAATTTACAAGGCATAAAAAAAAATATTAAAATATCAGGTTGTATGAGGTGATTTTTTGAGGATGCTCAAAATGATCCAATTCATGTACAAGATCTAAAGGTTAAATTTTCTCACTCGTCTATAGAAATGTAGAATAAACTAAACATAGCTAGTTGGGGGAGGAGGAGTGGAACTTTATGACAACCAGCTATTCTACATTTACTCATTTGAAAAATAAAAATAGGTTTAACTTGCTGACAAATTTCTCCATCTTCTTTTTTATTTAAAAATAAAACAGGTTCAGATGCATTCTATAAAGCAAGCCTTTTTTTTTTTCACTTGTTTACATAACCACAAGCAACATTCTTGTAGTTATCCCTATTTACATCAGTAGAAAAGCAATTGTTCTTGCCTCATCAATAAATAATCAGATGGCCAAACTACATACAGTAAAAGGCTTCCCTGTTTGGAGTCATAGACTTACTTTTTCCTCTTTATAAATAGCAAATTGCTGGGAATGCTTACATAAATCTATACATATTCCCACAATACACACATATTCCCATACATATTCCAATGAAATTCTTATGCGAAGTGTGCACAACACTTCTTTTAAAATCTAGCTATTATAGTAAAGGAGATAGGACTATAAAAAATTGTGAGAACAAATCTGTAATATTCACTTCAATTTTGTGAACTTCATGAAACTACAAAGAACAAGAGGTCGTGAGTGTGCTATTCAAAATGAGATACAATTTTAGTTACATGTGGCTTAACTGAAAGTGTAGAATAGCAATGTATAGAAAAATGGACTTGAAAAGACATATTAGTTCAGCCAGATGATCAAAATACAGACTTTCCACACATTGCCAGTGGCCAAATTGCCATAGCATACAGGGTGGCTGATGTCATGTATTACTTATGCTGAATTATGGATGTGAAATTAAAAAAAAATATATTATTAGCAAATATCCAGCTAGCTGGGAGACACAAAATACATGTCTTGTCATATTGAGGGAGTCTAATGAGTTTATAGTTGGATAGGATAAAAATTATAACGTGAGGAGAATACAGAGTATGTAAATCTATGCAGCAATAAGAAAGATAATGACTGCTCTAACAGCATATGAGCTTATGCTATATATTGTCCATCTTCCACTGCAGAACATCTGCTGACAAATCAGTCTGGACTCAAGAGAACAAGCTCTCTTTTTCTAATATATTAGAGCTTGGAGTAGCTCTAGTTCATAGTGTATGAACTATGTTCCTTTTATCAGAGATGCAGTCTTCCTATTTCAAAGCACATAAGTATAATTGAGTTACTGCAACAGAGTGAATTAAGATATCTCATTTCAGCTGTAGTAACTGACTGGCTGAGCACTTAGCCCACTACACATGCAATGTTGGACACTGCCTGAAACAACTTTCGTGGCATTGAGAGTATGCTAGCATTAACTGTAAGAAGATTAAAAGGTTCTTCTCTGTAGGCTGCATGTCCATGCTATTATCTTTCCACATTGTCGGTGTTGCTATACATCATAAAGTTATCAAATCTTTATTATTTTCCCAGTCAATTTTCATTTTCTAGTTATGTTCTGCTGCATAAGGGGAAAGAGCAGAATTTAGCAGCAGCATTTTAAGATAGCCTATTTTAAAGGATGAAGGAAATGTTACAAGCAAACTCTAGGTATTGCATGGCACACAAAATATGTTTCTGATTTAGTTATAACTGCTTATATATCTGGTAGCTACAGAAGGGGAAGATGAACAAAAACATCATCACTTAAGCTTCAAATGCCAAAAAGTCTGTAATGAAAAAGTCTTGGCCACATCAGGCTACATCATAAGTAGATGTTGTAGGTGGGTAGAAGGATTGAGTAAGTATCTGAACTGAACAGAAAAGCTAAATGTCTTAGATTTCTGCCTGAAAAGGGAAATTAATCACCCTTGAGCTTTCTGCCATTTAGAGGATGCTACTGAACTGTTCTGCATGGATAATGCAAAATGGTGATGGGAAGACAATCATGATTTCATATACAAATGGTCCACATTAAGATAACTATTGCTACTCAGCAGCAAGTTCTTTGTTGCTGAGAAAGATTTCCACTGAAATGTCAGGTGGCACTCAGTAAGCATCACAAAGCAAATATTATGAGTTATTAAGGAAGTAACGGAGAGCAAAGCAGGGGGTCACTGTTCCACTATATGAAGTCATGGGGTCACATATACCTTAGAAGATTCTATGCAGTCCCAAACCCCTCATCTCAAATGCATGAACCAGAACTAGTGCAGGGAAAGGTGGCAAGAATGATTAGAGATCTATAAAACTTCCATACAGGGCACCCTTGTGTAAGGTAGGAGTCTTCTGTGTGGAAAAGACATGACATGGGCAAAGGACATTCTAGAAATTTTTTTTTAAATGGAGTGATATGAGGACAATGGATGGAGATTAAATTGTTCACACTCTTCCAACTGAATAATTAGAGTGGGCCAAATTAAGATTATAGAGCCCACCTATTTTTTTCTTCAAGACAAGTGAGAGGTGATTGTTGCTTATACAAAACAGGAGACTTGAGCAAGTTCTCATTGAAGTGTATTTTGCATTATAAAAAGTTTTCCATGGAATCAGGGAGAAACTGGACAAATTTATGCAGAAGAGATCCATTGAGGTTTACCAAGCACATAAGTCCCTCGTCTGGCTCAGAAATGTCTGGAAAGGAAATAGATGGAGTACAAGATAATGATGATGAGAAATAAAGTTTGTTATTCTTCTAGATTGTATTGTGTCCTCCAAACTTCTGCCCATTGTTAGAATCAGGTTACTGGAATTAAGCCTCAGCTGGTCTGACCTAATACAGATATTCTTACATTCATATGTTCCCCTTCAACCACATTTCCTTACCAGGATATCAATTGGCACATTCCAAAGATGGATTTCAAAGCGTATTATTATGCAGGCAGTGAAGTACATGTAGGACCTGGGACCCAAGCATGAATTAAAAAATGAACTAATATGATAACATGCATATATGCAGTGCCCTGCCCATTTAAGGTGGAGTAAGATGGTATTTGCTATGGGCTTAAAAATGGACAAACATGCAGATGAAGAGACAGTCTGCAGATGGAAGGAGGATGGCTAGTGGTATGCACCTGAGTAAAGCTATGTAGACACATAAACAAAGAAGCATCCATCTGTCTACTTGGGTCCTGGTAAACTCTGAACACTTGTGACTGTATGTAAGGAGTTATTATGAGCTGTGATGGTGACAACTACATATATACTTGGATATACTTGGGTGGGTTGGATTGGTTGATGGGTTGGATTGGTTGATGGGTTGGATTGGTTGATGGGTTGGACGCGACAATTTTGAAGGTCTCTTCCAACCTGGTGTATTGTATTGTATTGTACTTTGGAGATCATGAATATGAAACTTCATTGCAATTACATTTTCCTGTGTTGTTGCAGATTTAGGCCTTTTTCTTCCTATTTCCCCCAGATAAAAGCCTGTGATTATGTATGGCTTAAAACATCTTAATAAATATATAAATATCTTAAAACATAAAACATATGTGGTAAACTCATTCTGTTTTCTTATTTTGCCTTCATCAGTATATGTGCTCTTGGCAAACTAGCATATGTGTTACCTCCTATCTATGACCAGCCTTAACTGAGTTGTATTATCTAACTTCAGTGCTCATCTGGAAAATGTTCCTGATGATGATGATTATTATTATTTTATATATTATTTATCAGAGTTTATAGTTAATCTGATAGTGCTAGCTTGTGGTAAAAGCTGCAATGTGACCTTAAACAAGAGAATTATTATAACATTAATTATTAATGACCCAAAGAATAGTCTTGACGTTAAAGACACTGGTAGCAGTGGTCTGTTGCTGGCTCTGCTGCTGGCATGGTAGCTGTGAAATGTATTTTCTTTTTTCTGTGCATGTACAATACAAAAAAGAAATTTCCTCAACCAGGGCAAATTATAGTTACTAATTTTTTATAAAGTGATTTGAAAATTCTCAATGTAATGATGTGCTTTTAACAAATCTCTTGATGAGTGATGTGTATTTTCCTGTCATAATTCACCCATATATTTTCAACCAAAACACTAAAACTAGAGAGGACAGTACAAATAGTATTTTGCAGGTAACATTTATAAATGTAATATTTTCATATAAAGAGCTAGTCCCTACTACCAAATTAATTGGGAACAAAGTACACTTTTGTTTATTATTTTAAGAATAATATGCACATAGAACCAACAAGTGTTTTCATTCATTCTACTGTGTTGCAAGGACGCACTTAAAGGCAGCCAGGAGAGAGCACTGTGTGGAAAAGAAAGTGACACTGACTTATTACAGTGGTTGGAGAGTTGTATCTGAGTACCTAAGACTATCCCCGAGGAAGATTCAGAGATTGTCTGTGGTTGAGAAGTTATGCAACTGATGCTTACAATAACTATAACACAACAGGATGATTGAAATGTTTTCAGTTCTAATTTTCTAATTTACTTTTCAAAATAGCCAGGGAATCAAACACTAATGGGAAGAAAGAAGGTTTCACTTATCTTCCCTGTATGGCAAGAAATTGGTCAGGTGTCTTACTATCTGTGATGTTTTGTGGCATTCAAATGGTAAAGTAAGTTTTGGTTGGTGTTTTGGTTTGGTTTGTTTTCCCAACAAGAAGAAAGTATTACCCAGGGAAGGATTAAGGATGAAGGTACAGAAGGAAAATGAGAGTAAATCTCATGCCCTTTAAGATCACTAGTATTCTTCTGTACTTGATGGTAACACAGAGAATTTGCAATGCCCATACTTTTACTGTAAACCTAAGAAAGAAAATGTATAGAGATATATATCTATACCTATGTGCAAATACATACACATATTTGTATATTACATGTATTTAAGACATCATTCAAAACTCCCTGGTGTCACTAGGTAAAAAAAACCAACACACCAAAAGCATACTTCTCTTTATATGTTTGTATACTCATGTATATTCAAAAATGAACACACAACAGATACTGATGGAGAAGGAAATGTAAGAAAGTTCAGGAAAATGAGAAGGAAAAGGATAAAATCTTTTCAATAACAACAACTAGAAGTAAGATGGTTCAGTGGCTCTTGATCTAATACTTCTGGACTCACTGGAAATAAAGAATTAGCAATCCTGGACATGTGCTTTGTTCATTCCCTCATCAATGTGCTGAGCATGGAAATGGCATGATTTAATGAAACAAACTGCTCACCCTATGAGCTGATTGCATGATGTGCATGCTTATTCTCATATTAACATAAAGAACTAAATATGAAAACAATAAAACCACATCTATTACAGAATCTTGTCTCTCGTAGCATGATTTTTTTTTCTCCTTATGAATTTCTGTCTTGTATTTGAAATGTCATAGTTGCAGCACACATTTCCACACAGCAGTAGACAGCAATTCCCTTCCAATACCAAAAGCATTAGGTTCATTAAATAATGAAAGAAAATGTGTTATATCTTCTTAAATAGTTGATAATATTTGATTATCAATCAAATATTCTGTATGGGGATACAGTCTACAAATAGGTGGAAACTCTGAATGGGATGACAGCTGCTTTGTGAACATATGAGTGCTGAGGTCAGTAGTCCATGATCTGTCCTCACCAGTGATTCCCTTACATACTTCCCCCTCACGTGAAAACAGCAGATAAGTAAAAAAAAAAAAAAAAAAAAAAAAAAAATAAAAATCTGAAAAGTTTATTTTCTTTTCTTTTTTTTTTCACACAATTCTTCTACATTTTTAGAGTTAGGACCTTAAGCTACCATTTAAACTTTTGTCCTGGCTATTTATAATTTGAGAAAAATCTGTGTTTTATACATGCATTAGCTCTACATAACATAAAGTCAAGAAGACAGCATATTTGTAAGTATTCACTGTGTAGAAAAGATAGTTCAGCTGGTTTAAAAATAGGCAGAAAAAGGCAAAGACTGTTACAACATGTGTGGGTAGATTGTTAACATCACAGAAAAATCACTCCTCAATTTGATCTGTTTATTGTCATGCCCTTTAGCTGATAAGTTCTCACATGGCCTTGATGTTCTGAAAAGCACAACATTAATTATAAAAACTAACCAAACAATTAACAAAAACCCCAAACCCACAATGGAACAAGCTCTCCCCAGAATCCTTATAAGAAAAAAAAAAAAAAGGAATGGGAGGAAGAGGAGGTGTATCTTTCACAGAACAAACCTCTTCTTCGCTAGTGAACCAAGAAATGCATGCAAGCCTTCTTCTCTGTTGCTTAGAAATAAAGAGAAGTGGCATAAAGCTTTAGTGCCATTACAGTCAATTTACAATATCCTGTTTACAGAAGTTGAGGAACTGGCTCTTAATGTTGTTTAAATACAATGGCAGCCTAGAAAATTTTCTGGTGAATGAGTCACCGAGCTGTGGAACAAAAATTCATGCCTGATCCACTATGGCTACTACATTTATATTATAAAGAAGGTCATGGTTGTTTTCATGTTGTATATGGTACCTGGAGGATTTAATTAAAGGGGATTTAAAATTATGAATACCAAAGCTAGACAGGTGATATTAGATAATCCACTTTTATTTTACAGTAATTGGTTACACAAGTTATTATTACATTATTTAGAACATCCTGATTCTCAGTGGAAGTTCTTGTGCATTTAATTAACCACAAGTACAAAATGACTTTACCAAACTGAAGCCATTAAGCCCCCCTTTAATATTCCTTTCAAATGGAAATTGACAACAACATTTTCATTCAAATTCTTAGAATTCTGTACTTTTAAAATGAAGTAAGGTAAATAATATGGGCTCAATTACTGTTTCATTGCTAGTTTTAGGTGTTGTATTTGGACTTTCATCTGAGGTTTTCATAACTTAATTTTCACATGTTCTGACTTTATGGGCAACTTGACCTCCAATTTGCTAAAGTTTGCAGAATTTTAAGTTTCTAATCACAAGAAATGCTTGCTATCATTTCTGTGTCTACAGATTTTGATGCATTTGTGAAAATATGTGAAAGACTGTGGTGATGATAAATTTTAAAGGACAGGAGAAGATCAGGTCTTTGCTCAGCTGAAAGACCAGAAGTCCTGCTTATTATTTTGTACCTCAATGTGGTGGTCAAGCATGATGAAGTACTGGGTGACGTCTGGACCAGGCCAATCTTTTTTATTGCTTTTTTAATTTTTTTTTCATACTGTTGACTACAGTTTTCAATACTACTCCAGAGAAAACAGAGTGTTCAGACTGTAACATCAAGGCAGATGTAATTCACAGAGACTTAACTGAGAGTACAGGATAGGTCAGTAGAAAAGCCATGGCAAGAGTTCCTTTCTCTGACAGTCTGTGATCCATGTTGACACAGACAGCTGATAGCAGTATCAGTAAAGAGTTTCTTTTCAATCATTCTTTTCACTAGTCACATTCTGCTTCAGCCTGTTTGGCTATGAAAAGTGATTTTATCAGGGTTATTATCAAGACCATGATACATGTGTTCACTGGCACATCATAAAGTGCAATATTAAACAGTGTATACTCACATGTTCTTTCTGGGCAAGTGTAAAATACAAGGACAGTCAAATTTGCATTCATTAAGGACTATAAAAGACAGGTTGTTATTTGTGGGTTTTTTGGTTAGTTGTTCTATACAACTGAGAAAGAGAGGAGAATTTAGGGGAGTCTCGTGATGCTGACTGTTGCTGCGTCACAGTGCATTGAGAGTAATGAATAGGACATTCACATTGGAGTGAAGAACATTAGTTTTCTTACCTAAGAAACAGGGAAGCCAGCTGGAGAGGAGAAAATTGCTAGGCAGATTGTAGATATAAAGGCAAAGGTAACATGCTGATAATAACCAGGGGAAATATGAAGATAATAACAGAGGATGGTAACAGCCCAGCTGAGGAGAAGAGGGGAGTCTGGAAGATCAAGTGATCCCAAGCTGTGCACAGCTATCATGCAGAAGGAGGGACACCTCTGCTTATCCAGAAATGAGCTGGCTTTTTGCTCATGTGGCAGAATGTAATAACTCCAGCCTTGTACTAAATAATATCAGGCTTTCCTTTCTTCAGCAGCATGTATTTCTTGACTTATTTCAATGTTTCTACATTGTTGTTGCAGATGTACCATCATTTATCCCATGATGTCTTCCCTCCTCCTTCCCATTTGCTGTGGGGCTCTGTGAAGTGCAGGCAACTGTCATGTCAGGTATAAGTGAATCTGTCAGATGCATGAGGTAAGACAGACAGATCACTTGTCACTGCCATGTTTATTCTGTTTTCCATCTTCTGCCAGCCTGTTTGCTGTGAAATGCTTTCCAGAGTGATTCCCACCAAAGACCCCAGGATGAGTGAGGGTAGCTGAGGTAGCCATACTACTACCCAGCACTGACAGAAACCTTGGAAAATCTTCCTGCCTCCAGCAGTAAACCCTGGACTACCTTTCCCCCATAACACACCTACTTATCACATCCTGTCCCAGCTCCTCACAGCTATCTGCCATACATTACCAGCAGGTGAGGAGCAAGGAAGAGGAGATGAGAATAGGGAGAAGGAGGAGGTCAGGTTTGGGGGAACAGCAAGGAAGATCTCTCAGCAGTGGCAAGAGTGGGAGAAGCATTTTGTCCTTCCCTGGAAATTAACTTGTTTTAAAAAGTGTTTTCTATTTTTCCAATTTTCCAGCTGTGGTGGCTACACAAACATTTTTTGTTTCTTTTCTTAGTAAGTTAGAATATTTTTGCAATGGAAAATTTCCAGAACGACATTTCTGCCATTTCTTCCCTTTTTTTTTCTTTCCCCACCGCCTTCTGTTACTTATTGCTTTCTTTTCCTTCTTGTTTGTTTTTGTTTGTTTGTTAGTTTTTGTTTTACTTTACCTCATTAGGGCTGCTTTGCCAGGGAGGTTGGACTCAATGACCTCTGGAGGTCCCTTCCAACCTCAAGTGTTCTGTCACTAGGATTTTCACTAAGGATATTTTTTTGGATAGGCTTAGTTTAGTGTTCTGACTTGAACTTGAGTGACTCACAACCTCTTGTGACTTACTAAAGCTTGTCTTTGGAAAGAAAATAAAACTCCCAATTTCTTAGAAATGTGATAAAAGTCATCAGGCATTATATTGTATATTTATGAAGGTGACTCATGCAATGTTTTTAATCTCAGAAACAGCAAGTGTATCATAGGATGCAGAAGGTGAAATAATTCAGCAAGTATTTTTATTAATTAGTGTGCTAAAACCTGGTGTCAGACCAGTGTCTTGCTTATACATGCACTATAAAGCTCTGCTTTTGTCAGCAACTATTCTTTTATTATTATTATTATTAATTTCCTTTTTTTCTGCCCAAATGGTAAACCAGCCTCCTTCTCCCAGAACAAATTTGGAGAAAGCATACAAGTATGTTCCCAGATAAATTTTCCATTGTTGATTATTCACTAGTGGAGGTATAGAAAAGATAGTGAACTGTGACCAGCTAGACAAAGAGTTTCATTCTGGGTTTACTAGAAGTCTTGGGAAAATTCAGGTTATTGACTTTGTAATGACAAATCTCTTCTCACACAAATTCTGTCTGTCAGAAAGGGTGATTCAGGAGTGCCAGGCTCTGCTGAGAACTCCTAATGTACTGAGAAGGTTATCCAGAGCAGCAACAGCACAGGAATGGTCATAGAGCACACACACTAAATATTTTTTAAATGAGCTCTTCCTTACCACTTTTCTTTCCCTTTCTAATAGCTTAACCACAGAGATTAAGGGTATGCAAGAATTTTCTGATTACTACAATAGATCCTTTATCTCAGGTAATGCAAGTACCTCATGTTTAATGCAGAGTTCTCTCCACTGCTCTCCTTATCAACCCATATTATTTATGTAATCTGGTTATAGAAATTCTGTCAGCACCATGCCTTTCTGTCATGTTAAGCTCCCTAATAGTGAGAGCTTACTTACTTGTGCTATATTAGATTCAGTGGTTTTACATCCAAGTCATTAGACACAACCATTATCCTTGTCTCCTTTTGTTTCTGTCTCAAGATTCATCTTCACCATGATACCCATGCTTAATGAGAGTGCTTAAGTAGACAGGCTGCAAGGGATTCATTTGTATCACTTGTCCACTTGTTTTATGGAATTAAAAAAATTAATAAATATTTCAAGATTCCAAATGAATGCTCAGCCATTGGTTTTTGCAATCTTGTGTACCAATTAGTTGCCCCCAGGTTCAGCATCCTTTTTCCACATCAGTTTCTGCAAGCCATGATGTGTGCTGCTGTTGTCTCAGCTGTAACTTTGAGGCAAGGAATGGATCCTGTTTATCTTCACACAATAGTGCACAGTGAGGGCTCTGAACTAATTGGAACCTCTGGCTTCTACTTGCTATGTTATATATGCATCCAGACAGTTTGGGGAGGTTAGCGAAGAAATTGTAGTTTGCACTGTTACTTATTTTTTGCAGTTACTGCATATTTGTTTTATATTACTTTTATTAGCAGGGAAACAGACTACTCATTTCAGATTTAAGATGTGACAAGGAGGAGGAGTACTCCATACCATGACATAGCTAGTTCAGACTTTGTTTAGAAAAGATGACATAAGATACATTAAAATTTTATTTAGTAAAATGAATAAAAGGATTTCCTGGAAAATGGAAAAATGGATTTTCATTCTCTCTTTCTCTCTTCTCTCATTCTTTTGTTCTTTCTTGCTTGCTTGCTTGTTGCTTTCTCTCTTTCTCTCCTTCTCTCTTTCTTTCTCTCTTTCTCTCTCTCTTTCTGTTTCTCTATTTCCTTCCTTCCTTCCTTCCTTCCTTCCTTCCTTCCTTCCTTCCTTCCTTCCTTCCTTCCTTCCTTCCTTCCTTCCTTCCTTCCTTCCTTCCTGCCTGCCTGCCTGCCTGCCTGCCTGCCTGCCTGCCTGCCTTGGAAATTATTCACAACCATAGCAATGTTTCCAGAAATTAGTAAAATCTATTGGCACATGAAATCCTACTTCAGAAGTTGTGCCTTTCAGATACTAAAAAGAATCTGTCATAGAACCATGAGTAGAGCTTTTTGCAAAGCATTTATTTGATGTATAGTTACTCCCAAGAGAAAAGAGTATCCAAGAATGAGCTCTGAGTAAATGAGAGAACTTGGCACATCCTAGAATAATTTTAAAGCTTTGCTGGCTCCAAGGGGGAGTTTTGCTTTTACAAACCTGTTTCCAGTGGTTTTTACTTACAATGGATTTGGAGAATTTGGGAATATATGAAAAGAATATATCAATGCAACAATGCCTACAAAGTAGAAGATATTTGTTTACAGGCAATGTAAAAAGAACAAGCAAGCTCTTGTTGCATTTTTCTTAGAAATTTGCTCTGTTTTGTTTAATCTGGATGTATCTACATGACTATCTCCAGAAAACAATGAAAAATACTCCACTCAAGCTCTGTCAATACAGAGTGATCTTGAAGTGTATTTTCAGAGAAAACTGTTTCATAGTTTGTATCTCTTGTGTGGATGCAGGGTGCTCTGCTTAAGATGTGTACATGATTGGGAGAGACAGGTCTGACAGCTCAGTTCCTAGTTCTGCAACTTCCAAGAGGAACTAGTCCGTATTTTGCTCTTAGATACCTTTCATTAAGTCAACCAAAGTAAACACTGCTTGGGAGTAGTGTGTTTCCAGCTCTTTGAAATAATAAATGGAAGAAACTGGTGGGGAAATTGTTTTTCGCTGGTATAACTGATTGATGGGAGTGATGCATGGCTGAGTCCCCTCATGCTGGAGCTGGTTGCTAATGAGGCAGCCAGGCCTGGAGCTGTGGCAGGTGTGCATGTGTAACCAACCTGCCTGTGGATTTGTTTTTCTAGTGATGCAATGTACTCCCATGGTACTTCCAGTCTCTCCACTCCTCACAAGAGGCCTTTGGGAAGAATATGTGATACTCTCAGAGTGCAGCACAGACCCATGCAGGAAGAAAACAACAAATAGCCACAGAAAGACTGGGTATTGCTGCTCCAAGATGCAGACAAGTTCTCTCTGAATGAACATAAGGCTCCAGTCCCAGGTGGTACTGCTGCATAAAAACATGCAGATTAAAAACACTGACCCAAAATGTTGAATGCCTTCAGTCCCCCATTGAGTTTCCTTCTTTAACAAATTGCACACTAGCATGATGACCCATGGTGTCTTGCAGCATATTACTAGAAATGAGCATCTTACTAGGACACATCACTCAAACTCTTCTAGTATGGGCAGATTAGCTCCAGAACTAGGATACAGGCACTAAGGAAGCGTTGGCAGTGGACCCTGAAAGAGTGAGTCTGATAAGTAAAGGCAGTGGTGGGTTTCTGGGATTATTGTTTTGTTTTGTTTTGATAACTGTCTGCAAGCTATCCTGTAAGAAAGGAGATCAGTTTTCTTCACCTGAAGATTTCTAGACATGGGAAGCACTGTAGAATGTTGTGGTTCTAAATCAGAATAAAAATTCCTCCAAAAGGTTCTTGTAAGTGCCTGGTCTTCTCTGGAGAGAACTTTGAAATGGAAAAATCGCTGCTGTTGACACCTTAGTTCCCAGCCCCAGGGCCCAAAACTGTGCAGAAGTTAACATGGACACTGCTGCAGTTAGACACCTACCTTCATCCAGATTTCTTACTGAGCAGATTTTTGAAATATCTTTTCCAGACATTTAAATTGGTTAAAAGCTACATATTGAGGTGAGCAGCCACTCAAAATATGTACATAGAATCATAGAATCATAGAATCAGTCAGGGTTGGAAGGGACCACAAGGATCATCTAGCTCCAACCCCTGCCATGGGCAGGGACACCCTACACTAGATCACGCTGGCCAGAGCCTCGTCCAGCCTGGTCTTAAACACCTCCAGGGACTGGGCCTCAACCACCTCCCTGGACAACCCATTCCAGGGCTTCACCACTCTCATGGTAAAGAACTTCTTCCTCACATCCAGCCTGAATCTCCCCATTTCCAGCTTCATTCCATTCCCCCTAGTCCTATCACTACCTGAGATCCTGAGAAGTCCCTCCCCAGCCTTCCTGTAGGCCCCCTTCAGATACTGGAAAGCCACAATGAGGTCACCTCGGAGCCTTCTCTTCTCCAGACTGAACAGCCCCAACTCCTTCAGTCTGTCCTCATAGGAGAGGTGCTCCAGCCCTCTGATCATCCTCGTGGCCCTTCTCTGGACACGCTCCAGCACGTCCACATCTCTCCTGTAATAGGGGCTCCAGAACTGGACGCAGTACTCCAGGTGGGGTCTCACCAGAGCTGAGTAGAGGGGGAGAAGCACCTCCCTTGACCTGCTGGTCACACTTCTCCTGATGCAGCCCAGGATCTGATTGGCTTTCCGGGCTGCAAGCGCACATTGAGAGCTCATGTCGAGCTTCTCGTCCACCAGCACCCCCAAGTCTCTCTCCTCGGGGCTGCTCTCCAGCCAGTCACTGCCCAGCCTGGACTTGTGCCTGGGATTGCCTCGACCCAGATGCAGGACCCTGCACTTGGTCTTGTTGAAGCTCATGAGGTTGGCTTGTGCCCACCTCTCCAGCCTGTCCAGGTCCCTCTGGATGGCATCCCTTCCCTCCAGCGTGTCCACTGCACCACACAGCTTGGTGTCATCAGCAAACTTGCTGAGGGTGCACTCGATGCCACTGTCCATGTCACCCACAAAGATGTTGAACAAGACAGGTCCCAGGACTGATCCCTGAGGGACTCCGCTTGTCACTGGCCTCCACTGGGACATGGACCCGTTGACAGCCACTCTTTGGGTGCGGCCATCAAGCCAATTCTTTATCCATCTAGTGGTCCATCCATCAAACCCATGTGTTGCCAGCTTGGAGACCAGGAGGTGGTGTGGGACAGTGTCGAAGGCTTTGCTCAAGTCCAGGTAAACGACATCAGTTGCTCGCCCCTCATCTATTAATGCTGTCACCTGATCATAGAAGGCCACCAGGTTTGTCAGGCAGGATTTGCCCTTGGCAAAGCCATGCTGACTATTCCCAATCACCTCTTCACTATTCTTCTGAGTCATTAGTGCCTCCAGGAGGATCTGCTCCATGATCTTTCCGGGCACAGAGGTGAGACTGACTGGCCTGTAGTTCCCCGGTTCCTCCTTCTTGCCCTTTTTGAAAATGGGAGTAATGTTTCCCCTTTTCCAGTCTGTGGGGACTTCCCCAGTCTGCCATGACTTCTGGAATATAATAGAGAGGGGCTTGGCAACCTCATCTGCCAGTTCTCTCAGCACCCGTGGGTGTATCCCGTCGGGTCCCATGGACTTGAACACTTTCAGGTTCTTCAGGTGATCACGAACCTGAGCTTCACTTATGATGGGCAGTTCTTCCTCCCCGTCCCTGGCATCGTCTGCCATGACACCACATTATAGTCCTGAATTTTTCATGTGTGACCTGTGCTAGCTTCTGTGGCCCTGCTCTGGCAGGGTGGTTGGACTCGATGATCTTCACAGGTCCCTTCTAACCCCTAACATCCTGTAATAATCCTTTAATAAAGCTAGCTTAAATGGCAGTGCCACTGCAGTCTTGGTGAAACTGCTGGGGAATTCAAGGTCCAACATAGCATTTGAATATTGCAGTGTACCTCATATTGATGAAATTTGGATTCATGGAAAGAATACACAGAAACAGAGCTGTCACACGGGGTTTGCTTATGTTGAATCTAAGACTACAGTGGAGAGATCCCAAACATAGCTGTACTTGAGGCAGTCATATGTTCTTCCAGTATCTGATCATTGCAAACATGTTTATGACTTTTTTTCTGAGTTATGAAATACATCTGCAATTATTTTTGCAGCTATGGTGTTGAGAGAGTATAAAACATGGTGTTTTGTTTTTGGGTTTTTTTTGCTTTCTTCCATTTGAATGGTCCTCAAGCAAATGAAAAAGTTTGGAAGAAGTAGCTGATTTCTGTCACCTAAAGATGAATCTCAAGCAGAGTATCCAGATGAGCATCTATGCAATGTCCTGTGACACATAGTCTAACTTCCTACAGGATTTTCTTTTGCAAAGATATTGTATTTGCAAAACTATATATATAGACAATATTAGCAATTTCAAAAATACATGGAGACATAAGCTTTTATTTGCAGATTATTTACTCGCTACCAGCGTTAGTCGTAAAATACTTGGCTAGCATGCTCAAATGATTGAAGAATATGAATTTAAGGAGAAAGAGCCTGTTTACTTTAGGGGAAGGAAACAGACCCTGTAAAACATCTTTTAAAAGAAATCTATTTTTATTAGATTAAAAAAATAATATAAAAATATGCTACCAACCCACTGCCAATTATAAAGGCAAGAGACTGACTGGTTCAGATGCCAAACTCAAACATGTGGTCCTGGGATTTCTGCTTAGTAGCTACTTAATTTGAGAATGTGTGCACCTCTTATTTCTCTTATTTTGATATGTTGCACATGAAAATGAGACTTATGTTTCACCTGCTAGGTGTCCTGCTAGAGGAGAAATCAGAAAAATTACATTTACTAAGTATATCTGTAATTGACAGTTTCCTTTATGCATATTGTATCTACTCCTACAATAAGTTCGCAAAAATATTTGGCTATAACCATATCTGTCTTGCATTGTCTCATTATAACCTGTATGCCAACATGAGTTTGCAAATGCAATTTAAGAAAGATACCTTTAATGGCATACGCTGATAATGTCATATGGCATTTACTCCAGAAACATCTCAAGTCAAAAAGAATATGCAGATATTTTAATCCTAACTCATCCTTATTAAGTTGAATAATTAATTTGTTACAGCTGGGAGAAGAAAATTAGATTGTTACGTGATACCAAAAGAAGTTTTTCTGCATGTCTGAAGCAAAGTGTTCACTTCTGCATGAAGTGCCTGCACACATCACTTGCCATGTATGTTAGATGCACAGTCACTTACAGACTTGTATGTTCCTGAAGCATTGTATGCATTTGTATGTCCCTGATTAGTTCTCCTTGTGCTGATCTAAAGTCTGATTAATTCAATATTTGTCCTGACTTTGGACCAGATTGTTTTTTTTCTTTTTGTTGCCTTTCTCTGTCCTTAAATGTTAAGAAGCACTGTACCCTTTCTCACCAGTTTCCCAGCTGAGCAGGTGCTGAAATGCTTGACTCATGTAACTGCTGCTGTTTTTTCTGTTAATTAGGCCACAACACAATCTTTTTTTTTTTTTTTTTTTTTCTTCAATAGGAATGGGGCAGAACAATGCATTTGTTCTCAAGGGATATGTCCATTGTCTATGTATGAATGCACTATCCAAAGCTTTGCCTAGCACATGTGTCAAACATTTGTCTCATCTAGTAGAATAATTAAATCACAAGAATTTTTATTGTATCAACTGCAGAATGGGTTGTTTTTTGGGTTTTGTTTTTTTTTGATTAACTAAATTCTTTTGTGAAAGGAAAAAGTTACAAAACTTATACATATAAGTTCTTAGAAACTAAAGAATTCAAGTATATCTTACTACTAAGAATTCTTTTTATTTGATTTTTATTTAGGGGATAAAGCTTGAACTTCGGTTTTCCTTGAAGATACTTACTACATGTATAGGTTAAAATATTAATCAAATGCCTATTTCATTCAGTTCTTAACTTCAGCAATCAAAGATGGATAAATGTGTTTATGAAAGCAGCATCAAGCCATTAGGTTCTACAGTATTCTGACCTATGAGAATTTGAAAGTATAATAGCTAGATTCTGAAAATACTGAGAATATCATTGTGCATTTATCAAGCTTTGTTTTTTCATAGTCTTTGATAATGGTTCCCATTATTATCTTGTTATCTGTGGCATTTCCGCTATCAAATGGAGTCTTTGCTGATAAATAGGCATTCACAATTTTAACACATATTGCTGTCAGTAAAGAAACCTCAGAGCAGCATCTGCTTCCTCTAATATTTGAACTGCTTTGTGTCGGTGGTCATTGCAGTATTCTGCTGGGTGAATTTGGGTTAAAGTCTGACATTTGGGAGAAAATATGTAAGGGTACCCCAAAAGGTTAAATGCAAATACTAACACTATCATATCAAATCCATGTGTATTTACAAGTCTGAGTGGTCAGTAATAAAAAGTGTGAGGTTCTCCATTAGTTTCATTTTGCAAATGCTAGGTATACAGGTATACAGAAGTCTGCAATTTGTAGGTGGCAGGGAGATTTTTACTTAAGTGCCACTTCAGGGAATACTAATATGCAAACATCATGATGTGTTCATATTTCCTACTGAAATTCAGATTGCTGTCATCAGTATTTTTTGGAGCGAAAGCTGCACTGCAACAGTGCAGAAACAAGAAGGTGGGGTGCAGTCATGGAAATCTGAAGCACCTAAAAGTAGTGAGAAGATTTCCACTAATCACAAGTACCATTTGGATCTCCAGTATGTGCACTGGTGTGTGCATATAATTTTAATTCAGTAAGTTTTAATTCAGGTTAATAACTACTAGTTGATTTTTACACCTTTGAATACAGACAGGTGATTTTGCATTTTGGACATAATCTTTAGTACATTCACTGTAGAGGCAGACTCCTATGTTTTGATTCTATTTTTCCATTCTTGCTTTAGAGTAGTGATATCAAGATCTAATTTTTCATCTTAATTATGTGACTTGTCTATCAATGAACTTCAGGAAAAGCAAAACCTCTGGATCCAAAGCCCAAGTTGGGGATACCAGAATGGGTTCTTTCTTCTGTAGGGCAGATAGGCTAGTAAATTATTTATTCCCTCCAGCATATTTTATGCAGTTCCTGAAGTAGATGACTCAGTTTTACATCTGCTTGGAGTCAGAGGTTTAATATAGATAGATTCTTCTTTGTTAAACAGTCTATGATCCTACCTATCCTTGCACAAGGGAAAAGCTGTGAGAGGGTCATTGGAGTGTTTGCATCTGAGAGGCCCTAGGGGACTGGAATAGCATACATACAGGGCAGCTGGAAAGCTAGTTCTACATCTTGATGTGTCCACTTGAATGGAGCCCTAGAAAGCTTTGATGTTATAGAAACCAGGGAAAAGGATTATTTCCCAAACATTTAAGAACACCTACATTTCTCAGCTGGTGGACTAGAGAGTTAATAAGTTGTTTGGACACTGGTAGCATAGCCTTAATTTTTGCTCTGTGTTACATAGCATGTGCTGTTTTCTAGGTGAAGTTGAAAGAACAGACACTACAAAATATCCCTGAACCCATAAGCAAAAATAGAAGAAATAAAACTGCAACTGTCACATGGCAATTCAAAAACAAACTAGGAAGAGAAAAGAAGCCTTTGGATAATATAAGTTTTCTCAAGAAACCCCTGAAATATTAAAAACACATGCATTGTATCACTTACTTATTTTTCTTAAGAAAAATCACATACCTCTGTTTTTCACAGCTACAGCAATGAAATTAAAATCTCTCACATCTTCATTTAAAAAGTGGGCTGGCCAAAATGTTTTGCATATTCTTTGCCTTTGTGTAATAAACAAACAAACAAATAAATAATTCTGTTTGTAATAGAGTTTTATCTTTCTTTGCAACTGCCTGGCATTCTGGTTTCAATTTGACACTGTTTTGCGTGGCTTTCTAGAGTGCACAACTCATGAAACATAAAAATACTGAGTCTGACTTGAAAATGATGTTAGGTTTGTGCCTAACGTGCATTTCAGAAAATGTTTTCTTGCCTCTTTGCTATATTGGATTTTATCACTTATTTCACTGCTGGTCGTGATAAGCAAACCTTTTGTTTTTAGATCAGAGAGACCTCCAAGATAATTTGAAGAGAACATGACCAGCTGAGAGAAGGGAAAGAAGAGCCTAGTTGCCAACTCTTACAAAATATAACCTCACTTTACATTTTTTTTAAATGTAAAAAGGGTACCAACTGGGGATGATTATTTGAGGATGTTGAACTTTCATCTTTATTAATACAGTTACTAATGCAGAATGACTGAAATTACTTTCTGAAAATGCTTTACTTGGTTAATGAAATCCAGGAGTAGGGTTCTCTAACAATGCCCTAGGGCTACTTGGAATTGATAGTTGTGCCCCAAATGCAGTGGTCTTAAAGAAAAATTGTTTCCATATATTTGTTACATACTTGGTGTAAATAAAGCACCTACTGAATAAATTGCAGCCACTATTATCCTAACAGGAATACGATTCTGTTAAAAAAAACAAAACACCACCTGATCTCTGATAAATGGAGTCTCTGAAAAATATATTAAAGGGCACATCCAAAGTATGAAATATTCTCCTTCTCCATAACTGTGACAAAAGCAGACTGATAATTAAAGAACAAATTTTAAAAAGATTGTTTCATTAAAATAGAAATCAAAAGGGTTGTCAGAAGCTTCACTGCAGTGTTTACCAAAACTAGTATTTCGTCTGTTAGAGAATGACATGGGATGCCACACCACTGTAATTCTGTAGCAGGCTAAACCCAGCTAGGAACACCAGCCATAAGGAACAAAGAAGAAAGACAATTTATTCTGTATATTCAGTCTAGGGATGAATCGATTATCTACTCAACATACACAACACAGACACTTCTGAGTCTAGGCATCTTGGTTGATATATTGAGCTAGAGTATTTAGGTATTTCTCACATTAGAGATCACCTAGACCATATCTTTACTTGCAGTCAGGCATTGTTTGGATGTCCAAGAGATATGGGAGCAAAACAGAATAGAAAATTTTCTGATTAATAGTGGGCTTAGAGAAATATGAAGTCTTGTATGAAATATGAGTCTTAGAACCTAATACCTTCTTTCAGTATCATCTCTTGTGAAAGGTGAATTAAGAGGGCTGAGAAATAGAACAAGAAACATCTACTCCAAGGCAGAAATTACAAAGTGCAAACCCTATAAAGTCTGCTCAAGGTGGCATGCCAGAAATGAGCAGAATAATATAATTTTTTGTCTCAGAGAGGTTAATGTGAGAACTGAGAGAGTTCTCAGATTAAAAAGCAAATCGTACTGCTAACAAGTTATACAATTGCTATGGGCTCAGCTGGTTGAATCTGCTAATGGGCGTTCGATATCATGCTGACATCATGCCTGCAGGATCAAAGGGTGATGGAGTTTGGAGTTCAGACTTTATCCTGGGATGCTTCCTGTTTCTGGGGTTGTCTTCTGGCTTCTGTCCACTCTGCTGGCTTGGATGCTGTCTTTTTCCTCTTGCTGACTTGCATGCTGATTGCTTTTGCTTGCTTGGCTGGTTTACTCTTTTGCACCATGTTGTACATTGTATTATTCCACCCAGACTCCTCCTATCTCAGCCCACAGGACTTATTGTGTCTTTCACTCACTTTTGATTGTGGGACTGAGCCTTAGTAGAGCAGACAATCTTAAACCAGGACAACAATGCATCATTTGGCAAGTATGAACTGGTGAAGAGACTCTGGGAGCGGAAGTATGAGATCACACTCTCAGAGGTCAGTCCTTATAAAGGTTAGAATGTGACATTTTCTTTATTCAAATGCAAATATCCATGGATTGGCCAACATAATCTGAGTTCCTCCTTTTAACCTTCCTTATCTCAAACTATATGGTCCTGCTTTCACTGTCCATCCTGTCTAGGTACATTTTGATTTACTTTGTTTCAGAGCTTACATTTTGGTTTTCAGAGAATCCATGGTCCTGAAAAGGAAATTAAAGAATTGTTCTAGAAGGAAGAACTGGAATTCAAAGAAGTTTTCTGAGAGATGATCCTGCTGTGAAATGATTGATACTATTTGAATAGCAGTGGTGCCAATGAACTCCACATGACGTTCCAGTGTCCTTACACACATGTATCCACTTGATTATATGAATATGAACCCACTCAAGATCACTTTGTCAGTGGTGTGACAACCATCATGCAAATACAAATATAGAGCTTCCAGAAAGGGACTGTCCAGCCAAGCTTATGGTTGCCTGCACGGCCAACATTCCTGTTGTTTGCTTTTACAGTTTGTGTCTATGTGTGACCTGGCTACCTGAGGGGAAAAAAAGGAAACTTTGAGGGTAGGATATATTTGGTTGGTCATAACTAGGAGCATTACATTTTGGAGTGCAAATTTTTTTATAAAAGGAGTCCAGAGTTCACTAAATACATTTGGTCAGATGTGATCCATCACCCATGAATGTTTAATTAGTCTTGAGTTTAGCACAGGTAGCATCTCTGTCAGAGGAAAATATCTCTCTGATTAGATAAAGAAGGAAAGGAATAGTCTGGTTGCTCCAATCTATTCAAAACTTTTTCTAAGTAAACAAGACTTGAAAGTATTATGATATTTATTTAAACCACATTCTTTATCTTCTTAATCCAACATCTTCTGCTGGTATTGTCACGGAGACCAAGGCTGTTAATGTCATGCAATCCTATAAGAATAAGAATGAATATTGCATCTCATAATGCATAAAGCTGAGTTTACACAATGTCACAATTCTCACCTCACAAAGCAGAATTACAGCTGCATCTTTGTAGTCAGCTTTGAACTTTGGATATTTATTGGGTATGGTACTGGCAAAACTGAGCAGAAAGATTCAGTGCTTAAAATTACTTATGCATGTTCAATATTAATTTGTTTTGCAGAGATAAAACAATCCACTTCAGTGGGTTTATTTTGGTTGCGATAGAGAATACTGTCCGATTAATCTCAGTGCACAGAGCAGCAATGTAATTGACAGCTACATAGTCAGTCTAAAGAGTACTCACTGGGATGAGATCTGTATGGCTTCTCCACTCAGTATTTTGCTACTTTGCATCAGAGAGCCTGTCTCGATCCGGAGAGGGAAAGAGATTCAGGTTTCTATGAATATTCCCGTGTTGTGAAATTAGAGGCACAAACGAGGCCAAAATATCAACAGCTAGACTATTTATTACATAACTACAGTGGAGGGATCAGAAGGGGAGAGAGAGAGAATAGGAGAGAGAGAAGAAAGGGAGAAGAGGGAAAGAATTATTTTACCACACCCCTCACCCCCCAAGACAGTTTGAGTCTGTGGAGGAAAGGTGCTGCAGGAGATGTTGGGTCTGTAGAGAAACGGTGCTGCAGGAGATGTTGGGTCTGTAGAGGAAGGGTGCTGAGGCTTTGGCTGTAGAAGGGATGAGGTCCTCTGGGCAGCTTCTTCAGCTCCATGAGTTGCAGCAGGCGGAACTTAGAGCATGGAGAGAGGGTTTTCAGAGTCCAAGATCCATTGTGTTGGCCCCGTGATGTTTCCAGCGTGTGCTGCCATCTTCTTTCTTCTGCATCTTGCTTCTCCAATTTTCTCCTCAAAAAGTCAGTAGTTGCCCCAGTCTTTTATACAGGTTTTTTAGCCCTTAGGCAAGTGTCCAGGTGTTGTTCCCCAGGATATCGTTCTGGGAAATCATCTTTAGGTCCAGGGATCGTTCCCCAGGAAATCTTTCTGTGTACTCAGGTGAGTTTGGGCAGCCACTGGATGGAGGGGGAAGGCCTCCGCCTCCTCCTGCTCCATCTACCTACCCACACACTCTTTTCACATCAGGAACCATTGTCCTTTCCTGGGGTATCTGATGGCTGGAAATGATCTTGTCCTGAAGGTGTGAATGCTGGGCCCTTGGGCCATTGTTGTAGGCCAGCTGCAGTCCCGTGAGCAATGTTATCTTTGCACCTTCCAAGAGTCCTTCCAGTGGCTCTGCCCAATGCACATCAGCTATTGTCTGGACAAGCAGCAAGTGATTTTATCTTTGTTGAGTCACACCAGGAGAGACAAGCTTTAGTCTCTCACAGAGCCTGACATCAATATCTCACATGAAGAGGAAAATAACAGAAACTCTTGTTGACAGTGTCCATCTGTGAGGTATAACACAGATTTGTATTTTTAGTTAAAGCAGAAACCCACAGTTTTGAAAGTCCAGTACTCACAAACACCTACATATATAGACAACGATGTTTTTTTGAGTAGCCCCTGCATCTTCAATCAATTCTAACATGGGTGAGCAATAGGTGTTTGTATTATGGGAACTTGTCTGGGCATGAACATTGTGGTCTTATATGTCTAGTTGTAGCAATTTAAGACAGTACTACTTGAATTTGCAAAGCAAAGCCACATTTACTATTTGCTGTAATGTTGCTCATCTCCAATTAAAAATTAACTCAAATAGTTTTAAAAAATTGCTTTGTTGGTAACTCAGACTAAGCCAGATGACTCAACTGAAAATGCACTAGCTCAGGTCATCAGCTTGGTTCAGAGATAGAACCAGTATTCTCAGGAAAGAGACAGTAAGAATGAATCTTTTGGAAAAACTTAAATCACTAGAACTGCATCAATAAAACCACATTTAGATATTCACAGGACCACACCACACTTCAGCACTATTTTGTCTTCAGTAATGAAGATATCATCAATCCACTGCTTGATTTCCTCTTTTACTTAAAACATAGACACCAAAGACAAAAATCCAGTAACTCTTTTGCTACTCTACCATAAAAGGAGAAGATCAGAATTTCCTAGGACAAGACATAAGACTCAGAGTACACTATGCAGCTAGAAACAGTGTCCAGCAATTGCACTGATTTTATGCCTAGATACTTGATCTAGTTGAATATGTCTCTGCTCACGGCAGAGACATCTATTTGGACTAGATGACCTTTAAAGATCTGTTCCAACCCACATTATCCTATGATTTATCTTTCAGATTCTATGGGTATCATCTGCATGAAACTGTGCTTTACAAAGGATGGAAAACAAAATCCTATCTCCCTTGAGAATTCAGGTACATTACTTAGGACATATCAGATAAATCCAGATGAGCCAGAAACAACCATTCACTGCTTTTACCCTGCTTTTAATTCACTCAGCTGAAATATATTAAATATGTGAGTTAAAGGGCATGAGGTATAAAGAGAATGAACAATGAACATTCTCATTTGCAGACATGTCTATCATTAAAAAAATAGATAGGTTTTTCTTATATTCATAAAATGAGATCAGAATTGTAAAAGATTCTACGCCAAACTACACAAGTTCTGTGAACAGAATGAACTGGAAATCTGAGGAGATAATTAAAAATACTGTAAACATGAAAAAAACCCCACACCAAAACACACACAGACAAAACCAACCAAAAACCAACAACCCAAAGCCAAAACCCCCACAAACACCAGTGATAATTCTTTTCTGAAAAAGAAGCACCTGTTCTAGGGAAGAGTAGTGTCTTAACACTTCCCAAGATCTTTTAAAACACTACTGCTATTCACAATATCAGAATGCCATTGTTATATTTCTGACTGGACTACAACCCTTGTGTAATAGATTCACCCAATATTTATCCTTTCCTAGTGATTCAGCTTGATTCAGTTTTTGCTAAATATCATTCTTACCATTCTTTCACTCATACACTGGAGCATGCATTTTCACCTTGCAAAGAAATCAGGAATATTCACTTTACAATTAAACTGCATAGGATTCTCAAGCTGTCATAAAATGAAGTCCCAAACCCCATTTGGGATTCTTTTATGCAGAGCATTAAGAAACAATGCGCTAGCATTGCCAGCTCCTTGGCTGGTACTGATATGTGAACTGTGATGGTTTTAACAGATCTCTGTCCCCTAAAGCCAGCTGAGGCCTTGTCACATACTTTCACAAATACAGGACTATCAATTAGAGTTATGAGTGCTCAGCTCATTTACATAGGCTTTAAAACCTAGCTAGTTAATTTAGTTGCCTAAAGGTAGGGATATTTATTTTGGCTGAGTGATCTAGGGTTATAAAAAAGGAGATTAAGTAAGATCATATTGCCCACACAGTGTTATGACCACACTGAGAAAAATATACCGCACTCAGCAACATCAGAGAGAATGTAAATTCCTGTGTGAATTGCTGTGTTTTATGGCATGACATCCAAGTAACTTACTGCAGTGTCATACAGATGGCTTTGGCGATAAGCTGGTCCAATAAAGTTAATTCTGTAGACAAATATTAAGTAAAAACCATTGTTACAAATACATGAAGTGCTTTTCCCCTCTCCTTCTCTTTCTGTCCTTTGGCAAGCAGCTATGCACACTGTGCAATTCATCTGTCTGAAAGGACAGCTGATGTCACCTCCTGGCCAGCTGGCAAGGTGTTACTATGCACACAGACGCCAGTACATTCCTCTGAGAGGGAATAAATCAGACAACTGGCACCTGTGACACTGATGTCCCTTCAAACATCTCTCTGTTCATGTAATTTAAACTTTAGTGGAAGGACATAGTTAGCATCTCTCTCCTTTATTGCAACTCCTTACCTGAAAAACTTTCTTCTGAAAGCTGTGAAAATGGCACATTGAGGCGATTTGGTGGAAAGCAGGCTCTTCCCATAAGTAATCATCTGTAACTAGAAACTCCCTCTTGAAAAAAAGGAGATAAATTACAAATTCATGGGGATTTACCTGATTGCACATGGGAGCAATACTAATAAACAGAGTTCATGCATATCATGTAGGCTGTAAAATATTTTCTTATTTTATTAAAGTATCTTTGAAGCCGTATCTATTGGAAAAAAGCCCTTCCTTCCTTTGTTAATGTATAATTAATAACACAATGGGAAAAAGGGTTCTCAGTGCCAGAGGTCTGATACGAAATGCATTGTAATTCCATTTTTTTTGACCTCTTCCAACTTCAATGGCCTCTGAAATGATGTATTAGACTTGAGTGAAATCATGCAAGTGCACCTGTATCCCAGAGCCCTTCATATATTTCTAATACATAATAGCTAGAAGCTGGTAAAGTGAAAGAGAGTGCCCAAGGCTTCTGAGGTTCAAATTAAGCCCAGTTTTTATTCCACTTATGTGCAAAATCTGAATAATTATCACGTGCAGGTCAAAAGATTTGTGCTGAAAAAAAAAAACCCAAAACACATGGGAGTGCCTGACAAATTTAACCAAAGACTAGCTTGAAATAAGAACTATCTGCCACCTTTTATACCCATGATTTAGTATTTTAGATGGCACAAAATTTAATATGGATAAAATATGACAATGGCTAGTTTAAGTTTTTTAAGGGATCATTTTATTTCTGCAGAGACATACACAATTCCCAGCATCTGAAATCTAAAGCAGTTATACATTTTTGACAAAGTTCAAGCAGCTCCAGGGACTTTTCCCTGGAGTGACTTATGGTGTAAATGGTTGAACACATGGCATTGTATCTTCTGAACCATGATATCCTGATGTTATGCTCCTTCTTCTCCTGTGCTTCCACTCAGATGTAGACATGAGCTAATAGAAAATGCAAATATGCTTTAATTAATTCCAATCACTTCACATTTACTTTGGGCTATGAATATGCACAGGAACAGTTTTAAGGTGTGTGTGGATGTGTATGTACTGTAGTTTATTCTAAGGCTCTCACTACAAGAAGAGATTCCCCTGAAGGCCCCTGCTTGAGGCAGGCCCCCTGTAGCACATGGAGGTTAGGGTTAAGATTAGGGTTAGGGTGGAGAAGCAGATATTCACCTGCAGTCCATAGAGGACCCTAAACTGAAGAAGATGGATGCCCAAAGACCACTGTGACACTGTGAGAAGCCCATGATGGAGTAGGCTTCTGACAAGACCTGTGGACAGAGAGGACCCTACATTGGAGCTGGTTTGCTGGCAGAACTAATGACCCTGAAGGGAGCCCACGCTGGGCCAATCCTGGAGGACTGCTCTCCATGGAGTTGACCCATGCTTGAACAGCTCATGAAGAACTGCAACCCATGGGAAGGACTTACATTGAAGAATTTTGTGAAGGACTGTCTCCCATGGGAGGAACATTGGACGAAATAAGACAAGTGATTGTCAACAATCTATTTTCCCTTTGACTTCTAGGCTGCAGAGAGATGCAGTGTTCTTCTGCAGTGTCCTTAAGATTTCAGGACCAAACCCATATATCATGCATATAATGATCTTGCAAATTGAGTCAAGAATAACCAGGACACATTCTCTGGAATGTACAAAACACACAATTCCCAACATGCTAACATATTTCTTTACACAGACTAGACAGCTTACAAGTGTGCAACTCTATGGATGGGCAAGGAGCTAGGAAAGAAAAGTCCAGAGGCTTGTCTTTTGAGGGCATGTACATGTAGCAACTGAGTTTTGACCATTTTTATTTTGTGATTTTCTTCTTTTTCTGCCTTTCTAACTGCTCAACATTTCCTGAGAACTAGAAGCAGCATGTAACTCATATAATTCTTGACTGTTTGCCTTCTGCCCACATGAACTGTAACTGTGAAGCTGAACAGTCTTGCTAAATTCTTTTCTGAACATTCTCAGCATAGCCATGAGGAGGACCAGAGGATCTGGTCTTTCTATGTAGAACCTTAAAACTACTTTGTGTTTAGTTTGTACCTGATTCATACTGAAAATCATGAGTTAAAAACAACATTTCAACGGACAAACACTGGAATTTTAACGTCTGAAAAAAGATGGATGCTCCCAGCCAAAGTAAATTTCTGAATTACTGATAGAAGAGTGTCAGGGAATTTCAAGCTCTGCATTTGATATATGAATACAAATTGGTGCCTACAGGGCCTTCATGTAAACACCCACTAATCTGTTAAAAAAGAAATATGAATGATCCTGCTCACTAATAAGAATTTCCTCAGGGACCTCAATGAAAGTTAGATTAGGCAATGAATGCTTAGAGGTTTTTCTGTTAAACAACAGCATGACTTCTTATTGTGGGAGGTATCATTTTTCTACCAGTAATGTAGAGTCAGTGCTTTAGCTCTGATAAAGCTTTTCTTATCCCAGAAAATATCAAAAGATAATGAGATGGTGGGAGGTTGGGTGTTTGGGGTTTTTTGTTTGTTTGTTTGCTTGTGGGTGGTGGTTGTGGTTTTTGTTGTTTTTTTTTTTTTTCTCCCAGATTTTCAAATTACTATTTCTAGCCTTCTACTATGTGAAATGCTGTCAGATTTCACAAGGTCTTTGCATGATCCTTCAACACTAAAATCCTTCCTTAGGTCTTCAGATATTTATTTCCAAGTGCCTGTGTGAAAACTACACATCTTACACTGCCTCTGCTTTGACCATTCTGCTTTGACATTCTGAGCACGAGCAAGGTAAACTTCAAAAAGCTTGGCTTAAAGATCTCTGAATTGAAGGAATTTCTACTTTCACATTTGCAGCTAAGATGTTGTAATGTCATGGAAAAAAAGACCAGGACTATGATTCTGGGCTCTGATGTTTTTTCTTGGTTAAATAATGATTTTTGACACCATCTTCCACAGTGTCATTGTGTTCAAGATAGGATGTTGTGGGTAAAAAAATTGTTGGATATTTGAGCTCAGAGGATAGCAATCATTCTTTATCTGGTTGCTAGTACAAAGCAGAGTACTACAAGGGTCTAGCCTGAGAGAAATGGTGCTCAACATCTTTATTAGCAATTTGGAGAAGGCCGTGGAGTGCACTCTCAGATAATCACAAACTGCAAGGGGTGGGGGTGTGTGGCAGTGCACCCAAAACTCTTTCCCCCTCCCTGAAAAGGTAGGATGGGGGGAAAAAGAGAGGCTGAGATGAATGGAGACAAAGGATCAATACCTGCCGCTCACAGGCCCGTGGAATGGTGGATTTCACATGGGCCCTTCCCCCAGGCATGGACCTTGTGCAGGGTCAAGTCTGGGCATGTTTTGGGCATGTTTGGGGATGTTTAAACAAGGAACTGATGGTTATTGGTTCTAGTCTTTGTCTAGTGGCAATTCCAACAAAAAATATCCAGCTGTATAAAACAGGTGAGCTGCAGAAAGCAGGAGGCTCTTTGGGTTCTTGCCTACCACACACGGTGATTATAAGCAGCAGCAGTTCAGGAAGATTTTCTGATAGAAAGGCACAAGAGAGAAATTCCCATAATTGGCAAAAGACATTGTAATTGATATATTCCTAAGGTCTCCAGGAACTTCCTACCTTTTGTTAGTAGGGGTAACATACTACTCTTGGATTTACCTTTTTTCAAATACTGTTTCTCAAACTATTTGGAACCATTCCTATATTGTGAAGATATTCACAACCAAATACTGAACTTTTATAATCTTTAATAACTTTTGTATATAGTTGCATGGGAGGCAGAGCCAAATTAATAAATAATTTATATTTTTATTAATGTCTCACCTTATTGCCCTTTATTCATAACAGGGGGTTATCAATAGCATGGTTGAGAGCAGGGATGCCATTCAGAGAAAATGGGCAAGTACCTAGGAAGGAAGAAATACTTGTAGTGATGCAGGCTAGAGATTGCTTGGGTAGATGTAGCACATTGGAAAAGACACTGAGACTCTTGAAAGCCAACTGCATGAGACAGTAATGCACCCTGGCAGGAGGGAAGACCAGGAGCACCTTGGGCTATGTGAAAAGAAGCATAGGAGTAAATCCAGGGAAGTCATTATTCTTCACTTGTTAGACCCAATCTAGATACTGCATCCAGTCCTGGCTAACCAGAGAGGTCCCAGATGACTGAAAGCTGGCCAATGTGATGCCCATCCACAAGAAGGGCCAGATGGATGAACCTGCAAACTACAGAGCTGTCAGCAAGACCTCAGTGCCAGGCAAGGTTATGGAGCAGATCATCTTGGGGGCAATCACAGCACACCTGAAGGATGGCCAAGGGATCAGGCCCAGCCAGCATGGATTTAGGAAGGGCAGTGTCTCGATCCGGAGAGGGAAAGAGATTCAGGTTTCTATGAATATTCCCGTGTTGTGAAATTAGAGGCACAAACGAGGCCAAAATATCAACAGCTAGACTATTGATTACATAAATAAGGTGGAGGGATCAGAAGGGGAGAGAGAGAGAATAGGGAGAGAGAGAAGAAAGGGAGAAGAGGGAAAGAATTATATTACCACACCCCTCACCCCCAAGACAGTTTGAGTCTGTGGAGGAAAGGTGCTGCAGGAGATGTTGGGTCTGTAGAGAAACGGTGCTGCAGGAGATGTTGGGTCTGTAGAGGAAGGGTGCTGAGGCTTTGGCTGTAGAAGGGATGAGGTCCTCTGGGCAGCTTCTTCAGCTCCATGAGTTGCAGCAGGTGGAACTTAGGGCATGGAGAGTCCAAGATCCATTGTGCTGGCCCCGTGATGTTTCCAGCGTGTGCTGCCGTCTTCTTTCTTCTGCATCTTGCTTCTCCAATTTTCTCCTCCTAAAGCCAGTAGTTGCTCCAGTCTTTTATACAGTTTTTTAGGCCTTAGGCAAGTGTCCAAGTGTTGTTCCCCAGGATATCATTCTGGGAAATCATCTTTAGGTCCAGGTACCATTCCCCAGGAAATCTTTCTGTGTACTCAGGTGAGTTTGGGCAGCCACTGGATGGAGGGGGAAGGCCTCCACCTCCTCCTGCTCCATCTACCTACCCACATACTCTTTTCACATCAGGAACCATTGTCCTTTCCTGGGGTATCTGATGGCTGGAAATGATCTTGTCCTGAAGGTGTGAATGCTGGGCCCTTGGGCCATTGTTGTAGGCCAGCTGCAGTCCCGTGAGCAATGTTATCTTTGCACCTTCCAAGAGTCCTTCCAGTGGCTCTGCCCAATGCACATCAGCTATTGTCTGGACAAACAGCAAGTGATTTTATCTTTGTTGAGTCACCAGGAGAGATAAGCTTTAGTCTCTCACAGGCAGGTCCTGCCTCACCAACCTGGTCTCCTTCTATGATCAAGTGACCCACCTGGTGGATGTGGGAAAGCCTGTAGATGTAGTCTACCTGGACTCCTTCCCCCATAGCAAACTCCTGGCCAAGCTGTCAGCCCATGGCTTGGACAGCAGCACTCTGTGCTGGGTTAGGAACTGGCTGGAGGGCCGAGCCCAGAGAGTGGTGGTGAATGGTGCCACATCCAGCTGGCAGCCAGTCACTAGAGGTGTCCCCCAGGGATCAGTGCTGGGCCCCATCTTGTTCAATACCTTTATTGATGATCTAGATGAGGAGTCCACCATTAGAAAGTTTGCAGATGACACCAAGTTGGGAGCAGGTGTTGATCTGTTAGAGGGTAGAAGGGCTCTGCAGAGGGACCTGGACAGGCTGGACAAATAGGCAGAGTCCAACACGATGGCATTTAACAAGTCCAAGTGCCAGGTGCTGCACTTTGGTCACAACAACCCCATGCAGCGCTACAAGCTGGGGTCAGAGTGTCTGGAGAGCAGCCAGGCAAAAAGAGACCTGGGAGCAGCGGTTGGCAACCCACTGAACATGAGTCAGCAGTGTGCCCAGGTGGCCAAGAGGGTCAATGGCATCCTGGACTGCATCAGAAACAGTGTGGCAAACAGGAGCAGGGAAGTCATTGTGCCCTTCTACTCATTATTGGTTAAGCCACACCTTGAGTACTGTGTCCAGTTCTGGGCCCCTCAGTTTAAGAAGGATATTGAGACACTTGAATGTGTCCAGAGAAGGGCAATGAGGCTGCTTAGAGGCCTCGAGCACAAGCCCTATGAGGATAGGCTGAAGGAGCTGGGGTTGTTTAGCCTGGAGAAGAGGAGGCTCAGGGGAGACCTTATTGCTCTCTACAACTACCTGAAGGGAAGTTGTAGCCAGGTGGGGGTTGGTCTCTTCTCCCAGGCAACCGGCACCAGAACAAGAGGACAGAGTCTCAAGCTGTGCCACATGAAGTTTAGGCTCGAGGTGAGGAGAAAGTTCTTCACAGAGAGAGTTGTTAGCCATTGGTATGGGCTGCCCAGGGAGGTGGTGGAATCACCATCCCTGGAGGTGTTGAAAAAAGGATTGGACGTGGCACTTGAAGCCATGGTTTAGTTAGTCATGAGGTGTTAGGTATTAGGTAATAGGCTGGACTTGATAATCTCTGAGGTCTTTTCCAACCTTGTTTATTCTGTGATTCTATGAAGTTTAGCATGGAGACAATAAGACCATCAGAACATCTACTCTATGAGGAGATACTGAGAGACAGGGCCTATTCAACTTGGAGAATAGATTGCTTCAACCCCCCCATACTTATGAGGAGTTTACCATGCAGATGTTGCTTCCTTTGCAACAGAGACACACTAAGACAAGAGGTGTTCAGAAACCTTTTCTATGTGAAGACATTCACACAGTGATACAGGTTGTCAGAAAATTTATGCAGTTTCCATCCTTGGAGGTTTTCAAGACCTCAGTAGACAATGGTCTGAGCAAACTTGTCTGATCTCATAGCTGGCCCAGCTTTGAGGGTCTGAGGGTGGAAGGAGTTTGTTGAGACACAGGGCAGGGCCTAGCATCAAGGAGTTTACCCCCAGATGAAAGTAAGGCTGGCAGTAGATGCAGCAGGGCTACCCTTGCTCCAAGTGTTGAGCACCTTCCCAGAGGAGATGGATGGGATGACGTCAGCTGGGATGTCAACTTGTGGGCAGGGGCAAAGATCCACAGCCTATTTGCTATCAGACACAATGCAGCAGGGGCTGTAGCTCCAGTGGGGCCCAAGGGTCAGAGACTCAGCTCAGAACATCTCCCTAGACTCTACAGACAGCAAATAGGTCCCCAACTTCCAAATGTACAGCAAAATATTAGTTGTGGATCCTTTTTCTAGTACAACCCTATTGATAATTCCAGGGTTTAAAGTGCATGTAGAATACATAGTCAAATGCTTACTGACAGTATTACTGTTAATACAGTGTAATACAAATTCAAATGCCATTATGTAAGATTAGTACTAGCAGGTAATTCTGAGATGTTAATCTTGTCAACTACACTGCAAAAGTCTCCAAATGTCTGACTCATAAAACCACAAATGAATTAAGATAACCCAACCAGTGTATGAACAAAGACAACAGTTGGTACTTGTCCTGTTCTATTTTCCTGTTTGCTGTCAAAGTAATTTTAGAAAAATCTGCCTGCCTTTCTCTTAATACATTTACCAAGGCATATCTATGCAAAGCTTTCACTACCTGGATAGCTGTAATTTTTTTCCAGACTCAGTCTTTGCAGTGTCTTGCTGGTTGGATATATTTAGCCCTGAACAGAGACTCTAAAAGGTAAATAATGGTGCTATCTGACTTTGAGAGAACAGACTGTTTAAGGTCAGTGATGAACAGAACATTAATCTCTGGATCTTATATCAGCTCAGATGTACTCATAAAAGTCCACAGACACAGATATCACTCAAATTGGCATTGAAGAAAAGGAAGAGCTCACCTTTCTCCAGGTTTGGGTCCTATGGAAATGGAACTGATCCTTGCCGCAATTTAGGGTAAGCATCTCTACACTGCATAACCTCACTTCCCTCAAATACAAAGGAACTCTGTCATAAGTGACATTGAAAGCTCTAAAGCATGATGATATTCTTCTTATTAATTTCTTTTGATGCATCAGATTTGGAAAATTAAAATCCATTTGGAGGTTGTGCTGTGCTGAGAATTCCTCTATGGGACAGTTTTGTTGCTGATAACTTTTCTTAATATCAGTTATAAAAGAACCCCAAACAACAAAAACCAGCCCAAATCAACCAAACAAATAAAACACCATACAAAAACACCCACCCACTTTTCTAGAATACTTTACTCTCAAGGACCTTTCCTTCTAGAATTCTGAGGACATGAGTCTGCACTGTCATCCAGAGGTTAAAAGTTAAATTTAGCAAGCCTTCCCATTTAAGGTATAAAACATTGTAGGGTGAACTGGGTCTTTCAGATGTGCAGATTCCAGGTCTAAAGGGCACTTTATTCCCCAGCTTCTCCTGCTCATATGACAGAAAACAGATGACTGCTTGGAGGTCTATTTATAAGAGTATGGTGTTGTTTTGAACATCTTTCAAGGAATGGAGTTATTGGATAACAGTCTGAGGAGGTCCAATGTTGAGAGTAAGAGAGTAAATGAGTACAGCAGATGTTGAAGGCACTTGGGAAGAAATTTGAAGGAAGGCAAAAAAAAAAAAAAAAAGACAGGAAATGGTCTTTAAAGATAGACTGAAGAAAAAACATTTACAATCTAGTGGAGAAGGCCAGAATGTCAGCAGATATTGTGGCATGTGAACACGACAGTTTTGGAGTTAAGCCACGGTAACATCAGCAGAGTCAGCTTGGAGGCCTGTGGCCAGTGGTGTTTCCCAGGGATTAGTACTGGGTCCAGTTTTGTTCAATATTTTTATTAACAACCTGGATGAGGGGATTGAGTCTACCCTCATCAAGTTTACCAATGATAAAAAACAGGGCGTGTGACCATCCAACGAGATCTGGGCAGGCTGGAGACCTGAGTGAAGGCAAACCTCTTGAAGTCCAATAAGGACAAATGCAGGGTCCCACATCTGGGGAGGAATAACAGGCAGCAGTACAGGTTAGGGGTTGCCCGGTTGGAACACAGCTCCATGGAGAAAGACCTTGGAGTCCTAGCAGACAGAAAGTTGTCCATGGGACAGCAATGTGCTCTTATGGCTAAGAGGGCCAATGATATCCTGGGGTGCATCAAGAAAAGTGTGTCCAGCAGGTCTAGGGAGGTTCTTCTCACCCCCTGCTCTGCCCTGATGAGACTGCACCTGGAATACTGTTCCCAGTTTTGGGCTCCCCAGTTCAAGAGGGACAGGGATCTTCTGGAAAGAGTCCAATGGAGAGCCACAAGGATGATCAGAGGAGTTAAGCAACTCCCCTATGAAAAAAGACTGAGAGACCTGGGGCTGTTTAGTCTTGAGAAGACTGAGAGGGGATAAGAAAGCAGTAGTAAAGTGGGCTTGAATTACACTACAACAGGTTAGGATCAAAGTTGTAGAGTTGTCTTCCCTTTTCCACATACATTTAACCAAATCCCAAATGATAAACTACCTTCCATCACTGGCAGAATACATGATCCCCTACCCCCAGTATTGGATGTTTCTAAACCGGTCAATGATTTTATCCATGTATCCAGCACACATTCATGGTTCAGTTTTATCAATGTCATATATTCAGTTCATGTATTCAGTCAAATATTATGCCAGACTAGAATGTGCCCCATCTGCATGTGCAGTTGTGCAATGCCATCTCCACGACTGCTGTGAGTCAGACTACTGATTATGAGAATAGCTGCTCATTAGTGTTTTGTTGGCACACAGTCATCCTGTTACAATTACCCCATGATCCCTTGACCACTGCAGTCACCCATGTAAATAGTCCATTACCTACTTACAAGCAGCCAGCCAGACACATCAGGCACATCATGATTCTTTTTTTTTTTTTCTTTTGATAATGAAAGTACCCTGCATCTAACTATTAGTTCAATTCTAATTAGATTATAGCTCACTTAGACAAGCTCCCTTTTTAATTTTTTTCAAACTTGGATCTCATGTAAGACTGTAGACATGAGCTTTCACCTTCAGAGTGCATCTTGCCCTCAGCTTCATATCACCATTTTTGCCTGCAGCCAATTGTGAGTTGTGACATGCTGACATATATAATTCTATATGTTCTTCAAATAGAGGATTTGGCAATTGCCTCCAACAGTAAGAGTTGTACCTTTGTGGGAACTTCTTAGAATTTTGCATTGTTTTTGCCAGATAAGCGAAGTCTGACCTTTCTGTCTTGAGCAGCTTGCAGGCTGAAATTTTCTATTGAAAATAGGAATATTATCAGAAATAGAGCCATGGAAATAAAAATAGGCAGTTGTGTTGAAATTTTTGGAGGAAAGGGTAGACTAAACTTTTCCTTAGAGCTACAGTCAGTTATTCAGCCTTCAGGTTAATTTGGAGATGTTTTTTATTAAAGCTCATTAGAAGCTTTGTATTATTGAACAAACTTGCAGTCCATTGGTACCCTAAATTTTCTTTGTATCAACATTTCTTATTTTTTCATACATTTCAAATTACTTTGTGAAGAAAATCCTGTGCACAATCTCCATGCATTCGTTATCTAGCTCTCCTCCTACAGACATCGGATATTAAATCTCTTTCTTCTCTTTGTCCCAATATTTGACATTTACCATTGCAGCATTCATCTTTTAGAAGCTACATCTTTGTTGACTTTCCTTCTAGACCAAGTATTTATTGAACAGCCCTTACTGTACTTATATCTAATCCTGCTAACCTTTTCGACTACAGCAGCCAAATATTATTTTTCCAAAAGACTATTAACCAAATACCAATAAATAAGGACCTAGTGAGTTGCCTTTTTTTCCCCTGCCATTGGTGCTAGCCCTAAGAGTCCACATTGCTTTGATTAAACCCCCTTTATAAGCCATAAATATGTAGCAGCTGGTCTTGATATCTCTGGGAAACTTGGCAAATTAGACCACCTCACATTTGATGAAGCTGCAATTGGGAAATGACAGATTTTGCTTGTGGTCTTCAAATCAGTTCTGCATCAAAGCCAATCCTATTTTTAACTTTTGCTGAAAAGAGAAAGGAAAAGATGAATTCTTGTTAAATAACAGAGTTACCTGGATAACCAACATACCTATAACATTAAATATGATGCAGAAGTACTATAAACAATGCTTGTGTATATACTGAAGCTTCTGCTGCCTGGAACATGGTGAGTGATGGGCTGTATCAAAAGCTTGATGAAATAGCAATATATCATACACATGATAAGAGACAATAAATCATGTTATAGTGTGAGATGAATGAATCAAAAAAAGACAATGCTAAATTGTGGGAGAGAGGAACCACCTGTAAATTCTTATTTGAAATTGTTAGCATAAATTTGAAAATTTGACATTAAAAATAATAGCCAGGTATTTTTATCCCATACCTACTTCTACATATTTTCTAATACAATGCATTATATTTTATATTTGGAATTTACTTTGTTTTATTTTAAATTCTGTCTTAAGTGCTGTAATTTGAATAACTTCATGTCAGTCATTTATATACATTATATACATCTGCTAAATTTTGCCTGCAAAAATAATCTCCACTTAAATTCTTTGCTGTTTAGGAACTAAAAGAGAATCTGAATAAAGAATTTTGGGGCGTAGAAAGCTTTGTAAAAAAATCAACACTGGCTTCCAATTATTATAGTTCAGAAAATCACAATAGTTTATTTAATGACTATTTATCAACATGTGTGCTGTGGAACACCTCTGCTATGAGGACAGACTGAGGGAAGTAGAGTTGTTGAGCTTAGAGAAGAGAATACTCTGGGAGCCCAGCAGCTGCATTCCAGTACATGAAGGGTGGTATATGGGAAGGCTGGAGAGGGACTTTTCATAAGGGTGTGTCTAGCAACAGGACAAGGGGGAACAGTTTGAACCCAAAGGAGAGTAAGCTAATACTGGATCTTAGGAAGAAGTTCTTCAGTATGAGCGAGTCTGGGATAGGTTGCCAGGGATGTTGTGGATGTGTCCTTCATGGGGGTGTTCAAGGCCTGGTTGTATGAGGCCTTGAGCAGCCAAGTCTAGCTGAGAGACATCCCTGCCCATGGCAGGGAGATTGAAGTAAATGATCTCTGGGGTCCCTTCCGACCTGAGCTGTTCTATGATTCTATGAATCTAAAGGGTAAGTTAAAAAAATAATTGCTGTGTTACTTGGGAGCAATTTTATTCTGGCTGCTCAAAATAAAACTTGGGACTTGAATGTGAAAAAATAGCTTTTTGACATATAAAAGTAAAATTTAAACAACCCGAAGTCATGGAATTAGAAATGTATTTTTAAAATTTGTTCCAACCACTGCTTGGTAGAAAGACCAACAACTGAATTCTCCTTGAGCACTTAACAAGAAATCACAAAAAGATCACTTTATTTTAACCTCATTACTTGACAAAATATCTAATGCTTTACAGAATATTGTCATATCTCAATTTTAATGGACATTTCTAAGCCTGTGAAGTAAAGGAAGTAATAAAAAATAACCAGACTTTCGGTCCTAGTTCAAATGTCAGCTCAGTCACTAGAAGAATTCCCATTGACTGGAGTGGATTGGTTCACAAACTAATGAAGGAAACTTGCACAGGCTAAGCAAGCATAATTTTGCAACTAAAAGCATATGATTACCTTTACCCCCATCTGGCTCTCTGTGAGGACCAATGTTGCATACCCTGAATTGCATAAGCCATTTGTTTCCTTGGAACATTCCCTGGAGTATCATATTGTGGCCCTATAAAGTTATGTTATTCATTTCTTTTTAAAGGATCTGCTTTAAAACTGCATTTGTCTGTTTTGTTGTGTACACGCAAGCATTCCCTTGCGAAGTGTATTTCACAGACAAGGACTGAAAAAATGGTAGAACAATGATGTTTTGTAAACACAATTAAAAGTAACATATTGGTTTGCATTGCCTTTAGTATGATGTTTTCTCAAGCTCTCCCCATGGACCCTTTTTGCCATCCAACACAGAGTAACCTTGTTGCTTTTCCCCAACAGCAGAACACCTCTGAAAGTTTACTTTCTAAGAGAGGAATTAAAATGAGAGTTTCAATAAAACTCCTAGCCACCAGAATTTCCCTAGAATCATCATTGTCTGAAGGTAAGTAGTTTGAATGGAGATTCTTCTTAGTGGTACACAAGACTCAATGTTTCATTCACCCACAGCTCTGTGGACTCTTTCTTACATTTTGATATTTGCTGGAAGAGCAAAAATTAGAAAGAATAAACAATCTTGCATTCTTTTAAATTATGTAAGCAGGTGGTATTCTGATGAAGAGTGGACAAGGAAAGCACTAAGATGTTACACAGCTGTTATACCAACTAGAACATCAAGGTTTATTTTAGATTTCTTCCATAATTTGCAACTTTTAGTCCATTACAATATTGATTTTCTGAATAACTTGCTCATTCAAGTCTCCTTGGGACAGCAAGAGAGACAAATATTTCTCCCTTTGCTAAGATGTTCTATGTGCTGTTTCAGGCTGTTGCATCAACTATTTGCCCTCTGCAGAAAGGCTGAGGAAAAGAGCTCAGGTGTATGTGTTAAGCAGCCAGCTTATCCAGATGACATTTCTGCGGAAATGAAAACTTGTGGCAAGGGAAACATGGAAGCAAACAAAGCTGTGAGATACTTAGCTCTTATAATTATTTTTGAAGTTGTGTTGTGTGTGTAGCACAGTCTACCCACAAAAATGTTGTATTTTCTTTATATTTGGCATTGGTGGCTCTCATTCCTAGAACTTTGAGTTCTTTTCTAATGTACCAGACTGAATCCACTTCCAAAGTGCCCGCGTCTCACAAACTTCACAGAAGAGTGATAGGATAGTGCTCTTTCCTTCACTGCAGGAAAGAGGAAATGCGTCTCTGTGGCTAAACCTAAATTGGGGGGGCCCTGGGAGCAATTCTATGCTATTGTCAATTTTCCATCCTTTTCCCTTCTTCATGGTAATCTGTATATTTGAGCCAATAGGCAGCTGTGGAACATAATTTGAGATGGGATGCAAGAACATACTCTGGTGAGCCATTGTCATGCAAGTTCACCACAGAAAGGAATGTTGCACTTTTATACTTACTTAGTTCCTGATTATAATTTTAACCACTAGTGTTAACAAATTGAAGAACAAGCCAGGTCTCCTTCAAAAGTGAGAAGGTGGCTATGGTTATAACCAAAAATCAATGTGAGATGTGGAACTAGCTGCAAATTCCAGTCTCTAACATATCTGATTTTTTTCCCTTTCATTGAAAAACAAAGTAGATTAGAATTTCTGAATCCTATTTATCTATTTAGTAGAACATTAGGAAGCTGTTGCCAGCTACTGTAGTTATTGATTTTACTGCTGTCATGCCCCACCAGCATACCTCAGCCACTAACTTCTAGGAATTTCCATGATTCCACCAAAGATGCCAATCCCATTAGTAGTTCTGTTCTGCACACCATATAGCCCATTATAAAAATTAACTGAGAAACCTATTGAAAAAGCCACATAATACTGGTATCAGTATATGACTGCTAACAACCTAAGGACAACCTCCATCAGCACTGTAAAGTACTGTCTTTCTTGTCATCTCATCTCAGGCGAAAAAGGCAAAAGCTATTAAAAACATAATCTAGGTCTGACTTCATAAAACCAAACAAGCCAAAGATCTCATGCACAATTATGTAATTAGGATTCTGTCTGAAACTGGCATTGTTCATTTCCGTAAGAGAATTAGATATTCATTACGCTCCATTCTGCTAATATAGTTCATCATATATATTTAAAAATGAAGTCATTTAACTACTATTGGCCATAAACCATACTTCTAATAAAAATGAAGCCATTTAACTACCATTGGCCATAAACCATGCTTCTAATTGTTCACTTCACTAATGCTCATTTGTCATCTAATTCTTTGATTTTTCTGCATTAGACTGAAACAAATACAAAATAAGAGACCTTAGCCTGATGCCAAAGGATATTTAGCTTTGATCATTGTAATCCATCAACTGTCCTAGTGAGTCAAAATGGAATCTTCAATCTTCTTAACAATCATTATTGATTTGAAAATGATGGTATTTTGGGTAAGCCTCTGAGAAATGTCATTCTTCTCTTGTGTAAATATGAGGAGTGACTAGATGCATGCATCCCTATCCTCACACAACAAATGATATAAAGGCAGGAACAGATCAGACTGCAACACACAATTAACCCAGGGAAGGCTATAACATGGGAAGAAATATGTTACATGGAACACTTATGCCCCATTAGCAAAAACCAAGCTGATAGAACCATTGCCTTAAATCAAATTTTAACCATCCTGGCCAATTGCAACTCTGGTTGTGATGTGCAGTAAATAGACAGGATGTAATAAATCTTTCTATTGTACGAGACATGTCAAAATACAAATGTATCTTACTGTGTTCTATTATCTTATGGCTGAGTCTCGTGATACTTCATGTCTCATGCAGCAAGATTTCAAGCAAGCATATGCTAAATGGTTTAATAGAAGCTCAGGTGGTGATGAATAGCTCCCTTTTGCCAAAGAATATTCCACCAAGCTGCTGGTTACCGTCTTTGTTACTTCAGTCAGCAAAAGCACAGGAGAATGAGAGGACTTGTCATCTATAGCTGGAGTCCATATCACTAGTTGCTCGTTTTATTTGTATTTGCTGTGCAATTTTATTTTGAAAACAAAGAGACAATATTGATCAGTTTTATTTCATACTTCTCAGATAAAAGTTAAGTGTTCCTTGTTTGTTGCTCAGGAATCCAAATAAAATCCTTAAATCTCATTATTTACATGTGGCTGCCATTCTCCAGCAACTGACAGCTTGAGCCAAAGCTATAGCTATTTGTTGTAACGACTGATTTGTATGGGAAATGTAACATGTTTTCTAATTCTGTAAAGTGATATAAACCCATGCAAATCAAGTCATCAGGTGCTGGCATTGCAGATACAGTGTTAGGCATTGTTCTGAAGAGAATGGCAGATTTAAAATGATGCTGAATTTGTAGCCATAGAAGTTGATGTCATGCCATCATTACCTGCCTTTTCTCTTTAACTAACAAGGCACAATAGTAAAAGGTTAATTATAAGCAAGAAGTTGTTTTTATTGAAATTGTAGAATGCCCTCACTCAGAACACAGTCTCAACAGGATGCTGATATGTAGCTGCCAATCAGCTGTTTCTCAGTAAGGCAGTTACCTTTGCTGGCTGAGGTAGTCTGGTTTGTGGCTTTGCCTCTCAGCAAAGCTCTGCTTTCTGAGAAACCATTAGCCAATTAAAGCGGTGTTCTGGCAAACATACTGGGCAGAAATCACAGCCATGTATTAATTATGCAAATCTTTTAAATGTTGCATAATTACTATAAACCTCCTTTCATTTCATGTTTCTTATCATCTGAGTATAACATTGACTTCATGGATGTGTCAGCACTGACCCCTGTACCTCCTCTGCTTCTCCACTGTCACAGATGTTAAATAGATTTTACTGGGAAAATGACTGCCATACCAATGTTAAGCGCATTGTACCAGGTGAAGTGGGAATGCAGGAAGGGTATCAGAAAGGCTGTTTCACATTTGAGCTGCCAGCAATGGCAAGGGGCAAAATTGCTGCATCATCCTGGATATACTTTAGTGGAAAAGGGAAAAACATAGCCAAATGCAAGTGGAACAAATTCAAGAAGCATTTGATTGATAAGAGTTTGAGCATGTGTAACGTTATTTTTATGATAAACATTCTGGCCAAACAAGCACTTGTTGGTTTTCCTCTGAGGCTGTTTTTAAATGTTGTTGCTGGCCTCTCTTTCATTAGCCTAAAACCTGTTGGTGGTTTTGCCAAAAAAGCAATACCCGTAAGTTACTCCTGTATCGTAGTTGTCACAGTGATACATGAAGAGAGATTAATGAAATGTATATTCAAATGAACTCCATTGACTTTAAAGGTTTTTTTCTAGGATGGGATTTTACTGAGGCTTGGGAGTAGTGTCATGGTGAGAGGAAACTTGTCTGGAAACTTCTGAAGTTTAAATGGAAACACACAGGCGAAGGTGCTGGAGGATTATGGCTTTAAAGGCAGTATCTGGGTGCCCCTTTGTGGGCTGTGGTGTTACTGCACTTCTGAGACCTCTTCCAAGGTACCTGGGGGATTTCATTGCCTATGATTACTGGTATCTGTCTGATGTTTATACACTTTGTAAAAACATGTCATTTTGAAATTATGCTTTTGCTGCTTCAGAATCTCATTATGTAGTATAAAGCCATCTAGCACAGTATTAAATTACAAGTCAGATTAATGTTACGAGTCACTTATTATCCACATGTGAGGCAAAACACAGCCATAAAAGTAGAAATATTGCTGTGAGTATGAGGAAGCAGGAGGACTTATCAGCAGATATAAGAGGAGTAATCTTCCATCCAGAAAAAAAACCCAACACACCAGAATTGGTGCTACTCATACCAGAATGAGAGAAATAAACAATCAAAAAAAAGGTGTAGCTAAATAATCTGTGCTTCTAAATAATTCTGAACTCTAATGCCTATGAAAGTTGTATTTATCACATAACCACAGAGCGGATGAGGTTGGAAAGGGCCTCTGGACATCATCTGGTCCAATCCTTCTAGGACTATTTGCACAGAACCATATCCAGTGAGGTTAGACTTTCTCAAAGAAGGGAGATTTCACAGTCTCTTTAGGCAGCCTGTGCTAGTGCTTGGTCATCCTCACAGTGAAGAAGTATTTCCTGGTGTTCAAATGACCCTGTTAGGTTTTGGGTTGTGCCCACTTCCTCTTATCCCATCTCTAGGAACCACTGAAAATAGCCTAGCTTCATCTTCTTTATACCCTTCCATGAGGTATTTGTGTACACTGGTAAGATCTCTCCTGAGCTTTCTCTTCTCCAAGGTCAGAAATCTTCACTCAACCTCTCCTTGTATGTCTGGTCCTCCAAGACCTTCACATCCGTATAGCTCTTCACTGGACTTACTCCAGTCCATATCTCTCCACATCCTTCCTGTACTAGGGAGTGATGAACTGGACCCAGCATGTCATGTATGTCTCACCAGTGCTAAACACAGGAGAAGCATCATCTCTCTTAAACTGCCAATGTATTCTAGAAGGCTGTTTGCCTTCTTTGCTGTCAAGGTGCTTTCCTGGCTCATGGTCAACCCAGTGTCAAGGAGGAGCCGCAAGAACCTTTTCTGTAAATCTGTGTTCCAGCAGGTAGCACATGGGGCTACTCCTCCCAAACTGTGGGGCCTGACATTTCACTTTACAAAAAGCCTGTTGATTAATTTCTCCAACTTGCTGAGATTTTTGTGAGTGGGAGCACTAAGGACTAGTGTTTCAACCACTCCTCTTCATTTTGTATTGTCTTCAAACTTGCTGAGGCTGCATTCCAGGACACTAATGAATATGCTGCACAGTATTTGCTTTAGTATCAACTCCTGAAGTATTACACTAATGACTGACCTTTGGCTGGACTTCATGTTGCTGATCACAGCTCTCTTCATCCAGTAGTTTAGATGGTTTTCAATCCATCTTACTGTCTATTTATCTGGACCATACTTTATCAGATTGTCTATGAGGGTATCATGGGAGACAGTGTTGAAAGCCCTACTAAAATCAAGATAAACAATATCACTTGTCCTCCTCTCCTCCACTGGCTTAGTTATTTTCTTGCAGACAGCTATCAGATTGGTGAGACATGATTTTCCTTTTGTTACTTCATGCTGACTACTCCCTCTTGTCCTTCCTATTTTTGGACTTGTTTGCTCCAGAAGGACTTGCTCCATCACTTTCCTGGAAACAAGATGAAGCTGAGTAGCCTTTTGTTCTCCAGATCCTTCTTGCCTGTTTTGAAGACAGCAGTGACATTTGCTTTCTTGCTGACCCTCAATTGCCATGACCTTTCGTTGATTATTGAGAATAGCCTCTCAATGACATCAGCACACAGGTGTTTTTTTTCTTCTGTTTCTGTCTAGTCTGGCATATGCTGACCATTAAAAACCTGTGGAAAAGTACAATTACTTTATTCCACATAGAAAAGCACCCAGAAAGTGCTCTGGGAGATGGAGAAAAGGGGCTGTGGTTTTCAGAGAAAGAATCACAAGTTCCATCTCTGCCACTACAAAGTAATTCCTTGTGAGAGTGTTGAAGTCTAGGGCTAATTGTGAAGAGAGTATACCCTTTTTGGGGTTTATTTCAGTAAAAATTCCAGGAAATCTCTGTACTTCATGGAAAAAATCTAGACCTGGACAGTAGATGTTGTATAGTGAAGTATCCACAAAACCACACTTTCCTCCATGGTTTGGATCCTCAACAGCATTCATGGGAGACAGTCTCCTTCAGTGAGTGATTGGTTGATGTGAAACTTGCAGAAATGACTACCAGAATGTAAGACTCACTGCCCCAGATGACTGCTGATACAGTACATACGATCATAGAATTGTTCATGTTCGAAAAGATCTTTATGGTCACCAAGTGCAACTATTAATCTATCATTGCCCAGTCTGCCACTAAACCATGTTCATAAACACCACATCTACACAGATCTCTACAGGATGGTGACTCTACCATTTCACTGACAGCCTGTCCCAATACATGACAACCCTTTGACTCTTTCTTCCTTTCCCTCTTAATAATTTCCCCAAGTTGGTATTAGTAAGCTAAAGAATCTTGTTCCCATTCTGTGTCTCTCTTTTATCTTTGCATTCTTCCCCCCACCCCCACTAAATGACACATCTTCAACTAGAGAAGTATAGATACAAATTCCAGACTTGTCAGTTCCATTAGGAAGAAAGGTACCTGGCACACAGGTCTGCTAAAAATATTTTCTGAAGCCTGCCTGCAAGAAACAAGAATGACTGGAAAGGGCATCCAGAGACTGGGGCCAATGAAACTGTATCACAACTTTTTCATGGTGTTCTCTGGATACCAAAAGTAAACACCTAAAACAAACTCCTGTTGCCCCATGCCCATTTCCCAACTACATTTTGTTCAATGTATGGACTGCTTTTATCACAGCTCCTGGTTCCAGGCTGTGTCCTTTGGCTGGCTAGTCCTTGGCCTTGTTCTGAGTACCCCTCTGTTAGACCATCTCCATTGCCTGTTTTCTTTCTTCTTCCTAACTTTCCAAAGCAACAACAGAAATCTTGCCTGGTTCCTCGAGGTCTTTAATAACAGTGTTAACTTTTGATTTGGTTCCCATTTTAAATGTCACTATAACAATTAGCTGCAATAATAGCTCATTTTTAATGGAGACTGTATTTAGGTGGACAGTGATGGTTTTCCTGTAGTTCATGCTTGAGAGTGCAAATGAAATTTTCAAGTTTTCTGTGTCTTGTTTAAAATGATTCCGAGTCTTGCTTATTTTCTTTTGCACTGAAACAGATACAGCTGAAAGAGCAAGAGTTCAAAGTCAACAAGTTCCTGCTGCATGAATCTCCAGTAGCACAGTTGTGTACTTAGTTTTATAGAGAGCACTGGCAATTAAATTAGATAAAGAAGTCCATCGTAAACCAGATTGTCCAAAAATCTTGGACATGTCCATGAGATATAATATCTCAAGAGACAGCAGTATGTTTGCCTTCAGTACAGGATAAATCTTTGATCATAGTCACTGTAGTATAGCTTCAACTCCTTTGAAAAATAAAAAGGAATTATTAACTCTTCACCCATGGTGGACTTAAACAAGCTAGAACGTAAGTCAATGAATTCTTAGAAAGATCAATATATCTATGCTCACCTTTATTTATCCATTTATAAATTTAGGGTAATATTATCTGATCTATCAGGAATCCCAGTATTCCATATTGATAAAATGAATAAAAATTAATAGTAACATTCGGTTGTCCAGCCATAACTCTGTCTTTATACAGTGTGGATTTTTAATTGCACAAAGTGTGCCAGTGTTCAACAAGGACAAATGCAAGATCCTGCACTTGGATTGGAGCAACTCCAGTATCAAGCCAGGCTGGGGGATGGAGGGATTAAGAACAGCCCTGACAAGAGGGATTTGGGGGTAGGGATGGAGCTGAATATGAGATGGAAATTTGTGCTTGTAGCCCAGAAGGCATCAAAAGAAGCACAGCCAGCAGGTCAAAGGAGGTGATTCCTCTGGTGAGACCTCACTTGGAGTACTTTCACTACATAAGGGCCTTTCAGTTCTTAAAGGGGTCTTTAAGAAAGATGGGGACAGACTTGTTATGACAGGACAAGGGCTAATACTTTTAAACTACATACTTTCAGACTGTATGCAAGGAAGACATTTTTTACAATAAGGGTGGTGAAACACTGACACAGCAGCAGCTTCCTTTTGCTTCCAACTGAGTAAGCTGAGCTTTTGTTAATGTGGCGGCAAATTCCAAATCACTACAGTTGCCCAGAGACAAGGTGGATGTCAAATCCCTGGAAACATTCAAGGTCAGATTGGAAGGAGCAGCTCTGAGCAACTTGATCTAGTTGAAGATCTCCCTTTTCCTTGCAGGGTGGTTGGATTAGATGGTCTTTGGAACTCCCTTCCAACCCAGATTTTACTATGATTCTGTAATTTTAGCATTTTCTCACGTTCTTTTTCACACTAAGAAAATGTTGTATAGCAAAATTCTTTTTCTATTGCAGCTAGATTCTGAGGTAAAACTTCAGATGCAATTGAAACCATGCCTGGGTTTTTTATGCTAACATAAGTATTGCCTCATAGAAATGTTAGGTACAGTCTCTCAGGCAGAAAACCCTGCTCAGCCTAATGTAATACAGACATTTGAACACCTTCATCAGCTGTCTCTGCAGGAGATCCAGACCTCTTAATTTACTATACTGTGATGGTTTAACCCACGCACATCAACAAAAGCCCAGCTGAACCCAGTCGGAGAAGCGAATGAAGCTGTATTTTACAAGGAACAGTGGAATGCAATGAATATGTACAGAGTATGCAGTATTTACAATATTATACAGTTATTTACAAAAGGAAAACAGCACAGAAATCCTCCTTGGGCAGGAGGATTCCACCTTGCTTCCCCTAAACCTTTTTTCCTCTGGTTAATTAGAAGAAAAGAGAAAAGGAGAAAATGTTAGGGGAATTTCTGTTAGTTCAAAAGAATTGTTAGTAAGTCAGTAATGCTTATCTCAAGTTTTGTTGATAAGCAGTCTCTCTCTGTCCAGGACAGCAGCATGAATGCCAACAGAAAAAGACAGAGTAAGACTGAGAGAGATTGCTATGGTACATCTCACATCTGACCAATGAAATTAGTTTAGAATAATCTTTGTTTTCCTTTTTACACCTAAGTGTAGATTTGCTCAGAATTTTTATAAAGGCATGGCCTAACCTGTCACATACCCCTCTCCCTTGTTACATGAAGATCCAGTTTAATTAGCTTCTGGAAGTTCAGGATACTGTGCAGAAATGTCTGGTATCTCCATCCTTCTGGAGGAAAACATATAGCTAATACTTACCAAGAGCATGCTCAATGGTTCAGTGTGTGCCAATATTGTATTGTCTTTACACATTTGTCCAGAAGCCAAATCATCACCCTGAAAGTGAAATCATTCTATACACCAACAAGGACCAAGCTCAGACTGTAAAAAGAGGATCCAGCCATGGATTAATCTGAAAAAAGTGCTCACACATGTAGAGGGAGATGCAAGGTTTCAAATCTGCCTTCCAGCAATGTGTATTTTTTATTAAAGCCTTGTCTGGTTTATTAATATCATTGCCCAGGGCAGGGACCAGAAGCTGCTCCATTCCGTTTGTTGTCAGTCTTTTCATACTCTCCTCCTTGCATACCTGACTGCTCAGTTGTTGACCTTCATCAGGAGGAAAGAAGGTATTTTTACTCACAGCACTGCATAGTGCATAGGGAATTCCTCTTGGATGGAGATTGAAAGGGTCACTTCCTTGGACTGTCAAGAATCAAACAAGACCTAGATGACTAAAACCATGTGTGAGAGTTGAGCAAACCTGTCACCCCATCAGATGAGGGTAATTGTAGCCTTGACTCTTTCTATCTCTTTGGACATCTCCAGGGAACTTTAGCAGAACAGAAACAACTGTCTATCTCACTAGGATTATATTAGATCTCCCACCTCCACAGAGCAGGAAATTTGGAACAGTCATAGTGACTGAGGTTAAATGAACTGAGGTTGCTGAGGCTGCAGGGAGATTTAAGCAAAACAGAGGCCTACATGGTCATGCAAACTGAGATTGCTGTTTTACAGCCCTCTCAGTCTAGTCCCCATTTTTCTGCCTTGTTTTGTGAAGTAGTGATGCACTTAGCACGTTATTTATTGTTCCTTTTTCCAAGACAAGGCTCTTTGTTCCCTAGCATAACAACTAGCTTAACTTCACTACTTCCCCCACCCTCCCCCGCCCACTTTTTGCAGTGAGGGAAATAACAATTTTAACAATAATAAAGGACACAGTTTTTGAGGGTATACTGCTAGTCAAAATCTGCTCTTGTATATACTGATACTACTGAATCAGACGAAGGTGCAGTGGGGAATTGTGCCCAGCTCATATAAAAATTGGATGCAAACTCTACTTTGAAAATCTGCATAAAGGTTGGATTTGTTTTGGTTTAGTTTCCTTCCTCTTCAGTTTTGTGGTATTTTTAATGTGCTAATGCTAACAAATTCCCAAACGCTTAAAACTTAATCATCAGAATCTGAGTAGAAGGCTGAAGGACAATTGTAGCAGGGCTGTTTGTCTGCTTGGATAGGATTCATTTCCTCAGTCCTTATTTGACACAAAAACAGATGTACCTCTGTCATTCCTCTGACCTCTGTGGCAAGATAAAGAACTGGGTTGATACATTTATTGATCAGAGAAAGAACTGCTCCATGGGAAATAAGCTGTAGACGCCTTGCTGTGAAATTGAAGATTTAACATCTGTCCCATGCAGATGGTAATTAATCTTGAATCTGTAATGCCCACAATTGGTTGGTTGACAACATTACTTTCTTAATCTGGGAGCACTGATAAACAAATGTATTGAATTGCTCTGAGAGTAACATTTTATGAATGTGCTATAATTGCATATGCAGCCCATAAATCAGATAGATTTCTCATCTACATTGCTAATTGTGTTTATTATTGTAAATGCTTCTTATGTTGCTTGGTATTCACTGACTGGTTAATTCTCCACTGTTGCAATCCCACACCCATATAGGAATTGAAACGCAAGTATTTTAGGAACTATTAAATATTCTCCCAGTTCTAATTACCTGGAAGCTTGGTGAATACATATAAAGATAGCTTGAGTATTAATTTTATTTTATACTATGTTCAGTGTTCAAATAAATTCTATTTTCTGGACAATATATGGGGTATGAGATGTCAATGGTTGTTTTTATACCCCTTTCTATACCCCTTTCTATACCCCTTTCTGCCCTGATACATCTTTACTCATTGCACTTCAACATTGCAACTTTGTATTCTGAAACTGAATTTCTTATCCATATCTTCCTCCACGGATTTGTTCAATGGATTCCTGCCTTCTTGGCAGGATCTAAGCACTTCCAAATCTTAATTTCTCAGTTACTTTCATATATGTTTACTGTATCTGCAACAGCTCTTAGGGCACACAATATTCAAGTTACTGAAATTAAGATGGTAGTCTGCAACAAACAAAATCTTCCATGATCAGGGATGTTTGCTATAACGGATCCCCAAAAACTACCCATAAAAGGGGAATTTTGAAAATATTGCCTGAACTTGGTTAGACTCAGAGGTTTGAAGACATAACTATCTGCTAAGAATTACATGCTAGTTTAGGCATGTATTAATTAATGTGTGTATTTGGAATCCACACTAGTAAATTGATGGTTCCTTCTCTGATGTTATGTCAGTAGCCTGGGGGAAAATGTATAGCTTCTGCTGAGTAAATGCTTAGCCATGACAGTACATTGTGACTTAAATCACAATCCTCAGTCTCTAGTATATTTTGCTTGACATTGGAGTCTAAGGGGAAGAAAGAAAGGAGGAGCTTTCCCTTCTTCACTTGTGTAGGAAGTGATTCCCCCGCTGTTTTCTCCCCTGTACTGGCACTGTGAGGGCTTTATCTCATATCTCTTCCTGCACCACAAGCAGCATCAAACCACAGTCCAACAACAATAATTAATTTCATCTTAGCCTCTCAAAGACACCAGCAGATGTCTGAGGCTTTTGATTTTCAGTCCTAAGTTAAAACCCTTTGAAGTCAGTGGAAAGTCTGCCATTTTCTATAATGGGCTCTGAATCAAGCTTTTTGTCACTCACCAAAGAGGAGTTAGTTTAAACTGGCTGCTTGTTAATGTAAGAACTTGCATTTGTTACAGCACTGGGAAAGTGTAGGTTCTAGAAGGTGGTGTAAATCTGGTCTGACATAGAATTTACTGTGCCTCCACATTTGTAGAATTTACTGTGTCTCCACATTTGTATTATTCTGACTTTAAAGGATAAGGTATTGATAGAAATTAGGAGATCATGGCTTTTGTTGTGAGCATTTCCAAGCATAAAGACTGTACTTAGATAGCTTTGAAATAATCTGAATTGAGTCATCAAACTTTTGAGTGAATCTTGAAACAAAGTTTGCCCTGGATTCTAATAACCTAGGACTTTTAAAATGTATGTTGCCTCTGTAGCAATCATCACTGTAAACTTTCTAGACTGGACTGTTTTGTTTTCTTTTTGTAGAGTAGACAAAGCATAAGCATGAACTCTGAAATTAAATCAGCTCCATTATGCAATGTTCTCTAGTCTTGTATTTCAACTAATGAAGGGCTTCTACAGGGTTTGTGGAAACATGTCATGTTACAACATAATTCTAGCAACAAAAAATCTGGGAATCAAAATTCTAATAACTAAAAAACAGAGAAGGAAAAAAAATGGTAATACAACTAGTAAATCATTGTAGCATCAACAATTCCACAAAGATTTGTAGACCTATTCTTCAGCAAAGAAGCCCAAATTCCTAAGCAGAATTCTGGTTCTATTATTTTCATGCAAAACAATTCCCATCTTTTGTTAAAATTTATTGTATGAAAATCAACGTGTTTTTCTTTCCCCAAATTGCCTAAATATTCCTGTTGAAAAGATCCACATGCATAAAATTTAAGAATAAATAAAGCAAATAGCTTCATTTTTCATGGTTGTATCAGACTATGTTTTTAAATTGACTGTGTCTCAGCACTTCTGCCAACAAAACTCACTAACAAAACCGTCTGCAGGGAGTCATCAAAAGAGGTATGAACATGGTCAAAATGAATTTGTTCTAGTATTAAAGCTAGTACTGCTAGTACAGAAATAGTAGCTGCATGAAACTTCGCAAAGTAAAACAATGCCTGAAGCTGCTGATTTAGAAGATAGCTATTCAAATCTCTGTAAGGAAGCTAGTGTCTTGACTTGAAGGAAATTTACAACTCTGCAGTAGATGTCCATGTGTAGGACTGGTAGTAAACCCATAATAAAGTTGGTGGGTTACTTTGCAATGAATGTTAATCTCTTTTACACAGGTTAAGATTCACCCTGCACAGTTAATGGAAAATGTAGCATTTTGTGTATCCAAAGCATCGCTTGCTCATCACAATTTGTTTGTGTCCATATTATAATAACCACTACACATATGAAAAAGAGCATTTAAATATGTAGTTTTCATGCCTAATCATAACTGAATTGTCAGTACATATCCAGAGCATTACATTTGTTATCATCAAAAGTCCAACTAACTGCAAGATCTTTTGTGCAGGAGACTGTGTGTGTGTGTGTGTTTATTTGTCTGTAAAAAGCTAAGAAACCATGGGAATAATGTCTTTTGCTGTGGGTGACCTATGATGTGTCAGATGAAGGTTAAAATACTCAGTAATATGCCAATGTTTAGGATCCTAGACCTGACAATTATGGTTTTAGTCTATAAATATCTGAGGGGTGGGTGTCAAGAGGAAGGTGCCAGGCTCCTTTTGGTGCCCAGTGATAGGACAAGGAACAATGAGTATGAGCTATAACACAGAAGGTTCCACCTCAACACAGGGAGACACTTCTTTATGGTGAGGGTACTGAAGTACTGTAACAAACTGCCCAGAGAGGTTGTGGAGTCTCCTTCACTGGAGACTTTCAAAACCCACCTGGACACTTTCCTGTGCATCGTGCCCTAGATGACCCTGCTTTGTCAGGGGGTTTGGACTCAATGAACTCTGGAGGTCGCTTCCAACCCCTAACACCCTGTGTGATTCTGTGATTAATTTCCAGGAGCACTAATTTAGCACACAAACAGAGAAGTTGGACAAACTTTAACCTCCTCCTCTCTGCCCAAATACAAATTATGGTGGCAGCTATGCAGATTGATCTAGGTTTTCACTATGTGCAGAAGAGCCTGATTCTTTCCCCAGAGAGAGCTAGCCTGTATTAATGAAAACAAACATTAATTTTCTTTTCTCTGGGCAAAACCATATGAATAAAATACTACAGAAACAGCTAGCATGACTTACAGATACCAGAAGGAAGAATCAGTGGGACACAGGAGAAAATACTTCAGAGTATTAGTTAAAGGACGTAGACAGTCATGCTCCTTTGCCTACTAGATTCTTGGTGCATACTTTCCAGTTTTAGAAAGATGAAAAATATTGAACTCCAGCTAATCTGACATACTTGCCTGTGTGTAAACAGTGGATTTAAATCCAGACTTGCCCACGAGAAACACAGTGCACCCTGTAGAACACCTTCAGACTCTGTTTTCACCTCAGCTCTGGAGCACCATTGAACACTGCTTTAGCATTAACCCTGGTGGTCCTTCCAGAGTCTAGAAAAATAGAGACTATCATCTGCTTCACCAACAGTTTCCAAGCTAATGCTAACATTTTCACAGCATGGATCCTTTAAGTAGAAAATCAAGGCAGAGTGAAGGACGGTAGTCTGACTATCTATGGCAAGGAGACAGAGGGATAGTGGTGAGGCACAGTGCCTGGAGCCCAGCTATTTCATCTAGCAGAATATCACACATGATTATTATCTACCACAAGAGGATGACATCTGTGGAAACTGCAAAAAATTAGATTGATTTCTGAAAAAATGAAAAGGTGAGGTATGAGGAACACTTCCATATGGGTTTTTTTGTTTCTTTTACTATGTAAGAGACCTAGAATTTCTCTCTGCAGGAAATTTTTGGGTTATAAAGAAAGTAGCAGTACTCAAAGCATTAGAGTATGTATTTCTCCCTGCAGATAGAGTGAAAATAGCCATCATATCTACAATGCAAGCTCCACAGGCAAGACCCTTAGTGAGGTTAAATGGGCATTATGCTAAGAGCAGGGTTCTTCAGTTTACAACAGCATGGATTACAATCTACAAGTTTCTGTAAATACTTTTCACTTCACTCGTAACAGGAATGAACAGACACATATTATTCCCTATTTGTTCTGATTTTTCTTTCTAAATCTGAACTGTTCATGTCCACATTAACAGAAGTGTATGATGTGATATGATTTATTCCAGAGAACTGATCTTTCAATTTCCTTCAGGCTTGGTCTTGCTGTATCATTGAGACTGGATTCTTCCTAGCATTTACTTGAATCAAGAGGAATCCATCTGCAGTGTTTTGGTTACCACTTTACAGTTCCATATAAAGCCCACACTCTCCTTCTCTGCGGTCCTTTATGTAGACAGTTTATTCAGTGACAAGATCAGTCCTTGCACAGAGGAAAATAGAGGCATAAACCAGCAGTAGTAAAAGTCTAGAAGAGGAGTTAATATGTCATGAGTCATGAAAGTATGAAATACAAGGGCATTATCCCATGCATTTAACTAGCATATATGGATAATTTCAGGTACCAGTAATATCCTAATTTTGTTTTTATCATCAATACAGACAAGTGCATGTCTGTGAAAGTCTGAGCTTAGGTTCCTCAAAAGTAAGTGAATTGGATTCTAAGTAGCCTGAGTTTTGTATTTCTTCCACCTTATTTTTTTATTTAAGTCCATGAAGTCTGCAACCAGTCTTATGGTTATTTCATTTCACTAAACCCCTCTGTGTTGGAATTTCCATTTGTTGCCAGTACTTTGTGTTTTCATTGTTTTCTTGGCTGCTTGCTTTCATGTATGTGCCTTGTTTTACAACCCTTAAGGAAAAAAAAAAAATTGCTTGGGGATTATAAAGCTCTGGTCTTGCATTACACTATCATTACTGTAACGTATTGTTTGATATTATTCTTTCAAGATGAATCATGCATGTTGATTAATGAAAACAAGACTTAGTTGAGGTTACTTAATCTCTAAGTGGGTGTTGATGAGAACTGACAAGAAACACTTTGAAAAGCCTTGTAAAAGCAGTATTTATGCAGTTTTCCATTGTGTTCTTCTCACACTGTGTTCAATCAATGATGCTTCATCCAGCAATCCTCATTAAATATTGTTATAGAAAGGGAGGGAACTATGTTGTGAAGAGTAATGGAACAATGTTGTTAAAGCCTTGCAGAACTAACCTCACATCCAAAACACAATTGCCCTTTCTTGCAAAATGTCCTAAACCAGGCAGACCAATTGCCTGCTTACTTCTTCCTACCACTAAAACTCCTCTTTCTCCTGCTTTCAAACTTGAAAGAATCATACTGATTTTACGTGCTGATCTATATATTTCATATTCCTGGAGTGCCCAGAAACTGAACTTGCATGAAAAACAACATGCACTGCCCTCCCCAGAAGGAAAGATGTGCTCTAACGAGCACTCTTTAAGTGCATCTTTCCACATATTCTTGATATTTCAGATGATGATTTTCAAATGTGCTGCCCAAGGCAATACGTTAAAAAAATAAATCAGCATTACAATGTTTTGAATATTGAGATTGTTTTAGAAGATCTGATGGACATTAAGTGCTATACTGTAAATAGTTCAACTTCAAACCTGTGTCCATAAAGATAATATTAAATCACAAACCTTCAGCATTTTTATAAGGGCTATATAAGAATGCTCACAGTCACAGCAGTTCCACCTTGGTCAAAAAAAGGGTATTGAAATTAAATCTGAAGCTGGCCAGTGCATGGCCGATAATTCAAGAAAAAAAACTGTGCAACATGAATGAAGCTATTCGTGGCAGAGTGCAGCATAGGATTTGACCAGAAGCAATAAAAATGCTTGCTGGAAGCCATTCTGCATGACTAAAGGTTCTATGACATGACAGTCTGACATGACCAATATATCAGGAGCTCAGTGGAATTAAAGCACTTTGCGCTGGAAGAAGTGCTAGGCTGTCCATTCGTGAAGTGTTTTGGTGTTTCAAACAGTGTGAATAAAACAAAAAAAAAGCTTTATTGTTTTTCATTAATGAGCAGCTCACTGAAGGTGTTGAAGAATTCCACAATTTGTACTTAGAGAAAAAAGCAAATACTCCAAAAAGAAATCTATAAAAATTAGTGTCTATAAATATTGATCAGACAGTGGCCACTTTAAATGTATAGTTTATATACAGAAAATTTCCTGAGGTACATGGTTTATTGTTTTGTCCACTTTTTAAGATAAATATATTTTTCATTAAGAAATGTCTGATGAATACAACTAGATTTATAAGCAAAAGAGAGTTCTCTTTTCCTTGTTATAAAAAAGTACAGTTGGAAGATTGGATAACTCAATAAATGGCTGATTTGAATTCATCCTAACACAGTGATGAGGAGTGATTATCATAGTATCATAGTATCAGTCAGGGTTGGAAGGGACCACAAGGATCATCTAGTTCCAACCCCCTGCCATGGGCAGGGACACCCTACACTAGATCAGGCTGGCCAGAGCCTCGTCCAGCCTGGGCTTAAACACTTCCAGGGACGGGGCCTCAACCACCTCCCTGGATAACCCTTGCCTTCCTGTAGGCCCCCTTCAGATACTGGAAGGCCACAATGAGGTCACCTCGGAGCCTTCTCTTCTCCAGACTGAACAGCCCCAACTCCTTCAGTCTGTCCTCATAGGAGAGGTGCTCCAGCCCTCTGATCATCCTCGTGGCCCTTCTCTGGGCACGTTCCAGCACGTCCATATCCCTCTTGTAATAGGGGTTATCACTTGGTAACTATTAAATTTATGGAAAGAAAAATATTCAAAGGCTTTTTGAGTGCATGAATGTATTTCAATATTCATGCAAAATAACAGTTCAGTGATCTAGGTGTGGTTAGATCTGAGGCATAGTTGTAGGTTAACCAAAGACACCCAATGGACAAACATCATTGCTTTTATGATGTTCCAAGCTAGTGAAATGGGGAGAAAAGCTGTAAAAGACTGTGAGAAAACCATTTGAACATGTCATCAAAACCAGTATATTGAAGAATTTCCAATTGAAGCTGACACCGCACCAGAAATACTTGGCCATAGTCAGGGTGATTAAATTTTACAGTTCCCACAGTCTGTACATTTCTAATAACATTAATTTAAAGCAGATCAATAACCAAAGAAGAAACTCACAGTGCTGTAGGAAGCTATTTTGGAAGTATGAAAAATGTCCCCTCCTTTTGGATATTCCCTTACAGTTCAGAAAATAAACATCTTAGCTCAGTACTTTCTACTAGAATATGAAAAGGCTAAGAATTAAGTGAGGCTCTATTCTGCAGGCCCTGAAAATCAGCAAAATATTTCTTACTGAAACATTTGGGTTAGAAAAGCAGATTTTATATGACAACAAGGTCTTAAATATTTTTCTTTCATGAGTGAGGTCAGTTATCATCTCTTTATGTCAGTATAGCACACAATAAAAAGGTAGACTTCTCATATAGAATAAGACCCTCGTCCTTCATAGTTTCAGTGTATATGCTGATGACATTGCCTTTTTTTTTCTTATATATGTGGATATTTTATTAAAGCTGGAATATATAGAAGAGAAAGATCCAATTATTTTGTTTTTCTTAAAAAGCAAAAAGACATCCTCAAGAAAGAAGTTTAAATGTAAAAATCCAAATTATTCCATCTCAGACAAGTGCTAGTAAAGGACAATCCACAGCTGCTATTGAGCTATGAAGGTTATGTTAAAAATGAAATATCCTGGATGGAGGTCAAATTAGAAAATGACTATACCAAATACAAACTCAGTTCTGGAACATGGATTATATCAGGGGAAAAAGGAGATTTGACAGAGGAGGTTGATGATTTAGTGATTGGTGGTCACTAGAATAATCTTGGAACTTATTAGAATGAAATTTGGCACATAGCTAAAGATGACCTATCTTGCTTTAGTGGCTGCAGTGGCTCCCTGCTAAGTGTAACAGTAGGAAGTAGCAAAGATGAAATAAGGTAATTTTCTGGATCTTAATCAGAGCACAGCATGATGATCTGAGAACTGGCATCTGAGTTCTTTTCCTTGAATAACCTAATTCCTTCTTTTTCTTTTCTTTGATTTTTTTTTTCCTGTCTAATTTAAAGTGTACCTCTGTCATAAGTTTGTGTCTTTGTTTTAGCCAACAGTGCACTATCCAGATCATTAGAACCTGTTCTCACTAATGTGGTAATATTTTAAGGATCAAACAATTTAATTTCATTTTCTTTTGAAAGCAATTATAATGAATATTATTGGTCCCTTGCCAATACAACAGGGATTGGACTAGATGGCCTTCAGAGGTCACTTCCAACCCAGACCATTTTATGATTCTATGATAATATGAATTAAGAAATAAACATTTTTAATAGATAAGTTGCATTTCCCCTTTTCTGTGTATCTGACCAATAGGATTATTTTAAAGACATGCAATTACCTAGTGATTAAAAAACAATTAAAATTGAATTTTAGGACCAATATTTTCTCAGAATTAGCTTCTTTTCTTCTTTTTTTTTTAATTATTTTTTTAATATAGATCTATTTCTGTGACTGATACTATACAGTCTTCAGTGTTGACCTGGTCCTGCATGTTCAGAGCAAGATAATGATGAGAAACCTACCATACAGTCTACTTTCTATCAGCTCATCAATTTTACCTTTAAAGGAAACACACTGTCTGTGTTTGAACAGCCCATTTTCTGTTCATTCAGCCAAAAGTAATTTTACAACATGCAGTGATGAGAAGATTAAGTCATTTGTCCTAGTTAGTATGTGCTGCACTACATTCTAGGGGAGAAAAATTCTTGACAAGCAAAGCAACATGATTTCTTTAGCCAACTTATTTTGTGCATATATCAGAGAATCTAAACATGTCACAGAAGAAATATTCTTGCTCCTACAGACTTTTAGATCCACATTGGATTTTATGTAGACTAATTGCTTAGTGAAACTATTGGATATGTCTGTAAGTGCAAATCTGATACTTTTCCTAAATACCCCTCTCAATATAAATGACATATTCTTAGCTACCTCTTATTGATTGGAGAAATACTAGGCATAAACAAACCTGCCTGATAAAGCTGAGTTGTATGGATTATACCTGTAGTTAAAAAGCATTTCAGTCAAGATAGGAGTTAAAATCTATAAAAGCCAAGATGGGAGCTATTCTATTCACAGGGAGAAATAGGTGTAGTGATGAGGATGGGGCTGCACATCAGCTGGACGATTTCCAAGGCTGTGATTTCCGATGCAAGCCACTTGCCTCATGAGGCACTCAATATACCACCCTGTAAACTGTGCAGATATCAAAACTGCTTTTTGAGAATTGATGCCAACCAAAGGAAGGAAGAATTAAGATTTTGAATTTTTTTAGGTGTGAAAGGAGCATGCCTCTCCTTTCTGCATTTTCTGAGTTACAAAGCTGTTGTCATGGAGCACTTGTGTTGTTAAAATAGAACTTAAATAGCTGTTTGGATTTATGCTGTCCAGGATTACAAGAAGGAGAGTGTTAATGGGTGCTGTAGTGACAACAGTTTAAAAATCCAAGTGTTCCCATAGGTATTTTTTTTTCTTGCCATGTTTTTTAGAGTTTGGGGGGAGTGGTGGTGCTTTTTGGGATTATTTGTAAAAAATGGTTGTTATTCTATGGCCACTAATCTGAACTGTAACAAATATTGCTGTTTGTATGCACTAGTCAGGCTCCTTGATTTGCAGGGAAGCATGGATCTAAATATAACTGGGTTGGCATGCCTGTAGCTATTGAGACAACTTGCATGCAGATTCAGTGGCAGGGCTAAACTGGTGCAGGGGTGGAAGTTCACAGGGCAGTCTGAGATTCTCAGCACAAGTCACTAAGGGATGCAGTGTATGCTCATGACATCTTCATTATGCAAGGGTGAACGTTTTTCAACTTCACTTCATAAATTGCTTCTATTGTCTGTCTGTGAAGCTTCTAACTGCTTGAAGCTTTTGACAAGTATCTCTTAGGGGTCAGTGAGGATGACCAGCCAAAGGGTATATGATCAGTGTACACATCTCTTTCAGCTATGATTTCTCATCTTGTTGTAAATGTTAATGCATGAAAGACCACATATAGACTTTAAATTGCTGCAACTCTCTGTGACTTTTGAAAATTAGCTTTTAAAACATGTTACTCAATAAAATACTATCAGGATATTGGAGCTTCAGTTCAGTTTCATAAGTAAAATATTGTTTTTAATAAACTGTATTTACTGCTAAGAGTCCTGTAAAAATTACCTGCAGATTTGTCTGCTTTCTACAGGATACATTAATGTTTATCACTTTGTGTGCACCCATTAAAATTTTATAGAATACAGAGTGCAAAAAGCTCTTTAAATCATTGCAAGATGTTGTCTAGCTATTTCATGTTGATACACCGATTATACTTATAGTGAAGAATGAGCTCAACTCACAGCTTAATATTTCAGTTAAAGTAGCAGCTCTGTACAACACACTTCTCTGAGACAGCTAAAGCGATCAGTCTAATCACATTTTCCTTCAAATATGAGTAATAGATATATGCAACAAATTATGTTAGCTGTAGCATGCTGGAGATGTAAACCTACTAACTGTTTGGTTTGTGATTGATAATGAACAAGCTTTAAAATAATGTTAATAACCAAAAATGGTGAAAAATGCATAGGAAAATTTTAGTAGTCTGCAGCTAAATCAAAGTGAGTTCTTTACTGCAAGCACTTATCTATCATAATGACAATTAAAAATCAAACAATTAATTAAAAGTAAAGTAAACAATTTCCTGATAGTTCTATCCTGTTCAACTTTGAATCAAGCCATGGACTACCTGAAGGGAGGTTGTAGCCAGATGGGGTTTGGTCTCTTCTCCCAGGCAACCAGCACCAGAACAAGAGGACACAGTCTGAAGCTGCACCAGGGGAGGTTTAGGTTGGATGTTAGGAAGAAGTTCTTCATAGAAAGAGTGATTGGCCATTGGAATGTGCTGCCCAGGGAGGTGGTGGAGTCACCACCACTGGAGGTGTTTAAGAAGAGACTGGATGAGGCACTTGGTGCCATGGTTTAGTTGATTAGATGGTGTTGGGTGATAGGTTGGACTTGATGATCTTGAAGGTCTTTTCCAATCTGATCTGGTCTGGTCTATTCTATTCTATTCTATTCTATTCTATTCTATTCTATTCTATTCTATTCTATTCTATTCTGGATTTCTGAATATTTCACTATTTCCTAGCGTCCAATTTAGAGAGTATTTGATCTGATTTTTATGCTCTCCATTTAGTTTGTTCAGGACTTGGGGTTGTGCAATTTGTAGCAACTGACTTTATCCCAGATGAAGGATTTGGTGATGAACAAAAGGACAAAGCCTGCTAACCACAGTATTTCTGATTCTTTCAATTCTTCCTTAAAATCCACTTATTCATTTATTACACTGTCCTCTCATCTGCTTTATATTCTGGCTACACTACATAGACTGTTCTGTATATCTGTCTTGGCACACCTACAATGCTACTACATAGGGAAAGAAACTTAAGCTAAATTGTCAAAAGATATTTAGTCTTAGTTGTTCCAGTACAGAAGTTTCCTGTGCACTTTTGGTCACATGAATTTAACGCTGGACTGTTAGGTACACCTTACACAAGTATTTAGCGCTTAAACAGAGCCTTGTAGAAACTGGCCTGTGGGTGAGGAGACAGGGCTGTCACTAAGAAAGCTGAGGAACAGGATACTATCAAAGAACTGTGCCTCAAAATACCTAACTGAGCTGGAGCAAATTCTTCATTCCATGTGAGATTTGCGGATATGGACCCTTTCTGACCTGAGGCAATTATATCAGGTCAATCCTGGATCACAAAATAAGATAAAAGTAAAAAACCAAACCATACCAAAAAACCAAGCAAATGCAAATGAAGGAATAGAACACTGGTAACATTTTTATATGTCAAAGGATTGAATTCAGAGCTTTTATTTTGCATCCATTTCAACCATTTTTCATACAACAAAACCAAATAGAGAGAATTCTATGAATAGAAAAAAAAATCCCATTTCATGTGTATGTGGTGTTATTTAGGGAAGCCTACATTCCTTTCTCAGGTTAAAATGGTGCTTCAAGCTGTGATCTGTTACCAAAGAAAAAATTACCGTGTTATCTCCCAAAACAGGGTAATGATGTACAATCTGTACCCATCAGTAACAGGAAATTTTGCCATTGCAGGGTCACTGATACTTGATTTTTATTCATGTTAGAAACATGGGTATTAGTTTTTCTAAATGCAGGAGATGGCATATTTTCACACTGAAAATTTCTATCTTTCTTTATGTTTTGTGTACTGCTTTAGTTTTGACATATAAGTTCAAATAGCTCATCTGAAAGAATCCCCTATTTGAAATTCTGGCTGTGCCTATGCTAATAATTTATTAATTATTTTTATTTGTGGTAAAAATACTCGAACAGTTCAATACTCCCACTCTGATGAGTGAAGTCTGTAATTTTCAACAAAGGAGCAAATACAATCCATAACCACATAAGAGAGGTTCTCTGATCCATACCTCAGAATCAGGTATGTGGACCATTTTCAGGCAGATGGCAGAAGCAGAGATGCAGAGCAGTTTCTGAAAAGCACAGCTTAATTTTAGATATAAACCTTCTCAATATTTAGTGCATATTTCAAGTTTTAACCTCAGTGGGTTTTGTTTTGTTTTGTTTTGTTTTGTTTTTTAGATGAATGTTAATCAGAAAATTAACAGCAGGATATAAACTTCACTTGTCAGGTGGGTCACAACTAAATTATTGATTTGGTATCTTTCCCAGTGTAAAACAAAAGAGGATCTTCTCTGAGGACAGCAGAGCACATCAGACATATTCATGAGGAACATCTTGTTTATTTGCATGATAATGGGAAATACTATTCATTATAATTAAGTTTCAAAATAAGAAGATGCTAAGAAATCAGCATGCAGTACATTTCCCCTGGGAATTCTGTAAGATGATGAATAATTACTCCCACAATTTTTCTTCCTCTCCTGAGATTTCTAATTCCTTTCTCTGAAATCAGAGGAGGGTTAGAAAAACACATACCTCATTTTTCACTGCACTTTCCATCGAGATTATGATATTCATGGGCTTTTCCTCTCTGACTTTGTATGTATTGCCCATTTTTTAACTGCAAATGTTCAACAAAAGGAATAAAATCTAATCTTATTTCAGTGTAAACCCAAAAGAAATGGTAAATGATATTACCGTGGGACTTCAAAAATTATCTCAAAATAGAAAAAAGTCCTTATTGTTAATTTACTATGGAAGATGATATACCAAAGCATAACTGGAAGTCAAAGAGCATCATGGAAGAAAGAACCCTCTTGAAGGTCCTGAAGTTAATTATCCTTTCTAGACATTGCTAATGCAAGTATATTGATGTGAACAAGTCACTGGTTTAAGAACATGGAAATGCTGGTATCAGAGAAATCTTAGTTCCTCGGCTAATTCTAGCCTTTGGAATTCAAGAGAAGATATATCTAGCACCCCTTATGTTCTGAATTAATGAGCATTAAGTACATGCTGATTAACATTCTTCACTGTACTATAACCAGAATGAGGAGGATTGACCCAGCAGGACACCAGGTGCCCACCAAAGCTGTTCTACCCATCTACCCCTCCTTTTTCACTGACCTTGGTGTCTACAGGATTGTTTCTTTCATGTGTTCTCAGTTCTTTCTTTGGCTGAAATTTTTGCAGCACTTTTCCCCCCTTCTTAAATATTTTGTGACAGAGGTGCTACCACCATTGTTGATTGGCTCAGCCTTGGCCACTGGCATGTCTGCTGGAGCTGCCTGGCATTGATTGTGTTAGACATGAGAGGGTTTCTAGTAGCTTCTCATAGAAGCTACCCTTGTAGCCCTTCTGTTACCAAAACCTTGTGCATGAACCCAATACACAGCCAAAGGTCGCACAGTGAAACTTTATGACTGCAGAATACCTAAATATTTTGAAGTTAAACTTCATGGAAGATCTTGAAAGCATACAAGATTACTGATAAAGATAAAAATTCATGTGTTTCAACCATCACTGCTAATGTATTAGTTACAGTTTTGTCAGAAACAATTTGTTTTCTTTTTGAATGTTGAATTCAGACGCATGAAGATGAAAGGAAGTAAATACTACATGTTCTATATCCTAACACAACCCAAGAGAAGATTTCTTGAGTCCAAAACATTTGACAAATACTCTTGGTACAGGTCTGAGTTATATTGTGCCTGCTAACAAGCATTTGAGGTAGGAGAAGAGAGCAAAAAGGAAACCCCTATCAATATGATTCAATATGAATTAAGAACATATGGAAAGCCCTGAAGTATTGGTCCATCAGTATAAGAAATACCAATGCTCATCCTTTTGAATACCTTAATTTGCTCACAATATCTAGTTTCCAAATGTAGATATCAATGGACAAATAAATCACTCAGATTAATGCTTCCTCATGGTAAATACCTAGACCACAACAATGAAGACTTATATAGAAGTTAAGCCATACAAATCTGTCCCCAGTATTTCTAATATACAAAAATCCCCAGCTGTGGAAAAATAAATAAATTCTCATTAGAGCACAAAGTCTTTCAAGCCTGTATCTCCTTTGATGGGGTGATCATTAAACTGAATCCCACTAATTTATGAGGAAACAATTTTATCTTGAAATAAATTATTCTAACAGTGCCATAGTTCAGTATTAGGAACACTCTAATTAGAAAAATTGCCTTTGGGTGAGCTGCTCATTATTTTTGTAACATTTGGATAAAAAAGAATGTTTGAAATAGACTGCAATTTTTTTCCCCCAACTGCTGTCTGTAAAGAAACAGCATCATAATATTATTCCAGCTAATATAAGAGTATGAGTGATGAGTTTTTCATTCTTTTACCTATCAAAAAGAAGAGATTCAGTTTGCCCTGAAGAACTTCTTCACCCTGCTGTCAGTTGTTGAGTAACTACTTTTTCATTTTCATTTCTATCCATTCTGAAACGGCCTTTTCCTAGTTTGATGAACGTTCATTGTGTTGTGGAGGTGAGACAAAGGTCTCACAATTTCAAAAAAGTGACTTTTCAGCCCTGCCAGTCTGAAATCCACCTGGGAAATACACAAAAGAGCAACCTTAGCATGGAACGTGACAGCCTTGATAAGTTGTAGCTTGATAACTTATTTTTATTATGACAACTGAAAAAATTAAAAAAAAAAAAAAGAAAGGCAGATAATGCATGAAAACTGCAACAGTGCCATTGAGTCGGCTCCTTTGTATAAAAGATGTCACCCAGATGATAGAAATATTTTTAGTGATATGAATATCAGTCTATGTCAGGTATTTAAACATCTTTTTCCCAGTGGACTAGGAATGTTAATGTACTAGGGACTGTCATAGAATCTCAGCATAATTTAGGTTGGAAAAGACCTTTAAGATCATCAAGTCCAACTGTCAACCATGCTAATGTGGAAAATATCAGCATCAAATGCTAGGTTAAATATGCTAATTGAAAAAATACTCATGTTTCAGTTTTTAAAATGTTCCAATGCAATTTTAGTTATTTCTTCTGTACAATATAAAATGCACAAAAAGATTACTTGGTTTTGTTCATATCTATTCTATATTGACAAGTGCCATCCTCTTTCTTTATATGCTGATCTCCATCAGGAAAATTCTTCTGGGACAAGGGTAAAGCGCAGACTTAAGAGAGCACACCTCTAATTTTGATCGAAGGCTCCCCTACCTTGAATAACTGAGTTGGCTCCTGTAACAATTTCCAGCTATTAGCTGCTAGTTCCAGACTTGTGTTTGGGTTCACAGCAACCACATTCCACCTTGCTGCTTCACCTAAGCAGAGTCACCACTGTCAGTTGTGTTAACACTAGGATACAGAGCACATTGTCCAGCTACCAAACCAGGCGCTACAATGTTCAGCTCATCCACGCAGTTCACTGTTCAGCTGATTAACTGCAGGCACAGGAGGTAGGTATTTCTTTCATTCAGCTATGATAGCATTCGCTGCTCATTTGTCTGCTCTTCCCAGCAGCTCATCATGCCAACAGCCAGAAACCTAAGTTCTAGCAAAACCCCTAGAGATGCAGCTGATCCAATTATTCAACCACCCAGCAAAAGTAACTCCTGGCAACAAACTAAGCTATTGTCTTTTTACCACCAGTATTTTGCCAAAATGTGTAATTTCAATACATATTCCTTATTACTAATTCCTTCAAGAGAGTGATAATTTTGGCTACTTCTTGTTCACACTTAGAGGGTTGGAATTAGAGAGTGGACTGATAGATATTTTGTCCTCTGACCCTCTTCCACGTGTCCTCATTGACAGCTGGGGGCTATTTGTGGGTTACAGCCCACACATCACAAGGCAAGTTAAGGTGTTGACTTCTGTAGGCCCTTCCACTTATCTGGCAGGAGATATTAAGGCTCTCTTAGATAAATAAAAGAGATCTTGCTTCTACACATAAACTTTTGACCAGTCCCTTTTGCTGATACTGGATTAAGAGACATAATGTTACATTGAAACACTTCAGAAGCAACACATTCTGCTATGTTATAACCTAATGAGTTCCCAATTAAATCTAAATTTTCAGTGGTTTGTTTATCTTGGGCATGGCCAGAAGCCTACCAAAGCAGTTAATGTCATAATTCCTAAAATAAACTTACATTATTTAATTTGTGTTGCGGCTCTCATATTTTTGAATACTTAATTGAGCCTATTATACTTCAACACTTTCCTTTTTTCACTTTCATCTCTTTCTCTCTCGTTATATTTTTAACACTTCATTTGTCAACACTTTTTAATCACAAGGTGGGAACACAACAGGACACGAATATTTCTTAGCAGTAGTGTTGATACTGCCCCAAATTCTCCCAAACTCTCCTATTGCTTCAGCTTGACATTTTTAGAACGCTGATTACCATTTTCAATTTTATACTACTGCATCTCATCCTCACTGGGAATATGTTTAAGATTCAAACAAAGCTCTTAAGACTTACATAGCTATATAACTTGCAACTCAAGCCCCATCCTCAGCTGTGGAATGCGATGCAAGGAGATGCTAGGAGATGCTAGCTGGAAGTGCTACCTTTCCACTAAACTAGCAACACTGATTGTACTATTTAGTATTTCATGTAACTGTCTATGAGTAATAGAGCAGAAAGATACATGAGATATGGTTTCAATTCTCCTTTTTTTCTTTTCTGCCTTGCCTTTCCATGTGATTCCTTGTTCCATGGCAAACAACTAATTTATGATCAGACTCTGAGTCATGTCTGGCCTGCTGATTTATTACTGAACAGTACTAAAATGAGACTGTCTATTTTGCATTTTCATCATTGGAAATGACAAGCAACTGCTGATTTTTTGCAGTTTTTCTGCAAATCACAGAATCACAGAATCAGCAAGTTTGGAAAAGACCTCAGAGATTGTCCAGTCCAACCTATCACCCAACACCTTATGACTAACTAAACTACGGCTTCAAGTGCCATGTCCAATCTTTTTCTGAACACCTCCAGGGATGGTGATTCCACCACCTCCCTGGGCAGCCCACTCTAATGTCCAACAACTCTTTCTGTGAAGAACTTTCTCCTCATCTTAAGCCTAAACTTCCCCTGGTGCAGCTTGAGGCTCTGTCCTCTTGTTCTGGTTCTGGTTGCCTGGGAGAGGAGACCAACACCCAGCTGGCTACAACCTCCTTTCAGGTAGCTGTAGAGAGCAATAAGGTCTCCCCTGTGTCTCCTCTTCTCCAGGCTAAACAACCCCAGCTTCCTCAGCCTCTCCTCATAGGGCTTGTGCTCAAGGCCTCTCACCAACCTTGTTGCCCTTCTCTGGACATGTTCAAGTGTCTCAATGTCCTTCTTAAACTGAGGGGCCCAGAACTGGACACAGTACTCAAGGTGTAGCCTAACCAGTGCTGAGTACAGGGGCACAATGACTTTCCTGCTCCTGCTGGCCACACTATTTCTGGTGCAGGCCAGGATGCCATTGGCCCTCTTGGCCACCTGGGCACATTGCTGGCTCATGTTCAGCTCGTTGTTAACCAGTACCCCCAGGTCCCTTTCTGCCTGGCTGCTCTCCAGACACTCCAACCCCATCCTGTAGCACTGCATGGGGTTGTTGTGACCAAAGTTCAGCACCCAGCACTTGGACTTGTTGAATGCCATTGTGTTGGACTCTGTCCATCTGTCTAGCCTGTCAAGATCCCTCTGCAGAGCTCTCCTACCCTCTAGGAGATCAACACCTGCTCCCAACTTGATGTCATCTGCAAACTTAATAATAGTGGAGTCAATATCCTCATCTAGATCATCAATAAAGATACTGAATAGGATTGGACCCAGCACTGATCCCTGGGGCATACCACTAGTGACTGGCTGCTGGCTGGGTGTAGCACCATTCACCATCACTCTCTGGGCTCGGCCCTCCAGCCAGGTCCTAACCCAGTGCAGAGTGCTGCTGTCCAAGCCACAGGTTGGCAGCTTGGTCAGGAATTTGCTATGGGGGAAGTGGTCCAGGTAGACTCCATCCACAGCCTTCCCCACATCCACCAGGCAGGTCACCTGATCATAGAAGGAGATCAGGTTGGTGAGGCAGGACCTGCCCTTCCTAAATCCATGCTGGCTGGGCCTGATCCCTTGGCCATCCTTCAGGTGTGCTGTGATTGCCCCCAAGATGATCTGCTCCATAGTCTTTCCTGGCACTGAGGTCTTGCTGACAGCTCTGTAGTTTGCGGGTTCCTCCATCTGGCCCTTGTGGATGGGCATCACATTGGTCAGCTTCCAGTCATCTGGGACCTCTCTGGTGAGCCAGGACTGGTGGTAATTGATGGAGAGCAGCTTGGCGAGCTCACCTGCCAGCTCTCTCAGCACCCTAGGATGGATCCCATCTGGTCCCATGGACTTGTAAGTATCCAAGTGGCTCAGCAAGTCCCTAATCAATTCCTCATGGATTTCAGGAGGATTATATTGCTCCCTGACCCCATCTACTGGTTCAGGAGGCCAATTATCCTGAAGTCCTCCTGCCTTACTGTTGAAAATGGAGGCAAAGAAGGTATTTAGTACCTTAGCCTTTTCCTCATCTTTAGTCACAATATTCCCCTCCAGGTCAAATAATGAGTGGAGGTTCTTCTTGCCCCTCTTTTTAGCATTAATATATTTATAAAAATGCTTTTTATTGCCTTTCATGGAAGTAGCCACCTTAAGTTCTAGCTGGGCCTTTGCCTCTCTAATTTTTCTCCTACATGATCTAACAACATCCTTCAGCATATCACTAGTTGCCTCCCCCTTTCCAAAGGTGATACAGCCTCTTTTTTTTCCCCTTAATTCCTTCAAGAGCTGCTTGTTCATCCAGCCCAGTCACCTTCCCCAGTGGCTCCTCTTTCAGCACATGGGCACAGCCTGTTCCTGCGCCTTCAAGAGCTCCTGCTTGAAGTAGGTCCAACCGTCCTGGACCCCTTTGTTCTTAAGGGCTGCTACCCAAGGTACTCTCCAAATTAGTTGCTTAAATAAGCTGAAGTCTGCCCTCCGTAAGTCCAAAGTAAGGGTTCTGTTATTGCTCCTCCTTGTTTCCCTGCATATTGAAAACTCCATTATCTCATGGTTGCTGCACCCTAGACAGCCTCCCACCATCACACCTCCCACCAGCCCTTCTCTATTTCAGAACAGCAGGTCAAGCAGGGCCTGACCCCTGGTAGGCTCACTTAACAGCTGCACTCTAGGAACCTTCTGGACTGCCTCCTCTCTGCTGAGTTAAGTTCCCAGCAGATGTTTGGCAGGTTAAAGTGACCCTAAGGACAAGGTCTGATGTTCTCGAGATAGCTTCCAGTTGCTTATAGAATATTTCATCAACCTCTTCATCCTGGTTGGGTGGTCTGTAACAGACTCCAACCAGGTTGTCAGTTTTGTGAGCCCTCCCTCTGATTTTAACCCACAGGCACTCAATCCTTTCATCCTCAACCTCAAGTTCTTTGGCATCTAGAAATTCCCTAATATACAGGGCCACCTCTCCTCCTCTTCTTCCTTGCCTGTCTCTCCTAAAGAGGTTGTAACCATCCAGTGCAGTACCCCAGTCATGTGAATCGTCCCACCACGTTTCTGTAGTGGCAACTGCATCACAGTTTTCCTGGTGAACTAAGGCTTCCAATTCCTCTTGTTTGTTACCCATACTGCGTGCATCGGTGTACATGCACTTCACCTGGGCTGCTGGTTTCTCATCTGACTAGTTTATGTCCCTCTCCCTCCTCTCTGGAGAGACCTCTCGGTTTGCATAAAATGGTTAAATTGTTATAGTTGCACAAATACTGTACATTCCCACTGTGAATATATTCTAACTGTACACCAAAACTTTTGATACATTTGACAATTTTCACATTAATAAATGATTATTAATATTTTATTAATATTGCCATATTGTTTATAATTAAAGGAAATATTGTATTCCTTTGACACTCTGTTTCTTCTTCTCCAATGAAACCTCTTCTAATAGTCCAAGGAATGGGAATGCTACCGACCTGCCCACGTTATTGACCTTGTCATTTTTAATATTTTTTTCAAAACTTGCCAGGGAAGAAAGGATGTTCCAGAGTAGGAATGAACATCCTGTCAATCTAAACTGGTAATTTACATGTTTACTGCATCATATCATCCTGTAGTCTAACGTGCCATCTGCACCCCTACCTCCAGCTGGGATTGTTGTCTTCTTTATGAATTTTCTCAGTTTTTTTAATGCCTCAGAAAACAGACAAAAAATAAAAATAACTGAAATCTCCCCTTCGTATTCTATTCCTTTATCTTCCCACTTTATAGAATTCTCAGGGGCTTCTTTATGCTAATGTTACTTTCACAACATTACTCATCTTACCACAGTACCTTTGAAGTATGCTTAGCAAATTATAATTTTTTTAATGTTGTTTTGTTAGGAATAATGCCAAATTCAGATCATTAGACCGAATATAGTTTAATACTCTACTAAGCACCGGTGTGAATAGTTGCAATTTACTGTTAAAGTAGATAATAATTTTTCATATCAAACTACACATTCTAGTGCTATTTTAGCAGTGAATTACTAAAGAAACAGGTGCATGTGATTTATGATATCATGCTTATGGATGTTCTTTTCCCAATGGGCCTTCAATATTTGCATATATGCAGAAGAGACTAACCTCCAGATATTTTTTTTTTCTTTTCCCTAACAGAAAGGTCCCTCCATTACTATCCCTCAAGCCATATGGGTTACTGAGTTGTTTAATGATTAGGTGGACTATCCTCATCCTTTGTTCTAAATTGAAATCAATACTACAATGCAGTTGCTGCTTTCTGTAAAGCTGCTTCTGTTCAACACTAATATTAAAGCAGAACTGAATCTTTATCTGTCACTTTTGCTAGCTATGAGGTGGCATACAAAAGACTATATGCTCATGATACTTTGCCTCACATCAGAGTTACAAATAAATACTGAAAACAGAGTCACTACAGGTTTGCCAAACTCAGCTATGCACAAGACATGGGAAAGTATTAGAAGAAATAAAAAAGACAAAGTAATAATTGTTTCTTAGTCTGGTCACAAATGTATTACTTGATTTGGTACAATTGTATAAGTTTATGAATACAATACAAAATAAAGGGAACTAGTCAAAGCAGCTGCTCGTGGTTATTTCAAGCAACTCTTCTGCTCAGGGTCAGCAGGACAGATTGAGACAGGTGGTTTGAAATACACCTGCCACTTGAGCTTTTTATAGAACATTAATACATTTGGAATCTGAACTGGCAACTTTATCAATATAAATTTTCTCTGCAATCATGTATTTTTCAAACTAATTATTTTTTGTTTTGTTTTGGTTTCTATTTTGTTTTGTTTTGTTTTGTTTTTTTAATGAAAGAAGCAGTCATTTTCTACAGGAAGTCAGTAACCGTAAATCACTGGAGCTGCATATTAAGCACCAGTTCTTCCCACTTGCTCAGTCACCATATGGCACCACACACTGTGCTGAAAGATAATCACTTTATTGTTGGCTGGGATTTTAATCAGATACATCTCACACTGTTTTGTTAAACACTGCCTTGAAAATAAACCAGCCTTACAATACATATTTGCCCTGGAAGAAAACATAAATAAGACCTAGCAAAACAGAGGAAGACTGGTCAAACCTGAAACCAAGACGTGAATAAAGTGATCAGGCATGAAAGAATCTAAATAATTTTTTGGAGTACCACAAAGATGCACCAAGAGGAACTGAGCTGAGATCAGAGGAATCCACTGTTCAAGATATCTGTTTTCTAGCAGTAGTTTGCTGGCTGCATTCGCCTTGACAGATGCTGTGTTTCATGGGTATCAGATTGGAATCTCTACTACATCTAGCAGCTAATGGGCTGCTGTGATCCACCCACACTGGATGAGTGCACCAGCAGTGATTTTACACAAATATTGGTTCTGCAATTCTTTCCTGCTTTTTCCCTATGTACAGAAACTCTGGAGTAACATTGTCACTGGACACTTTTCCCATTGCTTTTGATTTTACAGTGTGCCCACCTCACCAGAGGCTCTCTGGCTACTCTGCATTCATTAGAGGGATTAACTGGGTTAATGTGGCAAGGTTTTGGTAAAGGGTGGGATAGAGGGGTAGATTGTGTGAGAAAGTGCTACATGCTTCCCTTGTGTCAGGTAGAGCTAATGCCGGCCAGCTCCAAGACAGCCCTGCAGCTGGCCAAGGTCAAGCTCATCAGCAATGGTGGCAATATCTCTGGGATAACATTTAAAAAGGGGTGTGTGTGTGTAATTCTGCAAAAAATGCATCTGAAGACATAACTGAGACTATGTGAGAGAAACAACTCTGCAGACACCATAGTTAGTGAAGAAGGAGGAGAAGTACTCCAGGCATCTGAGCAGAGACTCCCCTTCAACACATGTTGAAGTCTATGGTGAGGTAGGTGAGGTTAATGACAGAGCAGATATGTACCTGCAGCCTATGAAGGGCCCCTTGCTGGAGTTGATGCCCAAAGAATGCTGTTGCCCTGTGGGAAGCCCGTGCTGGAGCAGGCTTCTGGCAGGACCTGTGGAGCTGCATAGAGAGAGTAACCCACACTGGACTAGGTTTGCTGGCAGGACTTGTGACCCTGTGTTGGACCCACACTAGAACAGTCTGTTCCTGAAGGACTGCATCCCATGGAAAGGACCTATGCTGAAGCAGTTTGTGAAGAACTGCAGCCTGTGGGAAGAATTCATCTTGGAGAAGTTTGTGAAGGACAGTCTCCCATGGGTTAGACTCCACCCTGGAGCAGGAGAAGAGTGTGGAGTCCTTCCCCTGAGGAGGAAGGAGCATCAGGAAGACCATGTGGTGAACTTACCATAACCCTCATTCTCCATCCCCTTGCACTGCTCAGAAAGAAGGAAGTGAAGAAATCCAGAATAAAGTGCAGGAAGAAGGGAGGAGTGTGGGAAGGGTGTACTGTGTCATCATCTCACTCCAGTTTCAGTGATAATAAATTTAATTTCATCAAGTCAAGGATCTCTGTCCTTATCTCAGTTCGCAAACCTTTCGTTATATTTTCTGTCCTCTGTCCAGTTGAGTGGAGGAATGACAGAGTGGCTTTGGAGGACAATATCCAGCTAGGGTCAACCTACCACAGTGAAAATGAGTATACGAAGTAAGCGGATAAAAAAACCCATCCTACTTAAAACAAGATTTCTTGGTTTAGGATAATGTTTCCTAGGAGAAGGAGATGAATATTCATGGCTGTAGATTACGACTGAATCAAGTGCAAATATACAACAGGAATAACATGAGTTGAAAAGGAGAGAAATTAGAGGTTCTCTGTATTTATGATTTACATGAAATTACACACAATTAACAGAATGTTATGATTTTCTACTCAAATGCTGACATTAACATTAGCTGTGCAACCTTCTCTATAGCCTTTTGCATATGAATTGTGATATTGAACCCCTTGGAAACTGTTGTAATTGCCAGACAATATCTTTTCTCTCATTTCCTGAGCTCAGTATCAGATTACTCCTTGGGTGATTTGAAGGTAGGGATGAAGAGAAACAATTCCTGATGGAGAAATTTCTGAGTCTCCTGGCATGAAAGACCTTCAGTGTGGATACGGTGTACTGCAAAGCTGCACAAGAAATATCTTCAGATATTCACCTTTAGGGAAAATCTCATGACATATAAAACATTCCTGAGGAAAGGAGAAATTCTCTTCAAAACAAGTGTTTTGTTGTTTGTTTGTTGTGTGGTTGGTTTTTTTTCTTTCCCAGATAGTGGATGTACTTGAACTCTCAAATATTTTCATCTTTCTTGGTCTGAACACAACCAACATAATTTCTTATTTGCAAAAGGTCTAGACTGATTCTACACCCACTCCCCTCCCCCCAAAAAAATTTGCTCCAAACTCAACTCTAGTTGATTCAAGGAATGAAAAACATTAAAATTCATATTGAATGGTAAGCTAAGTTGTAAATAAGTAAACCCAGTGCCTTTACAGCCTCTATATGCACATCTGTATTGCATCATGATTAAACAGTGTTTTTGGAGAAACAATCATAGACATAGTGTTGAGAAATCTCAGGATATCAAAGAGATAACACTGATACCATCTGCCTCTTGAGTTCTTCTGACTTCTAACATGCTAAGTAACTTAAAAGCAGCCTGGGACTCCTTATTTTTCTAGTTTATGTGTAGTGCTCAATTTTAAGGCTTCTATTAATTAGTTTATTAATTCACTTGCACTGTTTGCACTTTTATTCACATCTTCTGTTAGTACTTTATAGCTCATGTGAATCTCCTGATGTTCATCAACAATGCATAAAAGCAGTAAATATGTCACCCAGATGATGATGGGGCAGCAAGATGACTGTTAGGTAAGGCCTTTTCTTCTCTGGGTTTTTGCTTTTAAACCACATGCAGAACTGTGGACCACAGTCACACAAACATTTTCATTGCAAGATTCTAAAGCACAAGATCTAGTGATTGTTGCAATGTTTATACATAAACATCAGTTCTAATCCCCTAAGTGTGCATGTTTTGGCTTTTGGGAGAAAAGTGTCTTCTTCTATATCCTCTACTTGTTTGCTTCACTACTGAACAACTGTGGTTTACTCTACAAATTCTTGGGATATATTTTAATGGCTAGTCTATAAGAAAAAAAAAATCAGGACAAGGTCAAAGTTTACACATTAATATTGACATTGTTCACAGTTTCAGCCCCTGTGTAAAGTGTTCTGGAATCCTTGTTTTTTGTACCAGTCATGGAACAGGGTTTATTATAGTGTCAGGAATAGCTCTGGTTGTTTTAAGAACTAAATTATGAGAATTTTCCAGTTCTATGTCAACAAACATCTTCAGCATTATTTTTTTGGCATTTTTCTGTGGTCTTTCCACTTCTCTCAAGATTGAAATGATCAGGAAAGAATTTCCAGGGTTGTTTTCTTTTATATTAATAAGAATTTCCCCGTAAATAATTTTCCACTTGGTTTATTCCCAGTTCCCAGCCTGACACTAAACCATACACTGAATAAAAAAGAGGGTAGCACACATGTGGGTGCATATCACACAGACAATGCAAATACAGCTTTTAGGATCTGAATTTTTTATGCTCATACAGAGAAGCCATGGTGCACTGATGGCTGCAACACCTAGGGAATGGATGAAAAGGGCATTTTTAATTTGGCAAACAGAGAGACTGCCTTTAATGAATGAGTAGCACAGCTTAGAATTTAAGGAGTGTGAGAAATGCATGGAGTTAAGGAACACAGGAGAAGAGAAATGCTCCTGAGCATGTGTATTTTCTCATAAATCCCAAGGTTCTGACATTGCTTGTGACATTAACCAAAATGGCTTGTGATTATGACAACATTTTCTATCATCTCTAGATGTGTCTGGGTTTTATACAATGTTTGCCAAACTGGAGTTTCTGCGTAGAAATTTGATTAGCGATTTATTCAAGCAAATTCTCTGTCAGTTGCCAGGAGATAGGAATAAAGTACTTGATATTGGGAAAGTTCTCTTGCCATCATTTGCATTTGAAGGAACTCTCAGGCAAACTGAACTTAACCCTTTGTGCTGGCAAGAGCACCTGGCGGGGGCATCCGGAGGTGCTCTGACCCATAACAAATGTTGAATCCATCCTTTAGATGACAGAGATTTATAGTTAGGTCTTAAGTTCTCTCCATTCCATGCTCTGTATATGTTTGTGCAAAAGAGTTGTGAGAAAATACCCGATGAGAGCGATGCTTGGTTTCATGTATCCCCTGATGCATTACAAACTTTGGTTAAAATAATCAGAGTAATGCAACTTCCTCATGCCAGTTTGAACTTCACAGGGAAACTAGTAAACCAAGGCAACATAAACTGCTTCTTACTTTTTGATAATCCTTGCGTCTCAAAAGTGTACTTGTCTTTATGCTTCCATGTTTCCACTTGATCCTATCAAATATTGCCTAAAATAACCCTAACATGAGCCTGAGCACTTTGCTTCAGTCTTGAATGCAGAAGGTTTCACTAATGCAGGTGAGGTTCTCGCATATACACATAGCTCCCAGTGCAAAAACAGTGTTTGGTTGTTGTTTTCATTGAAAAATGGAGCTCACAGCTCTTCTGGATCTTTAACTAACTGATATTTCTTTCCCCTTCTTGAATTCATCTCAGCAGTTCCTTGTTTCCTTGACATAATCAGTACTCTGTGGGTGGGGATTTAATGTTGGCAGTTAAGTATAGACACTGTAAGCACAATTATGCCCCTCTGTAGCAGAAAATTCCTCAGGAAGGCTGAGAGGAGCAGTAGAGAGAATGTGATGGGATAATATGAGAAATGTGCCAGGATGAGTGGGTCTTTCTGGTGTCTTAATCTGTCTGTGGGCTTTGAAATTTTGATGGTCACCAGATTGTAGGGTTGTTTAGGTAAGGGGCAGATTTCCCCAGGAAAAAGGGATGACATTTCACCAAAACTGTGAAGCGCAGGTTATACCATTGCTCCTCATTGTCTACGATGGATTTGCATAGTCTTAGTCATATAGAGGTGAGTAATTATGTGAGTAATGCTGTTGACTTCTGCAAGTTTAATCAATGTGTGAGCAGAGGATTAACATAGTGTAATACTGTGATGATGTTCTCCCTACATTTCTTTTTCTACTTCAGTACACGTAATCTTAAAAATTGATTTGCTGGAGTAATTTCTCTTCCTCTTGCTTATTTCCTACAATATTTTAAAGTTGAAGTCTACAATTTCCATTAGATAACTAGCTCATCTGGGGATATTTTCCTGTAGTGTAAGGGATGTGAAATGTTTTATGGTATGTTTAATGTTATGTTAGAAACGTGTCTCAGAGAGAATTTCCACTGAGTTGCTTTGTCATTAATCACATTCTCATCATAGGAGAAGAAATCTACACCTGGCATCTTGGTTGTAACTGGTTTCCTTTCAACTCAACTGTTCACTGAATTCCATCTTGAAAGACCTTCAAATCACCTAGTGAGAGTTTCTTTCCCAAAAAGTACACTTGAGATCACATGTAGTTAGCTGCAAATTCCCTCTTGTCATTCATTTCTGGATGGTTAGCATAGTGCTTTCCTGACTTTGTTTGGTGTTATTTAGTTGAGAAATACATTGTAGGAAAGACTTCAAATTTCATTCCTTAGTCTGGTTTCTGGGTTTTGCTTAGACCCTTAGTGTATATAGCACCAATCTGCCCTCCTTGTTGACATGAGTTTACCTCTTCTGAGTCCTGCTTCTGGCCCTTGTATCAGTGACCATAGCTACCTGTCAAATAGTTAAAACCCCTTTATTATATGCCTACAGAGTCAGAGTCAGTTCTGACAGATACAGGGTTTTCTGAAAGAAAATATGTACTTTTCCTATCTCTATGTGCCCTTCTCCTAGCTATGGAGACTCTTTCCTCTTTTTCTCTTTTCTTTCCCATGTGCTGCCTGCTTCTTGTCCTTCTGCAGTTAAATTCTCCTATAGAGAGAGGGAACTGAAGATTTCTGTGCTGAGTTAAGACTAAATATTTTCTCTTCAAGAGAAAATATGAACTAAAATAAGAGAGATTGATTTGCTCAAGGTCACTTGTGACTCATGAACACAGCAGAAGTAGAAATTCAATCTCAGTTCTCCAGTGTCACCTTATTTTACAGAAATTTACCTTCAGAAAACTTGAATAGAATCCATTTCTCCCATCTTAAGAATCTAAGAACTAGATGTTTAAAGCTGGGTTTGTTAGTTGAAACTTTTTAAACCACCACTGAAGAGAACAATTTCTGGAGTGGATGACTTGTCTCACACAAAGAAATCATTTTAGATCAGGTTAATGACCTATCATTGAAAAGGAACATACTGTCTGAGTAGGGAGCCATTGGTAAGCAGGCTAACTAGGGATGACTAACCTCTTGATCCCTGATGTGGATCAGAAGAATTCAGTCCTAGGAGTGCAAAGCATATTGCAGATATAAATATAAATTTTGTAAGGATTACTATATTAAAGGAAAGTGGCTGGACTCTTAAAATTTTATTTAGTACATTTAGGTTGACATATCACCATGTATAATGGTAAAAATACCAAAGTTACTAACTAGAAAAATGAATAAAACATACAATAATATTAATATTTATAACTGATAGCACAAAGAAGACTGGTAGCAGCTAATTAACGCTCAGTGGTATGAAAAGGCCTCTGCGTTATCCCTGTTGGACAGCAGTCAATGCAGCTGGATTCTAAGCAGACTAATGTAACATTCCTCATATGTCACATTGTTTACTACTGTCATGCTGGCTTATTACCTGCATGTGATATATACCCTTGGTGTATTAATTTTCAGTAAGTCTGATCTTTTCCTAGATGACATCTGTCCTGATAGGCATCAGTGGTGTTTTAAGGTAGATATGTTGGAGCCAACCAAGCCATACTAATGTAAGCTCTTGAACACACACTCAGTGGTTTCTCATTTGTTTTAAAGGATTATGGCTGCCCTTTCAATGTTTGGGGTTTTTTTGTTTGTTTGGTGTTTTTATTTTTTTAAGAACTATGACAGTCTATGTAAATCTGAATTTGCTTTTTTAATCATTCTGTGAATTCAAGTATTCAATGAAGGCAAACGCTCCTTAAAAATGTTATCTTAACCATGAAAATATTTTATTATTCCTTGTAAATTTGAGATAATAAAAGGAACACAGAATGTGCATGATATGGGGAGAAAAATTATCCTAGATAATGGTGTTTTACACTGAAGTTATTGAATTTATCCAATTGTGAAATGGAGGTGATAAACATCTTAAAATTATTGTGATCAGTAAATTGCTTTGATTGGCTCTGTGACATTTAAAGAGATAAAGACATTTGAAAAGGACAAGTAGGCTCCTTTCCTTTGAGTAATGCCTGCTCCAGTAGGGTGTAAGGTAGTAAAAATAGGGCCAATATACATATTTTAAAAAAGAGGAACTATAAGAATGTGTAAGTTAATTAACACCCTCTTTCCTATTATTAAATCTGTCCTTTGTCATTCTTTTTTGTTTCTTTTCATATTCCTTGGCATCTAAACTATTCTCACTCAACCTCCTACATTCATCATACGGCAGATCTGAGTAGGCTTAAGGGAATTTAAAATATTCTTCTAAAGATTCTTGAAACTGTTTTTATGGCCATAATGGAATAAAGTAATAAGGATTCAACTTGCTACAGACTTGAGGATCTGAATGCATCTCTGTTTATATTTTATGTGCCATTTCAAATATGGGTAATTTCTAAAGGACATCTTTCTAGGTAGGAAGGAACATGTTGGCATCTATTTTATGCTCCATTTATGTTTCTGTACACTGATTTGTTCATTAAAGTGTAAGGTGTGGAACATCTTGCTGAACTACCAGAAAGCTCTGCCTCTGGAAAGTCTGATCTTCCCTGATATGGCTACTCATCTGAAGACGTAACTTATTTTAACAGACAGTTAATTGAGTGGACGTCAGGAATGTGGAGTTTTTTCATAACTCTGCCACCAGTCAACTCCAATGGTCTTGATAATATTACCCTGAAATAAAAATAAAACTTTACATAAGAATGAAGTAGAATTGAGAAGTTTATATTCCATGTAATCTTGTAAATATTTACTTTTTATGCTTAGTTTTCTACTTGTATTCCATCTCTTTAGGTAGAAAGCAGAGCTCTTCTCCTTCACCTGCTTAAATCTTAACAGTGTTCAAAGCAATGTGGTACTGCTTAAGTATATCTAGAGACATCTGCTTAGGGCACTGTACCCAGAACAGGCAATGTCATAGTGTTTAAACTAAGTTCAGAGCAGGCAGAGTTGATTTTCCTCATTCTGAAATAGGAGGAAGTTGAAATTTTTGTTAGTATTCTGGTCATAACACAGATATCATGGGGCTAGGGGAGATTTTGAAGGCTGTTTCAACACTTGAATCCTTTTTAGTGTAACCCTACATTTTCTGTAGCATGTCTTTCATTTTATGCATGTATGATCTGTATCCAAATGTACTGAAACTCAAATTAGACTTTCAAGTCCCTACATAAGGTTGGTAGAACTTTTTTTTTTTTTTTAATATAAATTAATTGAATTAAACAATTCTTCACAGATTTTAATCTAGTAATTTTCCTATAGGTTTTTCCTCACTTGTGTTTTTATAACCTGACTTTATTCATCTCAACTCTTTGTAAATTCAAAAAGAATTATTGTGGGAAGTTTGTTAAACTGACAAGATAGTACATTTCTTAATATATGGATTTTACCTTCTGTCTCCCAAAATACTTTATGAGAAATTGAATAGCATATTCTGAAATACCACTTTCCCAGTAGCATCATGCCCAGAACTGTCATCCTACACAGGCCTTGAATTTTGGTGTAACATTAAGTGCAGCAGGCAGAAAAGGAGGCACTTCAATATAAATGTGGGAAGAAAGAGGTGGTCATTTCACAACTGCCAGTTTAGGTATGTAAAATGGAGAAGATGTAAGAAAGGAATCTGAGAACAGTGGATCTCACAGCCTTTAAACTGTACTCTGTGAAGGCTCTACCACTTCCAGAGGGAGGTGTATTGTACTCCTGCCCCTCATCATGCTCCAAAGGACAGAACTATTTTCTGGAGTCATGAAGCATCCTGTCTATCACTTTGTGATGTGTTATAATGGCACTAATTTCTTATTGCTGCTACAGCCCATGCATTTTCATGGGGTATATGTATTCTACTTTTGTCTTTCCTTCCATTGTAAGCTATGCTCCAATTAACATTGTCATATATTTGCTTTTGTACTTTGAAGTTTAACTGATTGCAAAAAGCAGAGCACTGTTATAAGACTTTGAGAACATAAGAATTACCATATTCTGTCAGGCAAGAGGTCCATCAAACCCACTATCCTGTCTCAAGGTGCTGCTAACAGCTGGCAATTAAGGAAAGAGTGTAAGAAATTGTAAGGCAAATGCTTTAGTCTCTCTTCCTCATTATACTCCATTATGACATTTAGATTTAAATATTAAATGTAACATTCTATCATATTTACATGTGTGACAATTCATAGACATTCAATGCCAAAAGAAATCTGGTATGATACCGAGGATTTCTATTAATAATTTGTAGTGATAGCAAAACGAGGAGAGAAAATTCTTTCCAAATTGTCAGTCTGAAGGTCTTGCACTGGATTTGTTAGCTTCAATATTTTCTATAGGATATTATGTCACAGATCTCATGCTTTATTTAAAGAAGCTGTGGAGCCTACATCACTATTTCATGTGCACTGACTAATTTCTTTAAGGAGGAAATACCTTGAGAAGAATATATCAAGGTTACTTAAGAGACTCAGACCAGGAATAGCAAACACAGTCAAAGCTATAATCCATTTGAAAGCCCTGACTGTAGGAGGCTTTTGGTGCTTCTTTCTAGACTGTGCTTTTGTCAAGAAATGTTGGCCCAGATGATTCTTGAGGTCCCCTCTAACCTGGAATTCTATGTTTCTATGAGTGATCTTGGTATGGATTTATTCATAAACCTCAGTGTAAATATGTGTCTGAGTTCTTTTGATGAAGGGATTTGGTGTCTGTCAGATGAAAAGGTTTGATGTTGAACATGAATAAAATGAACAAAAATTAAATAAACTGTTTCTTTTAGTATATTCTTCAGGTCATTTGGAAGTTGAGATTTTTTTTTTCCCTTACCATTGGATGTTTATGTCAATGACGTGTAGTAGGTTTCATGAACAACGAGCATTGTCATATCTGAGCTGTTGTGTTCATGCTGTTATATTCTTTCTCACTAGTTAATATCATCAAGAAAACAAAATCTTAATCACTTACAATCACTAGTAAACTATCATCACAGCTCAGTCCTGTGGGGATGTTTTACTTACACCTTGCATAACATACAGAGCACTAAAAGCTTTTTAAAACTGGGTGTTTGCCATTAATTTTAATAAGAACACCTCGTATCTGCTATTTTAGTTTTAATGAAAAGAAAATTCAAGCCTTTCTTTGTCTCAAATCCTATATTTCAAACACCTAAATGTGTTATGCTGTTTTCCCTTTCTAAACACTTCTTGAAAGAGAACCAATACCATACTATCCACAATTTAAGCTCAGATTTTTTTCCCCTCGTGTTTTCCTCCTGTGTTGTTATTCAATAAAAACTGCTAGATATAAATCTGGAGAAAAAGGGCCATGTATTATCAGTATATTGGTAAAATCACTAATATAACTCTCTCTGCTAAAAATTAGGGACAAAATAAATATTAGTCCTTGAATATATCTTGACAGATAAATGATACGGAAGCAATAGATAAATTATAAAGAAGCATATCAGAAAGAATTTTGTGATAATAGTATTACAATTTCAGTTGGAAAAGGCCTCTAAGATATTTGACTCCAACTGTTGACCTAGCACCACCATGGCCATTAAACCATGTCCACATATTTCTTAAACACCTCCTGGGATGGTGACTCCATCACCTCCTTGGGCAGCCTGTTTCAATGGCTGACCACTCTTCCCATGATGAAATTTTCCCTAATATCTGACCTAACCCTCACCTGGCACAATTTGAGGCCATTTCCTCTTGTCCTATTACTTTTTAGTAGGAAGAAGAAACCAACATCCACCTCAATACAACCCTCCTTTCAGGTAGCTGTAGAGAACAATAAGGTCTCCCCTCCTGTTCTCCAGATCCTTCTCCAACTTTGAGGTCCTTCTCTGGTTGTGCTCCAGCAATCCAATGTGTTTCTTGCAGTGAGGGGCCCAGAACTGAGTACTGAACACAGTACTCAAGGTGTGGTCTTACCAGTGCCGAGTAAAGGCCTGCTCCTGCTCAGCCAGGTATTGCTGTTACAGACCAGGATGCCATTGGTCTTCTTGGCCACCTGAGCACATGAGCTACAGGCTGGGGTCAGAGTGGCTGGAGAGTGGCCAGGCAGAAAGGAACCTGGGGGTACTGGTTGATAGCAGGCTGAACATGAGCCTGCAGTGTGCCCAGGCGGACAAGAAGGCCAATGGCATCCTGGCCTGTATCAGGAATAGTGTGGCCAGCAGGAGCAGGGAGGTCATTTTGCCCCTGGACTCAGCACTGGTTAGGCCACACCTTGAGTCCTGTGTCCAGCTCTGAGCCCCTCAGTTTAGGAAAGATGTTGAGTTGCTGGAAGGTGTCCAGAGAAGGGCAGCAAAGCTGGTGAGGGGTTTGGAGCACAAGCCCTATGAGGAGAGGCTGAGGGAACTGGGGTTGCTTAGCCGGGAGAAGAGGAGGCTCAGGGGAGACCTTCTTGCTGTCTACAAGTACCTGAGGGGAGGTTGTATCCAGGAGGGGGTTGGTCTATTCTTGTTCTTGGCAGCCAGCACCAGAACAAGAGGACACAGTCTCAAGCTGTTCCAGGGGAGGTTTAGGCTGGAAGTTAGGAAGAAGTTCTTCACAGAAAGCATTGGTGGCCATTGGAATGGGCTACCCAGGGAGGTGGTGGAGTCACCATCACTGGAGGTGTTTAGGAAGAGACTGGATGGGGTGCTTGGTTGCATGGTTTAGTTGATTAGACAGTGTTGGAAGGTATGTTGGACTCAATGTTCTCTGAGGTCTTTTCCAAGCTGGTTAAGTCCTATTCTATTCTATTCTATTCTATTCTATCCTATCCTATCCTATCCTATCCTATCCTATCCTATCCTATCCTATCCTATCCTATCCTATCCTATCCTATCCTATCCTATCCTATCCTATCCTATCCTATCCTATCCTATTCCTGACCAGCCACCAACTGCATTTAATTGTATTCACCACCACTCTTTAGTCCAACCAACCAGTGAGTTTTTCACCCAGTGAAGTGTCCACTCATCTAAGCCATGTGCAGCCACTTTCTCCAGGAGAATACTGTGGGAAACAATGTTAAAAGATTTACTAAAGTCCAGGTAAACAACATTCACAGCCTCTCCCTGATGGGGCTGATGGGTCACAATCTTGCAGAAGGAGACCGGGCTCATCAAGCAGGAACAGCCCTTCATGAAGCTATGCTGTCTGGGACTCACCACCTGGTTGTACTGGTCTTGGTAATGGCCTGAAGGAGGATCTGCTCCATGACCTTCCCTGGCCCCAAAGTCTGAATGACAAGGCTGCAATTCCACCAGAAAATACTGTGGAAAAAATGAAAAGGAAGATTTCTACCTCAGTCTTCCCTCTTGCACAGGTATGGTAGGGAGTATATGGAGACAAAGCTGGGAACACTGGCAAAAATCAATGAAGTTTAAGAGTAATTGCATGTGAAGATGAAGGAAGAAAAGAAATATATATCTGGGGATGAACTATAAAGGAAAGTCTATTGTGAGCCATGTAGTGTGGATGATGTGAAAACATGTGGAAGGAATGCTGCACTCCAGTGAGATGGGATCTGCTCTGGACACAAATAAAGGTAAAGTCAAGACTACAGGATTAATCAAGTAATAAATACTCCATTGTAGTTAATGTAACATTGTGGCTGAAGGGAAATTACTGCCTATTTGTATGTTTTTGTATGATTTTGAAAGTGGATTATAATTACTTTATTGATATTATTGCAGTATCTACTGACTCACAACCAAAATCTGGCCCCATCCTCCTAAGTAACTTCAACTGTAGAAACTTCTCCCTAAAATCCATCAGTTGTAATATGTGTTTGGACGAATCCCTTGGTTCAATGCCTTGCAAGCACTGTTTTGCCTTTAATTCAAAGTTCAGTCTGCTTAGAAAGCGTTACTAATTAGTTAGGACCATTGCAAGTTAGTGGAAAAAGCTGGGGTATGATGAACTGTTATGTAGAGTAACATCTGGTGCTAGAAGCATTCTCAGTGCTGGTTGCTAGCTGCTCTGTCTTAAAGACACCTACTTAATAGTTGGAATTTTTAAATCCATTCAGCAATCCAGATTTGTGAGTCAGATTTTTATTTTCTTTGCTGTTTTATTTCCATACATATGTATTGAAGTGCCTCTACAGGAACAGACAAAAAAAATTGCAAATGGTTCTTTGAGATGGACTTTTATGAAAGGGCCATACTTGGTGATTTTCTCTGTTGTCCTCTGCATGATGTTTTTGTATCTGGTGTAGCCACTAGAAAAAAAAAAGGTTGACCTAATTTGAGATTGATTAGTTGATCACAGTAACTGTCAGGAGCAGATTTTTGGCTGCCACTAGTAGGATTTGCTGATGGGTTGCAGCTAGCTCATAACATCCCTCAATAATACAAGTGTGAGAGGAGAGGTGTGAGATGTATGTGAATGTGGTGAATGTTTCACAGCTGAGGCATTCATAATCACTGAAGCTTAAAATATTTCAAATTCCTTGTAGAGATAACTGCTACTTAACAATCTTATAAACTTGGCTAAAATCAGTCTCAACAAAAGATTAATATATATGATAATTTGATAATCCTTCATGGTATGGTATTCATCTAAAAAAAACTCAAAACTTATTTTTATAACAAAAAATAATATCCATCCATAATAAACCCTGGAGGAACAATTCAATAAAAGAATACATATGCATCAGCAATTCATTGAATATTCTTGATTTCCCTTGGCTCCCTTAGATTTTCCTTCAAGCTTTAAACTCCTAGGACCGAACTAATCCCTAATGTATACTGAGTTCCCTGCAGCAAATGGAGTCACATTGCAGGTGTATTTAAATCTGTGAACACTTTCAGAAGTGTTCTGTATTTAGTCATAATAAGTATATAGTTTATATGGAACTGCTGATGGAAACTTCCTCTTTAGGTCTCTAAAGAACAGTATTGTGCTACACCTTAAAGGTAAACGCAGTAAAGTAGAAAGTGATGAATGCACCTGATTGGATATTCATTACCATGGGCAACTGATTCAGAAGTGGTTTGTTTTGTAATAAGCAACTACGCTTTGTGCCCTTTGTCCCCAAAGTACCTGAAAATAATTAGTACTGCTCTAGAAGACCGGGAATATAACTGAAGATGTTGCAGATATAAGGAGCTTTACAGTAGTGGATGGTGGTGCTAGAAACTGTCTAGTGTGGCAACACTAAACTCAGAGGAAGATCTTGAATATGAGAAATGACAGTTGCTGGATTTGAAATGCTTAATGATCATCATCCTACATGATGCTGGAGTCACGAGTACTGCATAATCAAATTTTTAATGCCTTCAGTTCACAAGTGCTTGTGAAAAGCTTGTATAATTTTCTGTTTTGATGGATTGGTATTCTTAAGGCAAATTCTTTTGCTGCAAGCAATGTGCAAATGCAAATAATTCCCTCAATGAATTAACAGACCAAAATAAAAATAATATAAAAAAACAAACTTATTGAGAAAACAAGGATTTAGTTAGTTTGGGACTGCAATTGTAATACAGGCTATAGCTGCTAAAATGTTTGACTGGTTAGGGCAGGAACCATTTCTCACCTAAATGCTTAAACTTAAGACAAATCTCTCTTTAGAACCTTCAGAAATAGCTCCTTCACTCTCCATACACAACTTATTTCACATGATTACATGTGATCTAATCTTTAGAATCAGGTATTGAGAATGCATAAATGAGATGAACTAGAGTCCCACAATTCCTTTCTTTGATTCTAGTATTATTTTAATGCAAATTTCAAGATATTATGATCCATTAAAAACAAAACAAAACAGAGCTACAGAGAATTTAGTCCTGCTGTGTTTTTAGTCTCAAAATAACTTACATTTAATACATATCTTATTATAGCTATGAAACTTCTGTAGAGCAGTAATGAAACTGTCATGCTAAGCATATAATGAGCTCTTTTGCTTTGTTGCTAACTGCCTCTTTGTTTGCATTATATTTCATAAGTGTACCTTAACTTCATAAACATGATTGAATACAATAATAACTTTTAGGAAACTGCAGCAACTGCTTTGCTTTGTGAAAGGTAATGTTTTAGTGTCTTGCTATTTGTGTTAGATTTGTGCTCGATATGACTGTTTGTAAAATTTGGATTTTTAAAAATTAAGAATTTTGTCACTACTTAAACAGAAGAAAGAAAAAGAGCTTAGAATGGTGCTGAATCATATAAATGTAATCTGACTTTGAAACATAAAATCAAACAACTTAACTAAAACTCTAACCTTACTATGTAAAGGTGGTAAAGAGACTAATCTTATGGATTTCATAAGAAACTGTAAGTCATTCTGTGCTTGTAAAGACAGGGAAATGTTAATAGATTTCTTCACTTGCAAAAAAATTCATCAAGTAAATATGCTGATCTAGTTAAAGTACTTGAGAACTTCATAATTACTTTCCTGCAACAAATAAGATTATAAGAGCTCGGGGTTTGCATAAATATGGTCAGAGAAATGGCTATTAGACCCAACTCCCTAAGCCTTTCCTCATAAGGGAGATGTTCCACTCCCTTCAGCATCTTTGTGGCTCTGTGCTGGACTCTTTCAAGCAGTTCTGTAAGGTCCTTCTTGAGCTGAGGGGCCCAGAACTGACACAATATTCCAGATGTTCCAGATGGAGGAGGACAACCTTTCTGTACTTCTAGCCATACCCCTTCTAATACACTCCAGGACGCCATGGGTCCTCTTGGTCACAAGGGCACATTGTTGGCTCATGACCATCCTGTTGTCCCAGGTCCTTTTCCCTATTTTCACTGCAAAAAGAGTGAGAAATTGTTCTTACATGGATCACTCCTAAGGTACTATTCCTCTAACATTTTGTTTCAAGTATCACACTCTTAGTCTAAAGTGGCTGCATCTGCAGGACTTGCAATTTGTGGTCACCTAAATGGCCTGTTGATTGGCCTGTATGTATCTTTAGATACTCTAGCTATTAAATTAATGACGTTCCTTTAGTACACAATTGCCAATTGTAACTGGAAGCCAGCACTAAAAGCCCGGAGAAAGTCCTAATGAACTAAATGGAGTGGGTATTACGTGATTGTAATGTAACAGAAGGCATTAAATTGCAATTTTTAGTAATGATGAAAGTTTTGGGGAATCTGTGTTATTTTCTAGTAGTAAGTAATAGGCAAGCGAAACCAAACTTACGGTATCTTGAATTAATTGTTACCCTTTGTACAATGAAAACTATAAAGTTTATAATAGTGCAAATTATTTTTGAGAGATTAGAAAGCTTCATGGTAAAAGCCTCATTGCACTCACTGGAATATAATCAGTGTCGACAACAAACAAAAACAATTATCACAAAATAACAGCGAGGTAGACAGATTTCAGTATACAAGATAAAGTAAATAAAATTGCTTTTAAGAGGCCAGAAGTAATAATACAGGCTAGAACTGTTATTAATAGCTCTATCCAGACACATTCTACGTCTAGAGATAGAGGCAGACTTATTCCTTAATAATGAAAATCTAGAGACTTCTCTTGACAATTTGATTTGCTGTTGGATGTTCATCTTAGACAAAGGACACATCCCGTCAGGAAGAGTTCTCTTCTTTTCATAATAAAAAAGCTAATTTTTTTCTCTACTATGTTTGTAGGCTATTACTGAAAGAAAAAAACAAGGTACCTAAAGCAAAAGCTGTGACACTACATTTGTGCTAGGTGCTTGATGAGATATCAAATGAAGATTCCCAACAGTAGCACTACTGGCTGATGTAACAGTGTTTTCAGAAAGCCTTTGGTTTCAAATGGCACCTAATCAGACTTTCAGAAACATCTCATGAAAGGTTGATAAGAAGCATTTATCAGCCCAACAAGTAATGAAAATGCCAATAAACCCAGTTGAGGTTTTGCAATGAATTTATTCTTCAATAGAATTAAATTCTAAAATGATTTGAAAATAAGCAGATGTTCGCTACACTTCATATAATAACTGTCATGACTCTGCCATGAGGTTGCAGAGAGAAGGCAAACATTTTTCTGTCATGCATTTACCAGATCATTGTTACATTTATCAAACTTATCATTAGTCTTGAGGTGGGGGCAGAATTTTTGTGCTGTGTTACCTTAAAATTAGCCTCCAGTAAGATAGATTTGGGGCTTCATCTGAAAGCTACCCAAACCCTCCATAACTTCCTTTCTTCATTGCCTGAACAGGAAAACAAAACAAAAAAAATCTGAATAGGTACTGAGTCTACATGTTAGTGACTGTTCTACAAAAGTGTTACAGCCACACTGAGAAGGCACACCCCAAAGGTGAATTGGTAGTGTGTGCAATATTTAGGGTTGTGATTTCTGCTGGAATTTGTGCAGGAGTTGCATCAACATAAACCCAGTGTCTGAATAGTATTTTTGTCTCTGTAATCCCTTTCTATGTGGGTCAATAGTAAAGGAAGAAAGAGAGAAATATCTGTTCTTGTCCTTACTGCTGACATAATGAAAAATCTCATGGGCATGTCACTAAATTATTCAGTTTATTAGCTACAGAGAAGAGTCATGTCTAGCTTCTCATCTAAAACTGACCTTTTATCTCACTGTCTGTTCCTCTTCCAGTCAAGGAGTATCAATAATCTAGATCACCTACTGCAAATGAAGTCTCACACTAGAATTTACCTGTATGTGTATTATAGCCTTTTCATCCCTGAAAATGGCTTTCCATCACTAGATCAGGGAGTAACATTCCCAGATGTATCATGATGAAACCAGGAATAAGTCTCTGCACATCTGTTGTTTGTTTATATGAAGTCTGTGTTAGCCAATATTTCCTCAGGGTTTTTCAGCCAGTCTTTGTGCAGACATTTCCAAGCTGTTTCCTCAAGGAAACTTTTGCTCGGTTCTGCCTCTAAAATGCTGGCCTGAACTTTTTATTTCAACCATGGTGATCATAGTATCTTCCCTGTAGACTGAGAATCAGTATCACTGAAGCAAGATGATGGATCAGAACATCTATATATATGACTTTAGGATCACTATATATTCTTTCTCTGATGTAGATCTTGGGAGTTCTAAGATTCCAGACTTTATGAAGTTAGCATTTTGTGCTTTGACCCCAGTCAGCAATAAAGCACCACACAAACAGTTGCTGTCCCCCTCCATCCCCTCTGAGACGGGGTAGAGAACTGGACAGAAAAAGTAAACCTTGTGGGCTGAGATGAAGACAGTTCAATTGGACAGAGAAAGGATGATGATGATGATGATGATATACAAAGTAAATCATGCACAATACGATAGGCCACCACCTGATGACAGTTGTCTAGCCAATCCTTGAGCCATGGTGCCTTGTGACCAGCTCTCCGCCATTTATATACTGCACATGATGTCATATGGTATTGGAATTCCCTGCTGGCTCACTTGGGTCAACTGTGCTTGCTGTGTCTCCTTCCACCTCCACGTACACCCCCAGCCTCCACTGACAGGGCAGTGTGAGATGCTGAAAAGTCCATGACGGCACAAACACTGCTTAGAAATGACTATACAATCATTGTGTTTTCAAATTTATTCTCATCCTAAATCCAAAACATCGCACTATTTGAATTGATAGGAAGAGAAAACAGAATACACTATCAATATCAGGTCTGCAGTAGTGGGAATCTTATACTATAGAAGGCATTCTCAAACAGGAATTGATAACCTGAATTGTGGTTTGACAGATACCTTTCAAAATGCTTCACATTATTCTGACAACTGTGCACCACAGACTAGGTAGTGCCATTGATCCCATCTGAGAGTTTACTGAGAAAGGCTCAAATTTCATTGTGTCTCTTAGCTATAAAACTTATCTTTAACTTGACTGACTGGAGTGTTAGTGGGTACATAGGATGTAGTGGCTTGTGATGACTAATGGTGACTAAACAGAGCACTCAAACTCTGGGTACCAGCAACACAGTCATTATCTGAAGCACAGGCAGAGGAGCCAAGAACACTGCTCTGATGTGATACCAGCTTCTAAAAACCCTGCCAGTGCCACAGCTGCTTGGTATTTTAGGTGGATAATTTTGCTGCTCTTATATGACTTTTCATTATTTGTGAAAAATATCACAGAGATTTTCTCCTTGTGTGATTTTATCACAGTTTGAGAGATAATAGGAACTGGACTTGGCTGTATCCCCAGGCTTACTGTGCTTGGAAAAGAACATGATTATGTATGAAAGGAGAAACACATAATCCAAGAGGAAATGGCAAAAAGGAAGGAGCACAAGAAATGTCCCCATTAATGCTTTATCATAAATTATGTCTTGATCAGCCTGATTGAAGAGAATTTTGTACTGAAATAAAAATATATATATTTTTTTAAGAGATCTCAAAACTCTACAGACAAGAAGAAGATTAATCTTTGTTTTTATCTCTACTTGTGGAAACTGCAATCTAGAAAGTTGATATTACTTTTCCAGAACATAATTAATATTTTTATCAAAGAACATCATAGTCTAGTGACTTCTTCACTGAAGTCTGCTTTGGGGTTCAGCCTTTTCTCTTCTGACTAAACTCTTAAGAATGAAATGGCTATGATAATGTCTTCTTCATCAGTCCTTGATTCCATTTTTATTCCATTCCATCATTCCATTTTTCCCATTTGGAAGAGAGATGATATTATTATTATTATTAATAATAATAATAATAATAATAATAATAATAATAATAATAATAACAACAACAATAAACTTTTCATTCCTACTATTTACCAGGGTGCTTAGAACTTAGAATCTTCTAAAGTATTCTGAAACTAATCTCAATAACAATTATGGTCAAAGAATTGATAGGTGCATTTCTGTAACACCAGCCTTACAATCATCTTTCTGAACAAAATATCTAAAAGGCACTTAGAACCCCTTGAGAGGATGGTCATTCTTATCTAATTTGCTGCAGTATGTTAACTGGATTTTATGTTAACTCTATTGTATGTTAACTGGATATACACAAGGACTTCGCAACATTTCATTCTGCTACAGGCATAATGGGAAGTTATCAATTTCTATTACTGTCTTTAGCAATATCAACAATTCAGGCTCAAGGTAACAGGAAGCTTAGTAATTATTTCACTCACTGCTGTAGTTTGTCTTCTGGACAGGGCACAGGCACATTGAATAATGAGTACTGAGTGCCATCTAGTGTATATACTGTGGTGCATGGACAAAAACAGCCAAGGAAAGTCTAAAGAATCTCATTATTATGGTTCCTAGGGAAAATGACTGTAGAAAAGGTTGCTTTGTCTGAAATAGGAATAATTAAATCACATTGTTTCATCAAAAATTAAAATAAAGAACATATTTCAGACTAGAAGGAGAGATGTATGGACATAAAACTATTGGAGAGTTGCGTGTATTATTGCTACTGTAGGCTGAGCTCATTAAACACTCCAGGAGATCCTTGTATCCTTTTATTCCCTACATGATTTCAGTGTACCACCTTCTCATTCCACTTTATGTCTCAGAACAGTTAAGCCATTTAGAACATGTAATTTGCTAAATTACTTTGGTTATTTCCTTCTGGGAGAAAAGTAAATCTTAACTGAGACATTTGGCAGGGTTAAAAGCTATTGTATTGCTCCAGCTCTTTAAATCTATGTAGACAATTATAATCTCATTAAGTACAAACTGACATCAATTGCCACAGCTTTGCTGGTCCCACATTTCCATTACCAGTTTTCCAATTTTCACCAAAATCAGTAGAACCATTCCCATTGACGTCTGGCAATATTTTTTGAGGAAATGATTGCACAATGGCTAGACAAGCAGAGCTCTTGCAGAAAAATGCTGCTAGTGTAAATATAAGTCCTTGCTTCACTTTGAGCTTCAGCCTAAAAAATTCAATTACATAAAGTTGATTAGCCCACTATCAAAACATCTAAGGTGATAAATATTTACATAATGTGGTAACTGGTATGGTTTGAAATGTTAAAAAAAAATCATAGAATCATAGAATGGTTATCTAGTCTAACCCCCCTACAGTAAGCAGGGATATCCTTCACTAGATCACATTGATCAGAGCCCTGTTGAGCCTCACCTTGAATGTCTCTCAAGATGGGACCTCAACTACCTCCCTGGGCAACCTGTTGCAGCATTCCACCACTCTTGTGGTAAAGAACTTGTTTCTGACTTTCAATCTAAATCTACTCCTCTCTAATTTCAAAATATTGCCCCTCTCCCTATCACTTTCTTTAGAAAGTTGCTTAGTCTGTATCTCTAGATGATCCAAAATACTATTAGAAATCTGTAACTTTTGATGAAAAAACATTTTTGAGTGTCATTGTGTTAAAAGAAGAAAGTAATAGATCAAAGGGAATCTTCTGTAAACCAAGTAAGAAGGTCTCCAAGTGGATCAACAAAATATGAATCTTGTTCTTTTAGAAGAAAAAGAACCACTTGAGAGGATAAATGGCTCATGAAATGCTTGTTAAGTACTGGAGACTAAATACGACTATACGGGTACAAAGGTATATATAGAGAAATAAAACTGCTACCTGCTGCTGTCAGTAAAGAAACCAATTATCCATGAAGTTGCTGCTGTTTGTACACCCAAAGTGAAAAGCCTAGAGAGAACTACTGTGTCCAAATTTAGTGACTCTGGTCTGCAGCACTAATCACCTTACTGTGTAGGGAAGCTGGAGCAGAAAACAGGCATACGTCCACACATCCTAAAACCTGCTTTACATTCTGAATACACTTAACCTAGTTACATAGAAAAAGATAACACAATAGAGATGACTGCTGAGTTACCACAGCAAAGTGCAGTGAAGGACAAATAAAAGAGGAGTGCTCATTCTCTACCTCAGGAGGTGACAGACCCACTGCAGATATCCAGTGGCACTGCCCAGGTGCAACAACCTTACCCAGGAAAGAAGAGCTAAAGCAAACCTTCTCCCCTTCTGCTGCTTCTACCCCCATTCCTTCAGGGTCTGTGACTGCTCTTTATATCTCCTTGTTATCTCCTTTGTTCTTTCATGCTATACAGGGTGTTTTGCACGCAGTGCATATATATTCCTTATTGACTCTGCTGTGTCTAAGCCAGGTTCGGCCTGACTCTTAGGACTGCATTGCATTAGAGAGGAGTAATGTATGAGTTGTGATTTTTCCTGTTATTCAGAAACAAGTGATACTACCCTATGCTGTCAATTCCTCTGATATTGACCTTGATGTAGGGGTCTTGGCATAAATCAGGTGAAGGATTGAAAGCTGAAAAACAGGTACTGTATTACAGTAATAGAACTCTTAATGATCATTAAAATAATAAATTGTGTTTCCCTTGAGATTGAATAACTCTACAGAGAAAGGCTACTTTCATGCATGAAAGAGATGCAAGAACAAGCTAAGTAACACATTCAGGTGAAATCAAGCATGAATACTACATACTAGGCATTGTCGTAATAGGCAATTTGTTACATGTTTGTGTATTTGAGGGACACATTACAAGAAGGGGAATAGTCTTAGAAGCAGGCTTAGCAGCTAAATCAAAATCAAGATGTAACCAAGTAAGTTTGGGTGGAAGATATTTACTGTGGAGACATCAAAATGCCAGCTGTGAAAGAGTCATGAACTCTTCATGTCTCAGGACAGATTCATGACTCAGTAAATACCATGTGCATTTCTCAAACAAATAAAACAGTGAGAACCCCTCATCTTATGAGTCACAGCAGAACAATTAATAAACTCCATTGGTGAAAACTTGGTTTCCATAGAGAGATGAAGTAATTCATCAAGATAGCTTTTGCTGACATTTATTAGTGAGCAAAAGTGGGGGTCATACATGAAATAATGTTACATCATTGTAACTGGTTTAGCTGAAAAAATCAGGCAAACCTTTTGGCATCAAAGCCTTTTCTTAAGATAAGCTTCGCACTTTTTAAGTCTAAGCAAAAACTGAGAACATTTGTTTAAACTCTAGATAGGTATTGGTAACTGAGATTGTATAGTCCAGAGAAGAGGAGGCTGAAGGGAGACCTTATTGGTCTCTTCAACTATCTGAAGTGATAAGACAAGATGAAATAATCTCAAATTGTACCAGGGGAGGTTTAAACTGGATATTAGGAGAAACACTAGAATAGGCCTCCCAGGTAGGTGGTTGAATTCCCATCCCTGAAGGTGTTTAAAAGACACAGATAAGTGATGTTGAGGGACATGGTTTAGTGCCAGACTTGGTAGAATTAGATACTGGCTGGACTGGATGAATTTAAAGGTCTTTTCCAACCAAAATAATTCAAAATTCTATGATTCTGTAGGCTTTGTAAACCACATGCAAGCAGGGCATTTGTGTTTAAAAGTTGAAATAAAGTGAATGGCACGAGAAAGGTGCAGAATGCGTGCAATTCACACAAGCCATTCTTATTTTGTTCAAAATGCTAGTATAAAGCACGGGTACCTCTATGGGAGGGGAGATTTTGGAATGGCCCCAAGCTGCCCGAAGCTGTCATATTTTCTTAGGGTGTTTTATAAACCCAGATTAACCCTGAAATTGAGCATGCTGCCTTATGTATCGTTCCAAAATATCTATCTGATGTTTCACTATATGTTCATAAAAGCCATCAGTATTTGAACCAATCTTCCATCTGCAGAAAAGGCTTTAAAGTTTCACCATTATATGAATAAAAAAATTCAACAGAACCTCACTTAACTGAAAACAAACAAGCAAGCAAGACAAAATTATCCTAACAAATACTTAAGAAGCCTCCAAAACTGAAGCAACCTTGGAATTTAATACTTTACGAGTTGATTTTAGCTTCGTTTTACGTGTTTAAAGTTTTAAAATTCTGTGTAATAGTTAAAAGGGAAAGCTTTACTTCTGTGCTGCTAAAACACAGACATTTATTTTTCTGGGGATATGGCGCCATCTTGTGGTTGGATGAAGTGCTTGAGCTAATGCAGAACATCAAGAGAGGTAGGTCGTTCCTCTGAAATTTCCAGCTGCGGTTCATTACAGTTACCAGGATTCCCAATTACTTTCCGTAGTTAATCAGGCCTGGGAGAGAAAAATATTGTGTAATTTTCCACAATAAGTACCAGGAAAAGTGCTCTAAGGTCCTTTCTGGCAAAAATTGTTCATTGATTCTTCAATGATACAATTCTACCTACTTTTGATATTTCTGAAATTATTTAACTAATTAAAATTCTGGAAAAAACGTTACAAGTGAAAGAAGAAACACATACATACAGACAAAGGAACTTATGACTTTTTAGTGTCTCACTGATGATTTCTTGGAGACAGAATTTGGCAATTTTCCAAGGAAAATATGGCGTTTGGTTCATTTTGGTTTGGTGTTTTGTTTGTTTGGGTTTGTTTGGTTGGTTGGTTTAGGTTTGGTTGTTTAAAAGCATATATAATCAATGAGCAATCTTGGTAGAAGAGACAATATAAAATTAGATCTCTTGTCTTCCTAATTTTTGTGATTTGTAGTATCCCTCATTTACCTTGATAACTTTAATTTTGTGCAAGCTGAACTGAAAGAAGATATAGGGCAATTATACCATTATATTTTAAAACAGCTCTTGATAGATGTAGTGACTTATGAATGCACCATGAGAATAGAATAGAATAGAATAGAATAGAATAGAATAGAATAGAATAGACCAGGTTGGAAGAGACCTTCAATATCATAGCGTCCAACCTATCAACCAATCCAACCCACCTAAACAACTAAACCATGGCACCAAGCACCCCATCAAGTCTCCTCCTTTCATCCAAGTGTTCAACTATAAATGTAGCAGCACTGACCTGAGATACTTAAGGCTTCTGACATTTTTCATATTGACTCTGCGCATTTCCCCACATGACTGCATACTGCAGCTTGTGGAAATGAACATTGTGGGCTAGCACAGGATCTCACAGTTACATTCAGGAAATTTGTGTATTGTTGAGATGTTATTTTTGATAAGTCCATGCCCCAAAATTCTTGATCTAAAGAATTTCTTGCTCCTATTTGATGGAAGACAAAAATAAAAGTGTTGGGTTTTTAGAGGATTAGATCTTCTCACAGACTTTGCTGCTTTCTGAAGCCCAGGATTCCTCAGTGTTAACATGCCTAAGAATATTTGTCAAGATGTGTTATTGTGTAATACTTTATTTAGGCAGAAACACAATTTGACATTTCTATATTTTTTTTTTCCTTACAACTCAGACTGATCAGATAGGAGGGCTTCTCCCCCTGAAGTCTACTAGAAGTTGCTGTCTCTGTGTATCTAGTCTAAACGTCTGATGACCCGACCTGAAGACAATGCTGCAGTCACTGCTGCCATCTGCTGCTTATTGCAAAATCAACATTTAAACATCAAAGAGATTACCCATCTGAAGCTCACAGTTCAAATTCCAGGTTTCACAAATCCTAATGAAACATGTAAAAATTGCAGATTTAAACTGGGTTTTACACAAACAAACAAACAAACAAACAAACAAAAAAGTACAAAGAATTATTTGACTGAGTCCTAGGCATTACTGTTAATAATACCTGAAATATGTGGAAACAAATAGGATTGTTTGCCCAAAGCTCTTTTCCATTAAATGGTTAAGTTTATATTTAATTTATCATTTTAAGAAAGTTTCTCTTTCTTCTAAATTTATCACCATAAATATACCACCACCAGATGTAGTCATACTGCCTTCATTCTCAACTGATGCCTTCTAAATAAAAGTGATAGTGTGTAGTTGTGGGAAATGCTCCAGATTTAGGTATCCCTTAGGTTTTCATCCTCAGAGAGTTTATTTACTCATTTTGTTCCTTTTTCTCACATCTCCAGGCTGATGCCTAGTCAGCATTCTTCATTTTCTTTTGAAGTTTCAATCAAGGTATTTTTGAAAACCATCTGAAATATGTCTGATACTGGAAATGAATCGCAGACCCAAGACTATCATTAAAAAGTAATATTATAATTCAGAACACCAGAGAATCTTTGTAATAATCAGTATCTTTTCTGCAAATAAAAACAGACTTTTGAAATTGTTGTTATTGCTGTTCTGGTTAACACAGAATGAAAACAGCAACATCTGCACAAACCCTGAAGTTTCCAGGCTCTCACTCATGTTTGCTGTCATCTATAAACATGTGAAAAGGTATATGCTTTTAAAAAATTAGTGCTTACAACTACTGAAGTAATTTTTTAAAATTATCCTTGGAAGGGTAACCACCTAACTGTGAATACACACAAATCAAACAGGAGTGTTGATAGAGACTCAAGCAGATCACTTTTGCAAGTGCCTTTCCAGAAAGCTGGTAGTTCTGACATGTACATGAGTTCTGTTGGGCTGGTCTGTGGAGGGTGTATTTAGTGAACACTTTTTCCCTAAACATAGAATTATAGAATCAAAGAATGGTTTGTATTGGAAAGGACTTCCAAAGGTCACCTATTTCAGCCCCCTGCACTGAGCAGGGACATCCTCCACCAGATCATGTTGCTCAGAGCCTTGGTGAGCAGCACCTTGAAGATCACCAGGGGACTTTTAGGCTAGATGTTAGGAAGAAGTTCTTCATAGAAAGAGTGATTGGCCATTGGAGTGTGCTGCCCAGGGAGGTGGTGGAGTCACCATCATTGGAGGTGTTTAGGAAGAGACTGGATGGGGTGCTTGGTGCCATGGTTTAGTTGATTAGATAGTGTTGGGTGATAGGTTGGACTCAATGATCTCAAAGGTCTCTTCCAACCTGGTAAATTAAATTAAATTAAATTAAATTAAATTAAATTAAATTAAATTAAATTAAATTCTAGTCTAGTCTAGTCTACCTGCCTGGGCAACCTGTTCCACCACCCTCATGCTAAAGAACTTGTTCCTAACATCCAACCTAAATCTCTTCTAATTTCAAACCAGTGTGCCTCGTCCTATCACTACAGCCCTTTGTAAACAGTGCCTCTGCAGCCTTCTTCCAGACTCCCTTCAGGTAGGTCTCCTGGAGCCTTCTCTTCCACAGGCTGAACCCCAGCTCCCTCGGCCTGTTCTCACAGCAGAGGTGTTTCAGATCCCTGATCATTTTCATGGCCCTTCTCTGGACCTGCTCCATCAGGCCCAAGTCCTTTTTATGTAGAGGGCTCCAAAGCTGGATGTAGCACTTTTTGTTAAATCTTAATTAATCTACAACATGAATTCTAAAAGTCAGAGTTAACAGTGTTTCTAACAAAACATATATTGTATTAGTAAACTTTAAAGAAGAGGAGTTCCAATGCCACTCTGGATTTTGATTTGATCAATGTTGTGAATGTCGTAGCACCTGCTGCCACGTGGGGTTTAAAATAACTGCTGTAGCTTATGTGCCTAGTTCTGATGGCTGGTGAGGAGATGCACTATGGCCACTACACCTCTGAGTTAAGTTCACCGAGACACTTCAGCCACTGTTATTTTCATCTGTCTTTAATCATCAAACAGGAGTGTCTGGTGAACAATCTCTTCTATGTTAAGCATCAAGCTGGACTCTGCAAATGGTGATTGAGAACAATCTGATAGAATCCCTGGTCCTATTAAAATTTTAGCTTTAAACAGTCAAAGTTTAAACAGAATCACTGGGAAAGACCACTGTTATGAATATATGACAATTAATATGGCAAATATGAATATTAATAAAATTATTAATATAGCTTCCATGTGTGGCCAGAATATATATTTACAGTGGGAATGTACAGTATTTAGGCAATATTTAACAGTTTTAACCATTTTGAGCAAACTGGAAAAGAGAATCCCTGGCACAATATGTCGCTTGACCACAGAGGGGAGACTTGACAAGAACCATAAATACAGAGGAGGCAATGAATTATTCACACCCAGAAAGCGGGGGTGCTGCTGCTGCTGCTGTATGTTATCCATTGAGGCTTTTGGGGGAGCTCTCATGTGGCCAGCATGGCAAGAGACTGGTGCTGGTTGCCGGCAGGGAAGCCATGCAGTCTCAATGGCTGGTTTGGCTTCAGCAGGACGGTGTGTGGTACAACGCATTTCTGCAAAGGGCTCTTGCATCTTACTGGGTAAACTGAGGCATGGCATGAATTCCAATTGCAAGGCAAGTGAGGCTTGGCTTCTCAGGCTTGCAGTAAGTAGGGCTCATGACGTCTATCCCATGTCTTGGACAAGGAAACTCCAAGCAAGGCAAATCCAGGCAAGGTAAGGCAAATACAATTCTGTCTGTATTTATGACTTGCCTGAGATTCAATTGGGCCAATAGGGCAACTGAAGCCAGCAAACATTTGCCCAATGAAATGGGATTCTGTCAGGCTGTGACCATAAAAGGCAGTAACATAGGCTTGGTCTAGGAGAAGCATGGCCAGTGCGCCTGCTCTTACCCCCAAGGGAGACTTTGTTTATCAGACTTTTTGGTGCCTGTTCTTTTGTCCCTTTTCCTGTGTTACCTCAGACTCCTGCAGGAGGGAGCAGGGAGAGGGGGACCATGTCTAGACATACCAGGACCTGTCTGGGTTTGTGCTAGGCCCATTTGGCCCTATCACCACAACCATTCTGGCAAGCCAAGTTTCAGCAAATCTTTCTTTAGGAATGCAGAGAATCTTCTCAGACTCATATCATTGATTTCTGTGAAGCCTGAGCTCTCTCCAGCCCATAGAAACATGCTTGAAAACAGTGATTTCTAGTTCACACTTCAGATTAATTCCTAGTGGTTCTTGAATGCAAGTAATACCAACTCCTCTGTCTTTCTTAGCCCACCATAGATGTCCAGTTAAGTATTTTAAACTTATACATCTGAGAAAAATAAAGCATCTCCCTCCAGCCTTCAGCTTAGTCCCTGATTTTTTGATATATGATAGCTGGTCTTTGGTTTTACAAAAAAACCAAACCAAACCAAAAACCCCAAACAAAACCAAACAAACCAACCAGACCAACAAGCTAGGGATTTGATATTTTGTTTTGCTGCTTTTTTTAAAATACAAAATGGAATTTATTTATTTATTTTTCATTTTATAGCTCTTCATCTAGATCCACATAGATCTTAACTAGGGTCTTGGATTCTTTATTGAGTGCTTGTAGATTTGTATCATAGTCATTAAAATGAAGATTATGTTTTTGTTTAATTAGAAAATTTTCTGAATCCCCTAGGGATTTGTAATGGCTGACTGGTTTTAACTCTAAAGCAAATGGGTCACTGGTACTGTCTATATTTTTCTCCATAAGCAGAGGCTTCAAAAGTATAAGTGGAGTACGTCAGGGTCCTACAGCATGAATACAAATCTCATCTACTGTACTGCTGCTCACTGAAGTGATTCAGCTCTGAGAGCTGGTCAGAACCTTGCTCAGGCACAGCAGAAGGAACAAGGAATGTGTATCATCACATGGAAAATGTCTCATATAGCGTGAAAGCATAAAGAAGGTAACAAGAAGGTGTAAAGGGCAGTCACAAACCCTGCAGAAACAGGGGCAGAAGTAGAAGAACAGTATCACTCCAGGCTGTCTTCTCTAGATAAAGATGCTGCATTTGGGCAGTGCCAGTGGGTATTTGTAGCAGGTCCTCCACCTCCTCAGGTAGAGAATGAGCGCTCCTATTTGTCACTCACCACAATTTGCTGCTGCAACTCAGCAGTCATCTCTAATGTGTTATCTTTCCCTATGCAACTGGCTTAAGTATATTCAGAATTTTAAATCAGGGGTGTGGGCATGTGTGTGCGTGCATGTTTTCTGCTCCTACCTTCCCACGCAGTAAGGTGACTGATAGCACATTGCTGAATCAGAGCACACTCAAATACATCACTTCTTAGAAGTCAGGTGGCACTGGTGAAAAAACGCTGCTTCTTAGTGTTGTTACTTGGTGCTGTTATAGCAGTAGAGTTTATAAGACACGGGTTGGGGGTGGGGGGAGGTGGGGAGAAAGCCAGTGAATTATTTTCACTTGCTGCATTATCATTCATCAGTGATATCAAATACATAAAACTGAAAGCATCAGTTTAAACCTTTCATCTTTTGATGCTTTTTCCTAAATATTAAATACTTTTAAAATAAATAAATAATATGTTTTACAAATGCTATGTTTTAGAATGCTTAGAATTCTATTGTTTTATGTTGCTGTTGAGCGTTGTTTTATGTAGAATGTTTAGAATTCTATATGTTTTATGACACCAAGCTGGGGGCAGGAGTTGATCTGCTGGAGGGCAGAGAGGCTTTGCAGAGGGACCTCGACAGGCTGGACAGATGGGCAGAATCCAAAGGCATGAGATTTAACACATCCAAGTGCCGGGTTCTGCACACTGGCCACAACAACCCCATGCAGTGCTACAGGCTGGGGTCAGAGTGGCTGGAGGGTGGCCAGGCAGAGAGGGACCTGGGGGTACTGGTTAATTGTAGGCTGAACATGAGCCTGCAGTGTGACCAGGCAGCCAGGAAGGCCAGTGGCATCCTAGCCTGCATCAGGAACAGTGTGGCCAGCAGGAACAAGGAGGTCATTCTGCCCCTGTACACTGCACTGGTTAGGCCACACCTCGAGTACTGTGTCCAGTGGCCCCTCAGTTTGGGAAGGATGTTGACTTGCTGGAGCGTGTCCAGAGAAGGGCAACAAAGCTGGTGAGGGGTTTGGAGCACAAGCCCTATGAGGAGAGACTGAGTGAGCTGTGATTGCTTAGCCTGGACAGGAGGAGACTCAGGGGTGACCTTATTGCTCTCTACAACTACCTGAAGAGAGGTTGTAGACAGGCAGAGGTTGGTCTCTTCTCCCAGACAACCATCACCAGAACAAGAGGACACAGTCTCAGGCTGTGCCAGGGGAGGCTTAGGCTGGAGGTTAGGGGGAAGTTTTATACAGAGAGAGTGATTGCCCATTGGAATGGGCTGCCCGGGGAGGTGGTGGAGTCACCGTCACTGGAGGTATTCAGGAGGAGACTTGATGGGGTGCTTGGTTGCATGGTTTAGTTGATTAAGTGGTGTTGGATGATAGGTTGGACACGATGATCATGAAGGTCTCTTCCAACCTGGTCTATTCTATTCTATTCTATTCTATTCTATTCTATTCTATTCTATTCTATTCTATTCTATTCTATTCTATTCTATTCTATATACTTTGCCTTTCTTCTATTTGTAACACACAAAAGGATTTGTCCATAAAAAGAATTTCAAGGGAACTTGGTGATACAATGAAACATTTAGACTGGATTTTAGGAACAGGTTCTTTACTACCAGGGTGGTGGAACACTGCAAGTGGTGGCCCAACAGGAGGTGGTTGGGGCCCTATCTGTGGAGATATTCAAGGTGAGGCTCAACAGGGCTCTGGGCAGCCTGATCTACTTGAGGACACCCCTGCTTGCTGCAGAGGGTGTTACACTAGATAGATTTGGAGGTCCCTTCCAACCCAGACCATTCTATGATTTCATGATTCTGTAATTCTACTACTCTATGATTTTCCCCATGGCTATCAAAATTCTTAGCACTGTTACATTGATCCTTCATTTACACTACAATCAAATATTTAGTTTCCATTTCTCTCAGCTCTGTTGTTGACCTATATATTAAGAACTACTTAATTATTTAACTGATTATATTATGTGATTAAACCTTGGCTTTGAGATCTTATTCTAACTGCTAATACTGCCTTTTGGAGTTTCTATGGCACATTTGACGGCATGTTATTTTACTGTGTCATGAAGCATTTACTCTTTATGTTGATCACACCAAGATGTAGAAACTAAGGCTAATAATAGTAACAAATCTGATTTCAACCTCAATGACACTTTTGAGAAGACTGACAGTATCAAAACATAGTCTGTAAAACTATGTTGAACCTGAAGATTTTAGTAAGCATCATAGTAGGATCTTACTCCAAACACAAACTTTTACTCAAGAAAATCTTGCCTTATGTAAGTTTTAAGCATTTTTTTAAATTATTACAACAAGCTTTTAATGAATTTAGGCTATTATTTTTTCTTAGCACATTGATATACAAGCACAGACTTATTTTTATATTCTCCTGTAAACCTCTACGAAAATGTTGATGCATTACCCCAGATACTGCTCTTTCATGTTTCTTGCACTCTCATCTCTAAGAAAAAGTCTCAGCAATTCTGCAGTTAATTTCTTCTTGGAAATACTACTTCCAGAATTGTCAGTATTTGATCTTTTAAAAGTATTTTGTTCTAAAACAGCATTTGAAACCTAAAATTGTTCAAAGATTTTTTTTTTTTTTTGTATGTTTCTGGGCTTTGGGAGTGTGTGCTCTGCGTGTTTTATGTCAAATTAGTGCACCACATAATTTGAAATATACTAACAATAATTGAAAGCACATACTGTTGCTTATCAGAGAAATCCTGGCCCTTCAGCAAAATAACTCAAAAAGAGATTCATTTCAGGTAGCTTCAGATGTTACCCCAAGGCCCTGAACAGCTCAGATGAGTGTGATTCTATGAGTGGTAAGCAAACAAAGTCTAGAGCTCTAGATTGTTTTCCTAAAGCAACACTGTATACAACACATAGTATCAATTAGTCTGTCTACACAAAGGATTTCAGGCTATTCTTGGGATTTATTTTTATTAAAGCACATCACTCTTGTCTCCTTACCAGGAATTACCATTGCTCCTAAAGTGGCAGTGTTCTCTTGGCTTGCAATTTTGCAATGATAGTTAAGAGTTACAAAGTGGAATTTATCTTACCTAAATTTAAATGCCTACAATGCAGGCCTCTAAGGCTGTGTTTTTCTTCTATGCCTGAATGCAGAGTTTATCTAAGCTAAAGAGGTAGGAGGCATGGAATGATCTATGTGATAATTCTCTTTCTGTGTTATACACCAGAACTAGAAAGAAAAAACTCTGTGGGGAAACAACACAGAAACCACCCATATCAACTGAAGAAAGAACTGCATCCTTCTATCTATAGTACAATAATGAAGAGAAGAAAAATAATACAAAACTCTGCTGCGCCCTGAAGCCATGCTAGATGCGATTGAATACAGGCTGTGGTACTAACAAACTGAGCCTTGGCTTTCAAGTAGCTAATTTTTTTGGGTTTTTTTTTTCCCCTCTATCTCCTGAATCCCTAGACTGAAGCAAAAAGTGAGACCCCCCCAGGTTATAAAAGCTTCTCCAAATCCTCAAAGCCATTGATGAAAATGAGCCTGTTATTACCATTGTCAATTAGAGCAGAGACTGCAAGGAGCTCTGAGCAATTACTCAAATGTGTTCAGCCCAAATCTCCTTCAAAGACAACATTCAAGCTTCAGGAACTCGCCATCAGCATGAATGCTTACTGCTCTTCAGTTGGAGTTTTCTTTCAGATCTCCTCTCTTTAGACTCAAAAAAATTATTCCAGGTTTTATTAATCTGATTTTCATAAGGAAGCACCAAAGTGACATTTTGAGAAAGTTGTGGCAACTTGAGACCTTTGGAAGGAGACTTATGGCTTTCCTGGGCCTCAGCAACTTCACCTGTGAAATAACGAATCAGCAATTCCCTACTTTCTGTACACTGCATATATGAAAAAGCTTGCAAATTTTTATAATAATCTTAATTTTTCTTGGTAATTATGAAATGTAACTAGCTGAAAAGTAGGCAATTCTCACTAGGATGTAAACATTCCTTACCCTGCTTTCAAATAGTCTGTTTCATGAGCATAACAAAGTCTAAATTTATCCAATTTTAATTCCTCTGTATTTTGAAATACCAGTCATGGAAAACCAAGTTTGAGTTAGATATGGAAATAGTGATTGGATATACATGCCCAGTCCCCATTCTCTAAGACTGCTATCTCCACAATGGCTGTTTTTCAGGAAAGAGTTTAAAATACATGTCTTCTTTCCTGTTTTGTATTTATTGCATTCCTTTCTTATACTCTTCATAGAAAATAATTAGTGTTTAATTCATATTTGGAGTAGGACGTTAAATCTTTTTGTGATAAGCGTACTCTGTCATTTTCCATTGCTGAATGAGAGATTTTGGGGTCATTATAGCTCCTACTTGTGGAATTAGCAGGGAATGTTTGTACAAAATCATATGTGAATCCCTTAAATCCTCAGTTTAATAGAATTTTTCATGTCTGTATGGTGAATTATCAGCCTGAATTATCAACCAAAACCAGAACTGTTCTTCATTCTTAAGCACTTGCATGGGCAATAGGGAGGGTTAAATAATATTGGCCTACATGATTCAGGCAGCAGATAGTCCTTCTCATGATTGTGTGCTACATCATTAATTTATATATTTTTGCCTTTTGACCAGAAAGCATAAAGGCAATTAATAACTTTAAAATTGGAAAATATTTCTGTCTTGCAGCTGGCAAAGCAATTTAGCAAACAAGCTTTGCAGCTCTTTGATGTGAAATATTTATATTGTTCAAGAGTGAATTTCACCCAAGAGCAGTGAGAGTGCACTGCTGCCAAACAAAGGATGCTGCTCACTTTCTTTGTACAGAAGCACTTAATCTGACAAGTACAAAGCCCTCTGATGATTAATATATGTAAAATGTGATGTACATTGGTGACTCTGACATCTGTGAAGCCAAAGGCACTGTACTTCTCTTTCAGAATTTAAAAAAAAAGAAGTGATAATACAAGGATTTAATTTCTTGCTGGTACATTAATTCTGGAGTCAGAGATAGTAGTTTAGTTTGGAAGAGACATCTGTAGGTCATCTAGTAAAAGTCTCTACCCATGCTCAAAGAAGTCCAGATGTATCATGCTGCTCAAAGACTTGTTTAGACTTTTTAAGATGTTTTAAATATTTCCAAGGACAGAGATTCCAAAAATCCTGTGAGTAGCCCATTCCAATGTTTGATTATCCCCACTATTTTGCCTTTGGTTTTGTTTGTTTGAAATAGATACTTAGAATTTTTTGTTTTATAACATGTCCATTGACTTCATCATGTTGGTAGTCATACACTGTCTTTGCTCAAATATATATGAGAGCAGGTCCAGAGGAGGGCCACAAACATGATTAGAGGGGTAGATCAACTTTCCTACGAGGAAAGGTTGAGAGACTTGGGAGATTGTTCAGCCAGGAGAATAAAAGGCTCCAGGGAGACCTTACTGCAGCCTTTCCATACTTAAAGGGGAAATACAAGAAAGACAAGGACAGACTTTTTCAATTGGGCCTGTAGCGATAGCACAAGGGCTAATGGTTTTAAACTAAGAGTATCAGGAATTTTTTTTTACATTAAGGCAGGTGAAATGCTGGCATGAGTTGCCTGGGGAGGTGATAAATGCCCCACCTCTGGAAACATTCAAGGTCAGGTTGGATGGGACTCTGAGCAGCCTGATCTAACTTAAGATCTTCTGCTTACTGCAAGGGAGTTGGACCACATGATCTTTAAATATCCTTTCCAATCCAGATGATTCTTTGATTCTGTGGTTCAGTAATTCTATGATACTGCTAAAAGTATGATGTTGAAGATATTTGCTGCAATGTTCTTGCTAGAGTCTGAGAACTTGGCCTCCTGAGGAAGCAGAAGATTAAAGAATTCACAGAATTGTGGCAACCTGGACACTATTTTGCATGTGGGATAGCTGAGAGGTCCCAAAGTACACAGGGATTTATGGACAGGAAAAATGAGTGGAGTCTTGTGTTTCTGGAGGCAATTTAACAATTTAAAAGTATAAATTCTTATGTCCAGACATGAAAATTTGTAGTAATAAATGCAAAACCAAACGGTGTTGAGATGCTATATGTATAAAAACTATGAGAAGAGAGGGTCTGAGAACAAAGTTCTGCAGGGAGAGTACATTGAAAAATGCACAGAATAGAGAATGAGATGTCCCTGATATATGAATTCGTGGGAAGAGATAGGAGTAAGTGATATTATATATTTTTTAATTATTTTCTAAAAATTATTAATTTTTTATTGTATTTAAAAGATTTTTTAAAAATTGTTATTGTTTTTGTTTTGAGTATGGGTTTCATTTTTATTTTAAAAAGCCCTAGGAATAGCTATTTCAGCAATTCTAGATATGTGGAATCAGTGTCCGTGGCACGTAGCTGCGGTGCTGGGCGGTGATGCACGGGGGCAGTGCAGCCCCTTGGTTGCCGCCATTTTGAAGCGTGAAGCTGCCTCACGCTGCAAATTGAGTAACTATTTAGCGTCTCGCTTCAGTATCTGAGAACTGAGGAACCCATCCTCAGAGCCAGCATGCTAAGTGGAACCTCTGTGTAAATTTTTTCTTTTAGTGACTTCTCTCTCTAAGAGCTGCAATTTCAGCCTATATCTAAAAAATATTCCATGACATGCCCAATTCCCCGTTTCACATTGTATACCACTAACGACAGCTAGCTTAAACCCTACAGCAGCACTGTGAGACGATATTTTATGCATACTCTGCACTTTGCTGAGTGCTTTGTTTGACTAAACACTTTTTTTGTTGTTAAACAGTGTTAATTATTTAAAAAGAAGTATATTATTTAATAATTATTTCTGTGCTTGAAGAGATTCTGGGATCTTCTTTCTGCAAACTAGTTTCCTGGAGCTAGTTTCAGATAAATCTACAGCTTCCATGGCAATTAATTCCAGACAGATTTCTGCTCCTTGAATCTTTCATCACTTCAAAAATGCTTTCTAACCATTTCCAGAGAGCAAGCGTGCTGGGCAGGATCTTCCTTGTTAAAACAATAAAAGGATGCTGAGAAGTGGGGTGAAGAGCTGGTTGTAGCCATGAACTATTTTTTTCAGAGAGGAACCCAAAGCACCTTGGCAAACATATCTTTGGGATTGAGCATTGAGAACACTAGAGTTTGACTCCTCATGGATGTTTAGTAGAAGTCAGTCTGTGTCACTGTTATAGAAATAGGCTAATGTGAAAAGGGGCAACCCTCTTCCTGGGGCATTCTCTGAGTTTTTGCCTGTTTCTTTAAGCAAAGGGCATCAACTAGATAAAAAAATAATCTGGCTATATGTTCTAGGTGCAAAACTCAAACATCAAGTCATCCTACTTGGAGACTATGCATTTTTTATATATCATAATATAATAAATATAGATCTAGACATGGCTCAGAAATGCAAGTTCTATGGGGAAAATTTCATTAATGTTCTATAAGTCAGGTACAATTCAATAATGTAAAAATGATTCCTGAAAGAAACTGATTTATTGCTTATAATAAGGGCTAGAAGGTATTGTTCCTAGAAACCTTTCTGCTGGAGGAAAGAACCAGAAAATCCTTATAGAGTTTATTAGATGTTTCCTTATTTTGCCTTCATCAGGAATTTAAAAGGGTACAGACTTATGCTACCTTTTCAATTCATCTTTCCTTCATACTGGAGATATAAAACCCTGTACATTCCTAGGTCCTGGCTTATGCACATTTATGTGTGGTCTATATAGGTTGCTGGCAATGAATCTATGTGATGATGTCAACAAGCTATCAAGTTCTGACTTGTTTGAAGCAAAGTTTTGATGAACTAACCATTCCTTATTTCAAAATGAAATGAGGGACATCAGTGATATACTGGGAGAGCCAAGAAAATGCTTAGGGGCTCAAACACCTCTCCTTCAATTGCAGGCTGAGAGAGCTGGGATTGTTCAGCCTGGAGAAGAGTAGGCTCCACCTGATAGTGGCCTCCCAGTACCTGAAGGCTGCAGAGGACTGTTTCCAAAGGCCTGCAGTGATAGGATGAGGGACAATGGTTTGAAAATGAAAGGATTTAGATTGGAAGTTAGGAATAAGTTCTTTACAATGAGGGTGGTGAAATGTTGTAACAAGTTGCCCATAGAGATAGTTCACAGGATCACAGGATATTAGAGGTTGGAAGGGACCTCTGGAGATCTCCAACTCCAATCCCCCTGCCAGAGCAGGACCATAGAATCTAGCACAGATCACACAGGAACACATCCAGACAGGTCTTGAGAGTCTTCAGAGGAGACTCCACAACCTACCTGGGGAGCTTGTTTCAGTGCTCTGAGACCCTTACAGTAATGAAGTTCTTCCTTATGTTGAGGTGGAACTTTCTGTATTGTAGTTTGTATACATTGTCCCTTGTCCTGTCACAGGGTGCAAGTGAGAAGAGGCTGTCTCTTTGTTCTTGACACCTAGCCCTTATATATTAATATACATTTATTAGATCCCCTCTCAGTCTTCTCATCTCCAGACTAAACAGCCCCAGGCAGGTCTATCAGTTTTTCTTCACAAAGCACATGCTCCAGTCCCTTAATCATCCTTGTAGCCCTCCATTAGACTCTCGAGCCCAGAACTGAATGCAATATTCTAGGTGGGGCAGTGTAGAGGTGGAGGAGAACCTCCCTTGATCTGCTGGACACACTCTTAATATACCCCAGGATACCAATGGCCTTCTTGGGCACAAAGGCACATTGCTGTCCCACAGGTAACTTGTTCAACAGGACTCCCTGGTCCTTCTCCACAGGACTGCTCTATACCAGATCACCTCCTAACCTGTACTGGTGCAGCTTATCATTACTTCCTGGGTGCAGGACTGTGCATTTATCTTTGTTGAACCTCATTATGTTCCTATCTGCCCAGCTCTCCAGTCTGTCCAAGTCTTGCTGAATGGCCTCACAGTCTTCAGGTGTATCAGCCAAGCCTCCCAGTTTGGTATCATCAGCAAACTTGCTGAGCAGACACTCCATCCCCTCATCAATGTCATTGATGAAGATGTTGAACAGGACCAGACCCAGTACTGATCCCTGGGCAACTCCACTAGTTACAGCTCTCCAGCTGGACTTGGCAGCATTGATCATCATTCTTTGCACTCTACTGTGTAACCAGTTCCTAATCTATCTCACTGTCTGTTCTTCTATCCCACACTTTCTGAGCTTGCTCACAAGGATGTTATGAGAGAGAGTGCCAAAAGCCTTGCTAAGGTCAAGGTAGACTACATCCACTGGTCTCCCTGCATCTACCCATTCAGTTACAACATCATAGAATGCTATCAGATTAGTCAATCATGATTTCCCCTTGGTAAATCCATGCTGACTGCTCCTGATCCTCTTCTCTTCCAAGTGCCTAGAGATGACCTCCAGAATGAGCTGCTCCATCATTTTTCCAGGGATGGAGGTGAGGTTCACTGGTCTGTAGTTTCCTGGAATTTCTCTCTTGCCCTTTTTGAAGGCTGGAGTGATGTTTGCTTTCCTCCACCTCTCCTGTCTTGCCAGGATTTTGGCCAAATACAGGAGAGGAGTAGAGCGACAGTATCAGCCAGCTCTCTCAACACTTTTGGGTGCATCTCATTAGGGCCCCTCCCCCACCCTGGAGATATTCAAGGTGAGGCTTACCAAGCATCTGAGCAACCTGATCCAGTGGAGGATATCCCTGCTCAGTGCAGAGGGGTTGGACTAAAAGACCTTTGGTGGTCCCTCCCAACTCAAACCATTCTATGATTCTAATGCTGAAACGCAGCAGCTGAATATGAGCAGTGTATACAGCATTACACTGACAGCATTGTGGTCAACAACATGGGAAATTTGAATCACCAAAATATACTTTCATGGTAATTGCAGAAAAGAAACCAAACCAGATATTTTAAATGTTTATTTGTCAGACTGGGATAACAGCCTTTATACAGCACAATTTGCATAAGTTCTCAAGATACATCCTGTATACAATCACAAAACCATGACATGGATTTATACATAAAGTGAAAACTGAGACAGATTTAGAAGCATTTTTTAATACAATTCTCATACTGTTTTGTGTTTTTTTTCCAGTTTTTACAGCTTTTAGAAGAAGTCTTCATTTTTTATTTTTTTTCCCTGATGAATCTGGAAGCAAAATTGAAATTAAAAGAAATTCAAACCAAAATGAATATCAACAAACCACCATCTATGCATGCAACATTCACTGTGGAAACATTACATTTCTCCAAGGACTAAACTTTTTTTGTGTGTGTTGTTGTTTTTTTGTGGGATTTTTTGGTGTTTTTGCAGTTTTTAAAACATTGGGTATGCTGCACACGTTGTCTGTAGCATGACAGAACACACGCTAGTCAGCCATTGTTGAGCACCTGAGCACATCACTGAACATTTATAAGATACAATCAAATAAGGACACATTCACATGCTTGGATGTCAGATGGAGTCAATAATTTAAACTCAGTTTGCTTTACAAAAATGTATGCTTATTTACAGGGTAACAAATTAAGAAAACGGCTTTTGCTCAAATTCTCTATTTTGAGTTATGGATATCTATATATAACTTTTGAGCTCATCAATATATTTGCTTCTTTTTTTTTTTTTTTTTCCCCAAATAATAAAATGAAACATATAGAAAATATTAAAATGCTTCTTATGATTTAAAGAGAGAGTATCCGGTTTTATTTATTCCTTCTATTTTCCTTCTAAAGGCAACATGTATTCATAAATATCAACTGACCCCACACGCCAGGTATATCAAAAATTCATAGGGCATGTAGGACTAGGGTTTAAATATAATGTGGGTGGAAACTTAGACTAAATTTCCTCTCCGTTTCATTACCTTTATAAGTTACACTCACACTAATGCAAATCTTCTCTGCTATTCACATAGGTATGTACATATCTAGATATATACTCAAATAATGAAATCTGTGACATTCAGCATTGTAGCAATGAAAATAAAGTACTTAAAAATAGTGTCAGTTATGATTCAAATAAAAATTTTTAAAAATACTATTAACATCTTTAGGATATCTCCATGAAACTAAATCCTAATTAAATATTATTTATTGGGCACACACTAGCTTACAATATAATAGGTGTCTTCTTTTTCTTCATCATCATCCTCAAATTAATAATCAATATTAGCTGGTTACCAGCTACCATATCCCACAGCCTAACCGTGTGAAAACCCAGCACCCAGAAAAATAACTTGAATATTTCCTAGGTCTTGATTTAAAGCCAGTTTAAGTCAAGAGATTGGTTTTTACTGACTTCCTCTGGTTTGGGTTTTTTTTTTTTTCCACCCAGGATACATGTAATGTGAAAACATGGGTATTATTAAAGAAGCATCACTCATTGCTGCTGGATACTATCCCTTTAAAGGGTAATGATAAAGAACTAGCTTGACATTTATCATAGAAACTCTCATGTCTATTTTTAACCTGGAAAAAAAAAGGCTGTTTTCTACTCACTGTATGCATAATAATAATAATAATAATAATAATAATAATAATAATAATAATAATAATGGCAATGCTAGAAATCCCTGTCATTTGTAAACCTACACACTGTGCTTTTGCTCATTTTCAGCTTGTTTCCACTATACAAGACCTTGAACACAGAAGCAGCTTCAATCTCTGTTGATTCAGCAGATTTATGAATGAAAAAATAACAAAACCCAGAAATTATAAAAGTTGTTGCCACATCTAAGCACTTTTGGCCACATAAAAGGAACAAATATTAATGAGACAAAAGTGAAAATAACACATATGTTGAGTTATATACAAAAGGAGTAAAAAAAAACCCCACAACTAATAGTCCGTATTTGTTTAAAAAAAAATAAAAATGTCAGAAGTAAGCTTTTCCTGAAATTATTAATAAAACAAGAAAAACAAGCAAACCAAAACGAGCAAAAAAAGAGAAAAACAAAAAGATGAATCTATGTTGCATAGAGTAATTCCAGTACAACCTAGAAATTTGATCAAAAAGGAACTTGGCACACTTTGAAAGCATCCTTTGAGCTCTGAATGATGCTGCCTCAGAAAAGAGAGTGTGTGGGCCCAGGTCTGTCATTAGCCCATCCCAAGTGACACAAAAGGAGTGCTGTCCTTGCTGCAGCTGACCAAGGCAGTACCATGTTCCTGACAAACTCCACTCTTTCCATTATATGGTAGGAGCCCAGAACTGCCATTTTGACACGCATAAACATTTTGTGTGTTGTTCAGAGAATCAAAGATGCTTGAATTAAACTATTTGCTGACAGATGATTAACCCACAAAGGTAGCTGTTCCATACAGTCACAGCTATACCACCCAAACCAACTATTTTATGAAAACATTGGCCACATTTGTACGTGTGGGAAAGTAAAGCACACCTGTCTGCTTTCTCAGTTAAGAGTGATGATTACAGGCTTCCCAGTAAGGCAGCCAGATACTGCTTGTTTCTGTTGGAAATCTCCATAGCAACAACCAGAGTGACTTGCTGTTTTTATAACAAATCATACCAAGAGCGAAATTGCCATCAGTTTGCACAAAATTGCACACCTCATGGCTTGTACTTCACACAGTACTTGAAACTGGACTTACTTTGTTTTTGTTATTGTTTTTTGAGTTTTTGGTCTTTTATAAATGAAAGAATGTATTATAGCAATCAGAAATGCAAAATAACCCACTAAAAGAGTAACACAAGTATATCCACAGACGTTTTTTTGGTTCAGCTGGGGACTTTCTCTTTGAAATGTTTGTCTTCTTACGAAAACATATACAACATCAAAATGTAGAAGAGGTTTACAATAACTCCAGTGGAATGTTTTTAAAATATATGAGAGGTAGGATATACATATATTTGTGAAAGCATGAAATTTGACATTAAAGCACATAACCTACTTCCACTGTCAGTGATGTTGTGTTTTTAAGATAGCTAGTAAGATTGTGATAAGATTGCTCTGCTTCCAAGTTAAGCAGGCTAACAGAAGGTTACTCATAACAGGAATTTCCTTGGTGCATGTAGCATATATTCTGTGTTTTTTCTCATATTCTTTTTCTGTTTTCTTATTTTGACGAAGATAACTCTAAACCTGCATGTGAAAGTGTCACCAGATTAAATAGTGTAGCTTTTCCACGGTCTGCCTAGATTCTAAACCGAGCCTTACTTTTCATTTTTTTAAGCACATAGTGTTTTCTGGAATAGTATTTTCAGTTGCTGTTGCACAACCTGTGGAAGTATACTACAAATATTCAGAAAATATAAGAAGATGTCTATTAAATAACCTGTGAAAGTCCTTACTGGGTAAGAAAAATAAATTTCTGAAGTGCTGAAGCTTGGTAATTATCTTTCTTTAGATATGTAATGGTCATGAGGTAATATTTCCAGGGAAACTACTTTTTAATGAAGCAGCGAAATATTGAATGACTTCTGAGTAACATGGGAGTTAGTACCACAATGACTCTTGTGTTTTTCTTTTAAAGGACCTGCTCTAACTTTAGGAACAGGAGACAAAACTCTTCCTTTTTCTTCAAAAATGGTATGGTGGAAAATACAACCATCCTAAGCTATCCTAGGCAGTAGTTTCTTCCCAAGTGAGTTAATTGACCATCTTCAAGCTCCTGAAAGTGTGACTTTAAAAGCACGGCAATGCTGACACAGTCTTAAATGTTACCATTTGTATTGCTATTTACGTCTTTCCTAACTGAGAAGCCTCACTGTTAAGTGGATTATGCTCAGACTTAAGACAGATAGAAGACAGTTATAATTCACTGTAATGTGACAGCATCCAGGGAGTAACTGCCCTACTATCCCTTCCCCTTGGGTTTCAAGCATGTCACTGGTATTAATACAGAGCCCTGCACCCAGCAGATTGGTGTTAGCATGGTGGGTCTGCGGCTCCAGAGTGCCCACAAAATAGCGTACAATTCCTCATCTCTGTACAGTTTTAGAATAAGACTGGTTGCTGAAAAATGTAAGGGCTAGATGAAATGGTTATGTTAGTCCCAGTGCTTAAACCTCTTAAATTCCAAACTTTTTAAAAAGTTCCTAGTTCAAAGAATTTTAAAGTTTTAATTCAAAGGGTAAGATGAAGTACAGTGTCACTGATGTCAAAACACCATTTTTTCTTTCCGATGTGGTGCAGCTTACATCCTGTCCTTTCTCTTTAAAGCCACATCCCAAATTACAGACCATTAATACAGTTTTATCCATTACATCCTAGGACAGTGCTGTATATCAATTGTTAGCAGACAGAAACAAATGAAACAATCAGATCTGATTCTCCACAGCATAGCTTTTAAAGGGAAAATAAAGAAGGGGAAAAGTAATATGAAGTAACTTTACTGCTCTTGCAAACACCTTGCAGTTTGTATCAGGTGGCATAGTCTCACTACAGCACACTGTCAGAGATCCTAAGGTGCAGAGGAACATGTTTTGCACTTCTGATTAGTGCTATTTGGAAAGTCATTCACCCTAGGTGTTTTTGCATAAAATGATCTCTTTCTGGTTGCATAGAAAACCAGAATTCTCTTTCCATCACATTACCTCCAGCTGCAGCTGAACTCTGCCTTAACATCTGCCTTCCAGCCTTCATTATTTCCTTTCCAGTTACTTTCTTCACAAAGAGTCCAACATCTTGGAGCCCTCGTATCAGTCTTCATTTCAAACAGCCTCACTTTAAATTCTGGGCCCAGGTTTGCTTTCACTTTGCTGTCTTTTGCAGCAAAAAAAGTGTACTAGCCCTCATTTGAGTGTGCTATGTAGCCCAGAGACTGCTTTTTTTTTTTTTTTTTTTTTTTTTTCTACTTTGTATTCTGAAAGACTAGCTAAACACAATGATATCAAACTATAGTCTTGGGGTGGTGCTGTTTGTAGCAGACTCTGAAGGTGTTGTGCCCTAAGCGGACAGCTCCGCTCAGTGTGTTTGTGTGGAGCTGACCAACAGTTTGTGCCAGTTTACTATTCTTTTCCTTAGATCCACTTTGTCAAGCCAGATATAAGCTTCCCCAATCAGTGTCTTTTTCATAAATTTCCCTCCATTGGAGACAAGCAGAATCTGGAAAAACAATAATAATAGTAATAATAGCAACAACAACAATACAAAATGATAACTACCAACATATATACTGCATTTACTAGTAAACATGAGATTCAGAAATGTTGCACTCTGAATAAATATCCACAGAAAAGAAAGAAAACAGTGACCATAACCCTTATAAAGTCATATAAAGTCATCTTTCCAACAGAAAGAAAGATCTGTGAAAACTGAACCTTCCCCCTCTTCTATTTTATTATCATGGGATGAAGCAATGAGAAAATGACAGTCTTGAACTCTAGTGAGCAATTTGTTCAACTGCTGATTACCAAGGACAAACATAAAGTCAATTTTTAAGTTACAGGGTAAAGCTTTATCCAGGTGAAGTACCAGCTCTTTTTAAGTGCATGGGAGTCAGAATGTCTACATGTAGTCTAACTCAGAGCAGATTTGTGTGTGAGAAAGTCTGGAGTTCTGGTTTATAACTTCATCAAGTGGTTGTCTAACCTAAAATGTAGAGTTGGTCTGAAATATCACTCCTTCATTGTCTCTGATGAGAGCCACAGAATTGCATCTAGAGTTAAGGCTCTTGTTTTTTCAGCCATGGCAAATGAGAAAGGCAAGGAATAGCCCTGGTACTCATGTGAGCCATGTAGGGTTGGGTGTTCAATGCTCTCCCTGTTATATCATACAGGCACAAATTTTCTTGCTAGCAGGTTCATGCGATGCAAGTAATAGACTTCTCTGAAGGACATGATTAATTTTTGTAAGCCTATAGCTTCATTCTATGTGTTTCTGGGCAAAATATGTTTGATAATATATATACTTGGAGGGCTGAGTTTATAGTTACACATTCAGATAAATCCTCAGTTATTAAGTAACTGAAGTGACAAGATGAAGGCCATCTTCCCCCTTTCCCCCCATGAATTATGTAAGCTTAAAAGAAAAAAAATGATTATGACAAATTGTATTTCCAGGATAGGATTGATAGCAGGTTGTAATATTCAGTCACCGAGCAGACCTCTGGCAATGAGCAAGTGAGGTAACAGAACACTAGGAGGCTTTTACCCTCTGTGTAAACCAGTAGGAGAGAAAATAGGGCATTTTGCTACTTAGTTTCAAAGATCTAGGCTAACAGACGAATAGCAGAACTCAAGGATTTTATACTCCACTGAGATGCTGAGAGAGACCATGAGATAGTAGAGACATAACAGAACTGTAGAAGAGCCAAAGTTTCCAGTAATCAAGAACTTAACATTTTTGAAAGTTTTCCATTCTGATTTGGGAAACAAAGTGAAAAAGGGAAACTTTACATTATGATGGATGATTATAAATAAATAAAATCAAACACAGAAATGAAGAAAATTGCAATAATTCCTTGGATGATCCTCCCATTTCCCTGGCTAATTTTGATATCAGTGTGTAAGGTTTGTACCCAGACATCTGAGACGCCTACATGCCCTTTATTAAACAGATTTGAGGAGAGTGCTGAGCTATTAGGGAATTCCCTTTTATTTCACCCATCTCTGGGGAAAAAAGCCAGACTGCCTCCACTCCTGGTGGCTTTCTAGGCCACTTGGTTGAGTGTTTCCTGTAGAAATGGACAGTTCAGAAGCTGGCAAGTCAAACCAGAACTACTGTGAAAAATGTTCTTCTGGAGTTTTCTGATTATGCTCATGTAGGACATTATGTATTTCTAATTGCAGCTTGCCAGTCAGACAGGAGCCAACTAGGGAAGGAGCCAGGATCTTAGTGCTTTCCAGAAGGGTCCCAGGTGGGTTGCCAAGGAACCGAGAAATCAGGAGAGTGAGTAAGCAAGCTGCAGGGGCTGAGGCAAGTGCCTGTCTGAAACCTGTCAAAATGTTTTCTGCAGAGTGTTTTCATTCTGACACATCAAAAGTTATTGAACAGAAAAAAAATTCTAACAAAATTTTCATCACTTCTGTGCTTGATCCTACTCTCCAGTCCTCTCAAATGGACTCCTAGCATCTGTCTTCTCCAGTTTTTCTGTCTCTCAGCCTTGTTTCTTCCCTGCTCTAGGGTTTAAATTTGAGTCTTGTTATCCTGAATAAGTTAGTCTCAGTCTCTAATCATCAGGTTTGCATTTTTCTTTTCCCAAATACTCTTAAACAGATCACCCGAGGTTTTCTTCTTTCTTCTCCTCTGTTTTCTTGGGGGTTTTTTGTTTTGTTTTGGGGTGTGTGTGTGTTTGTTTAGTTTTGGGGGGGTCGTTTGCTTTTTCTGATTTTGTTTTTGACATTTTCTTTGGTTTGGTTTATTTCTATTTTTATTTTTTCTAAATAGCTCACAGTCCTGTTTTTGTGGCTAATAATCATAGCTTTTGTTGTTGATCTTTGGAGTGCAGATCCTTGCCCTGACTTCTGCCTCCATTTGGTTCTCCTTTATCTTTTCAATGTACCTTGTATGATTACCATGTTTCATCTCTTCTTACTCCTCTCTCTGATCTTATTTGCTCCCAATTCAATTTCTGGTCTCTACATTCTAATTTTATTCTGTTTCCTTCTCCCCCAGATCTCCTTTGAGAATATGCATCTCTTTGTCCCTAAATGTTTGTCACTGAAAGTCAGCATTCAATCAATTTCATGCTTTTCCATAGCAGCAAATCCACTGGTAAAAAATTAAGAGCATATAAAAACAGATGTTCCAGGTCACACTGAAGGTTTCTCCAGCCAAATATATTAGGTAGAGTATCAGAAGAGTGCAACAATATAGTTACACTTTCCCCAAATACCAACAATGATCAGTGGACCATTGACTTCCCGATTCACAAGTGATATGATTGTATTTAACAGACTGAGGCATTTTGCCCATGAATTTATCCAATTATCCAGCTACTTTTTCCATGAAAATATTTAGCCACCACAATGTATCAAGGAAATAAATTTTACAGATCAACCTCCAAGTTGTGTGGAAACACTGTGGTTTTTTGTTTGTTTCAGATTTATTCCTTGCTACTTTTACAGCCTTCATTCTCTTAAATCTGATGTGCATCACAAGTACATAATCACAGAATTTCTGAGGAAGGGTTGCCAAGTCTCAGACTGGCTGTTCCTATGGCTACCTCCCTCAGTATCTCAGTCCTTTACAATTTGATGGCTCATTTTTCCACAAGACTCTGTAATTTCTTTTTTAGTGGTCAGCTTGCCTCTTATGTTTCCATTTTCAAACCATCACTAATTTACAGGAATTATAGCTATTAAACTTAGGCAAGATTTTATTTACCACTCTGAATATTCCAGGGTAATGTCTTTGACAGAGTCTATTGAATCCATAAGGATATTAGGACACCTTATACAGGGAAAAGAGTATCTATTTTTATTGGCCTTGTTATGTAAGCAACATTTTGACTTTAATTTTAATGATACAATCAATAAGCCACTTAGATAAACCAGTTTAATTCCATTCATCACAACGTAGGTGGCTTATTTATGTTTGCCTTACAGATTAAAAGGCATATTAAGTGGATGTTAGCATGCCCAGAAATTCCTCACTTTAGATTTAAAACATGTTTTTAACTTCAGATTAGCATGCAGATACCCCTGGGATTGTCCAGCCCTCTTCACTGAGTAGAGGAACTCTGAACAGCTGGTTTATACAAATTATCATAGCTGCATAAAGAAGTAAATCTAACCAAATGATCAAATCTATCTTAACAAGTGAAACACAGGAGAGGGACTATACCTGAATCAGTTCCACACATCATTTGACATGCCACCCACTGAAAATATTGTTGTCTTCTGTACAAATGTACATGGAGAATATTTGACTTGGCATAAGCAGTAGCTCTGCAATGTCTGAGATTACGACTATCCTGTCTAATTCTAGACATCACGACAGAAGCTGAAGAATTGGGTAGAATGGTAAAATGATTAGGCATTTAGGCAACAGGACCTATCAAAGAAATTTGGTTTACATAGCCTGGAAAAATGGAAAGGAGAGATGATAACCTTTCACTGTGCAAACTTTTTCTTTTTCTTCCATAAAAAGAAAGCAGATCACTCTTCCTTTGCTCTTTCTGAGAATATTTAAGGACAAGTGAACTTAATTTTAAAATACGGCATATTTACATCAGATATTACACTAAGCTTTCTAAATACATAGAAAAGCATTTTTGTAAGACTTTCTGCTCTAGGATGCTTCAAGAATGGATCAAGCCTATAACTTTCAGGCCTGGTCTATAAACAACTTTCCTTAAGGTGGAGTGATGGATTAAACTGTCTTTTAAAGTCTCCTCCAGCCTGATATTTCCATTATTATGCAACTGCTTTATTTCCTTTGTAATTTTCTGTTTTTCAGCAAACAAGTGGGGTAGAAGGTTGATTTCAGGTGCCCTTAACAGGATAGACAACATCCAAAATGAGGTTTTAATAAAATGAGAAATTACCTGGAGAGAATGTCCGGCAGGACTCAAGCTAAATCTAAATGTCTCATTGAACGAAGGCTCTCGGTCATGCCTGCATACCCTAGTTTTCTTCTTAATTACTCTTTTTTGGGTAGAGATGTTGACAACGTAGAGCTTCACATACAGGTCTGGGGAAGAACAATTCAGTGTGTTAAATACAGTAGCTTAAATAGTCATTGTTAATGATTTTAACGGGGAAACTGTCATGAGCATGGTAATTTGCCGAGCCGTACTCTGTTCTCCTTAACACTTAACCCAAGAGAATTTTTGTTTAGAATATTGTCATTAAAACAATAAATACATTGATGTCTTTATGTGTGTGTGAAAACATTGTTAGCATGAGGTTTTAATTTTTATAATACTTTTCCACCAAATAGAATTTTTCACCAGATAACATTGCTTTTTGTTAACCAAGGGAGCTCTAATTTTTATTTACATTTTAAAAGGATTAACTTTAGCAATCAAAAACAAATTAACTCTGCAGGTTAATTTTCTTCTACAAAATATTTTTACTTTCATTAAAGTTGCTAATAGGGGAAAAAAGAACTTCCAAGAGTCCTACAGAATATGTCATTCTGGTCCAGATGCAATTTTTTTCCCATTGCGGTAATGGTGTTAAATGATTTCAGATACATCCTACTTAATGTCTTGAAGCTGGTTTCTCTGCAATACCTGGTAGATGATCTGGAGATTTAAACTTGTATGTGATATTTCTGCACTGAAGAATTTCTACTACCAGCTGTTCTCCATCTGTCTTCATTTCCTTCTTTAAAGCAATTTTGATTTCACCCATAACTTGTGTTTTACCTGGAAAAGTAGAAAAGCAACCTTCATTAATGTAGGTAGTTGTACAAAGGGATAAGGTCTCACCTCAGCTTTTTCTCCAGACTAAACAATCCCACTTCCCTTAGCTGCTTCTCACCACACCTGTTCTCCAGACTTCACGAATTTCATTGCACTTCTCTGGACCTGCTCCAAGGCCTCAATGTCTTTCTTGTAATGATAGGGATAGCACCTCCTTAAATATATATCTTAGGATGGACAAACGCCTTTGTGAAGTTGCCTCCCTTTTTTTGTTGTTGTTAGGTTGGTTGGTTGTTTTTCGTTGGTGGTGGGTGGGGGCTGTGGGGTGTTTTTTTGGGGTGTGGTTTTTGTTTGTTTGTTTGTTTATGTTTCCAGTGAGAGTTGAGAAGCAAGATGATGGCTTTGATTTAGAAATTGGTTTTTTAGAAAGTGAAATTAGGATAGAAAATGCAGACCCACAGCTTTACCATTTTCCATAGCTTCAATGAGAGAAAGATGAAATGATGGCTAAAATTATTTTTGCTATTTTAATTCAAAGATCGCTTCAGCCTGGATCTAAAAGAGGGAACTACACAGCCTCACATCTCAGAAGGCAAAAACTCTCTTCAACCACCTTTGCTGCCTTTCACCCTCAGCATAAATCACTGCCTGAGCCTAAATATACATTCACAGGCTGCTTCTCACAATTTTAGTATCTTACATAAGGAGACATATCAGACACTGCAGATTCAGCTGTATAAAAGACAGCTTGCCACAGCACATCTGAAATTTTGATAACAAAAGGCACATTTTGCCCAGGCTTTTTGGATGGACAAAAGTTCATGCAGGGATAGAATAACACTATTTAATGTCGTACATATAGAGCAGGCTGAACATTGATTATTTAAAGCCTATACAATTGCAGTGTGTTGCTAAAGGGACAAAAATTCTCTATTTGATATAACCACAGCTGAGTAAAATATTTTGCACAATACTATAATGATCATTCTGTAATACAGCACAAATATTCTGTTAAAGTAGGACAAATTAGTCTGCAAGCTCTTTTTCTGTGTCAGTATGAGAAGATAAGATGGGTTTTACCTACACAAAAGCAGGGAGGGTTTTTCCTAGATTTTATTTAGGTTCTCATTTATATGATGATATATTTTAACCTACTTTCCCTCTACTATTGCTTTTTTTTTTTTTGGGGGGGGGTGTTGTTTGTTTGAATATGCATATTCTGGAGAATTTGACAATACAGTCTGATATAACAAAATTCCTTCTGAGTAACTTCATTTTCTGTGCCAAAATAATGAAACATTTACACCTTCTTACTCTGAATATATATAAATATGTGAATATCACAACAAATATATTTATTGGTTTTGTCCATTTGATGTGATGAAATTAGACATTATAGATTGAACCTCTAGAAACCCCAGCAGATGGAATAAAGTCCATTTGGCTTATACTACAATATGATGAAAATAGAATGGAAATAACATGAGTACTTTAACAAGAGTGAAATGACTCCCATGAATGGTAGCAAGAGATAACAGTTTGTCGTAAGATGTAATAATAATTAAAAAATTATTATAACTATAGTTCAGAAATACTAGGTAATGCAGTATGAGAAGGGGGAAAATTAGATTGCCAAGTAGATGTATATTATTTACTTTTGTGAATCCAAAGAGTAAATAAGGATTTGAACAGAATATTTTGTACTTAGGATGTGCAAAAATACAAAAATACAGAATCCTTGGGAAATACTGTAGGGATAACATATTTCCTAAGAGCAGCAGCTGCAAATGAATTAAATGAAACCAAAGTACTTGAGGATTGCACTTCTGAGAAGTAGCTGTTCTGTAAGGAAACCTGTTGATCACTTGAGGAGCAGACCGACATGAAAACAAAGTTTATTTGCATAATTCCTGCTAAATTTGCAGGTCAGACATAAGAAGAACTATTATGTTATATTTAAATGTAAACCAAAGACATGTTGCATTATAGGAACACCTAGGAACTTCCCTATTTACTTTGGCAGATAGCTGCTCAGGTGGTGATATCTCATTCTGCTTAGTGTTTTGGACATATGGTCTGATGAAATTAAAAAAATCAAGCCTCAGAGGTGGATGGATATAATTAGATGCAGGTCTTCAAGGAATTTATATTATTAGAAAGATAAACAGAAAATTAGCTCAAGGATGAAGTGCTGTCTTCAGGAGCAAATGTTACCTAGTTTTGCTAAGGAATGCTACAAGTTTTAAAAGTGGTAAACAAACTCAAAAAAATACTGATGTTTTCTGACTTAGTGGTGCAGACAATACAATATTTTGATATTTCCCATTTCTCATAAAACCATCCTATCACAGGGAAGTATACACAGTGAATAGAAATTGGTGTACGAACCACAATACGACGTGTTTTCTTTCCAGTTTGTATGGACAGTGGCTCAGTGCACATTTACTGTACAAACAATAAGCATTGAGCCCACACTGCTAGTGCAGTGGAACAAGCTGTTTCATTTCACAGCTTGGCCAAGTCATTTATAGCCCATAAAAAATGACTTAACACATGGTGGCATATGTAACTCTATAAAGCTTTCTTTGAGAAGGAGGTGGAAGTTGGCATTTGTATACACAAATATATTCATACGCATACTCAAGCTAGCGCAGTATGTTAACACTCTTGTGCTATAAACCTAGTAGGCACACTATCATGATAACTGAAGAGGAAATTTTTGGTAAGAACCTGCCTATTCATTCCTTACATCATGATTTTCAGATTTCCCCCTCAGATTTATACTGCAGCTCTGAGCTCTTCAGAGAAATATGCTTAAAGTCTTGCTCATCCCTCCCTGGAACTACACACTGGTGAGCACAGTCGTGTGTGCTGCACAGCCTGAGTACCAGAACAGATGCTTCTGCACTGACTCTTCATGTGAAAAACAGGTAAAATTAATCGATTTTCTTTTGCATACCTATGTTGCCTGGTACAGTGGTAGCAGCCCACTGTTGAGATGCTATTTCAATATCATTAAATAAGTATAATTACTGAAATAATTATTGCTAATAAGAATAATAAGGGTATGAGAAAGGCTGTGATAATTTTAATAAAGCATTGTGTCTCATATATGACAGAAAGCCAAATCCATCTTCCAGGACCATGAGAGTGTTTTGTGGCTGACTGTAGGGAACACAGGAAATTTTAGCACAGAAATGAGTACTTTTAACTATTACTAAACTACCTGCATTATCTGTCTAACAGAGCAATGAGGGGTGATCCTTTCCATTAATTAGGATAAACATGGAATCAGCTCAGCCAAAACTGGGAAAATGTGTTAATCCAAATTTTGCTCATGAGAGATGGATAGAAATGTTTGCAGAGTATTCTACAGTATATGCAGCATTCCCTGGAGGACTGAAGCCTGAAAACATTGTTTACAGTAATATGGAAATGGTTCCTAAAGTTGTTACTAGCTGAGAGATATCCTTTTCCTTCATCTCCTGTCAAGTCTTTCCTGCTAAATGCACTTTCTTTAAGTTTGTAACCTTCCATCAAAAATCTTTATATTCTAAAGCATCTACTTTTCATTGAAATGCATACTTCATATTTTCCCTCTTATTCAGCACTCAGCAGTACCATTATTTTTCATTTACAGTAATACTGATTCCCTCAAACTGCTATAATAGACATATCCTAAAGTTGGTATTTCATTACTCAGTTGATCTGATGTGTGTGGTTTAAGTCCACAGAGGTATATTCAAACAAGAAATATCGTATAAAACATAGAACAGAAGAAAAAGCACAAGGACAGCACAGCACTTAGGTAAATCCATTCACAGAGCTTTGTGATGAAGACTGAAATAATGGAAAGAAAAAGGGAAAGGAAAACGTGCTCCTCTTTACAGAGTTCATGAACTGCGAAAAAGATGTTAAGTAAAAGACATTACTTAAATCACTTGAAAACCAATGGTGAAGCTCCAAATGATAAATCTGTGTTCCAAGTGGCCTGAATGTCTCTACAGAAGAGGTCTCAGTCTTCTGCAGAGATGAGTATCAGAAGTCTTTCTGAGTTTCTGAACTTTCATGGGGAATGAGTGAGACGGGGAAGTCCTCTTACAAGAAAGGGATATCTGGGAATTATGGATAATGGAAGAATGTGAAAGGTTTGTAGCAGAGAAGTAAGCAGGGGGAAAAATGTAGTGCAAGACTGAAAATTTTCCATTATAATGACCTAAAACCTTTATTCAGGGCTTTTAAGAGGTAAAAAAGACCAAGTCGGAAACTAACTCCTGGAAATCTCGCATCACAAATGCTGAGGCCTCTCCTTGATGCCACACAGAACACAGGTATTCAGTTCCCTGTTCTGGGAGCTGAATCTGTCTCAAGTACAGGGTCTTGAGGCTATGGCTAGTGGTTCTTCAACTAGATTTGACAGCAATTACACCTGCCATTTTGAAATGTTTCTGATGAAAAGTTTCTCAAAACTATGTGCCCTAGAAAAGGTGAATAAGAAGTCACAGTTTTTATAAACATTTAAACATTTAAGTATGTCTGACTGCCTGAGAACTCCCCTTAAATTTTCTGAAGTCACTGAAGCCAATACCATCTATTTGTACATACAAAACAACCTAATCCTTTTGTAACTCATCAAAAATCTTTTTCAGCTTCTGGGCAGTACATAAGTAGTAGGACTTGTGTAATTAATAATGAATACAAAGAATTATCTCATAGTGAGGTAATGTTCTGACAGCTCCTGTAGATATGCTTTGTGGCAACTGTCTTTAATCCAAAATGATTTTTGTTGTTGCTGTTTGTTTGTTTGTTTTTTCTGTTTTATCCCACAGTACAGTAATACTGTTTTGAGAGTTAATACCTCACAGACATTATGCACTGAGGCTTGATTTTATCAAGAATCTCTGAGATTCAGCATTGTTCTTTTGAAGAGGAGTGTTGTAGTCTTGCTCACAATTTGTGTTTAAAAATTAAAGCTGGGCATAAGGGAATTGAAAGAAGTGGTTTGGAATTCCTCACAAATGGTAAGTGCAACATAGACTCTTTGCATAATATGAGCTAAAACTTACCTGTTGGTTTTTTAATGTAAAATACCCCAAATTTAGAAAAAAAAATTTTTAGTGCTGTACACTCAGTATAAATTTGCAATAAAATATAAAAAACATTTTAATTTTGATTATCACCCATGAATGTTTTTCCACTACTGTCTGGAACTACACATGCTTTTTAAACACTTTTAATCAATTTAGAGCAAAAAGTAAAAAGTTTGTGGTTTGTTGTGTTGTTTTGTTTTGTTTTGTTTTGTTTTGTTTTGTTTTGTTTTGTTTTCCCAACTAAGAATGAAGACAAACTTGAGGTGAGAGACCTGATAGACCTACTGAATATCTGCGTGGAATTGCCTCCAAAATATGAAACTGTACTATCCCTTAGGATAGTGTTCATGGTTTGCTGAGCTAGTGCCAGGCCATGGTTAGTTGCCACACCAGCTGACATGCTACAGCAACACCAAGCAAAACCTTCCGAAGAACAGTAAAGTATCACATGAAACTCCTGTTAAATTACCTGATCAACCTGATGGGAAGAAAAAAAATAGTTTCTATATCCATGCAGAAAAAGTCTGCGCAGGCATAATTTCTTACAGAATACCAGTCTCTCAGTTTTGTCACCTAACTAAGTCAAAAAAAGTATTAACAGCTGTAGAAAATCCTAGAAATAAGTCAGACTGCTTAATATGTGTATGAAATATTAAATGATTGAAGGCAGAAAAAAATTCATAGGATCTGTACTCATTAGTATTTGACATTATTTAGTGGTTTGAACAGCTGTTCCGAGTTTCTAACACAAGTAATTAAAGACTCAGAACATCAGTAACAGTGACAATCAAAGCCACTAAAAATCATTTCATATTATGACCTGTTTCTGGAAGGAAAATATCTTTTTCTAAAGACCTATGAGGCAATTTTTTTCAGTAGCAATGAATGTCATTTGCTCTGAATTTATCTCATTCAAATTCAGAGTAAAGTATCTGGATTCATTATGTGAAATTGACTTCTTTTTGGCCTCTCTGAGAGCACTATCGAGCTGCCTATCTGACGTAAAAAAATGCTACATATTAATACTCAAAGTTGCTCTGTCCATTTTAATGGGTTTATTGTCTGTGGCAGAGGGGCTAATTATTCCTGTAAATTGATTACCATTGTGAAACTCAGGGCTTCATGGCTGACTATCTTGAAGGTCATGTTGTCTCGGATGGGATTTCAGTACAATTTTACTCACTCACCTTCAAATTTTGACATAAAATTCACACAGTAAAACTCAGTTTAACAGATACAGCCCTCTACATTAAAGGGAATTAAGCCTGCAGTGATCATCATGTTCTCAATTAATAGAAATGGTTACCATTGTAATAATCAGTATTTCTGTCTCAGGCCCTTTGTGATAGGTATTCTCAACTCCTTACACAAACTGTTTCTTGTATAATTTTGGTATGATTCCCTGAGCAATAGTAATGCCAGTGGCAGCTAACAAAAGACAAAATGTAAAAAAGACAGTATAATTATTTTCATTTTAAAAGGAATCGAGGCTTAAAGAGCATAAAAAACCGTTTAACATTGCCCAAGGCAGCAGCAAAAATCATAATGTAATCCTGTTTACATTTTTAATCCTGAATCATGTGGAATAAGATACAGTATCATTTGTGTACCTGTGGTTTTGAAGGGTCTGTATTCTATATTTACATTAATTATTTGCACAAAATTATAAGCAATTATAAACAGTCTTCTAATCAGAAGGGTCAGGCAACTACAGCTACAGACAGTAATTTAAACTGAATTACTTTTCAAACCTATCTCCGAGAAATGCAGAGACAACATAACAAGGAGATTTCAAGATCCATGCTGAACTTCCTTTCTCCATGTGACAAACAAGCTGTAACAAAAGGAGCACTTTTTTACAGCTAATGTTTGAAGATACATAAGGCAAGTCTGCTCCAGTACTGAGCAGTGTGCTGTCTGATTCTGAAAGCTGTTTCTTATGCTTTGGTAATGGCAGAATTAACTCCTCTGCTGTCAAAGACAAAACTAGTGCCACTGAAAACTATTAACACTGTTGCAGAGCCTCCCTCAAGTCTTTACTCATAAAACTACCATCCTAGTGCTCAAACAAACTGCAAATGAAATCTGGTTTGTTTATTTTTTGTTCTTCAGCAGAGATAATTTTTTAAAATACCCCCTATATACACAGCCAGTGATGAGATATGCTAGGTCTTTCTGGCATATGTAGGGTAGGGAAATAAACAAATATGTTACCTGTATGCAGTTATAGCAGGGAACTTCAAGGAATAGAACATAATTGGCAGGGAGGAATTTGGCTAGCTCAGTGGTTATGTTTAATAAACAATCGCAGCAGATTGCTGCTTTAAACTCTTCCTGGTGAGGTATTCCCTTAAGAAAATTATACCATCCGTGGCACCAGTCTAGCTGCAAAAACTATCTTTACCTGTAACTAATCATTGATTCATACTCATGTTAAAATGGCATACATGGATACTGGCACTGAAAGCGTTGTCTTCGCACTCCTGCTTCCCACACAGTTTCTCCGGCATTGTCTCCTTTAGTGGTAGATGTTTGTATAGCCACATAGTGTTGAAAGAAATTATTCTGCTACCTGCTACCTCAGATCCCCCAAAAGTGTATTGATAATGGATTAGTAACACAACTTTATTCTGCACATGCTTTATGCCACCATGAAGGATGAAATAAGACTGTGTCAAGGGAAGAATGTCGTTTTTCAGCAGCAATGCAGCTTTATGGCAAAGTGTGCTATATGAAGCAGCTGTGGACTGGTAAGATAATTCAGAGAGGAAAGGACTGCTGGTTTCCAGTTTAATCCCACATTTACAGTAGGGCTAACTTCCAAATTAGATGGAACAGAGCTTGTATGCAGACTTTTGAAAATCTGCAAGAGAGCCTTCACAATTTCTCTGGGCAACTGTTCATGGTGATTTGTTTGTTTGTTTTCCTTATATTCAGTTAGAAATTCCCTTACTTGAGATTGTGAATGTTATCTGTTTTGGTTTTCTTGCTGTTTGGTTTTTATTTTTTTGTTTTGTTGCTGTTGGGGTTTTTTGGTTTAGGTTTTATTTTTGGTGGATTGGTTGCCTTTTTTTTTTTTTTTTTTTTTTTTTTTTTTTTTCTGTAGAGCTCATTTCCAGATGATTAATGAAACCCTCTGCCTCTCAAAGACACTTGCATTGAACCTTAATCATCTTAGTGGCACCCAGGTCAGACACATCATTCTGGATGGGGCCTCGCAAGCACCCAGTGGAAGTACATAATAATTTCCTATAACCTGCTCCCTGCACACGGCCTTGTACCCAGTAGGCAATGAAAAAAAGGCACTTTCCAAACTGGCATTGTGAAAAGAAAAGTTGTTGGTGTCATTTTACCAGTGACTTTCTCAGAGAAAACTTGATTTGAAGAGTGTTTTATACAAATTCTGTTGAGCAGAACTGAGAGGACACCACATATTTTAAGATGAGGCCAGGTCTATTGCTTTGTGAGAAAAGGACATTGTCTCCAATGCCAGCACTTTCAGAATTTCTGAAATTGCTTTGAGCATCAATTTTATGCTTTTAGTTTCACTCATTTTAAAGTTGCTTGAAGAATATTGAATCTGCTTTGTTGTTCCTACATTATTCCCCAATTGTTTAAAAATAAATAGTGTACAAAAAAATCCTTTTTCATAGACCATCTATTTCACTGTCAACAAGAAAGGAATGCTGCCTCAGGACAAAAGCATTAAATATAGCTGTGGTGCTATCAACAAGTTAGCACTCCTGCATGAAAGCAAGTCCAGTTGTTTATTTGAGAATTTTGCTGCAGGAGATAGAAATCATCAGTGCTGTAGCATGAATGTAACCCCAGGTCTTCATTGCTTAGTTTTGCTGCAGGGAACTGGAAAGATTAGATGCATGCATCTTGCTGGTTAGCCATGTGTGGTTGGGTTTGCTGTTTATACAAATGGAAGATTGGTTGTGACTCCCAATGACTTCTAATACCAAGAATGTGTGTTCATGAAGTGAGCTAGACTAAGCTGAATATGAAGAGATTATATAAACACAGCTTGACAGTGTTCAGAAGGGAGAAGGTTTGCTTCTGTCTCTTTGACCTAACTGTAAAGATGAAAGGTAACAGCCTTGATTGCTTTGGTCAGGTATGCACAAGAGGTGTGACTGTGGCAGGGGCTGTATGCCCATGTGGTAACAGACCATTGGGACCTGTTCAGTGTTTAAGGACACTTAATTCCTTGTTACCATTCCCAAGGATAATTCTAAGCACTGAAATTCAGACTCCTCTTTGTTCTTGCTTTGGTGTGTATATATACATACATACATACATACATACATATATATATATATATACATATATGCCTGATTTAACTGTGAGCTTCTCACTCCCCAAACTTTCAAGGTCTGTGCTTCCAAACAGTCAGTGAAGATTATAAGGACTTTCTTATATCCTCTGACTAGTTCCTACATGAGTTTTGTCCCTTCTTCCCAGTTTTATCTTTGTTCCTCTAATAACTCCCACAATTCTTTTCTTCACCTCTTCTGCCATGGAAGGCAACCCTACTCTGATCTGTGTTTTCCATTAATAAACAGCTAACTAAATGTCTAAACACTGAAGAGTTTTGAACCTAGAAGAAATCACTGAAGCATGAGAAACAGAATTTGCTTGAACTACTGAGGATTTTTCCATGTTTGTCCTAAGGCCTAGTTATAAAATGACTACCCTCCTATATATCCCATTACCCACTTATTACAAATATGAGGTATCTTCTGTTAATAATGAGGGAGTTACTAATTATAAATCTTGTGCTTTAATTTTAGACTAGACTAGACTAGACTAGAATAAACAAGGTTGGAAGAGACCTTCAAGATCATCGCGTCCAACCTATCAACCATCCAACCCACCTTTTAGGTGCTTGTGTTTTCCTGTTGCTGGTTTGTTTGTTTTTTAACCCTCAAGTTTACAATGATCTACAGTGAAGTAAACAAAGATGAAGTCACTGTCTCCACAGAGGTACAGATTTCAGAGAAAACAAAATATAGTTTCTATAGGCAACTCAGGGGGTTTCTTGCCAGCCTTGAGTGAGGTCAAAAATGGAGTCTGCTATCTGTGTGTTTTGAGGGTGAAATTCTCTCAGCACCAACTCTTATGAGAGTCAAAACCAATTAACTCCAGGTACTGTGAATAATGAGTGTTCCTCGTTCTCTTTGTAATGAGCTTTGTGTCAATCACTGAATCTGTAGAAGAATTCTGCAGAATGTCTGTGCCATCTCTACAATGTTCTTTGGGGATTTTTTTTTTTTTTTAAACAGCCCAGTGAGATTTGAAACATGAAGAAAAAGAAGTGTGTGGCTTTCCTCCACTAGAACAAAAAGTGAAACTTCTTTTATTACTGCATTGATCACTAATCCTGGCAGAATTCATGTCACATTGTGAAAATACGTAAGTAAATCAGACTGATTAACAATACTGAATTTGAAGAACTGAAAGTACTGTGTTCTATAGCTGCAGCAAAAACAGAATTAGTGTTTGCAATCTAAAGCTGCACAAAATTGGTCCTTAATTTAGATTTGTGACCTTTAACGGAATAAACATGTTTCCTGTTATCCTGATACATGTCTGTGTTTTGAAGATGGATATGTTGCATCTGAGTAACCTGTCAACCCAAGATTTCTCCTCTATTCCATTTTTCACATCTTAATTAGAGTCTTTTCTAAAAACAACAAAAAACCAAACCAAACCACACACAAAAAAAAACCCCTTGCAACAAACAACAAAATTGACCCCATCTTGTGCTTCTTAGTTTAAGATAATTATGGAACTTAACACTGCAAATGTTAATTACACTTGCTGTGAGCACAGCAGCCATTTTAGAATGACAGACCAAATCAGATTAGCATTTTTATAAAATAAAGTTAAATGTGCTTAAAAGTTACTTCATGTTGCATACAGGATAAAAATTTTACAGTAGCTGTCACCTAACGTCTGTTGGAGACAGATGCTGCTGGAATTCATCTGCCTAAATATTCATGTCGATATCTGAGCTCGATGTCAAGGCTCCTTTTACTGCAAGAGGAGAGCAATTGCTTGTCTAGAATGTGCTTTGTCTTATTTGTAAACTAATCTCTAAAGTAGGTCAGATGAATTGGATCTTCGAAATTATTATTTCTTCCCCTTTGTTGTAAAATTTCACTTAAGTGGCTGATCCTCCTTTAAGTCCTATGATAAAATTTCTCATTGCATTATCTACTTCAGAGGTCTCAGCTGTAGAAGAACGTTAGATTAGATATTTTTTATATAGTAGAAGTAAAAACCTTAGGTCTTTAATTAGACAGTTAACACAGAAATAGAATGAGTATGCAACTGATGTAAATCCAAAAATTCCTAGACAGGTCCTGTTTGAAAAATCAAAAGAATCAATCCAGAGTTCTCCCTTTCCTCTATTTGATATTCAAAGCAAGGTGTCAATGGAATCACTAATAATTAAATTATTAAACTTTTGTTGTTTGGATTTTGTGGGGTTTTTTGTTTGTTTTGGTTTGTTTTGGGTGCGATGGAGGGGTTTTGGATGGGTTTTTTGGGGGAGGTTGATTTCTTTTGTTTGTTTGTTTGGGATTGCCTTGGGTTGGGGGTGTGGTTTTTTGTTTGGTTTGGTTTTGTTTTGCCCTTTTTTTTTTAACTAAAACCATTAAATTAGACAAGTAGGCTTCATTGCTGTCTGAGAGCCAGTATGAAACACTGGTCTCACCTTTTTTGCTATATATTGCAGTCACAAGTACTGACATTTATTTTCCAGTTTATAAAAGCCCATGAAACAAAAGTGTTATTTTTAATAAGAGAGAATATCATAGGCACAGATGAAGTATTTTCTTCAGAACACAGAAGTGTATGCATATATATGTGCATTTGGACAAATGTGTGCATATGTATATTTGGAGATGGCCCAATCCTAGGAATTTACATATATTAAACCTACCTTCACTAAGCAAAAACTATTATCTTATTAAACTAACTGACACTAAATCTGTGGCCTTGAATTTATGTTTATGAAGTTATAGCTAACTAAATTAACTCAGATTGTTAGCTCCACTTTTTAGACCTAATATCACAGAATCACAGAATCACCAAGGTTGGAAGAGACCTCAAAAATCATCAAGTCCAACCTGTCACCACAGACCTCATGATTAAACCATGGCACCAAGTGCCACGTCCAATCCCTCTTGAACACCTCCAGGGATGGTGACTCCACTACCTCCTTGGGCAGCCCATTCCAATGGCTAACAACTCTCTCAGTGAAGAACTTTCTCCTCACCACGAGCCTAAACTTCCCCTGGCGCAGCTTGAGACTGTGTCCTCTTGTTCTGGTGCTGGTTGCCTGGGAGAAGAGACCAACCCCCTCCTGGCTACAACCACCCTTCAGGTAGTTGTAGACAGCAATGAGATCTCCCCTGAGCCTCCTCTTCTTCAGGCTAAACAATCCCAGCTGCCTCAGCCTCTCCTTGTAGACTTGTAGGGCTTGTGCTCGTGGCCTCTCACCTGCCTCGCCCTTCTCTGAAAAACATTCAAGTGTCTCAATATGTGTTACTATATAAATTTTCCACTTGACATTGTTCATAAATCTTACCTTCCATTTTCAATCTAACAGTTTAAAACAATACCCAAACACTGACATTAGTACAGAGACCAACTAGGGGAGGGAAAAAAAAAGACACCTGGAATACTCTTTCTCAGAGACTTTCCCTCAGTGAGGTGTGGTAGAAAGAAATAAATGTTCATCATTGTTGACTTCTTTCTTGTTTGATTTCTGGTGGAATATGGCAGCTGACACCTTTATCTCCTTAATTTCATGCAACTCAGGCACAAATGAGTTTTCTCACCAAACTGATCATAGAGGATGACAGTATGAAAAAGAGGTATGTATGCTTTCTTTTTATATGTATCAGTTTTAAAGATCAATAGAAAACTGGATTCTCAAATGATGTAAGCTTATAGTTAGATGTCTGTTTAATTATCTGTTACTGGCTTTGCTGGAACAGAATCACAGCCTTGCTATGGGCTGCAGACCACTAGCAGTTCTGTGTCAGCCAGCATAGCTGACTGGAGATGGCTCACAGGTGTATTCCAGACCACCAGCATCACACTCAGTAAAAAGGAGAAATTTTGCTAGTTAGAAGCGAGTTTTCTGCTTCAGTTTCCTGCTTGGGCTTCTCATTTTGCTTGTCTTTCTGCTCAAGGACTGCATTCCCGGGCTGCTGTACCTTTGGTGGGCTGAGTATAACTTACATATATATTTTTTAAATTGGTGTATGTATGACTGTGGCTGTTTCATTAAATCTGTTTTCATTTCAGCCTGTAGGTCATCTCTCCTTTTCTTGATTCCCTTTCTCTGCTGGGGAAGGGTCACTGGGTTATGATAGAGTAACTGCTGGAGTTTAGCTCCAGATATATGAGCTGAAAGTAGACAACATAGCGCTTATCTGGTACAATGGGAACAAATAAGTAGATCAAAGCAATTGGTCCTGAGGCATCTCTGTCTGTATTGTACAGCTGAGATTTTTTTTGTTGAAACTGGAATTACTCTAGTCTGTGGTACAAATGTAGTCCACTTTCTTCCAAAGGTCCCATCAATAACTATGACGTATTAAGGGACAGGAGCACATTTAGTGCACACGTGGAACAGCACTTTTAGTCTAGCTTCTTTCAAAAGGAACCAAATTTGGATACATTAACAAAAGGCAAATCAATAAAATGTCAAGCGAGGAAAAAAATGAAAAATTAATTTCAAAGTTAGGTTGCTGCTCTAAATTGTAACAAGAAGGTAGACTCAGCCTACATGAACATAATGATGTCAGAGACTATTTGAAGAAGTAATGTACAGCAGGGAGGCACTTGCTTTTGAATTGTAGGTCTCCACCACTGCTGCATTTCTTAGCAGGGCTAAGCTTGGCTTGCTAAGTGGGATATTTTCTGTGATCTCTGAGATTATTTTATTTTGTGTGTGTGTGTGTAATTTTGCCTGGATAATTTTTGTCTTGCTATTTTTCCCCATATCGTGTGACTAAGTTAGCTTTGAATATTTTTGCTTGCCTACAAAGAGGTTAGATTTTATGCAAGCTAAACTGAACTGTTATGGATTTTGATCTATATGTGTAAGATGACTGTAGTTTTTCTAAGAATACCCAAGATTGATTGCCTGCTGAGGATTTTATAACCATACTGAACAGATGCTATAATTTCAAGTACTCATTTGAGATTGCAAAGAAGGATAGTGGAAAGGACAGAATGCATACAGTATCTATTACTTAAATTTTCCAGATAGAAACATTGTCTTTGAGTGTTGACTCAATTATCTTAACACAATGAGGAGAAACCTTGAAGTTCCTCTAACAACCATCAAAGTTGGGAAAAATAGCCACGCAGATAAATTCACAAAATGCACCCAAAAAGATCTGAACCCTTGCAATTTATATGTATAAAAGATGTAGTATCTCTAAAAGAAAGATTTAATTTTTCTCTCAATATTATAGCAGGGATCTCAATAATTATTGTGTTTGGTCAGTGTTTTAAATATACATCCATATATTCAGCTGATCGCAGAGAGGAGCAGGGAAGAAATAATGTGTTTATGATTTGTGTGTGCATGTCCTTTCTCTCAGGATTTGCATCACTTCCTGTTATGTAATATTTTTCAATGTGTCTTCAATTTAGAATTTTTAGCCAGTGGCAGAAAATTTTACTTGAAATTGCTCTGGTTTGCTCAACAGGAAAAGTGTAATTAATTTTGGGATTTGATTCAGAACAAGCAACTTGGGGGCAGTAGGTGTTGCCAGTACAGAGGAGACTTGTCATGTTATTCCTGGATGCGACTGTGGCTTCAATTCAGTCTTTCCTTACAACATGACAAGACAAGCACCCAAAATGCCGAGACATTTCTGGGAATGCCATGGCCTTTTAACCTTTCATCATTCTTGCAAAATCTATACCTGAATACAACCAGTTTGATTGAACAAACCAATTTCAAAAGGCCATGGAAAAAAAAAACAACCTGCACAGTGTCATACCAGTTACTGGATTTATTGCAGAGAATGACAAAATCTGTTAGGAATACTGGCTTTGTTTCACTCATATTAGTGCTTTTCTGTGTTCTGCTGGGATGAAATATGCTTTTACATGGTTTCTACTACTGAAGGCAAATTGTAAAAATCTATTTCTTGTGTTGCAGGATTTTTACAGGTATCCCAAATAAAACCTGGAATACAAATCCTTATTTTAAGGAATTCCAGATGAGCTTGCTTAAGTCACATTCTGATTACAAGCTGAGACTTTTAAATGTCTCATTCTCTTAGTATAATTTTATAAATCTTGAGTTGCCCTTTTAGTCATAGAATGGACTGGAAAGGACCTCTGGGTTGTATAGTCGAACTCCCTTGCAGTCAGCAGGGACATCTTCCACTAGATCAGGTTTCTCAGAGCCTTGTCAAACTGGCCTTAAACCTGAGCTCAACTACCTCCCTGGGTAGCCTGTTCTGGTGTTCCACTACCCTCATGATAAAAAACTCGTTTCTAACATCCAGTCTAAATCTCCTCTAATTTCAAACCTTTGCCCCTAGACCTATCACTGGTGGCCTTTGGAAACAGTCCCTCTGCCGCCGCCTTGTAGGTACCTTTCAGGTATTGGAAGGTCACTATTAGGTCTTTACAGAGCCTACTCTTCTCCAGGCTGAACAACCCCAGATCCCACAGCCTGTCCTCGTGGCAGAGGTTTTCCAGCCCTATGATAATTTTCATGGCCCTCCTCTGGATCCACTCTATCATCAGGTCCATGCAAGTTACATAAGGTACTTTCTAGTAAATGACATGAACTGTTTTAAGCAGTATGTTACTGGGCTTCTAGAAAATACATTAAATTCTAGGTACTACAGCAGTGTGAAAAAAGGAGGGAGATGTATGCATCAGATATTTGACCCAACTGATCTAGAGAAGCTTTGTGCAATTTTCTAATGCATAAACCATCAAAAAGCATTTCCAGCAGGCATGGAAATTCAGTCACATTGTGTTATTATCACATCACAATCAGAGTGCAAAAACATCATGGCAGACATAGAATCTAATGGAAGCTTATAAAAGAAAATACAGGAGAAGGAAAGCACACCAGTGGTTCAGAAAAAGACCTATGGAATGGATGGCATCAGCACACTTGCAAACCCAAGGACCTGTAGATAAAACTAAATTCCTCTGATATTGGTCACCTAAACTTTGGATATGTAAGCTATAGTAAATGTTGAACATTTTCATTATAGTCTTTAGCTTCTTAACAGATAGTAGAAAAGGATTGGCACTCCAGGCAGCTGACACTGAAGGAAACCCTTGTCCTGCCTTGACCACAGGGACAAATTTGGATTATGCCTGTGTATGTGTAGATCTGGGAATCATTTAAAATATGCAACTGAAGTAGGTAGTCAGAAATGGTCAATGTGATGAAGATGATGTGGGATTCCCATGATTTTCTGAAGTAGCAACTGGGCTGAGGCAGAAAAACCGTTGAAATATTTAAAATGGCAGGATGCACTGATGTTCAAAGCTTCTGAATCCCTTTGAAGATAAACATAAGCTGCCTCCTACTCTACACACAGTATACCACTTTCTGCCACTATCTTTGTCTAGTCTTCTGTCCCTTTGATTTCTGCTCAGTCATAGCCTAGTAGTATCAGAATAAACAATACACATGAGAGAAGAGCAACATATAATAGCCTACAGTAATTACTAATGCCTGCACAGAACAGACTTTGGGGAATTTCTGAAGAGAAACACTCTGTATCTTTTCCTTAGCAGACAAAGTACTGTTGCAATGGATAACACATTTCATTAAGCTGCAAGACTACTATCGCAGGATGAAATAATGAACATGGAACACTGTGAAAAACATATTAATCTAAAAATAAACTGGGGACAAGCACAAGGCTTTAATTATAGATATAAAGGCAGACACTCTATCATGAGATTCAGATGGATCTAGGCAATTTCATCACAGGAAGCATTTATATTCATTCTAATTCACCGATTTCCAGAAACGTCTGATCTGAAACACAGCATACAGTCCGATAATTCAGAGCAGCGTCATATGCTAACATAAATATCAGCTGACGTTTAATTTTAGCTTGCCATGTGATCCCACCTGGAAATGCTCTAGATTCATCTGCATTTAAACAGCATTCCAAAATAACTGCTTGAAAATCAGCCTTATAAAATGGTTTATGCTGCAAGAACACATGAGGGTAAACAAAATCCCTTCTAATCCCCAATATAATAGTTTAATTTGTACAACTATTTAAGTTATAGATTATCTAACAAACAATTATTTAGTCTTCATTTCTTTGAAGCCACGCACACATATATTATGCCAGCTCTTTTTATATGGTTTACAAATATTAAGGAGCTACAAAAACTATGGAGTATAGAAACGGGCTATGATATTGCTAATTTTTGGGGTTTTTGACATCTCAGATAACCACAAGAAAAGTAGAAAGAGCTGTATTGTCATTCACAGGCAGGTTTAATACATTTTATTAAGCAGATTCTATAAAGATTTTTTTTTCTGTGTTTGTAAGGAGAAGATCTTGGATTTTGGATACATATTTCTCCCCTTGAATATGAAGCTCTAGCTTAATGTTGCTTGTTGAATTTAGGAAAAACATCTTAGTGCCCAAGCAAACCAAACACTAGAACAGACTAATGAAGCTGTGAAGGATCTTTCACCACCAAGAATATTTTAGTGCAAGTTAGCAAAAGCATTTTAGGAGCAATATTGCATTCTGAAGCAATGTCCTCTCAGTCCTCTCAGTCCCATTCCTGCTACATAATGGCTCATGCATAGTTGAGCACAGAACAATATTGACCTTAAACCAGATCTAATTTACAGTTTTATTTTTTTGTTTTCCAGCAATATGCACAGAAGTCCTAATCACATGGCTAAATCAAGGAGATTACCTGAATTATCCAGGATAACATTACAATTGCTCCTTTGTACCACCTAGTTTCATTTGTAGTACAGAGGAAAATTTATTTTTGATGTAGAAATTCTCCTTCGATCATCTTAATGCTTCAACCTGACCTTTGCTGATTTTAAATGAGCACTGTTCCTGTAAAGCTTGAAATTACTCACTAAGTGAAGTAACCCTTCTTCAGGCTTAGACCAGAAAAGGCTCAGGTCCAGTAGCCACGCATTTCACCATCTTCACCCTTACTCCATCTTTGGTAGAGGGATGCTCCTGTCTGTTTTCCAGTGTTGAAGGTCTTCGTTATTAACTGGTATTTGTACTAAATGTGGAAGCTGGTATTAAATCAGATTTCCTTCATAACAATATATCTTTAAAGGCAGGAATTATAGAATTCTACAAAAGTTTTACTATTTTTTTTTTCCCCAGAAACTTAACCCTGCTTTGTCAGGTCATGTTTTGGTTTTCTGTTGTTTATTTTCGTTTGTTGTGGGGTTTTTTGTTTTGTGGAATTACTAGCACTCCAATTCCCATCCCAATCACTCTGAGCCAATTATAGCTCCAGGAAGTAACCAGAAGAAAACATATTAAAGGCCCAAGCAGCTTTAGGAAATGCACTCAAGAGCTAGGCTAATAGAAGCGATTAAGATAATTAGTCAAGCAAAACTGTCTTTCCAAGTAGTTACTGAAGCATCATATGAAGCTTTCAGCTTTTTTTTATTTTTCTTTTTGCTTGTTTATCTTAATATTTGTGATTTTTCTGCAGATCCCATGGGAAAATCAGAATTCATTTTTTTAGATGAAAGTTCAAAAATATTTTTTTTTTAAATTTTCTTGCTACATGATTTGATGAATAACAGTCATTTGGTCTCAGCTCATACAAGAGCGGCACAAGCTGTTGGGCCTGCCACTGGTTAATCACAGACAGTCTCCCTGGGTTATTTACTTCTTGTAATGACAGTTCAGGAACAAGAGGATTTGTAAATATGTAAAGCAATGTTTTTGTGATGTGGATACAAGTACATAGAAGATTATCTTGTTGGGTTTTGTTGTGCTGTGTATCTGTCTCTGGCTGTAGTCTTTATTTTTATTCAAATTCTTTCTGCTTCATTTTAGGAAAACAAGCTGGATTATACTGGCAGTATCTCAGGAAGGCAGAATTAATTGCTCCAATTAATACTGGAGAGCCAGGTGGGCAAATTAGAGTACTGGGGCAATCAGGGACACATAAAAGAAACATATCCCAGAGTTCAGAGATAAAGCTCATAATTCTTAGGCTCATACTACTACTATTGTTTATCTTGAATTGCTTCTTCAAATTAATGTGGCATTTAGATAGTAGTAGTAAGGTGGTTCCTAGCTTGAGGAAGCATGTGTAAAATAGCTTACAAACATTAATAAACAAAAGAGAGGATAAGGACTACTGTCAGTGCTTAATCCTAATTCATTGTTTATGGACCTTTGTGACAGAAAGTATATCTGATCTTTTCAGCTTCTGAAATTAAAATTTGCACTCCCCAAAATGAAAGAGGTGCTGTATGAAGGGATCAGCACATTACAGGCTAGCTGCAAGTGCTTGTTTTCTTGTTTTCTGTTGCTTTCCATTCCCTTGTGTCCTTTTTCCTCTGCTAAAGCAGCTACTCATGCAAGAAAACACCCTTGCTGGTATTTCATGCTCTAAACTTTTGTTGGCATTAATTAATCTTCTGCAGTCAAGAGTACTAGATGGTAAAACTTTGGTAGAACCCAATGGCAGAAATCAAGTTTGTGATTTTTCTATTAAAAAATGTCAGGTTCAATTTAGCCTTTTTATTTATAGAAATAGTAGAGAAGCATGGCAATGCCTTATTGTTTCATTTAGGTCACTTCTTGGGCAATGGCTGTGTTTTATTCAGTAATGAGTTCTTTCACAGACTGACCTCATCTACATGTAAAGCAGAATGGCAACAAGACTATAAAAACAGATATTACGGCTGCTAACATTGGGTTTTAAAAGAGAGATCACTCAGCTTATATTACTATTTAGGAAGAACACTGAGAGTGTGTAGCAATTTCTTTTGCTGGGTACTACTGGACAAAAACTCAATCCCCAAAATGCAATTCAGCCACTGTTCAGGTCAATGTTGGTAACTTTTCTGAATTGGCTGGCTTTCTCTTTAAATCCATGGATCAATCTCAGTTACAATCAAGTAAGCAGTTTCATACCTGGTCAGTACAAGATTTTAGTGATTCAACAAAAATACTTGAAAGTCCAGACTGATTTTTTTTTTCAGGCTTTCCTACATTTTAATATGTGTGAGGATTAAAGATTCAGTACTCCTGAGATATTGAGTTATTGGGAAGGCAGCAAACAGCAAAGATAGTACTTGACATGTATGTAGGAGCAAAATAAAAGGTGCTTCCTCTGGTTGAGAGATACCAGTTTAAAAAATGGCCTTGGAAAGAATTGGATCAAGCCTTGGTAGAGAAACATGGAACTATTCCAAAATGACATAAACTCATTATTAAAGTGACTGGTTCTGATTTGGTCATATATTGGTGATCTGTATACTGCTAGTGTGCTATGTGTTGAGGATTATGTCAGATTTCTCTCCAGAAAATTGAATACATGTTAGTGCATGGTTTCTAGGTTAATCAGAGACTACACTTGCTAGTAACCATGGATATTTTTATTCACAACTCCTGGCTGTTCAGTCACTTCCTGACATAAACAGAAGTGAGCAGTTGCACTATATATAATCATGCTTTCAATTTTCATTGGAAATAACAATTCTCAGACTCTTACCATCCAATATTATACATGAGACATTCTAATGTTGCTTCAGTAACTGATGCTCAATACAAAGGTAAGATGCTCAATACAAAGGTAAGAAACAGAAAGGAAAGTGGAATTTTCCTGGCACAAGGTCACTGACTGCATCTGTTCAAAACAAAATACTGGGTAAAGCGAGTGAGTTGTGTGTGTGTGCCTGAAGCTCCTACTCAAAGTTTCAGACGAAATCACTGTCAAAGAAAAAAAGTGTTTCTACCTCCATAACTGAAAAATACCTTTGCTTGAATGAGTTCCCAGAATACCACTCTCACAGTACAGGAGTATTTTCTGTTTCTGAGTTGAAACCTTCAATAATTATCACCACCTCTTTTGTATCATAAAACAATTTGGGTTAAAAGGAATGTTTAAAAACCATCTAATCCGATGCCTCTATCAGTGGCAGGGTTTTCTTTCTCTAAACAAGGCTACTCAAAGCTCCATCCAATCTGACCTCACAGTCTTGTACAGGTGAGGCATTTGCTCAGGGAAACCTGTTCCAGTGTCCCACCTCTTTCATCATAAAAATGTCTTCCTTCTCTGCCATCTATACCTAATCCTTTTCACACTCAAACCACTGTCTTTAGTCCTGTCACTGAAGGTCCCAGTAAAAAGTCTGGGTTTTGTAAACCCCCTTTTCGTATTGGAAGACCACAATAAAGTCTCCCTGGTGCCTTTTCTTCTGTTAGAATAAAATTAAAGAGAAAAATGTTTGTGAGAGAAAAACTAACTGAACAATGAAATGCTTAGTTGTGCCTGCACTCTCAGTTTACTTCATGCCTTAAATTACTTGAGAGAGCCAATCCACATATTACTTCTGGGCATCCCTTCAAGTGAAAGGATCATACAGTTTGCAAGATAACTTGCTCTGGGATCTATTCTGTGCAGACATGAGGGATCAAAATTTTACCACAACTATTCAGAAATCTATAAAGGACAACTTGCAAGTCAAATAATTGCCAGCCACTTACAGAGGTCATGTACCTTTCCTCCAAAATGTTATTAGAAGGACCTCCTTGTCTGTTCTAAGATCTGTGTGACGTTTCAACTATTTTTCTCACAAATAAAGATTAGCCTGTCTTAATTAATGAAATACAAAGTTAAGGGATGAAACTGTTAAAACTTTATTTCACAGAAGCACAGAATGTTTAGGGTTTGGAAGGGGTCCTCTAGAGATCTTGAGTCCAACTCCCTTGATAGAGCAGGTCACACAGGTGGGTTTGAAAATCTCCAGAGAAAGAGACTCCACAACCTCTCTGGGCAGCCTGTTCCAGTGCTCTGTAACCTTCACAATGAAAAAGCTTTCCTTTACACTCACATGGAACTTCCTCCGCTACAGCTTGTGCCTGTTGCCTCTTGTCCTATCGTTGGGCAACACAGACTGTAGTTCCATCCTTCTGACACTCACCCTCCATATCTTTATAAACATGAATGAGGTCACCCCTCACTCTCCTCTTCTCCAAGCTAAACAGTCCCAGCTTCCTCTGCCTTTGTTCCACTCCCTTCATCATCTTTGTGGCTCTGTGCTGGATGCTTTCAAGCAGCTCGCTGAGGTCCTTCATGAACTGTGGGGCTAAGAACTGGACACAATATTCCAGATGATGCCTCACCAGGGCAGAGATTAGAGGGAGGAGAACCTCTCCTGACCGGCTAGCCATCCCCCTCCTAAGACACTCCAGAAAGCCATTTGCTTTGTTGGCCACGAGAGCACATTGCTGGCTCATGGTCATTGTATTGTCCACCAGGAGTCCCAAGTCCTGGTGCAGCAGAATATTTTTTAATATAATCCAAGCTGATGAACCACAGCACGCAAAAATTGAGGGGAAAAAAGAAAAAGTATTTTGGGTAATTATGAATAGATTAAATAAAAATCAATACTATTGTAAAATTTGCTTGTTAAAAAGCTTGATGTTATCACAGAGTTTGTTGATTTTTAACTTGCAGCCCAGGCAAATGCATAACATAATAAAAAGGAAAAGTCTTGAAGAGTTTGTTATAGGTTATGTGAACAATAAGTTTATATCACTAGCACTTCATCTTGCACAAGTTGAGTATGTGCACAACATCAGATTTTTAAATTCTAGTTTGATTTCTTCATATCTGTGGAACATTAGACCACTCTTACCTCAAATACAGCAATAGCAATTATTTCCATATATATATATATATATATTAGAAACCTGAAAAATATATATTTTTTTAAAGACTGAGCTTAACATCAAGTTGACTTCAATTGTATACATGAATTTCAGTTTCTGACTTAATACCTCAAAGCTGCATTGAAATGCATTTAAGTGATAAATATTATTTTAATAATAAAATAAAGGTTGTAATTAGGTTTTATGTTTGAGGTCAACAGAAACATATACCTTATACGTAAAGGGAAATAGAATTTTCCTGAAGTAGCCTTCAATAGAAGCTGCTCTCTAAGTTTCCATGCTGTTGTCTGTTATAACACATGAAAGAGAGAATCACATTGCTGGCAGGCTCTGTCCAGCTCCAATATGGAGCTCCTTCTTTGGCAGCATCACATTTATACTTAAAAAAATTCACTTAGGATTTCACAATCAGGTAAGTGTTTAACTATACTCTCAGGTGCAGCAGCCAAGCCTGATATTCAGCCAATATTTTTATTTAAACTTAATGGTTTGGGGTTTTTTTGTACACACCAAAATTAATAATTACTTTACGAAGTAAATATGCAGAACTATTACAAAAAATAGAGCCTGACAGCCATTGGATATTTTCTTCCAATTTAATGGATATTGGGAGATCTCCATACTTCATATTTTTATCCAATACTATGAAATGCAATGAACATTGAAGGACAGATATTATTCATTGCATTCTAACAGGCAGTGTTCTCAATTGAAACTGAAGATTTATTACATTGGTGCCATCTGTAAAGGACCCCCAGAGTAACTGAAAGTCAGGATCTTAGTGTATAATACAAAGACAGCATAGGCTAATGTTCCATAGCATAACAAGTAAAAGAAATAAGCATATTGGTTTTATAAGCATGGGATACCACCGTAGTGGTGTCTGTATTTCTTTTTACCTTCTGCATCAGTTAATCCTACTCCCGACTGCTTTACTGGCTCTTGTCCATTCTGGCTCATCTTCCCTCTGTTAAAAGATATGGTGGTAGATTTCAGTAAAACCAGAAAGTGATGCAATCTAAGAAGATGATGTACCCAGGCCAACAAGGCTTGGTTCTGTACAAAAAGATAAATATCACAGGAATTCGTAAAAACTCCCCACAAAAAGTATACACACACACGCACACATATATACATACGTATTTACTTTCAACAAAACAAAGTACACGGTAGGGTTCTTGCTATTACTGTGTGGACAGATCACTTAAGAATATATTAATACTTTTTTTTTCCTCTTCTGTTGACAGCTGCAATCTCATCTTGCTAAACTTGTACATTTTTATACAATGAGGACATCAGGTGTTGGCTGCAACCTGCCCTCCTTCAGAGTGGGGTTACACAAACAGTCTGCATATCTCCTCTCCTCACTTTAGCCTGTTGTAGTGACCAGTGAAATATACAATACAGAGTCACAACTTTGATCTATAATACTGTTACTTTAAAGGTAAGGCATGTTTGTGGCCATTATCGTCCTTAAATGATTGTTTGTGCATTACAGTTTAGGTTTAGCAGGAGAAACAATTCAGTTCTGAGACTTACATATCTGAAAGTAAGATAGGTGGAATAAATCATGCTCTGGATGTCCCTACCTTTCTCTGCTGGATGTTAGGAAAAAACCTGGATGTCTAGATATTTATTCTTAGGCAACAAAATAAACATACTTGTTGCAAGCTCTAAGGCACGATTACAATCACTCTCAAAAACATGTCTGCTACTATGAGATGTTTTTATTTCTATTTGTCTTTCTCCCTTAAGACTCTGACGTGCTGTGATAGAGAATATAAGACATTATATTCAGATGTATGTGGTTCCTCCGGGGTTAAAGGGTTAGCACTGTTCTTTTCTACCAATGAGTCAGCTTAATGTTTTACTGCAGCAATAGAAGCTGTTCAGTTTCATAATAAACTAAAATTAGCACAAAATGCCAGCTTTTAAAGTAATTTAAAATTCCATATTGACTGAAAGTTATCATATCTTCTTCTGTGAAGCAATGCTTTATGAAACGTATTACAGATATGATACAAGAATTATTTGCTCCTAGGGTTAGATTCCTTACACATTGTTCAGTTTCTTTTCACTTTTGCATTCAAATGTAACATAACTTTACAGACATTGTATTGGTATAGGTGGTCACACAGTGCAAAGGCATAGAGAATCTGGTCATTGTCAGAGGTGACAATGTGAGTAACTGTCAGGGTTATCACAGCTGAATAACAAGGCTCTTTTAAAAAGAATATCTCCCAAACAGAAAGACTTTACAAGATTTATTCTGCTATATATAATTGTATATAATGATTAATTTCCCTTGGTAGTTATAACAACATTTAACATTGAAAAATATTCTAATCAAACAATTCCCATTGTGTCACTATTTCATTCTTTTATTTTGCCTCACGATGAAATGTTCCACTTGGACTAAAAAGTTTCAAACTCAGCCTAACCAACAGTTTCTATTGATAGGTCAGAAAATTAATCAAAATAGGGAGCTTATAGCCAAGAATATTTTTATATGTCACATCATATAAAGTTATTTGGTTTACCTAGTGTTTCACATCCAAATTGCAAGCTGCTGTCCTGTGGAATTATTGTACAAGGTCAGAATCCCTGAAGTCATTACCAAGCCAGTGTGAATGCAAATGTTGCCTAGAATTTCAATTATATTTTTATTATATAATTTTCAATATATTGAGACATGTAAGAATTTTTGCCCAGAGCTGAAAATGGAAACAGTTATATATTTTAAAATATTCTCCCTAGGAATGATCCCAAATGTTTCTGAGGGTAGACAGCAATTTTGTCATTCATTTTCATTGTGTTGGTATGCAAAGCTCTTGAGGCTAACATGAGAAAACACACATTTCTTCTTTATATAAATATCTCATGTTAGTTTTGAAGTCTTTGTCTAATCTTGTCATAAGAAGGATTTACTTTAAAAATATCATAATAAAAAAACTAAAAAAATAGTGTAGCTGGAGGGCTTGACATATTTTACTTAAGTAAGTAAAAATTATGGGAACACATTACACAAGAAAAGTTGAAGTAATGCAGCTTAATAGACTGATGGATTAGTCATCCAAATACCAAGTAACTGTAGTATAGTTAGTGGACAATAGAAGTGGACACAAATTTTGGAGCTAAAACTAAAAAATTCTACTGAGAGCTCCATCTTGTGTTTCTGTGCACAAAGATCTTTGCTTTTCTCATTAGGAATGACATCAAAATAATTTCCTTTTGAGATTGTAAAATCTAATTGATGATTGTATTTTTGCCTCTGGGAAGTACAATTCACTTTAACACAGAGCAAGATGAATTAGAAGTTCAATGAGAATTAAACAATTGACAACTACAACCTGAGCTCGCACTAGCTTCCTCCATTCTATAGATGAGATTGAAATATTAGATTTGTGTCTATTTTCCTTTTAGCGGCTAGTAAAAATAAATAAATAACTAAAATAAAATAAAGTAAAATAATAAAATAAAATTGGGGTTTATTTTATGAAATGATGAATATGTGAAAATGTTCCAGTGAATGAAACTTGGGAAAATTTATATCCAGAATCTGAAATCAGTTGCCCTAGTAACACTTCTTTCTAGAAGGCGTTCAATCTGAAAACTTATGCTAAGTATTCTCAGGTTTACAAAAGTTGTACTTTTAAAACACAACCCAAACACCTACATCCAAGGCTGAGACTAACAGCTCTCCGATGTGACAGCCCTAAATCCATGAGGTTGAGAAGAGGTTTGGTTGGTTATTCACAATTCAGTGTTCAACAAAGCAGAATAATAGCATGAGCTCTGACAAATTCTCCCCAGTTACCTGCTATTCTATTGTATAACTGAAGTCTGCAGAGGAAACTGGCAAGTTAAAGAGCTACACATAATCAGTGCACAGAGGATACAGTATATTAAAGGAAAAGCCTTACATTCTTGGGATGGGAAATAGATTATTCTCTCCTGTGGCACTGCTGCTGCCTTCGCTATCCATGCTGTATCCACTGCCAAAACTACTGGCTGACGAGCCAGTGGAGACAGAACTTTCTGCAGGTCGGTGATTGGTAGACCTTGCTGTACAGGGTGGGAACAATGAGTTACCAATAGTCGTGTAAGACATGAATACCATCCAAGTCAAGAAGAAGATAACCAATAATTAATCAAAAGCACATGCTGAAAACACTTATACTTTTTTTACTTTATGCTCCAGTATTATGTTATCATCTTTTGAAGGTGATGTCTATTTTCACATAGAATACAGTGTTCTAAACCAAATTGTATCCCATCACATTTTTCTCCAATTGTGTTAATAGTTCAAAACAACACCCTGAAGGAAGAAAAGAATGGGTTAGATTGATTAGCTCTGCATTTCTGATTAAACCTACAGAAAACCACTTTTATTAATCTGAAACATTTCATATGGCAATCTCGCAAATGTTCTCATATTCCTCATGAAACATTCTTTGCATTCAATGATTTTTAGAAGGAGAGGAAGCTGAAAGGAAATGAAAGTACATCTACAGTGACAGAGTGTATGAAGGCCTCCACCCCTCTAGAGACAGAATACAGCTACTGCATTATATTTCTCAACCTGCTCCTACCTATTCCCATTTCTCTTACTGCATGCCTAGAATTTTAATGCGTATGTTTTGATGGAGATGCTCGATGCTTGTTTAAAACCATTTAGTGTAGAAAATACACACCAGCATATGTTATTTTCACATCAGGTGCCTTATTTTGTGTTTCAGGTATTACGGTACTGCATGAATAATTCTTACAATACTCGGCCTTCAGCAAGTTGAGAAATATAAACAACAAACACATGGTGACATAACACATAATATCTGCTCTACTGTTCCTCTATTAGTTCTCATGTTGAATTGTCTGGGAAAGTTTTAGGATTTTTTGTTTGTTTGTTTGTTTGTTTTGCTTTGTTAAATGTCCTATACTACATCTATTATTGTCATGGTTAATCTATTCCAATTGGCTGAGGATATATACTGGCAATAAAAAATACTTAATGTTAATTTTCTGTGAAAACTTAGGGAAGTTTTATGTTATTTTGGTGAACTGATGCAAGCAGTTAGAAGAGTTCTTCAAACAAGAAATTAGTCTAGTATCTTAGCAGAAATTACTTCATATAAGAGACAGGGCCCCAACAGGGTCTTGCCTAAAACTGGCAACTAATATTATTTATGTCTGACTGAATGAATAATGTATTTGATGAGGATTGCTGCATGCTGCCTGATGCAGGACCAGGAAGCTGAGTGTGCTTCTCAAACTTAATGCAAAACCAGATAATTGAATAATTGAAATTAGAAGAAAGAAATTAATCAAATCACATGGCATCAATCCTGTGGCCAAACTGTGAGTTAAGACATAACTCTTTTGCTGCAAAGTGATTCTTTGATGCTAAATCAAGCTGTTGAATAACCTTTAAAAAAAAACCCCAAAACCAAAAAAACACAAAGCCCAAAAACCAACAAGGAAAAAAAAAGCACAGTTTGAGTCTCCTCTCTTTCACTGTTTTATACAGCCAGAGAAGAGATGTGAAGTTCTCCTTTATACTGCATTGTCATCAGCTACCCTGTATTCGACACCCTGAAGTGTCATGCCTGTTCAAAACTAATCCATAAGCTCAGAAAACTGGGAAAGACACTGCAAAACTCGTGGAAGCTAAGAAAATATTGTACAGGCACCAAAAAGCACCTTAGTCGTGAATTTACTTAGTTTAACAGTAACACATGTGGTTGAAAGGGTGGTTGTGGGCTCTTACTTTCATTGATTGCACTGTGAAAGTTAGTCTGGAGTAATTTCTTGTATTTTTACTGCTGGATTTCTGAAATCAGTAAGAACCTAGAATTCAGCTCAAGCCAGAAAAGATTGAATGATATCTTTAAAAATTGTTTTAGAAGTTTTGCTACAGCTATTTAAAATCAAAATATAGTTCTTTCTTTTGAAACAGCTGTATCCTAATGAAACATTCAGTATGTTTTATTTTTAGTTTCTCTACTGCTTTAACTTACATCTTCTTCTATATTAATGTTGGTGGTTTTTTTCATAAGATCTCTTGGTGAATGGTTATAATGGATCCTAATTTAGATTCCCAATTGGATTTTGAAAATTCTGAAGTTCAAATCTATTCTTTCTTTTTCCTTCCCTTCCCCAACCCCCCGTGTGTGTGCTGTGTACTACAACATCATTTTAAGCTGAGAAATTAAATCCACAAATAGATTTACAGCTGACTTATGACAAATTGAAAATCTGAGAATCTCTGGGTATAGAGGATGCTTCCATCCCCTTTTTCTATATATCTATATTTTCTTCAGGTAGATCTGAATCTCTAATCTTTTACTGCTGGTTATATAGAAAATGTCCAAGTTCTGAAGATTCACAGAATGCATTTTGTTGGAAGGGACCCTCAAAGGACATCTTGTCCAATTCCAGGCTTCCCAGGGCCACATTGAGTCTGATCCTAAATGCCTCCAGGGACAGGACCTCAACCACATCCCTGGGCAACCTGTTCTAATATTTTACCACTCTCATTGTAAAGAAATTCCTCCTCACGTCAGAACTGAATCTAGCCTGCTCCAGTTTCAAACCATTGCTCCTGTTCCTATCACAAGCCTTTCTAAACAGTCCTTCCCCAGCCTTCCTGTAGGTCCACTTCAGTTATTGAAATGTGGTGATGTGGTGATGCCTGCTGTAAGAAAATACTGTCTGAGAGTTAGAATAACCATGGTGAGATTTGTAGTCTCTGTTGAAAGTTAGAACTTGTTTCCTGCTCATGTGTAAGGGACTAGTTTATACAAGAATTTGCAGTTTTAAAGAGATGCAGATGTCTCAGCTACTGTAACAAGACACTGCGAATTTGCTGTGGCATTTGTCTAGTCTTACTAGCCTATGTGAGGTCTGTGAACCCCTCTAAGTGTCAGAGCAATTGAGACTTTGCTCAGCCAATTGAGTTCCTATCCACACAAAGGAGAAGTAACTATGGTTAGATTAGAGCACATTCATTGCTGACTTGGAGATTTTCTGCTTGCAATTGCCTACACTAGAAAATATCTAAGTTTTTAGGCTCTGACATCAAAGTTCCAGCAGGAGGTGTCTTGGTTTCCAGAGAGTTTTAATGTTTTCGTATGGATTCAGTCTGGTCCAAGGACTGGATATTCTGTTCTGGTATCACAGAGCTGCCTGATAACACAAGTTGTCATCTTGCTTTACTTAAATGTATAGTAATAATCTGAATAGAAGCTTCTGCAGAGGAAATGTCAATGCCTGTTTCCTTGCTTCCTTGTTCTTTGGTTTTTCAAACAATTTCTTAGTTCTTAGGAAACATTACTTAAATTTAAATACTTCTCCTATGCAAGGCCTTGCTGTCAATTACTTATGATGCAGAAATTTCCTTTTTTTTTTTTTAGAATTAGGAAAAGACTCAGCAGATTGAAGAGACTAAGTTTGACTGAAGATCATTATCAATGTCATCACTTGGCCTCTTTCTGGAAGGGAGGAAAGGTCTCTTCCCACCTCCAGCCCATTCCCTGTGAACTTTTTATGCACTTTATCAGGTACTTGGTACTTTTTAAGATTATAAGTTCAGTGATGTCTGGGCTGTCTAGCCACTGAGCTACAAAGAACAGAAATGCTTCCTCCGAAACAGGACACACAGCACTGGGGCACGATGCCCAGAAAGGTTGTGGAGTCTCTTTCCCTGGAGACACTCAAAACCCACCTGGATGCATTCCTGTGCAGCCTGCCTTACGTGATCCTGCTTTGGCAGGGGATTTGGACCAGATGATCTCAGGACACCTCTTCCAATGCCTTACATTTTGTGATTGCATGATACCGTTTGTATTCTGTAAACAATACAGACTTTTCTTTCAACTATACAGACTTTTCTTTCAACAGAGTGCTATTTGATGATGTGCTCTCTTGCAACTTCTTGGAAAAGAATTGCTGAGTCAAGAACATGAAGGCTAGCATTGCTCTCATCTTTTAGATCCATTTTCTTTGTTTCTTTTTTGTATTTTTCAAATACTTATTCTTCTTCTTTGCAAAATATTAGTTGAATGCATCTATGGAAAAAAATATACTTTTGCTTATTCTTAGGTTTATGGGCCCAGACAGAAAATCAGCTTTCATAACCAAGGAAAACATGTAAATCATGCCTTACTATAAAGAATTGTATTAAAACCAGTAAGAAAAGAGAGGATGGAAGATGTATGGTTTCATCTTTCAGAAAAGTCTGGTTTTACAACAAAGAAGATGCTTTTTATAAAACCTAACATAAGCAAGATAGATAATTCACACAAGACCTAGAGCCATGAACTGTCAAAATAGTCAGCAGCAAAATGGAAACAATTCAGCACTCAGCCACTCCAGGCATTCTTCTCAAGTGAATGGACTTTTTCCTTTTTTTTTTCAATTTTAAATTTGAAAAATGGGCCTATGCTGTTCTGTGGTTCCTGTGGATAAAAGAAGAACAGACTCAAGCAGAACTTACTGCTGGGGATTAAATTCTAGGTGTTCCCTTTTCAAGTATGTGTCTAGAAGCAGAAATAAAAATGATGGAACATATTTGCCTCCAATTAACTTTTTTAAAAATCAAAGCAAAACACACTAAAAAAAGCCCAAAAAAGGTTCTTTATAGCTGGCAGCATTGTGAGAAACCCAGGGTCACAAAAAAGGCTAACAACAGGCTGCGTCTTCTTAAAGAGATGTAAGCCCATGAGAGCAGGTGAAAACACTGATCTGCTTTTGATAGTTTGCTCCTGACCAACAGGCTGAGCATGTCACGCAGAGTCTTCTAACAGAACCTTGCCTACTCCTCACTTTCAGTTTCCTTGTTTCATGTCTTCAGCTTTGGACTGCCCTCAAATGCCACTTGACCAGTTTTCATGAAACGTTTCCTGTCCCTAAAAGTAAATGCTGCTCAGGATTGCTCCGTGAGGTTCTGCAATGCAAACTCTGTTTCTAGTTGCATCTCTTGCAAACTAGCAACAGAATGGGAATCCATAAATGAGTGGTCAAAGGCATATAATCGCAGGTAAGTTGTGATAGTTTTCTTTTCCTTATTCTTCTTCCTAGACTGTGGTCTTATCCATTTCAGCCATGCTTGTATATTACACATGGTTTTGACCCCACACTGAGCAGTGATACTTTGTGAAATCTCACAAAACGCTTTACAGAGAACTTACCATTTAAAGTGAGGAATGGCAGAGCAGCACTCATCTTAAACTGTGCTAGTGGAATTTCTTTACCCAGCAAAGAAATTCTGATGAAACAATTTTCTTTCATGTGCTCCATAAGGTTAGGCTACCATCTAATAGACTTTTGAAATTAGAGTTATCAAATGAAGAATCTGAGTAATTTCCTAAAATTATATGTCATCTTAAAATAGTGGAAGTGTAAATAGCAGGAATAGCCAAAGCAGGATGTGCCAGCTATGAGACTGAAACACGATTCACAGAAGAGATTCAGATTATTGCTGTCTGCTGAGAGGAAGGACAAACTGTTCCTGTTTGATAATGATTCTTGGAAATGGGTTTTTTGTAGCATCACAAAGGGCCATTTAACTTGGAAATTAAGAGACTAGTGAAGCTAAGTTAAAAACAGCTTTGGGAAGTAAATTATTTAAAATGTGAAAAAAAAAATAGTCTAAATTACTGTAGGAAATTTAAATGTGGCATGGCCTATTAAAAGGCCATGTAAAAGTGGGTATGGACCTAAATGAACCCCAGATAAGCAGGTATTTAAATCCATGATCATACCCAGTTCAAAAGATACATAGAACTTAGGAGTCAATTTCATTTCACTCCACATTGTTGCTAACACAAATAAATACAATTTAGTGAGAAGGAAAATTCCTGCTGATTTTAATTCCTTACAGCTAAGCAGCTAAAAGTTACTCAGTGCTGGCTCAGACCTGCATCATGGGTTTTAGAGTGCAGTATTTTGATACCTGTATCACAACATGTTTCTCTGTAGATTTAACCTGTTATGCTGACATTTCCAGAATCACAGAATGTTAGGAGCTGAAAGGGACCTCCAGATACTGTTCATTCCAGGCCCCCTGACAAAGAAGGATCACCTACAACAAGCTGCACAGGAACGCATCCAGGTGGGTTTTGAAAGCCTCCAGAGTAGGAGACTCCACAACCTCTCTGGGCAGCCTGTGACAGTGCTCCAGTACCCTCACTGTAAAGAAGTGGCTCAGGTTGAGGTGGAACCTCCTGTGTTCTAGCTTGTGTCCTTTGTTCCTTGTCCTAACACTGGGCACCAACACAAAGAGACTGGCACCTTCACATTGACACCCACTCCTCAGGTATTTATAGACACTGATAAATCTCCTTTCAGCCTTTTCAAGACTGAACAGCCCCTGGTCTCTCAGTCTTTCTTCATAGCAGAGATGTTCAAATCCTGCAATCATCCTCATAGCTCTCTGTTGGATTCTCTCTGGTAGAACCCTGTTTCTCTTGAACTGGGGAGCCTAAAACACAGGTGTGGTCTCAGCAGGGCAGGGTAGAAGGGAAGGAGAACCTCCCTACATCTGCTTAATGCATCCTAGGATGCCCCTTGTCCACAAGAGCACATTGCTGTCTCGTGGAGAACTTGCTGTCCACTAGTACTTTTGTCAAGGGGTTATAAGCAGTTATGATGCCTTCTGAAAGAAAATATTTTAAATTGGAGTTCTGGCGTAAACTGACAGGCTCATTAGGGTCCAACAGAGAAAATGTGATGCACTGTCCATCTACTCTAGCTATTCTAGCTAAGAGTATCAGCTCTGATAGCAGACATCCCTCTGACCAGTCGAATAACATTTCACACAAGCACTTTTGTGTCATGATGGAAAATTTATAGTGTGAAAGATGAAATGTTCTCTGAGACAGGAGAAATAATAGGTTCTGAGTACATGCACACTAGATTTGGGGATTTTCAGAAAATTATGTAATTTTTTTAATTTCCAGAGGGTGGGGCTAAAAAACCCCTTTCTAGTACAGAGTTTAAAAATACAGGAAAAATAAACATAAATTGCTGGAGAAATTTTCATTACTTAATTTAATGACTGCATTTGGACCTTTATCTGAAACACATGGTGTTTTCTCTAAGGCTTTAATGTTTGCTAATCCAAGTCAATGCTATAGCAGTGCTTTTCTCCTGGCAGGTTCTTTGCTTCTTTTGTTGGGTTTCTAATGTGTGCTAAATAAAAGAGAAGATGCATTTGGCATCCATCATCATGTGATGTTGAAGCAACAGTGTGTTTACTCTTTCATGAGTGGACGCATAGAAAAATGCATGGAACTACAATGATTTTCAGGCTTAAAATCACCTACTGAGCTATTTAAATATAAATTTACTGTTCTCTGAAGATCCTAGGAAAAATCAGAATAATTTTCCAGAAATCTGTGTTGTTGACCATTGCATATTCTGAGTTAATAAAGGACTTTGTTTGTTGTTGTACAATCATTGTACCTTTTGGGGGGAAAACTGGCACCTCTTCCTCTGCAAATAACAAGAACCTCATTGAACTCTACCCATTACTCTATATCCATGTAGAGACCACAGCTCCGTGTATTTCAAAACCTAACCAGTTACATAGATTAGTACTGGCTGTATAGTGAACACTTTTATGTGCTCTGAACTTATTTCACTGGAAACTACACTTTTACTATTCTAGTAAAGCAGAGCTTGTGCATCTTTCCACTTCACATGGATACCAAAGGTAAAATTTGCTGGGTTTTGTCTTTTTTATTTAGGTCACTAGAAGTTATTAAAACTAAAGCATGTAGCTCATTCTTGTACAACTATAAATTGGCATTGAAAAGGCATTTTATATAAGGTCAGTAAATAACTATATTGCAGATACATATACTGGTTTATATGCACATGACCAAAGAACAGGTAACTATCAGCATAAAACTACCTCTTTAAATATTTGAAGAATTCTAAAATAATCTGTTATGCTTGAATCTGCCCAGAAAATTTTGTATAATGAAAAGATCCTTCTATGGGATACATTACTGACTTAAAAGGGAGTGGAGTGACTGACAAACAAGCTGTTGAATTTATGGACAGCTGTGCTAGCATGTGCTGTTTATGTGTTTGGGAAGTGGTGGCGATTCTTTAAATGTCTAAAAACTAAGAATGTAGTTAATCAAGAATGGGAAAAGAAATATTATGCTTCTCCTGCTTTAGAAATGGACTAGGCATTGATTACTTCAAGGACTGGAATACCTCTACTATGAGGACAGGCTGAGGGTGTTGGGGTTGTTCAGCCTAGAGAAGGTGCCAGGGGGTCCTTAGAGCTGCCTTCCAGTACCTGAAGGGATCTTACAGGAAGGCTGGAGAAGGACTTTTCATAATGCTGTCCAGCAATAGGACAAGGGGTAATGGTCTTTAGTTGAGGGAGAGTAGGTTTAGTCTGGGTCTTAGGAAGAAGTTCTCCAGTGGGAGGGTGGTGAGGCTCTAGAATAGGCTGCCTGGGAGGGTTGTGGATGCCTCCTCCCTGGGTGTTCAAGGCCAGGTTGGGTGAGGCCTTGAGCAGTCAAGTTTAGTTGAGAGGCATCCCTGCCCATGGTGGGCAGGGTGGAGTAGATGATCTCTGAGGTCCCTTCCAACCTAAGCCATTCTGTGGTTCTATGATTTACACTATTTCAAAACTGAGTCATCTAGGGGATAAACTATAATGCACAGATTTCTGTTGAATATAGTTCATTTTAAGTGAATGTGTAATTTGGAAAAATTCAGATTATTTTTGCAAAAATTAAATCATATACACTCAAACCTAGGCACTGCTCTCTCCCTGTGGCTTGAATACCTTGCAAATTCTGCCTTTAAAGGGTTGGCTCTGAAACATTACTGTTTCTCTCTGAGGGGCGTGACGACATTATGTGTTAGGAAGTGGATTTCTTTGCAGATCACACTCATCTCTCACAGGCAACAAGCAAATGATACTTCAAGATTTATTTCCAATTAATTAAATACTGTAGTTGAATTTGTTTTGTAGTTGGATATTTTAAAAGTGCTGAATAAACCCCAGTGTTTTCCTTTGTAGCTTCACCTTAATTTTTACAGAGATTAAAAAATATCTACTTATTTATTTTTTTACTGTTTAAGTTTATTTGGCTTAACCATTTCTGTATTAAAGTGATGGAAGTCCTTTTTATTCACAAAATATGTATATCATAGGTGATGGGGTTTTTTATGATTACTTTTTATCAGACACACAGTTCATAACTGACCAAATGTAGCCAGTAGAAACAGTCCTAGGAGTTGGAATTAGACAAAGATTTCTCTGGGGTGTTCTAAGAATGACTGAGGGTTCTTGTTTTAATTTTTCTTGTTTTATCTTGCCTTTGGGGGGAAGTAGAGGTGTGTTTCTGGTCTGTTTGTTTTGTTTGGGGATTTTGTTTTGGGTTTGTTTGTTTGTGGTTTTGTTTGTTTGTTTGTACAAATGCCAATTCAATTTCTGTTAAGCAAACCAAACCAACCAAACCAAAACATAAGGAAGAAGGTTTTGAGAGACTGTGTCAAAGGAGAAAACTTTTTCTGGGGACCCTCACATAGAGAAGGACTGATGATCACTTATAACATAGAATTTTTCCTCTCACCCTTGTGGAAATCTTGCTAGATTAGGGACTAGGGCTGAAAAACACCCTAAAGATTTTTCTACAAAATGCTGTTCTCTAACAAACTCAGAGAGAAATAGGTGTGCTGGAAAATAATAATGATGTTGTGGATTATCTGCAATGGTTTCTTAATAAAGGTCTTTGAAGCTTAAGAGACAAGAAAAAAAAGGGGGGGGGGGGAAATTACTAACTTGCCAAGGCGACTGTTCCTGTCCATAAAACCATTTCCTAAGAGTTTCTTTTCCAGGCGACAAAAATAGGCTGTAATAGGGGTGAATACCACAACTATGCAGCATCCCTGTAGGAAAGGACTTTCAAATTCATGATACCTTGATATTGATTGTTAGTAAATTCTCTCCATTTTCAGAATTTTTGAACTGCAGGGAAAACCTCTCCTTCCTTCAACACTTCCTCCTCCTGCAAACAGCTCCATAGATTGAAAGTTGATTTGAGCATCTTTGGTGCTTTTTCTATTCAAGATCATAATCTCTTCTTGTTTTACCTACAAACTCCACAAATCTGCAATTAACTCATCTTAATTTTTCTTCCTACTTGATATGCATTAACCTCCAAATGGTAATTATTGGCCCACCTCAGATAAATAAATTAGGACAAACTATTTTGGGCACAAGAAGCAGCCAAAACTTCTCACAGATCTGAAATCAGACTTCTCCAAGCAGAAAGATAAAGATACCCAGTAAATCTAGTAAAATCCATAGTAAATATAACCTGGCTTATATTTTAATGATATTAATGTGGGCTCCCATTCCCATAACATTTTGCTGAGCCAAAAGCCTATCAATACAAATCCTTTTGGCAAATTTAAAAGTGAAGCTTTTATAATAGTTTAGTGGCAAGGGTACCTGAAGCCAACACTTAGCTTTTTCCTGTAATGAAAGTATATTTGAACCTTGATTCAAACCTATATCACAAGCAAAAGGTTTTATCAATGCTTATCTAAGCCAAAGGTATCACAGGATTGAAAGTCTCTGCAAGAACTCTCTACAGACATGACACCTCAAAAGGTGGAGGAATAGAATGGGCCTTTCACTCATGATATCTGAAATAGTTCTGTGATACTCTCTGGTCTCTGCCTGAACTGAGCAGCTGGATTTGAGCTGTAGGGTAAGACAATATGTAGATGGGTGGATGCGTGCGTGTGTAGATACTCTATGGAAGAGTTCTTAAGGCTCTCATAAGAAACAACTTGTTACTTCTAAATATGATGTTTAAAATGATTTGTAGTTTGCCTTTGTTAATTAGTTACTTCAACATCACACCAGTTCTTTTAATGACTTGTCGCCTATTGGCTGAAGTATTGTTCCCTCTTTCTTCTCTACAACCTTGTAATGGTTTTTATTAAATTGAGAGTAGCCCTGCAGAAAAGGACTTGGGGGTCCTGGTGGATGAGAAACTGGACATGAACCAAGAGTGTTGTGCTTGTAGCCCAGAAGGCAAATGACAGCGTGGGCTGCATTAAGAGTGGCCAGCAGGTCCAGAGAGGTGATTCTGCCACTTTACTCTGCCTTGGTAAGAAAGACCTCACCTGGAGTGCTGCATCCATCTTTGAAGGCCTCAACACAGGAAGGGCATGGACCTGATGGAGTGGGTCCAGAGGAGAGCCACAAAAATGGTCAGGGGGCTGGAGCACCTCTGCTACGAGGACAGGCTGAGGAGGCTGGGGTTGTTCAGCCTGGAGAAGAGAAGGCTCCGGGCAGACCTAGTAGTGGCCTTCCAGTACCTGAAGGGGGACTACAGGAAGGCTGCAGAGGGACTGTTTCCAAAGGCCTGCAGTGATAGGATGAAGGGCAATGGTTTGAATTTATAGAAAATTTAGATTCAATGTTAGGAAAACGTTCTTTAACCATGAGGGTGGTGGAAGAGTGAAACAGGTTGTCCGGGGGGGGGTAGATGAGGCCCCATCCCTGGAGATATTCAGGGTGAGATTTGACAAACTGAACAATTTGATCTAGTGCAGGATGTCCCTGTTGACTGCAGGGGGCTGGAACTGGATAACCTTTGGAGGTCCCTCCCAATTCAAACCATTTTAATGATGCTATGATTCTCAGCAAGACCATGGTGTGCAATGGTGTTGACAGAAAAAACTTTCAATGAATCGTGAGAGCTTGGGAAGGGATTACAACACAAGAGAAGATCTGAGAGTCCAGTGTGTAAGTTTATTTGGATAATCCCTTAGATTCCATGGAAATAAACAAAAAGCTGCAGAAGTCAAAAGAACAGCGCTAATTTCAACCAGTTGAGATTCTGGCTCTTTATTTGTGACAAGGGGAGAAACTGAGGTATGATATTTAGGCTTGATGTACAGGTGCATACAGATAGAAAACAGTATTTTAGGAGGCTGATAGGAAAGTTATCGAGATTGAGCTGTACATGGAGCAAAACTTTCCTTTCCACTGGTGGTTTGAAAAATTATTTATGCTAGTGACTTTTGACATAACTATGCTGGGAGAGGAAAAGCAAATAGTTAATGTACCAATTAGAATTCCAGAAACAAACATATGTAATTAGGATTTGTAACAGTACAAGAAACTTCAAGCATATTTAAGCAGACCAGCTTGCATGCACGCTTTATATTAAGCAATGACATGAGGAAAGCTGTACCATTTCTCAACAGAAGTCTGTGTCCTCCAGTGGAATGGAAGTGCACACATTTTGTTTTGTAATGTTTCTTAGCACGGTTTTAGATTATGGATTTATGTGCTGATATGGAAAAAATCAAGCAAAGTTCTTGATTATTTAACATTTACAGCACTTAATGGAGGGGTAAAATAAATAATTCAAAATCACAATGAATTAGTAGACATGGCAAGAAGTATTTGGGATGTGGTTGCCTTCTTAACCATGTCTTTCTGCTCACCTCCTTCAGGCTTGACTGGTCCATCAGACATCACTTTCCTGAGGGCTAGTTGGCTTTGGTCTTTGTTGTCATTGGCTGGTGGAGGCAGATTGTCAGACTGAGTTCTTTGAATAGGGAGGACTCCTGCTATGCTGTGTCTGTGCTGCTTCCTGGCATGATTAGACTGACCGCTTTTATGTGCTGCTGTGGCAGTGTGGGTGAAATGGAAACCCAGAGTATGTATCCTCAGATGGAACCAGCTTAAATGTTATTCATGCAAACAGAAGTGTTTTTTTTTTTCTGTATTTAAGTAAGTAGTGTTTTCAAACACCAAAGAGACACCACATGCACAGCATTAAAGAGAATTAAAACTGGCTGTTTCTTTATTAATGATGGTGGAGACAAGGGAAATAATTTCCCCCAGTTTTTGCATTATACCATGATAAATTTATGGCATATCCACAAATCCTAAAGACAAACACAATGATTCCACAGTCAGAGAGTTTTCATTTGCCATCAACTAAACCCTCAACTAGCAATCAAATTCTGGTCTGAAGTATACTTGAGAGATCAATGCTTTTGAATGGAAAAGGTTTAATTTGTTTATTGATTTTAAATTGTAAGGTGAATTCTATCTTGACCTTAATCAATCGATGGCACAAAAATTACTAGGAAAAGTTAACTGACCATGACACCTGACTTAGGTTTCATCTCCCTTTGCCTTTGCTAATTTGATAACACTGTTGATGTTAATGGCTTGGTGTGTTTAATGACTTTGCATTTCATGTGTTCAGTGTTATTGTCTATTGCTCTTCTGCTTATCACTAACATGATTTTATCCAGGATACTACAAAGGTTGCTTTATATTTCCTTTCAGAAAAAAAAAAAATAGATATTTACAGTCATGTTGCAAAAATAGAAATCTCAGCCATGTAGTTACAAAACTTTTTTCTATAACTTTAAATCTTTTCTGTGTATAGTTCTGTCTTTCCTGATTGCTACTTATGGATGTATCTTGTTAATGTGCTCTCAGTACTTGACGTGTGCAAATTGATGAGCTGGCAGCCGCATCTCTGCAGGTTTTGATTATGACACTGGTAGTCATTTAGTGACATCAAAACACCACCACACAATGGAATTCTTTGTGAGTCATGCACAATCATGGAACATCATGGACCATGAGAGAAGGGACTGATGGAGAAACAGCCAGTTTCACAGCAGTCTATATAAATGAAAGTAAATAAATAAATAAAAGACTTCTAAATACAAGAGTATATTATAATCATATGTATTCACACACAGGCACACAAAGAAAGACACTGAATAGAGTGAGCACAGTGTGCCAAGAACAGAAACAAACAAACAAAAATAGCCAAAAAGGGAAGGACAGCAGGAAAAAAGGCAACAGATGAACATTAAGCTGCCATGCTGAGGAATTTATTTGCGTCTTTTACTTGGTTGAAGGCGAAGCTGCTGGACAGCTGCTTCAGCAGCGGCGATGGCTGCCCCAGCGTCTTCAAGGTGAGTTTGAGTGACGCTGGTTTTGCTTTGGCTGCGAGATGGACCATGAGAGCGCAGATGTCCTTCAGAGGAAGATTTGGAGCTCCCTGGACTGCTGTGGGATTTCTCAATGGTGGGCACCTGCATATCTACCAGGAAAATGAAGAAGCACATCTGTTGCATTTATTAAATACAGACAATTTCACTGACTTTTCTGGCTGCCTTCCAGAACACGGAATAAAGGCTCTGCTGTGTGATGCCATTCAAAGTCTCAGGACATATCACAATTAGGAAACTCTTACAAAGCACAATTTTCTACTTCCTCACTGTTCCCTGGTCCAGGGAGTAATTAATTTACTATTGGGTTTCCATCACCTACGAATTATGCCTCCTGTCTTGGTTCACAGTGGTAGATGATGGGATAGTCTAAAGAGTAATCATTTTTTCCCACTTTCTGTTTCTCTAATAGTTAGACACTAAATAGCACCACTTAGAGTGGTACTAAAGCCACAGCTGATGCAAGCAGTTTTATTCTGAGGTATGCATAGGTCAAACCCATAGCCTAACTTAAGATAGTTTCTATACTGACCACTAATTTAGATACTCATCTTACACATACATCAATCCCTAGCAAAACATAACATACATAGGAGATAGAATGGAGTCTTATCACTCTGAAGCTCTCATTTGGGTGCTATTCTGGGTGGCTTTTGCTTTGCTATGACATATAAAGTGTCTTAAGTGAGCAACTGGCCGCTGTCTACTTAGGATTAAAAAAAAAAAAAAAAGATAAATTTCTTGGAGCAACAGATATGAAGATCAGCTGTGCTTTTGTAAACTCCAGCACAATTCTACTGCATCAGCTCACTGATTGCCAATAGATAGATGCTACAGCCCATTATCATTGACTGGAAATGCACAGTCATTATTGTAGCATAATTGTTATCCTATAAAATATTAATGTGACATTTCCAGAAGATAAAATGCCATAGAATATTTAAAGAACATGAAAAATAGAGAGCTATAATGTATTGAACTTAGCCAAGGCTACCTGAAAAAATGAAAAGGACACAGATTCTAAAGTAGATGTGCAAAGCACAGAGTTTGTGAGCTGCTGTGTTAAGGACACAATTAGTCAGCAAGCTGACTGGCACAAATTGAGCCAAATTAAGCCGTGGATCTGATGAAATAATCACAGAGATAAATACATTTGTAATAAAAGCATATACAAAGTTCATAGCAGTAACTTTATTTTGCTGTTAGAACTTACACATAGAAAAGGTATGGGAAAACATTTCATATCAGGTGCACCAAGTCATTCCTACCCTTGGAGGGGTCCGGGAAGATTCCATGACTTCTGCTTTTGATGACAGATGGTTTTGGAGATTGCTGGCTACTCTGTCCAGAATGAGATTTCCCATGATCAATGTTTTCACTCTGTTCTTTCAGAGGGTACCACCGAGGAGTGTTGTCAAGCTGAGAGATGCTGGATAACTCAATCAATACCTATGAATAAATCGAAGTACAAAATACGGACTGTATCTGATCTATTAATGATTGTGCTCAACAAAAGAGCCTACAGGTGTGTTACCGCAAGTTGTAATCAAATATAAGAAGGGCATAAGGCTGTACACTGACAGATTCAGGACTCCCTGCCCATGCTCTGACCTCATCTGATATAAACCAGCTGTGATCCCAAACACATTTTTATTATCCTATTGATGTGTCTGAACTAAGGTCTTCTCAACAGGACCTCAGTAGGGACTATAAGCTTAGACCAAACTCATATATCCTGACAACTCCATCAAGGTATACCAAGATGTCTACATGGTAGTTTAAAGGGTAGCTTCAAATCTAGACTGAAAAGGCACCTCATCATTCTGCCTCTATATAGACATATTCTGATAACAGAATCGAGCAGTGTTGCATCCTTTTTGTCAGTGTTAGGAAGGAGACAAATACTTTGATATTTGTTTTTAGCAAGGTCTTCAATAATGTGTGTGACTGGTTCTTATCCATTTAAAAATCCAACACACACATATGAAGAATTTGTAAACAATAAGAAACAAATAGGGATGCCTTGGTACTTCACTAGAATAACAGTGAGTCACTATAGATTAGTAAATCTCCTGGTGTGGGTTTTGGTCATAGCTTTGGGGATGACTTGCAAGACAGCATGGTTCAGATTGTTCCCAATAGGAAGTGTAGGCTGGGGGCTCTGCTTTCTAGAAGAGAGTTCACGTTACATGGATGTGAACCATGATATGCTGCTTCCCTTCAGGGAGATACAAGTGGTGCTGGCTCCATTTGAGCAAGTCCTTAGAGCACAATTTGGATAAATCATATGTGAAGTTTTGGTGCAAGAATTCTCTGTAATCTTTATCCTGAAATACACTGAATAGTCTTTTCTGTTCCTTTTTTTTTTTTTTTTTTTTTAATATACACATATATAAAGAACTGATTTAATATTTAAATCTGAATGATTTAATTTAAAAAAAAAAAAAAAAAAAGAAGTAGTTTCAGAGGTTGAAAATACTGGAAGCCAAAAGTTTAAATCTTCCTGTAGAAGCAGCTACTGGAGCATCCATTTTCTAAATGTCATAAATAATGATGTAAATAAAGCCCAGCATTTGGACAAACATGCTGAACTCAACAAGAAGACTGATGTGGTATGCAGGAAATAAGCAATCATGCAGATCCTTCCTATCCATTTATTTTAGTAATTGTTCAAAGAGTGACAGTGATTGCTCAGTTTTCTGGTTACACAAAGGGGAACTGGAGATGAACTGAGCGTCTTTTTTAATGACATTCAGATGCAAAATAAGCAGAGATAATCTGAGTTACTCTGTATATGACATATCAACTTTCTTTGGCTTCTGTTTCTAATTATAACCCTCTTCTGTAATAACATTTTAAATTACTTTTTTGACATTGTTGTTACTGCTGATAATTCTGTGCTATGTGAGCATATGTTTGTTTAGATACTTTTAAAAGAGCAAGCACACTTCCCATGATCACTCATGTCACACTATTAATTACAAGATTTTGCCTTTACTCATCCTTTGGTAATGATATTACTATTTCATCATTTGAAAAATGAAATCTTCATCAACAAGACCAAATTACTCACATTAGCAGATACTTGTGGAAGTGCTAAATATGGCTTGTTAGCAGTATTTAATTCTCTAATCCTTTACTAAAACTGATACCTTCTCAGCCTTCCCATGCTATGTTAGAACCAGGGCAGAAAGATTACCAGTCATAACAGGAGTGGCCTATTCAGTCACTATGAAGGCTGTTAGTATCTCAATCTCAAAAAAAAAATATCTTATTTTTCGGTGAATTAACCTTGTGTTGAGTCCTAAATGAAATTGCCCACAGTTCAGCAAGATAAAGGGAAGGCATGTCTCATGTGTGAATGAAAGAACTCATGACCATTTGTTATCAAGTCAGCAGTAAACTGTGATGTAAAATAGGTTTTACTTATCACATACACACACACACACACACACACACCATACCTTGAAATAAAACAGTCTCCACATATGACCATACTGTTAATCAGCTTTCTAACTAGTCACAGTTAGAGAGGAGGAAGTAAGACACTCACTTCACCAAGGAAGTCATTGGAGGAGAATCTATCATAATCCCAGACAGTCACTTCCAGTGTTTTCTTTTTCAGCTGCAATTTAAGTCAAAAGATAATTAACTCCATTGTTGTCAGAACAAGTCTTTATGGTGGTTCCTACTTATTATCTCCATCTTGTACCCTTTTTCATAGTGACAGAGAGCCAACTATTGTCCTCCCATCAACCCTGATCTCAGAAAAATAATTTAGAGCTATTATTTGTTATCAAGACAACTAGGCTTGTACTTGGCCCTATTTTAGGGATTTCCATAAGTTGTTTTTGACAGAATGTTTGTCCACAAGATTCAAACTGATTTTTAGAGCACCATTTTTATATTTCTGCTGTTTTTCTCATTGTCAGGTCTGAGTTGTCTGAACTCAGACATCTGCATAAAGTGTATTTGAATGTGAATTTCATATGTATTATTTAAAACACTCTATTTACACAATCTGTCTGTGAAGATCAGGCTTTAATCCTCACACTTTAGTGTAGTCAGTGGTCCAGATATGTAGGAGAAGTTGCACTGGTAGGTATTAATGACAGCCATCAGAAGCCATTGCTTGCAGACCTTGTTAAGCCTGATAGCTGTGTCAACCACTCTTACAGGATACAGTAACAAAAAAATCTTTTTATATGACAAGACAGAATAAGACAGAGAAGCTGTTGACCAAAGCAGTTGACCTCATTGGAAAGACTGATGTGTGCTATTCCAGGCATCTCTGAAGACAGCTGGGGAGAAGATTGAATACTGGTGGTATATGCTGAGGCAAAAGGCTATCAGCCGTCTGGAGAGGCAATAATACATGTGTGTGTGGCTTGAAGGAGAAAGGACAAAAATCCTGGGGGTATGCGATATCTGTGAAGTCAGGCTGAGAAGTCACAAGTGAAGAATTTGTTGGACATTATAAGAAAACCAGAACTTTTCACACACTTGAACAAAAGAGGTCAGAACCAGAAATCTTATGTGACAATTGAGGTAATTGTCACAGATTCATACAGTTCTTAATAACTTTAAATTGCCTGTAAATCACAATTTCATCATCTCATTATTATGTATTTGGAATATCTTCTGCTCCCACCTAACTTCAGGAAAATGAGCAACTATGTCAAAGCAAGTTAAAATCAGCTTTAAATCAGCACAGAAAGGGGAATTGCTAGTTTCAGCATCATCTCTGTACTCTTCAAGCAGGCAACAACATGACTCAAAAGCTAAGATTTAAAAAAAAACAATCTTTGAGAGTAATTCTTTAATCTCTCTGTTTTATTCCTACATAATTAGGCAACATTCTACTTAAACATTCTTTTTCAAAAAGTATCATGTAAAAACAAAATAGAAGTTGAACAAAAATATTCTCTTTTGAATATCCTTTACCAAGTATTAATAAGGCTGACTTCCTTGACCGACTAAAACTCCCTCACTTTGCTGTTTCAAGGCAATGTTGAAACTGCAATGTGAAAAATGACCTGAAAAAAGAAGTCAAGCAGCCACTGGTCCATGCTGCTTTTAGTGTCCTGGATGATATAATTTCCTGCTAGATGCTATGCCAAGGATACATATTTTTACCCTTTAAATAAGAGGAATAGCATAAATACTTTTCAGAAATGTATTGTCTTAATTACTCCTATTTTGGAAGGATGTGTTGCCTTCTTGTTTCAAGTGATGACTGTGCAAGGGCAGAGAAAAAGGAAAGAAAGAAAACCATAGGGTTTGAAGGACTTTTGGTGGAAAAGGGGAAAGAGAAAAGATTTCCAAGTAACCGCAACCATACATTCCTAGCTTCTTTGCATTAGTATTAAAATAAAACTGCTGAAAACTTGCAGTACTCAACATTTCTTTGGGACATCTATTTTAAGCCTCTTAGTTTAATAGAGCTTTTATACAATATTATGACAATGAAAATTGGGCAGTGACTGGCTGGAGAGCAGCCCTGAGGAGAGAGACTTGGGGGTGCTGGTGGACGAGAAGCTCGACATGAGCTCTCAATGTGCGCTTGCAGCCCGGAAAGCCAATCAGATCCTGGGCTGCATCAGGAGAAGTGTGACCAGCAGGTCAAGGGAGGTGCTTCTCCCCCTCTACTCAGCTCTGGTGAGACCCCACCTTGAGTACTGCGTCCAGTTCTGGAGCCCATATTACAGGAGAGATGTGGACGTGCTGGAGCGTGTCCAGAGAAGGGCCACGAGGATGATCAGAGGGCTGGAGCACCTCTCCTATGAGGACAGACTGAAGGAGTTGGGGCTGTTCAGTCTGGAGAAGAGAAGGCTCCGAGGTGACCTCATTGTGGCTTTCCAGTATCTGAAGGGGGCCTACAGGAAGGCTGGGGAGGGACTTCTCAGGATCTCAGGTAGTGATAGGACTAGGGGGAATGGAATGAAGCTGGAAATGGGGAGATTCAGGCTGGATGTGAGGAAGAGGTTCTTTACCATGAGAGTGGTGAAGCCCTGGAATGGGTTGTCCAGGGAGGTGGTTGAGGCCCAGTCCCTGGAGGTGTTTAAGACCAGGCTGGACGAGGCTCTGGCCAGCGTGATCTAGTGTGGGGTGTCCCTGCCCATGGCAGGGGGTTGGAACTAGATGATCCTTGTGGTCCCTTCCAACCCTGACTGATTCTATGATTCTATGAAAAACCATCAGAAGAACCTTATTAGGCAGTGTGTATGAAATGAGTCTCTAAGAGGAGGAAAATTTGCTTTTCAGAAGTTATATTTATGTACCACTACTGAAAGCAAAGAACGCTCAATGGCTAAGTGACTTTAAAATCAACCATTATACCATTGCAACAAAGTATGGTTCTGCCTTACAGCATCCGCTTTTAGGTTGGGATGTCAGAAATTCAGATTCCTATCAGGAATTTAACTGACAGCAGTACTGAAATGGGTTGCAGAAACCCACTATCCATCTGACTGGGCTTCTGCAAGTAGGCAATGTACTGACAAGAAAATGAGTGTGTCCCTACAAGAAGGAAAGCAAGTTGTGAACATCATCTGGTTTCTAAGCCTGTTAAGAAAAAACCCTGTTACTAAGCTGAAACTAATTTCAGGCTTTGCACTGGGGGAAGGGAACCAAAAAAAAACAACCAACCAAAAACCCCAAAAAACAAACCCACCAAAAAACCAAACACCTAAAAGTGTACTAATGGATGTGAGTTCCAGTTAGCTTTAGGCTGCTGTGGAAACCTGCCATTTAAAGAAAACAAAGGAATATGCAGAAGAACCAATGTGAATAATTTTTTCTCTTATGGAAGACATAGCACCACAGATAGTGAAGTGTCTGGTTTCTGTTTTAAATGCCTAGAGATCACTGGATGTTGATATGGATAATGTGAGTCTAACCGACATATTTGATACATATACCTGGAAAATATCATGAAAGGGTTTGAATGAGGAGAGACAATTTTAATGCAGTTTGGTGTTCTCTTGTGCTGAAAGTAAATTCATAAAATAGAATCATCACAGAATGGCTTAGTTCGGAAAGGACCTTAGAGATCATCTGCTCCAACCTCCTTGCCATGGGCAGGGACACCTCTCAACTAGACCTGGCTACCCAAGGCCTCATCCAGCCTGGCCTTCACCACTCCTAGGGAGGAGGCATCCACAACCTCCCTGGACAGCCTATTTCAGAAATAATATACAAGATCACAGTCAGAGTCAGAATAATTGATGAGTAGAAATGGAGGTGTTTTATTAGCTCGTGCACTATGTTTATTTGTGCTTACAATCACATTTAATATTTTATTGTACTTTATATACTGTTGATCTTTCCAATGTAAGGCACGCTATGATTCTATTTTGTAGTTTAAACCAATGACCTGACCAGCAACAGAACTTACATCTCTTATCATCTTCTTGGATCACTGTAATTATTTCTTTCATGTTCTGAGTAGGTATTTGACTTGAGTTAGCAATTATTATATATTCATAATGTGTGTACTTGGCCTTCCTCTCACATTGTAATTATGTCTACTTTATTAATAACAAAAACATTAAATTACTAAATAGTCATACTTTGTTTTTTTTTCCTCCAACTGTTCAAGTAGAATTTGCTACATGATAAAACTAGTCATTCTGACCTTGAAAATGTCTGTTTCATTTCAAAGAGAGATCTATTTCCTATAATTTTCACTTTAATTTCAACTCAGTTATGAAAGAGAAAAGTGAAATGAAAAATTGTACAACCAGCTAAAGTCTAGACAGTGACGCTAAAAGGATTATATTAGGAAATATTTAATAATGCTTATTTGCTGTCAGCAAGTAACCCATGCTTTGATGGAGGGGAAGGAAATGCTTCTGTGAAGAAATTCTACTTATAAAGATTCATGAATTTATGTTAGGGTGTGACTGCTAACTCTGTATAACATGGCCTATGATGCAGTTTTTCTTGTTTGGAGATCAGAACGCTCATGCTCAGCCTATTGTAATTGTCTTATATACATAGTATTGCATGGTGATTGTTTTTCAGATTGTAGAGGGTACTTATCACCAGCACAGAATTATTTGGTGATTATAATGGTGATTTCTGTATATTCTCTATGCCAGCTCATTGGATTTTATAGAAGATTCACTCACATTGCTATCTTAGCACTAGGTACAAGCTGTAGAAAGGAGTTAAAGGACTATTCACACACTTGAAATGAGGAACAAGAAACATGAAACAGGAGGACAAAATTTACAATGTGGTGCTTGGATGAGGCTTACACACAATCATAACCACTGCAAACACTCTCAGAGGAAGGAAAAAGGAGGAGATTTACACATAAAAGCAAAAGTTCAAATGAACATGTGGTCAATTGAACATGTAACCTAAAAGCAATTTTCATCAAATAATGGTCAATAAAATTACATCAAAGGTATTAGGAGATTCTCTGTCATAAAAAAATCCCTGTCCAAGAAATCATAGACTAAGATGGTTATGCAATTGAAATTATCTGACAGTCATTGAATGTCTAACACCCTTGTACTCTTAATTAAATCTTGTGAAATGTCACAGCAGAATCTGAACACAAATTCACAGAATGGTAGGGGTTGGAAGGGACATCTGAATACCCTCTAGTCCAACCCCTTGCAACAGCAGGATCACCTAGATTTAAATCAAGTAAATTGAAGAGCAGCTCTTAAATCACAGTATCACAGTATCACTAAGGTTGGAAGAGACCTCAAAGATCATCGAGTCCAACCTGTCACCACAGACCTCATGACTAGACCATGGTACCAAGTGCCATGTCCAGTCCCCTCTTGAACACCTCCAGGGACGGTGACTCCACCACCTCCCCGGGCAGCCCATTCCAATGGCGAATCACTCTCTCAGTGAAGAACTTTCTCCTCACCTCAAGCCTAAACTTCCCCTGGTGCAGCTTGAGACTGTGTCCCCTTGTTCTGGAATGGAAAGATCAGTTTGGAAATATTGCTAAGACTCACCAAATGTTTTCATAAACCCCAGAAGACTAAGGGTTTATACTGCAGCTAGACAAATGTAATCTTTTTTTCTTTTTCTGATGCTATCACTATGAATCACATCAATGAGCTACTATTTATGCAAGCCTACATGAAACTGCGTGCAAAACATAGAATGATAGGAAACCACAACCACTACCTGCAACAGGACACCTCTGAGGTAAAGCTGAGCTACTATATGTTGAGTTCAGATGAGTAGATTGCATAAGCATACATGCAAGTCACTCTGTGGGAAGGGTTTTGCTTTATGCAAAAATCTGTGTTCCTTGCAATGAACAAGAAGAATGAATAATGGAAATTAAAATTAGGAAGATAATATTGAGGTCTTAGTGCTGTGTCGGAGAACTACATTAAAAGCATTGGGAAATCTATTCACTAAAGAGTCTGGTTACTCAGCTTTTTAAAGATTAAACAGCCTTGAAAAGTTAAAGTATCAAGAACAAAACACTAAGAAATGCAAAAAGATTTAGGAATATGTAAAGATCCATTATTTGATAAAATATACTTCATAATTTGAACAAATGGACTGATCATAATTTTGTTCATTATGCCTTTTCAAATGACAAATAGTCCCTTTGAAAGTGGAGATGGAGAAAAGGGTACTCAATTGCTTCATATTGCCACAGTTAACCCTGTAGGTCAGTTAAAGTTAGGATGACATCAAGAAAGAGAAAAACCTTCTACAGACTTTTATCTACAATAAGAGTTAATGTTTTTGATAACAAGGAAATCATATTCTGATTTTTTTAAGATGATTCACATTTCAAGCCCATTGCTGTAAATTGCTACTAAATCTAAATACCTATCTCCTAATTTTATAAATATTTTTTTAATAAGAAAATGGCAGGACCTGTGTTTTGTGCGAGACTGTATGGCTTTTGGAATGAAGAGTTGGCAATGACTTCTGCAGCTACTTCAGAAACTTATGTCTTAATTTACACGTTGTATTCCATTACATTTTCTAAATTGCTACGTCTCTAGTTATTGTGTGATTATGTGCATTCTCCACAAACCACCATCTTTATGAGTTGAAGACATAAGACAAGAGTATTGATATAGCAAGCTCTGTCACAAGCAAACAAATGCTTCCTAGTTTCCTGTAAACAGGGCAAGATTTTATAGGTGTTCACAGGCCAGCCAGTAGCAGCACTGCCTTGGCAGTATGCACTACAGAACATGCTAACAGAGCAGCAAACTAACTCCACTGAACAGCACTACCAGGCACGCACCTGCTCCACGGAGATGTTCTTATAAATGACAGTCTGATTCCACTCAGGATTCAAGCTTTTCTGTATGTGCTTCGTTCTCCTCTTGTACTCAGCACTGAATTTGAACAAAGGAAGGAAACATCACATTAGAGAGCTTTTGTTTCTTTCAGTTTGAATGCAAAAAAAGCCCCCACAACACCCCAAACAAACCTACTCACACCAAAAAACCAACAAAACCCCAAACCCAACAAAAAACCCCACCAACACAAAAAAACCCAAACCACAACACCATAGAAAACAACCAAAGCCAAACACTCTCAACCCAAAAACCAGAAAAAAAGAAATAAACTGCATCTTCCATTTCTGCAGCAACTCAGGGGTAACTGGAGGATGACAGCCTTTGGGTTTTTTTCTTTATTGCACTTTCCTGACATACTCTTTTAAAACATTTTCTGATTCCTCAGCGGACAAGCTCTGCCTACAACTGCTTCAACATAAAGTATCAGTGGGCACATGTACATATGCTTTGTTCTCTCATTGTAGGTGTCGGGCTCTGATTATGCATTGGAGCAGTAATACATTGGTTTCTTTTCCAAGACCATCCTCCAATAAGCACTTTAAAGTAGCATAAATCCATTATATTTCTGTGTTACAGTTTCTCATTATAGGATTCTCATCTCGCAAGAATCTTTAATGAATGCCATGGGGTAACTAATATCCTGTTAATGATAGAAACGCTAATTTCTTATTGATCCTGCTCTCTGCCTATACTTTTAACTGTTGGAAACAAAGTAAGTGTGTGAAGCCTGTGACTGTTTTTATCAATAGACATGAATTAAGAGTTTGCATAATCTGTTTTCTTAAAAAGGACTGGTAGTGCTTTCTGTTGCACTTTGCATTTTCTGAGTATGGAGAAAGCAATACGCCTTTACCAGAATGTGGCTTCATTTCGCTCTGTGAGTCTTGATGTCAGATTTGCTCCCATTCCTATTTTAATTTAAGTTTTAATGGACATCTTGAAAGAGCTGATTAGGAGAACATGAGAATCTTGTAATACTTTGAAACCCCAACAAGATACAAGGTAAAGAATCTTGTTTTGCCAGTCTGTAAGTCAACTTCTCTTTGTTTTCTGTTCAAAGCTCCCATATATTAAAAGAATTTTATGCTTTATCTATTAATAATTTTGATATGCCCAGGACCTGTGTCTACACTTTTAAACTCTCTTATAGTTCCTCTACATTAATTTTTGGTAGTATGCTGTTGAGAATAGAGTTTTGAGTTATGTTTCCAGCTCCAGAACCAACTAAGCAGTCATGATTCCTATAAGTAAAAATTAAACTTTCTTTACTGTAATAACCATTTATATGGTCAAGCAGCTTTAAAGCCAGCTGGTCTAGAATTCTATCTAGCTTTAATGTCCATGCACTGTAAGGTGGGGAGAGAAAAAAATTCCATCTCATTTCCAAACAGTGCCTGTTTCTCTTTGCTGCAACAACATTCAAAACCTTGATACAGGTTCACAGTTAATTATTTTGCAACTTTCAGTGGGTGAGAATAAGGTTTTAGATATCTCTGAACTAGATTCTTCCAGACTTCAGAAGAAATTTAACTATCATCAGAGCTTGTCCCTAGCATATTACCTAGAAATGGAATTCATCAGAGGATAAAGAGTAAAACCATGCTTCAATTTCCTGCCATCAAAACGCAAGTGAAATCTATAGTTCAGTGCACAGGCTTACCATATCATGCATACATTAAAAAAAAAAAAAGAAAGAAAAACACTCTAAGACAGCACACCCTACCTTGCATTTTGGACAACCATGACTTGTCTGCATACCCAACATTTACAGAGTTAAGAACAGAGGAAGCAGTGTAAGAGAAAAGGAGAACAAAGATGAAAGAAAACATGTGAATAAAGGGTAGTTTCTACTATCACAATAAAAAGAAATAGAGGCATGAGGAAGAATAAGAAGGAATGAATTTCAGATTAGAGATATTCAGTAGCAATTCAAGTTCAGGCTCTCAGAAATGGCTTTGGCACTTTTGAGAATCTTTTAATTGTCATTATTCCCTAGAGCCTCAAATTACATGTAAAACTGTAACATTGCTATATCTTGACATACTGAACCCAAACAAAACTAAAATCCAAATTCTTCTTAACTTGACAGCAAGTTTGAACCTATACTTGGAGCTGCCTTAGACCTCTGCAGGATGAATGTCTTTCTAGTTCAAAGTCTTATTTCTGCATCAATGAATGTACCTGCAAAATTTGAAGTAAGATTTATTTGACAAGTATTTTACAAGACCCAAAGGTGCATTAAAAAGAGTCTCTAGATTTAAAAGCAGTTCCCATTATATTCAGTAATAGTTTTGGCCTTGGTGCCACTGAAAAATACTGAATAGTGTATAGCTGGATTTAGCAGGCAACAAAAGCATCCACATGCCTTTAGCAGTATCATTCGTGAACTTTTAGCAGCGCTTGCCCATATGCCAGATGCTCAACTGTGACCTGAGCATTCACTTTCCCGTTGCTTTGAATAGAGCAGAAATACAGATTCTCAGCTGCATGGTCCTACTCTAAGAGTTTTTTAGGATGAGTGTGGTTACACAAGTAGGAAAGTTTGCAGGAATTTGTCTTTGCAGTCTAAGGTCTCATCCATCAGCTGAGTTTTAGGTTTATGTATCGCGTTGCTGAAGTCAGCAGGATTATTGCAACCATGTATATTGTGCATACACATTCTGCATTCTGCAACATTAGGGCACAGAAGAGAGTTGTATCATTGCATATACCGATAAATGTCTTTTAAGGGAAACACTAATGAGATATTTGTGATTTTGGAGTCTAAAAAAATAACCAGTGGTCTGTGAAAAAGTCATTAGATACAAAATTACCAGAGTTTCTAAACCCACTTCTTAGCTCTTAAAAAAAGTGCTCTGTCTTGTATTTCTCACCTTTGATATTATACTGCAACCTTAAATTTATCTCACATACTGTAATTCTGGATTTTTACACATCTGTCCCAAATTCAGAAGCATTCATGTTCTCCTGGCAATAGGATTTGACTCTTCATTAACAATCCACCATTTTTTCCTGGTGTTGCACATGGATTTTCTATAGCAATAACTCTCAGTTCTGTTTCTTAGTGGCAAGCAGCAAACCCAAATCAAAAGAAGGTTCAGGTTAACATTTCTCCTACACTTACCCTCTCCCTGGAAGAAGATAAACTTTAACAAAGGGGTCTGAATAGCCATTGTTGTCTCTAGGAGCAAGGTTTCTTGCCTGAAGGATGTGGATGATAAGGTTGCCAAGGTGTTTGTCATAGTTGATTTGAAGCTAAGGAATACATTAAAACACCATAAGATTATTTATTACTTTTGCTTCCTAAATGATGCAATAACTCTCCTAAATTCTTTGAATAAAATTAGGTTTAGACCTTTATTTTAGCTGGAAATAAACACATTTTAGAAATTTTGGTCTCTCCTGAGTAAAATAAGATGCTAGATGATTACATTGGATCTTGTAACAAGTTTTGCTTTCAGAATCTGTCAGAATTGGTAAAACAAAACAAAACAAGCAACTGAAAAATGAACAAAAAAAGAAACACTCTATTTAAATCAGTAAAAAGTAGATGAAATTCGAACCCTTGTTATTATTCTGAGCAATAGCCAGTTTATTAATTACCTGGAGCCCCAGCTCAGGAAAGATCATATGGTAAGACCCTTAGTACTTGTATATGAGAGAGGAATTCATTAAAGAAAATGAAGACAGAAATCTCTTGGAAAGTAGGCTTAATTTATTCTGCTGCTTCCCATTCATTTTAATTTATTATTTATTTTTTTTTTCAATCTAGAGTCAAGTCAGTTTACATAAGACAGAACCACAAACCTGGCATTGCATGGAAACAAATACTCTGCATTATGAGAAACCCACAGCAATCTTTCCTTAGATGTAAAGACTGTGAATTTCTGAAGTAAGCCACAATATGTGCCCAAATATTAAAGATGAGAATGTATTTCACTATGCTTTTAGCCTCTTCAAGAACAACAAAACTTTCTATTCTGTTTGTATTTTGTGAGCCAACATTAAGGACAGAACCAAAAATCAAGCACTGATTTACAATCATGACATTTCAAGGGGCTGGTGTTGGATAAGAAATCACTTAATGGAGAATTTTTCTACAAACATTCATCAGTAAAATGCAGTCAGTAGAAACAATTTATGAAGTAAAAGCTACGTATTTACCTGAATTTCTCCAGTGATTGGATGGGAAGCAGACTTGGTAGTTTCTGTGGGCTGCCAGATTAAAATACATAAATAAATACATAGACACACATTCATAAATATACACATTTATTGCAACTAGTAGATCTTCAGAGTTATTTTATGTAACAGGTTTTGTTTCTACTGCTGTACTGCCACATATTTTAATAAAAACACTTAATTATCTGCAATTTGTGATCTCAAAAGTAATAGTTATGTTATCACAACAGCACAGCAAGTCCAGACCAGAGATTCTCATCATGCAAATATGGAATCAAACAACTTGAACACCAAAGGCTTTACAGTCTGAGCAGACTGGGCACACAGGGAGCTACAGGGAGAAAAAACATTAACCCTGTCTAAGAAAAACAAATGTTGCAAAAATAAGCCAAATACCATGTCAAGTAAAACACAGCCATATTTCTATTGAAGGGCAAAGGTTACACTAGTTTAAATTGAGTTTAGATGAAAGTGGGCAGAAATAGTGGAAAGAATGTTGCTGAAACTGAGTGCTGTGCATTTCACAACTGCATGCCATCCCATACAATATTTTTTGCTTTATTCTGTGTTTCTGATAATAAATTCAGCTATACCACTTCATCTTCAAACTCCTCCACACACTTTCCATTACATGAAATTGACATATTCTGTCCTCTCCTTTATAATTCTGTATAACTGTGCTGTTTCCTATCTGTGTTCTAGCACTGAGCTTCTCTAGGTTGCTGACAAGAGCAATAAAATCCTGTCTTTTTTCCCCCTTTTCTTCCCTCCTGTTTCTTAGTAGTTGGAAAAAAATATTACCATTTGTTTCAAATCCTGGATTCTCAAAAAGATACTGTTCTGCTAAATGGTGGTGCCCTTGGGCCACCCTGGACCTACCTCTAATCTGCAAGCTATCAGTCAAGCATGAAAGCTCTCTCTGGGTCAGTAGCAGGATTTGTATATCTTTGCATTCTCTCCACATCTGCTTCCTTGGTTGTGGTAGCAGAAAACAAAGGATGCAAACAATGGCAACTTACTGTTTTCTGAAGACTAATCTTGAAGTCATCTTTCCCTATTTTTCCAGACATGACCCTAACATACCATTCTGTATACTTAGTGGTTTTTTTTTTATTTCTGACAAGTGTAAAACTCACCTGCTTCTTCTGTGCTGCCCTTCCCTCCAAAAAAACCCCAAAACCCTTAGACATTTTCTTGGGCTAGGATGCTGGATGTTAATGGCTTTAAATTAGACTAATGAAGAGTTCACATCTGCTGGGGCAAAGCACAATTTAAGATCTCACCTGAGTACTATATCCAGCTTTAGAACAAGTTCAGAGCAAAGGGAATGGGCATGCTGAATTTGTGTGGGGACTTCCAAAGGTGGTTAAAGTGGAGTTTCCTTTAGCCATGCAGTTACTTTGCTTTTTATGTTTCTATATCACTGCTAAATCTCCATATTAATTTCCAAGATTGTGATTCAGGATACTAAATATTTTATTTTCCCTCTGGTGTCAAATCACTTAAAACTGACCATGAGGAACTACCCAAACATTTCTAATAGCATGAATAATTTAGGCTGAAAAAGACCTCTGAAGGTCATCTCATCCAACCCTCAGTACAGAGCTGGACCAGCTTGGAAGCTGGATCTCATTTCAAAGGCAGAGTTGCAAATAAGTTTCTTTATTCAGGCCTCAGTGAAGATCAATTTGTAAAGACGAAAAAGTATTTCAGTTCTGACCTCTCTAGGAGCAAAAGGATCTGAGAATTAAAAAACCCAACTCATTCTTCAAGATACAATTAAATGTTTCTACAGGGCACTTATATCCTGCATGTAATCTGCACCATAGAATGATCATACATTTTGATTGCAAAAGAAACAGGTCTGCACAAGATATAGTCAGTTCAAGACTTCTAAGAGTTAAATGTCTCCTGTGGTGGCTAATCTAATGTAATTCTAATTTCTTTTTGATACTTCCTGCATGCACTCACACACCCTGTGTAAGAGCTGGTGCTTTGTAATGCCATCATATCTGCTGGAGAAGGTTGTCATTACTGTACGTGAAACTTGTTAATGCCAGGCTCTGATGCTCTGTACTATCACGGCAGTAACGATAAAACATTGAATATGAGATAATTGGCACTGTGGAGCATAAAAGAGACTCCTACATTTCTGGAATGTATATTCTATACAAAAAGCTTTAAAAATGAAAGTAATTTAACCTGGTAAATATAAGAACAGTTGTAAAAGCAAGATCTAGGCAGTTCGGATATTTAGTCTGCCGTGGTACTTTGGGCAAGGCTGTTGCCTGCCTAGAAATGCTGTCAGCCCAAGGCAAAGAACAGTTGCAGAAAGGATGAGTAGCAGCTTTCTCTTCTAGCAGAGCTCAATGCCATTATAAACTTGGCCTGCAGTCAATGAACAGAAACTATACAAATCAACAGGACCTAAGTTATTAGGAAAGAAATGCCTTTCAACATGATTTTCAGAAATAAGCAAAGAATGTTTTAAATGTTCAACTGATTAGTTTTGACTTTTGCATCCTCTACATAAAGGCATCAGTTTTAATAATTTTTTATTTAATCTTTTTAAGCCTCTGGCTGAATTTTCGTAAAAGATTACTAAATCTCCTGTGAAGCAGGACATGGAATTCATGCATCTATCTTTATGTGACCTGATACAGCATCAAAGCTGGGAAGCCAGCCTTCTCACGTAGACACAGAAGGGCACCTCTCCTGGATACAGTGCACATCTCTATACACTGTATGGTGTATTTAGGAGATTGCTCTATTTAATCAAATGACAGGGGTTTCAATGTAGATAGTGACATTTGTACTAAGAGCCCTGCCTTTTCCTTTCCATGCAGTGCATGCACGTTGAATCATAGAATCATGGAATCGACAAGGTTGAAAAAGACCTCAGAGATCATCAAGTCCAACCTATTACCTAATACCTAACACCTCATGACTAACTAAACCATCGCTTCAAGTGCCACATCCAATCCTTTTTTGAACACCTCCAGGGATGATGACTCCACCACTTCCCTGGGCAGCACATTCCAATGGCCTATAACACTTCCTGTGAAGAACTTTAGAATAGAATAGAATAGAATAGAATAGAATAGAATAGAATAGAATAGAATAGACCAGGTTTGAAGAGCCCTTCAAGATCATCGTGTGCAACCTATCAACTAATCCAACCCACCTAATCAACTAAATCATGCAACTAAGCACCCTATCAAGTGTCCTCACCTTGAGCCTAAACTTCCCCTGGTGCAGCTTGAAACTGTGTCCTCTTGTTCTGGTACTGATTGCTTGGGAGAAGAGACCAACCCCCATCTATCTACAACCTCCTTTCAGGTAGTTGTAGAGAGCAATAAGGTCTACCCTGAGCCTCCTCTTCTCCAGGCTAAGCCCCAACTCTCTCAGCCTCTCCTTATAGGAGATGGCAGGTTTCACCCAGTCTTCTAGACTGGTACTTCAAAAGTGCACTGTTCTCACTGGTGAAGACAAAGCACATGGCAAAGTATTTCAAATGTAGATGTGTACAATATCCAAAGTAAGGTGTAATGAAACCACCTATTCACCTAATCATTAAGCAATTTTGCCAGATCTCTGAATTTCAGTGCAGTAAATCTTGATATATCTATTTAACTTGTGCATCATAGACCTGATTTAGTTCATTATGGAAATTATGGCAAGACAGAATTACTATCCACAACAAACATCAATAAATATATTTACAGTATCTGCTAAACTGCTGGATGAAAGAGATTTCTCATGTGAATATTATGCAAGCAAATTGAACAGCTATCACAAATGAGCAGGCATCATTTGCTGGCTTTGTGTCTTTACAGAACTTTAGGCATTCATAGTTCACATTGTGGTCACAGCCTCAACAGCACAAAAATGCAGTATTATAATAATGCAGTAGGAATGTGACAGTTCTAAGAATGAAAAAAAGATATGGAGACATAAATATCTAGAAAGCATCTTTCTGAAATATGAAATTTCACTTCCAATAGTAAAATAGTGGGAAGATGGATATTCAGGAGAGCAATCAGCTTTAGATATCTTGCAAATTCTGTAAGCAAACACAATCTTCATAGGGTGGATTTTCACTTCAAGTGTTAACTTTTTTTGACACAAAATAACTTTAGTACCTAGTTTTCAGTTTCAGCTGTGAAAAAATTATTCCAAATGTCCACTCTGCCCTTTCCAGGTCTATAACTGGACACAAAAGCACAAAGTTCTGCTGAGAAATGGACAGGATATAGGAAAGAAAATGACAATTCATGCTTAACAAATTCACAGAAATTAACTAGTGACAAAACATGTTCCAATGGCAAGTTTATTTTTCATCCTTACCCTGACTTTCAATGAAATGCTGATATTGCTATGATTATTCGTATCTTGTAACAGTTTAAACAGTAGCTTAGTATAAAAAGGGAAATTATTGTCTTAGTAATATCAGTTTCTTCTGTAGGACATGTACTGAGCATCATGTAGGATGCACTTGAAAAGCAACAGCAATAAAGAATGAAAAGGGCAAATATTTTGTTTTAAAACAGTAATACTAAGTTTGAGAAATCTGTTTTCAAAGAACAACCAATCTTTTATGACCTTGGATAAACAACATAATCTTCTTCCCTTGTGTCCAGATTTTGTAATAGCAATACTCATTATTGTCAGGAAAATTAATTGGTCAATGTGTCCTGTGCTTTCTTACTACATGTGGTAAAGGCTGCACTAGGCCCAGAATTATGCCCCAAATATTGCCAAAACATGTCTTTACTCTTTACATGATTTGCTCAAACCCCCCTCCTCCCTCCTTTCTGGAGTTGGTACTCAGCCCAGAAATGAGAAAACAAGGGGACAGGTGTCAACAAGTGTGGATAAACAACCCAGCCTGCCTTGTTGGGGTAAACAAAAGCACGCACCCACCATGTGGGATGATTGTGCTGTGCTTGTGCTTCTTCCAAGTATGGGCATATTCTGGCCGTATGCTCTGCCATAGGCTAATGTGTTGACCCAGTTTGACAACTGGCTAAATCCAAGCCTTGAGCAAATTATAAATACTACCCAAAGTGTAAACAACTTGCTCTTTTGCTATTTTGTGCTCTTTTGCGCTCTTTTGCTCTTTGCACTCTTTCCTTCTTTTTTTGCTCTATTGCTCTTGCTCTCACTCCGTGTACATGCTCTGCTTTTGACTGCAGTCCGGAGAGAAGCTTGCTACCCAGGAAGAGACCTCATGCCACAGTTTACCTGGGAACCAGCAAAGAGTCCTTTGCATAAGCTGCACGGAAACTACAGCCAGTTTAGCATCATACCCCAGTCCCACCAGTAGGAAGACGCTGCCTAACCACACCCTGAAGGGACAGAGACCCGGGAAGCCAAGATTCAGGGAGAACTTGCCTTAATCTCTTTCAGCAATTCTAATCATGTCTGCTTCAAGCACAAAGCTGCGGACCTGCAAGCCAAAGCCACCTTCGTGTGCCCACTCACAAAGCCAGAACCACACCCAGCTGTTCCTGTGCTGGCTGCTAAATCATGGGAAAAGAAGCCGCCTGTTGCTCCATGCCCAAGTGCCTGGGCAACCCACAGAAGAAGAAATGGGAAAAGCAGCTACCAACAGGAATTGGCAATGCTTGCTCATTTCTGTTCTGAGCCAGGAGGAAAGCTGCTCCACACCCCACCCCACTCTCCAGCCACTTTGGGAGGGGAACTGCCCTCCCATCGTCTGAAAGCCTGTTCCAGGTGAACCAGCCCACGCCCGCAGCAGTGGAAGAAAGCTGCATCTGGAAGGGACCACCCCCAGAGCCAGCCACGACAATGGCCATCTCAGCGATCATCTCAGCAATGAGCTTTCCCAAGTGAAACTGTATCTTTTCCAGTGTTCATATGTTTAACACTAGTTTTGATTCTGTTTAAAATCCCCACGCATTAGCCTGCGAGCTATTGTAACCTGTGGATTGTATTGCGGCAGTCAGATCATGCCCAGAGTTGTAATTCATGAGTAAAAGTTGGTTTAAGTGCCTTTGAAAGGTTCATTTAATTGTATGTGCCTGGCACCTAGCCTCACCATTGTATTCAGCCACCAGGTGTCTACCGAGTCGTCCCCTGGTGGACAAACAGCAGATTGCACTCTAGTTCTCTTATTAAATTACAGTTTAGTATTTTTCTAATTTGGTTCAAAATTATTCAACTGTACCAGTTTATGGGATTATATCCCCAAACGTACATTAGAAACTGCACATATATATATACACAGTACAAAAGTTACATTTTTATGTTAACATATAATAATCAATGTTATTAGTATTTCATAATTCTATATTAATAACCATAATTCTATATTAATAACCATGACAGTAAAATAAATCAAGTAAATAGGAAGCTGCTTCTTGTTATCAAAATTTTACTGCTACATAACTGAGAAGTGTCTTACCTTGCTGCTGTGCCGCTTTTTGCTCACTGAGGGAGAACCAGGCTGACCAGGGCTGGGAACAGAGCTGGAGGTGGCAGAAGTGGTTCCAGAGTGAACATGAGATCCCTTTTCCACTCCTGAGCAAGCAACCAGAGGTGACTGCTGTAGAGAAACCTTCTGGAGCTCTGCAGCCAGCTGCTTGGGATCAACCCCTGGGGACTTCGCTTTATCTACTGAATTAAAGAGAGCTTTGTATTGATAATTGCTGTCAGATTCAAATCCATCTTGCCCTGGTACAGGGGAAAGATAGTGATCTTTACAAATGTTCATGTCATTTACTTGTATACTTGAAGATGCAAAAGGCAACATATTAAAAATAGACATCTCCCCCACAATACCAACAGCCTAATTCCAGTCCTTCTGCTCAACACTGCCAATTCATGTTACTCACCTCACAAGTCTTCTGAGAAGCTTATTCTGAAGACGGAGAAAAATAGGTTTTGTTGATCATGATAAATTTTACAGGAGCATATTACAGTATTAAAGACTGTTGGCCTGTGCTAACTTGCACTGTATGGAACTGGCCCAGTTTTTCAAGTATCTGAACTATGCTGCAACAAGTTTTAATCCCAATGTTTTTTACAAAATCAAATGGATATTCAATAAAACTGAATTCTGCTCCTGAGATAATTTATACCAAAGTAGAGTGCAAAAGAACTCAAAACTTTAAGACTGCTAATTATTCACAACTATATAAGTCATCTTCACTGCTGTCCCAGAATGAGTGGGAAGAATCTACCCTTTCTAGACAGGAATTTCCACTTCACAGAGAAATTAGGTCAATCAAGTTTCATATGTGCCTTAAACTGAAGGGAGTTAAAAGAATACGAGGCTCAGCTTGCTTCCCATGTTCTAAGGAGTGTAAGAGATTTAAGGCAATACATTACTCTTATCCTGCCTACTAGGCTGCATTTGTTTCTTCTTTATAGAGAATGGTGATTTTTCCTTTCCAATGCACAAGCAGTCTGCCAAATCTCAGAGGTAATGGCAAGAAAGACTTGGCTTGGCAGCCAAAAGGGACTCTACAGTTATTTCAACGCAGAAACCACTACAAGATTGGAAGGAAACATGCCTGCAAGAATGGGGGAATTTACTTTAATTCTCATTTTGAGTTTTCTCTTTTAATAAAAAATATTTGCTATTCTTGCCTCTATACTTTTAAAGCCCTGTTTCAATGTTTACAAATGCCTTTAGTGAGCAGATAAAAAAACATGAAAAAAATTGTGGGTATCTATGCCTCAAAGCTGTCAGATTCAGTGTCCACATTCATTTAATTCCAATAACACACACATTCAACAAAAGGTAGCTTGATGGCAAGTATATTAATAGGTGGGAAGAGTTACATAGTCAGAAAATGGTGTTGCCTGTGTACAGATTGATGAAAGAGTAACCAAAAAACTATGGAACTTAGAATGGACTGATGAGATGCTGAGTGAAACACCCTGCACTGTGATTGCTGAAGGGCTGCTTTACTAGCAGGATTGTGGATGCTGGTTCAAAGTTAGATTAGCTACAACTAATACCATGACTGGTGCCTGCAGTCATGGTATTGACTGAACAGAAGGGGGTCTCTCAAAAGCACTACCATCTTGGAAGTCACATTAAAAAAAACACTTCACACAAAGTATTTTCTATTGCATCACTGTATACTAATCAATACTGAATTAGCATCACTAATAACAGGCCACAAGCCTTTCAATAAGATAACATAGGCCTTAAGACTTGTATGCTATATTTGGACTAGCTCCAGTTTGCTAGAAGCTTTTATTTAGCATGTCTGGCTGTAACAGCAATTGTCCAATAACTTTAATTTGTTATGCTTCACCTTTCATAATTGCATGGTATAATGACCATTCTTAATAATTTCCATATATAAAGACATAACAGTAATTGCAGTGTGCAGACTGAACTATTTCTGACTCCAGATTAATAAGCCATCTTGTGGGAGCACAGGCCTGGGATGACAGCAGAGTGCTGCAAGGTTTGGGCGCAGGATGATAGCAGAGGCTCCAGGGATACCAGCAACTTGCTGGTCAGTTACTGGCACTGATGCGAATTCAGGAACTGGCCAGAATAAATTTTTGGGGCAAAAGAAGATAAAAACCCAATATTTAAAAATCTCACATATGTACACATAAAGTGTACAATATCCAGTCAAGTCATACACAATGCAGAGCTGCTGACTGGTGATGAAAAAGCAAGGCATGATAGAAAACATGAACAAAACAGCCCCAAGCAGATCCTGAAGGAAAAAGGAGGGAATAAAAATCATTCTACCTCCCAGCTAAAAGGAGTCAAAAATTTTCACCACAAACATCACACTCTCCCAGTAAATTCCTCTGGACACTGTCAACTTGGGCAATGGTCCTGGAGTGAAAGCTCTGTCCACAGGGCACAAAGAAGCTGCCAAGGGGAAACCATTATGCCACAGTATTCTGTGGTATGTAGAGATGAAGGAGTAGGTAGAGGAAGGCTTTCCCTAGATAACAAATATTAGCTGCCGTATTGTTACTGAGATTTCCTTTGCAGTAATGAGATAGTGTAGGGTTGTGTCAGTTTGGATTGAACTGGGCTAATAACAACAAAAAATACTTGTTTTTTTATGTAAGGTGTGGTCCCCCCTCTGCCCATGGCAAGATTTGGGATGTAACATCTGAGCTTACAATGATAATATTTTTGTTTATATCATATCCAATTTTCAGCTGCTATACAGTCCCACAATATTGAAGCAATAACTGGTTGCTCACCTGCCCTTACTGGCTCATGCAGCTCCAGATGCTGGGGATTCTCAGAGTCTGAGAGCATGTTTAGGTCCCTAAAGAAAGCAATGAGAAGCCTGAGACAAAAGAAACTCTTCCCTCATACCCTCATTATTGTATTAAGTAGATAAATGAATAGTGGTTCATGACAGAAAGCAGCTCCCAAGCATGGCCCCTTCTTAGCTGATATATATTTGCAATGCTGTTAAAGAGCTGAGAAGAAAAAGTCCTTTTAAGGTGAAATCTTTAATGGATCAAATGAAAGTTTATACATTTCTCATGATGCTTAAATGACATTCATATAAAAAATACAGATTTAAGTAAAGGTCAAGTTAATGCTCAACTACCACCTTTTTCTAACCCAAGTAAATTCAAAGAATTGCGTGTGTACCAACAAGAGGGGATTGCAGCCTGACAATGGATATGTCATTGTTTATAAAAACATAATTACTAACATCTGACTCAGCTTCTCTTTCCTTGTGATTTTAGAAAGAATAAAAGAACAAACAGACCTCCCACACTCAGAGTGATCTTTTGCTAATTATTACATTGATGCTCTGAGCTAGGAAAGGTTCCACCTTAACAACTGTAATTATTCTTTAAGGAAAAAAAAAAAAAAAGCCATGAAAAGCCAAAAAAATATGGAAACAGAAAGATGGGGAAAAACTCACAGTCTTACACATATTTCTGCTTCCCCACTCTGCTGAATAATAATGCTCTGGACTTCTTCATAAGTTTTCCCAGTCAAGGGGATGCCATTCCATTCCAGCACCTGCATTCCTAAGAAAGCAAAACAGCATGAGGTCAAGTACTCAGATTTTGCCAAAGGCATCAGATTGGCTGCTTTGACAAGAAGATTTGATGTGACATTTAGTGAATATGGTTTAAATGGCACAACATTTTATTAAAACCTTTTCACTTCACACAGATTAGACTGTTAAATGTGATTGTCCTATCAGCTCTAATTTACTTGCTGAAAGAAATCAGGAGATTAATTCCTTTCTGATCCAAACTAAACATGCACTCTCCACAGACCGCATGATATTGGAAAACTTTTGCAGTATCAAAAACATGCACATGTACCAACAGCGCAAGAAACCCAAACATTTTATATATCAGACATCTCCTTGCCAGCCATGGTCTTGGAAGATAGCTGTTCCCTACAGTGGCACATTGCTGTTAAGAGCATGAGCCTCAAATTAGGGCTAAATTTGAGAACATGATTTTGTAATTCAAATACCCTTTTTCTACTTTCTCACTTCAGAATATATAACAAGGTGAAAGCAGCTGGGCAAACTGATTTAGAATTAAAAAATATACCTCCACATTTCAAATATCAACCTGGAAATATTCAGGTTTAATTATTTCTTCTATATCTTTTTTCATCAAAAAGTGTCAAAACAGATTAACACAATTAATTGTGGGACATAGGAACAGAGTTGTGATGAACAGGCTGAAAAATAAACAGGCTTTTCTAATCTATTGTGTCTTCCAAGTACCCCAGGGCTGAGCCAGCAGACTCGGTATGGAGCAAGGTATCACTATGAGGAAGTTTTATGCTCAGTATTTACAGAGTCAATCCCTGTACAAAACATACAAGGTGTATTGTGATGAGAAATCTTCTGGTTACAGTAAAATATTTACAAAAACAAACTGCAGATTCACATCTGGGATTTACAACGCAGGTTCTGAGAAATGCATCCATATTTTGAAGTAGATAGTAATTAGGATGACTCCAAAAAAATGAATTTTTGTCATTCTATGATTCTTACTAATGTACAAACATCAAAACCCAAGCCTAAGGCTCTAAAGGAAAAAAAAACAAACTTAATGGGACAAGATTCTGAATTCTTAATAGTCCACTAAAAGCAATGTATTATAAAACATCTGAAAACCACATCACTCACACAGCAAGGAAAAACACAAATGCTTATCTTACTACCACTTACACAGATAAAACCAAGTCTTCACCTGGATCACATTTTTATTTCAAAATCCTGTGGTGTTGCATATAACAAATGGGAAAAATAATGAAGTGAAACTCACAGGAAAACAAACAAATTTACTAAATAATCAGAATGAGATTTGTTCATGGACTAAAGCAGGTGAAATAACTTGACAACTAAAAAATCTGAGAAATAAACAATAACTTTATGTTTTTAATAGGATTCTATGTATTATGATTTGAGATATCAAGTTTGCTTATAACTTTTCTTACTAAGAATTTATAATTTTGTTTGCAGTTTGCAGAAATACAGGCTGTGCAAAATGACTAAGAACTCATGCTTGAAAGGCAGTAAAGTTAGCTGCTTGCTACCAAAATAGATTTGTCTTTTCCTAAATTTTAGCCCATTTCACTGGGTAGGCATCAATCAAAAGAATGATCTTTCTTTTGCTTGTTAGAGCAGATCTAGTTTTAAGCTCAGTTCCTCTGGAATAAAGCAGCAGTAATTATGATTAAATATGGCTCCCCCTTGCTTATTATGACATACAAATATAACAACATGGAATCCTCAGAGAGCTTCTAGAAAGAATAGAACTGGAGTTATTCTTGCTTTCATATCAATGTGTGCCTTCATAATTTTATCATAGTGTAGGATGTTGAGTATGACAGGATGAACCTCTTGAGTAAGAGAAGCCAAGACACCTTCCATGGACTGGCAACTGGAAAGGACAAAACTGTAAAGTTTTAGATATTTGAAAAAGTGGTTAACATCCTTTTGTTGGCAAATGCATTGAGCTACTGTCATCCTGTTTGCACAGGTTCATAAGAGAATTTACCAGGGGAGCAGTGTGGCTTTCATCAATTACTTGCTTCAATTTAAAAGATCAGCAGAGGAAGCCTACCTGAGCAGCACTACAGTGCTGGGATTCAGAAATCGTGTTTCACTGGTTAGTGAACAGCATTGCAGTCACTCACTTGGTCAGTAAGGTCAAGTATACGTGAACAAAGCAGCAAATAGAAAGGAAATTGAATCTCAACAGCTTTGGCTCACACTGAGATACATTTACTCTGTCAGTACAGGGGTATTTTTATTATTGGCTGCCTTGTGGATTCATGAATGTTTAAAATGAAAACAATTTAAACTTGACTTAATTGATCTGACTGGTAGCCTGGGGCCCAAGGAAAAAGGTTTAAGGCAAGAAGCTGATTTCTCTTGTTTTTTTTTAGGGGTAACTGCTAAACACCTTTTGCTGGGTGAAAAAAAAATAAAAAATAATGGTACAAAGACCACCTCTAGGAGGAATGTGAGGCCAATTAAAAAAAGAGAGAGATCAAGAAGTACTGAGAAATCACAGGAGACTTAGGATAAAAAAGATTTTTTTCCTAAAAACTAATTACATTCTGTAACTGGTCTTTCATAATCATGGTATGTTATTCGCATTTCCCAAACTTTGTATGCTTCAAATCACCAGTTCAGTAGAACAGAAATTGAGAAAACGTACATTGCTCCATGACATCTCTGCTGACTGAGGAAGAACTAGTAAGCGTCTTGATAATCACATCCATAATTGCTCCTACCATATTATTATTTTATTGGGATGGCTACATCCTGTATTGATGGTGAGCAACAACTTATTTTTAGAAATATCAGCTCCTGCAGTCAGCATATCAGCATTATACATCAAGACTTCCTCCCTGTTCTACTTAGTGTGCTGGCATACATTATTTACTCAGTCTTTTTGGTATCTGCTTCATGGTGACATTCAGAACCAGGAATCAGAAGTAGTTTCTAATTTTCCACTGATTATAAAATTATTATTCCAGAGAGGGAACATCATATATTTGTAAATGTGTTTGTCTCCATAGCAGTTATCTAGATTAATACCATCCTTCCTCTTAAAAAACCCATGCTACAGTTCTATTGTACTGAAAGAGAGAAGGAAGTCTGTTGTGTTCATGTATTCTTCCCCATGCATCTGTTACTGGCCACAGCTGGAGACTATCAAAATCTAAGTGCACCTTTCCTCTGGCACAATATAACCATTGTGCTCTGCTTTATAAGTACCAAATACATATCTTTAAATCTCCTGTATTTGTCATAGTTTCTACTAGTAGTGCTTAAACTAAGAGCTTGCTCCTGCAGGAAGGGGCCATGCTTATGCTGCAGGAAGGAGGAAAGGCCCACGTTTCACTGAACCCATCACGGGAAAGTCATGGAATGGCTTAAATTGGAAGAGACCTCAGAGATTGTCTACTGTGACCTCCCTGCCATGGGCAGGGACACCTCTCAACTAGACTTAGCTGCTCAAGACCTCATCCAACATGGCCTTGAACACCCTCAGGGAGGAGGCATCCACAACTCCCCTGGTCAACCTACTCCAGAGTCTCACCACACTCATACTGAAGAACTTCCTAAGATCTAGTCTAAACCTACTCTCCTTCATCTTCAAATCATTCCCTCTTGTCCTATTGCTAGACACCCTTATGAAAAGTTCCTCTCTAGCCTTCCTCTAGGATGCCTTCAGGTATTGGAATGCAGCTCTAAGGTCCCTCCCAAGTCTCATCTTCTCTAGGCTGAATAATCCCCGCTCCCCCAGTCTATTGTCATATACCAGAAGTGTTCCAGCCATTGGATCATCTTTGTGGCCATCCTCTGGACTCAATCCAAGAGCTCTGTGTCCTTCTTATGATGGGGACACCAGAAATGCACACATTATTCAAGGTGGGGTCAAGGTGGGGTGCAGTTCTGACTGCCATACAACATTTTGAACTGATTGGTGGGACTTGAGTAGGTGATCTGCCATCGGGCCGTTCAGTTTTCAAAAAGGGAATTTATAGGGGAAGATTTCAGAGCCCACCTCTCTTTCACTTCTCTCTCTTATTTCTCTTGTCTTCTCCCCCCGCCCCATTCGTTAATGGGATTCAAGGCGGCGACAAGCACCTACTTCATGCCCCCGTCTTTAGGGCAATTAGCTTGTTTTGTCCTGGTAGCATAGTGTTTGAGTCACATATCTCCACCACAGCACCATGTGCTCTCTCTTACTTCCTCTAATTTTGGATACTACCTTCTGGATTATTCCTGACCTTTGGATTACAAATATGAACTCAGAGCATCACTTCATTCAGCAAAGGTTTTGGTAGTCAACAGTTTGTCGGTTCATGAGTAACTTACATCAATTTACCTGGCTATTTCTAAGGTTTATAGCTTGTTTACCTGTTTGGTAGTGCCATTGTGAACCCGAGGTGGTCTGTCTCGCCACCCAGGGCAGCATTGCTGTTTTGAGCCTATAAGAAGTTTCTAGTTTGTTCCTCTGCATTCCAAGTTCTGATTTTCCTAGACTGTTATTCCACTGTTTATTAGCATCCTATTGTGTGTAATTAACCTATCAGCAACGAGGCAAATGAACCCGGACCAAATTGGCACAGAAAAACAATTTTTATATTTAATAAATCATATTAATATTTTATCACATTTCTGGCTTATCAGTTTGATCAAAAACTAAATCATGAGTCCAAATATAGTTTCTTCAAATACAGAAATACCAAACTGAAGCACTGAATCAAATTTTATTCTTATCTGTAACACAATGTAGACTATTACAAAGTTAACCTTAGCCACTTTGCATGCACTTTTGTTGTACTGCAGTCTCCTATTCACTGTATTCAAGGTGACTGAGAAATGGTAAAACTGCTTTTTGTTGTGTCGTTAAGAATTTGTAATTCAAGAAAAATCAGTCAACATATTTATAAAAAATACAGTTTTCCCATATTTTAGAGTCTTGTGTATGGTCTCTGAGTGGAACTGAGAAAGATCTAGACATTGCAACATTAGAATAGAGCCCCTGGTTTTGGTTCCAGCCACACACAGATTGCTGGGATGTATTTTCACTGCTTCTTCATAGTCTGTCTTGTTTATTCTTTTGAAAAATAAATGTCACTTTGAACTGTATTTTCACTCATCTAATGCTCACAGAGGAAAAGCAGATTGGACTGTCTAGGCTAGCAGCTTACAATCTCTAGAGCATGGATGTTAGTGTTTTTCTGTTTCAGAGAAGTATTAAAATTTAGAAACATTACTTTGAAATCTCAGAAAGCACCATAAAAGCTAAATGTGCACTCAGAACAAGGAGAAACAATATCAACTTGCAGTCTGATATTCAACACTAAATTACTTTATGGTCTGTGTTCTCCAGTTAGTTTTCTTTTATTTTGTAAACCTTTCTGATGGCTAAAAATAGGTTGATGAAAGTTGATGCGTTAATGAATTTTCTTGTACTGCTGCACATAAATCACACCAAAACTCATTATTTTTTTTCAGACACTTTAAGTTCCTCTTCCATTCATCATCTGCACACAGGCTGAATATTTTCTACTATTACAGATAGATATGTTGTTCCTCAAACCGAAGTTTGATACATCATGACTGCTATGCTGCCACAATGAAATGGCATCAATAAAAGTACAGCCACTTTGTATTTGGGGTGCACTTGGTACTTACAGGCAGCTCTACACCACATCAGTGACTGATATACCTGCAGTTATCAACCCAATACTAGACAGATCTCTAATTTAGCCTGCCTTCTGATTTTTGTATATATTACCACATGATTCTGTAGATCACCCTTCAGTTTGAACTATAGTAGTGCAACAAGTGGTGATCAGGATGTAATTGTAACACTTGAATTGAAGCTCCCTGAGTTAAGTGAAGTTTAGTTACTGTTTATGAAAATAACTACTTTTACAAATTATTTTAGTGCTTTCACCACAAATCTATCCTCAAACATATTGCATTAGTTACAAGCAGATGACTATTGTGCAGTCATTATTCAGTATTTCACAAAAATAAATGTTTTTCTAAATATGGAGCATTACAAGGCTGTCAATCTATGAAATCCAGAGAATAAGACCACTCAATAGCTAGCATATCTTACTTTCTGGACATAATGCTTGCATGCAGTCATCCTGGTGTCCAGGATAACATAGATTTAGGAATATAGATTTATCCAGAAAGCACAACAGAAAAAGAGCACTAATCCAAAAGAAAAGTTAGTCTTAACTGAGGAACCTCAGACTGATTCCTTTGTTGCTGCTCCCTGAAGGATTTGCACTTCCTTGCGAGTCTACTCTTGCTTGATGAAGCTCTGGCTAGTCCTTAGCAATGTTACCACTAGAGTCCAATTCAGAAAATAATGGAATTATTGGGACAAACACTGAAAGCATGCTAGGAATGAGCAAAGGCCGTATTTACACATTGGATGGTAATGCTACTTAAGGTCATATACTAACAAGAACAGAAAGTTTTGGTGACTCATAATGAGCAAGCACCACTGTTTAAGTAAAAAGTCAAGTCATAATGAGAATAACTGAAAACCTTAAAATATCACTCTGTCACATAGGATAGAGTGGGATCTTTACTTGATGTGTTGTAATAGGAGTCACTCTGTCAGATATTTCTCCTCTATACCCTAGGGATAATTTTACAGTTCTGACACTGTGTGATTATTCAAACATTAAGTGGAAATTACTCACTATTACCTTATTTGTGAGAGTTATGTAACCTGAAAACTAAAGAAACTGAATACAAACTGCTGGCAGTGCTATTCACCTCCTCACTGAGACTCTTGACTGTGTCCAGAGAAGGGCAACGAGACTGGTGAGGTCTCGAGCACAAGCCCTGTGAGGAGAGGCTGAGGGAGCAGGGATTGCTTAGCTTGCAGAAGAGGAGGCTCAGGGTAGACCTTATTGCTGTCTACAACTACCTGAAGGAGGTTGTAGACAGGAGGGGGATGGTCTCTTCTCTCAGGCAATCAGCACCAGAACAAGAGGACACAATCTCAAGCTGCACCGGGGGAGTTTAGGCTTGAGGTGAGGACAAAGTTCTTCACAGAAAGAGTTGTTAGCCATTGGAATGTGCTGCTCAGGGAAGTGGTGGAGTCACCGTCCCTGGAGGTGTTCAAAAAGGATTGGACGTGGCACTTGAAGCCATGGTTTAGCAGTCATGAGGTGTTGGGTGACAGGTTGGACTTGATGTTCTCTGAGGTCTTTCCCAACCTTATTGATTCTATGATTCTATATATCTATTTTCCAATTGTATTATTCTCTTCTTAAGAAAAGTTTTGGCAATTTAGGTTATTCATAATACAAGAAGATAAGGTAACTGCGTGATGTTCTCTTGGAACAATATCATGTTATTGTTAAAGAAAGCATAAAGGTTAAAGCAAGTGTTCCCCCTCTGATGAGTTGGAATGGAGAGCTGATGTCAACAGATGAGAAGGCTTGAAGTACTGATATTTTTTTTGCTTCAGTCTTCACTGACCACTAGGTGCAGACCAACAGGGTAAAGTCCCTCCCACAGTAAGGGAAGATCAAGTTCAGGACCACTTAAGGGACCTGAACATACATAAATCTGAGACCCAGAATTCTGAAGGAATTGGCTGATGCAACTGCAAAGCCACTCTCCATATTCAAAAAATCCTGGCAGTCACGTGAAGTCCCTGGTGACTGGAAGAAGGGAAACATTGCACCCATTTTTTAAAAGGGTGAAAAAGAGGACCCTGAAAACTGCAGACCTGTCAGCCTCACCTCTGTGCCAGGGAATATTGTGGAACAAATCCTCCTGGAAGCTACACTGGAACACATGAAAGACAAGAAGGCAATGTGAGACAGCTGGTATGGCTTCACCAAGGGCAAGTCCTGCTTGACCAACCTAGTGGCTCCCTATGATGGTGTAACTGTATCAGTGGAGAAAGGAAGACAAACAAATGTCATCTGTTTGTAAAGCCTTTAACATAGTCCCCCAAAACATCCTTCTCTCTAACTTGGAGAGATATGGATTTGATGGCTGGACTCTTCAGCGTATAAGGAATTGGTTGGATGATTGCATACAAAGGGCAGTGGTCAAAGGCTCAATGTCCAGATGGAGATGGGTGACAAGTGGTGTTCCTCAAGGGTCTGTACTGGGACCAGTGCTGTTCAATATCTTCATCAATGATATTGACAGCAAGACTGAGGCCACCCTCAGCAAGTTTGCAGATGATACCAAGCTAAGCAGCGTGGTTGATAAGACTGAAGGATGGAATGGCATCCAGAGGGATCTGAACAGCCTGGAGAGGCGGGCTGAGGAGAATCTCACGAGGTTCAGTAAGGCAAAGTGCAAGGTCATGAACCTTGGTCAGGACAACCCTTAATATCAATACAGGCCTGAGCATGATGAAATTGAGAGAAGTCCTGAAGAAAAGGACTTGGGGGTGCTGGTGTGTGATAAGCTGGACATGAGCCAACAGTGTACACTTGCAGCCCAGAATATAGATCTGTGTTCAGGTTCTTAATGGTAACTTTTGATATGGAAATCAAAATTTCAATATTTAATCAAATAAATAAATACTACTGGAGAAATTTCATTAGATGTGCCAGTTAATTAATTTAGGTGAAAAAAACAACCCACCAAACAAACCCCAACCGTTTCTGATCAAGAGGTGCTGAGTTTTCTCCAGGGAACAGAAACCTATTCACAGAGATTAAGAAACTCTTGGTGTCTGATGCAACATCAAAATGTTTTCCCTTCAGAGAGTTATCAGAACTATATAACTACCAGAATGATTTTATTTAAACTAACATTTCCTATGCTTCTCTTGTAGAGATTAAATTTATATTTGTACAAATTCTTTAAATATAGCATGCCCACAGCAGTAGGACCATGGTAGAAGGTATGTGGAGCAGATTTGCTTGATTATTGATGTGTTTCAACAAACCATAATCTGAACCATAGGTGAAAATTAATTAAATAACATCTTCTCCCTTTCTTTTTTGATTCCTTTTTTTTTTTTTTTTTTTTAAATGTAATTGAATTCTGAACATATTTAGAACTATAAAGTCCATGGGTGGCAGCATGTCTGCAAGAAAAAACCAGTCATGCATGCACACTAAAAAATCTTCCTTTTAGCTTTACCTTGTTTTGGGCTTATAATCAATGTGCCAAACATTAGCTGTTTAAAGGTAGGTGTCTTGTCTTTGCAGCTGTCTAGGAATTTTGAGCAGTTAATGAATGAAGAAAGTCAGGCTTCTTTTAGGATGGTTCATCTCAGCTGACACCTGATCAGAATGAGATGAATCATGTCCCTGGGGGTACTCTGCTTTCACTTGTGGTTAGGAAAGAAGCCCATAATACAAGCTTAGGTAAGTTATTTACTTTTTCAGGCACCTAAAAATATGTGCACTGATTTCCTCATTTGTCACCTAAGATTATAAGCCTGTCCTAGAGATAGAAAAGGACATTTTTTTCCCTCAATTTTGCAAACTGGCAGCTGTGCTTAAGCAACAATGGGAAGAACAAAGTGAAAGCCTACCCCAACTGAAGAGGATCAATGGGGTATCATCTCAGTTTGAATTGTAGTTCTGTGATCGCCAAGGCAAGCCAATTTGTGCCTCAGCTTCTTTATGTGTTAAGAAGGTGTGGTGAAAAGATAATGGTGTTGTACATTAACTCTGCCAAGTGCTATTAGCAAAGCTAAATTGTACATCAGAAATCTTGCTAACATTGATAGAGTTGTAGGAGACAGTACTTGTGAAGTATCAAGGACTGGATATTAAACTCTTAAACTTTCGTATCCTTACAGTTAATTCATAAAGAATTTTAGCTGCAACTGTTATTCAGCTTTAAGAAGTACAGGTTACATGTCTGCTAGACAAATGAGAGATGCTAAACTCCAAGATTTCTGCTTTTGATAAATATATTTAATTTCACATTCAGGGATAAAATTAAACACAAATCTCATTTTTAGGAATACCTGAGTGACATTAGTGGTAGCCTAACTTCACTGCTGGGTTCAGAGCAACTAGGCTCCCTGGCTAAGGCTGCCCAGAACACTGTTTTTTCCAGTTCCTAAACTGTAGCCTTTCCTGGTAGCTAAAGCACTGCTCACTGCCTTGGTGTAACCTGAGCTAGGTACAACGAATCAGAAAAATCATGCAGGTTTAAATGTGATTTATGGGTAGACTTTTTATGAGTAGAGTCAGAGAGCTATGATCAAATAGAGATGGAAACTTGTGTATGGTCATATTTGAAGAGTAAAGTTAAACTTGCTGTACTGCTTTGGGTTCAGATAAAACCATCTCTCCTCCATCTCACTACCTTGGAATGTAATTCTGCTGATGTTTACACGTCTCCAACATACTTGTAAATGTTCCATATTATCATCTCTGTATACAAATATGATCTGCAATACTCGATCAAAGAACTAGCATTATTCTCACAAATAGGTCCATTGTGATACATGTAGAATTTGTGCATGAAGAAAGAAACACAACTGGAAATAAATGATGTGGGATTAAGCCCATGGTTATGTCATTCTCTGTAAGGTTCTCAGAAATAAATATGAATGTACAGTTACTGAAGCTCTACTGCACATTCAGATGTGATGGTGATTATCTGGCAGCTACACACCTAACCAACCTGCATGAATATTCACAACACATTTTAAAACCAGGCACTGTAACTGTTTGGTTTTGGTTGGTGGTTGTTTTTTTGGTGTTTGGTGGGTTTGGTTTTTTTTTTGTGTGTGGTGGTGTTTTGTTCTTTGTTTGTGGGTTTGTTTTTTTTTTAATTGGTGTTGTTTTGCTTGTTTGTAACTAGCTCAAGAACTCAATATGAGAAACAGCACCCAGGCAAAATTAGAAAGAAACAGTCTGAAGACCAAAAACTAATCAGCTCCATGCCAGACAGGGTAGGAGAGAAGCTACATGAAGAGGAGCATACTTGTGATACTATTTTACCTGTTCCATGCTCTCTACTGATGTGAAATTCCAATACTAAAGCTGGAATTACATTATTCTCAGGACCTAAGGAACACTTTTTTGACATATGCATGAGTTCTTTTTTCACAGCAAATCCCTTACAGCTGTAGGTTCTTTGAACTTATATCATAAATGTGTCATTCTTTTTTACTGGTTTTGATAGAACTAGGAAAACTACTTAGTATTGTCATTGGTAAAAATACCTTAAATCGCGAATGCTAGCAGGATGTAATTCATCAAGTGCATGTATTTGTGCATGAATATTTGAAACTGAACTTGGGAACTCTTGGCCAGAAGAGGCTATTTGCTATCTGCAACCAGTATGATTTGACTTGAAATACTGACGACCTGGGCTAAAGTAAAGCAATGCTTCCAGTGAATAATGAGAAACGAGAGGTGCAAGTTAGCAGATTGATTACACAATGTGCTTCTGCACAGAAGGTTTCGATTGAGGAAATCAGGGGACTAGTGGGTCCAGAAAGAAGAGGTGCTTAAAAAGAGTGCTTACAGAAAAGAAGTCGTCTTGGCAAGAAGAAGGTGGTCTCAGAAAGATGAAAGTGAAGAACTTGTTTGGAAGAGAGATGTGGGATGTGGGGAAGACCCTGAAGATCCAGGAGATGGATGAGTGCCAGGGGCTACCCAGGGATCATGACAGAGGATAACCTGAGATGGGCACCAGCAAGCAGTGGTACATCATGAGCCAACACAATGCCCTGCCTGACTGTCCCAGGAAGAGGGTACTGGAAGGGAAGGTGGGACATCCTGAATGTGGCACTGGGCTGAAAGAGTGAGGACACAGCTGGGCAAGGGCTCTGCTCTCCTTTGGTATCAAACAAAACTCCAGATGCCCTTCAGGAAGGCACTTGTGGTCTTGCATGTGACAAGTAGAAGGCAACTAAGGATAAAGCAGCCAGAACTGATCACATTGTTTGCTGGTTCTACTAATGCAATGTGTGCTTGTATTTATTTTAAATACTTGAAGATAGAGGCAAATTCAAACAAGCTTTGCTGGACATACTGATTAGCAGCAGTTTCTATTTCTTATCATATACATTAAAACAAATGATGTCATATCAGCCAGACTTCATATATTTGTGTGTTTATTATAATCACTATTAACATATTGAATTCAGCATATAAACATCTGGAATATACACAAAACAACTGTATTATGCCACATTCCCTTACTGATAACTATAGATCTACACATACTACTCATGCCCCTCAGCAAAAGCAGCTTCCCCAGGGAAGAAGTTGCTGCTGCCCCAAGGATGAAGACAGCCACAAGATGGCCCTGCTTGCAGCTGGTGACAAGCAAAAGGAGGAATAGGGATTGTAGTTTCCAGGCTCATTTTCAAGTTTCCTGAAGGCATTTTGGAACTTTATTATGGAAGTAATGGAGTTCATCAGAACTTACAGGGAATAATACAGCCTATGAGATCTGTATTAGATTTCTTGAGTCAATGGATGAGGAATTGGGACGATGAAACTGGCTAGGTAGGGGCAGGGAAGGTGCTGGAAGGGTGCACCCCAGCCTGAGTGCTGCTTGCTGATGGTGCAGTGCAAACACTTGGCCTGCTGTTGCCACTGCTGTGCAGCAATCAATAATTGCTGCTTATACAGGCAACCTCTTGCCCTGTAGCAGCAACAGTATTAAGCCTGTCTATTGTGATGCTCACATAGTCTTAATTTAGCAACTATGTGCTAGCTTCACAACAACCTCTGCCCCTATTTCTTAAAACTTGTGCCTTAATTATGCATCAAAATCACATTTAGACACTGAACTGTTAGTGAATTTTCAGTGCTGCATATCCACTTTAGTTTCACTGGGTATTGCAATGTCCTATTTTCTTTCAAAAACATGGACTAAGTGAGACACCAAGTATTATTTTTAAACTGCCAAATACAAGTGTTAAACTGACATTTCAACTCTGTAGGCTTAAGCTCAAATATATATCATAGGTCAACATGGACAATTTCCATATTAGTCTGGTAAGACTCCTTTTGTTTCACCAAAGCTATTATACAGATTAAAATGTTTTTCATAGGACTGATTTATTAAAATTACTAGCATTGAAATAATATAAGAGAGCAAAACAACCATCTCTGCTTCTTTACATCAAACCACTTATTTCACAGGTAAAATTTAAAAAAAAAAGGATGTTGTATTTAACTGAATAAAATGTCATATTTTCTTTCTTCTAGAAAAAAAATTAAGTAAAAGCATCCTCCCCTCAAAACTGAGCAATTACATCTGTGACATACTGTGAAATGGTTATGTCACAAGTGTAAACAAGACAAAAATATATGCAAGCAGTTAAAAAATACCAGCTGAAACTCTAAATCCCACAAGCACTTTGAACACAACAAAAGAATAAAGCACAAATGATATCACATGCTTTAGAGATGCAAAAGTCTGAGCAATTCTCCTCGGGTGAAAAGCTTCCAAAGAAGTGCTAAATTGTCTATCAACTCATCACTATTTCAAGGGCATTTCTTTGTCTTCAGCAAAACTAATGATTATTTTCTCTAAAAGTAATGAGCCCATAATGTATCCTAAAGACCTATAAATGCAAACTGCATACGGAAACTCAGTTTCATTAACCTATGCAGCTCTTCAAAGCATGTGCTTTTACAAACTGAAATTCATCAAACTGAACATGATTTTACTCATTCTTTCACTGAAGACACACACTTGAGAACCAGATGTGTTTCCAAATGGCAATTCCAGTATTAATGCTCATGTTCTAGCTACGGATGATGCTACTGGGATGAGAGGTTCTAACAAGCAAGAGGAGATTGTGTCATCCAGCTTTGTGGAAGTTCATTATGAATGAAGTCTAAGCATAGACTGAACATGAATATGTAGGAAAAATTCTCCACAGACTACTAAGTAGAAGACACTACCTAGTACAGCGAGACAAACACTTCCTTGGTTCTGTTGGCCATGCTGTTCCTGATACAGGCGAGGATGCTGTTGGCCGCCTTGGCCACCTGAGCACACTGCTGGCATGTTGAGGCAGCTGTCAGCCAGCACCCCTAGGTCATTGGTGGGCAGCTTTCCAGCCACTCCTCCCCAAACCTGTAGAGCTGTATGGGGTTGCTGTGAACCAAGTGAAGGACCTAGCACTTATTGAATCTCATAAAATTGGCCTCCATCCATTATATGGCTACACATATGACTCTATGTGTGTGTGCGCGTGCATACATATATCTCTACATATATCACAAGTATGTATGTTTGATTCACTGTTTCTGGGGCATGCTAGATGATTCATCTGTTCAAATAATGACACTAAGAATTTTTTTTTTTTTTACCTGTTTTGCTTTCTAAAGTACATGACATACAATCAGGTGTTCATTAACAGCTTTAGTGTTTACTTGAAGAGATCCTACAGGAAGTCTAGAGAGGAACTTTTCATAAGAATGTCTAGCAATAGGACACGGGGGAATGGTTTAAAGATGAGGGAAAGTAGGCTTAGACTGGATCTTAGGAAGAAGTTCTTCAGTATGAGGGTGGTGAGACTCTGGCATAGGTTGGCCAGTGGAGTTATGGCTGCCTCCTACATGGGGTTGTTCAAGGCCAGGTTGAATGAGGCCTTGAGTCTAGTTGAGTGGTATCTCTGACCATGGCAGGAAGGTTGGAGTAGATGATATCTAAGGTCCCTTCCAACCTAAGCCATTCTATGATTTAATGCAGATATAGCAGTAAACTTGTTTAAGGATGGCCTAGAATAATCTATCTCACTTTGACAAAATAGTTAGTTAAATTTAACTTGTAAACATATCATAGCATAATTTAGTTTCATATGTTGTTATATTACTGCAATCAAAGAAGTCATGCGATGATCTCATTCATGAATTTAAAGCTGGCGAACACAGAAATCTTTGCATTACCTATGGGACTGGTAGGTCTTTGCATCTAAACAAGGCATATCACATCTCAAGATACATGATTAAGCATACTGGATTAGAAATTCTTAGTGTGAAGCATTACCAAATCTAGTTAACAGACTTTTATAGATCCCTTGAAAAAACTTTCCTGTATGGAGTTTGATACATTTGATACTTGGGACTTGGGTGGCTGTCTATTAGGTAGCATCAAATTTTTCCATAGACATGGAAACTGTAGGCACCAGTGAGAAGCATTTATCTGCTAGCTGCTGTCAGGTACTTTCCATTTAGAGTCTCCACTTAGAGACAGAGCCTCTAAGATAGTATTGCAGCCAGTCAGCACGCATCACTGGTGGATATTCATCCAGACAGGGAATTGTGTGCTTCATCTCATGTTCAACTAAGCACTTGTCTAGCATAAAGCTGCTTTTACCATATCTACCCGTCTGTCTGCACCGTACTCAAGAGTCATTGTGACACCTGAAGATATGCTCAGTGCCTCCACTGGATCTTTACACTTTCCTAAACAGTTGCAGGTGTTTTTCTTATCTCATGTTCTGTACAGCTACTCAAGCAGAACAAAGTCCCTAGTTTGCAACGAATCAAGATAGTTTCCACTGTGTGAATTGCAGACATGTTACTGAGACAGGCCGATACTTCTAAAAATAGTTCAGTGGACTGGGAATAAGAAGATGAAAGATTGTCTTTTCTTTAGTATCATCTAAGACTAAAATTGTTTGTATTTCCCCATTAGTACCAGTCATGATAGTCCTTGCCTAGAATTTTGCTTCCTTTCATTCTTTCTCTCACATAAATCTCAGGAATGCTCAGCTCTCCCTAATCAGTCACTTCAGAGCAACTGGAAAGTCTAATCAGTTAATGTAATACAAAACTTTGCTTTATTTAGACACAAGTCAATGCTTATTTCTATTTAGCAGTGCCAAAACTGTCAGTGTGAACAGCAAATGTAGGAATGATATGGATTGATTCTACTTCACCCACACTATGACAAAACTTATTTAGCAAGCTTGGTGCTCACACAGTGATGAATATTGCCTGGAATGACTCATTTCCTTTTACTATGTCATCATAAAGCTTATTTCATGGGATTCTAGTCAGCACATTATTTAGTAAATAAGATTAAATCAAACTGTCTGCTCTTGGAAGTGACTGGTCAGCACCACTAAATGTCACTATAATTGCACTTGGGCAGGTAAATGGTACTCATCTTTTCCATGCAAACAGATTCTAACAATGAATACGATGAACATACATGATGTCCATGGAAGTTTGCTTTTCACCAAATGGCTCTCCATGAAGCTCTAGAAATCCTTTGGTCTAGTGCTAACCAGATCAGCTTAATGTCCTCTTTAATTTCTGCCTGCTGTAATGTAGCTAATGTGCAGCCTAACCCTCCGAGATAGGACTGTCCCGTATTTAGTGTGCAGGTGTAATCTAATCTTTGTGCACATGTGAACATTCTATTTAGTCTCATAGGCCTGAGCTAAAACAATCTTGGTGCTGTTGTACAAAACAGCAGTTGTTAGGAGTCCTATCTTGTCTCTGATAAGAGCTGCTTGGAAAGAGACCCCACACTGCCTTTGAGAACTGAGCCCTCTTAAAATAACAGGCTCTTTGTGTAGTACCAAAACCAACCCTGTTTGTCTGAGTGTCTTTGAAGAATATTCCAGATGTGTCTCCTCCTGACCTGGTTAGGGATGGGAAGGGAGCAGAAAGCCAGTGCATGAGAATATAAGAAGAATCCAAATCTGTTCCATGTACCTTAAATTGCCATTTCCTTTTTGAAGATATACATCTCTCTCCCTGATGGCCCTTTAGGAATAACATTATGCAAATAAAACCAAAACAAAACAAATCAAACAAACATCAAACAAATAAGAGAAAATAATTTATGCTTCCACAGACCAAGGAACAACTATAGTACAAGCACTACTACTGGAAAATCTTACAGTACTTTTTCTTCAGACAGATTGCCTCTATCATCTTTAAGGCCTTATGGACTTTCAAATACTTAATGCTTCTCAGTTGTTAGCAAGTCCTTTTGATTTGGCAGCAATGAGTTCCCAGGGAAAGGTCCCTTGCAGTCACAAGTATTAACGTGATATACATTGGTGGATAAAGATAATTTTAAAATAAAGAGCATTATAATTAAATTCTTAATATATTTTGGCAGGATTTTTCTTGGCATTCAGAAGCAGACATGGAGCTGCAGACTCATTACTCTGCATTTTTTAGATTAGCAGCAAACTCTGTCACAAAAAATGCAGACTACTTTTTCTGTATTTCCTTAATATTAGAAGCTACATTGTATGACTTGGAAATATTCTGAAAAGCTTCATATTCTAAATGCAGTTTGAACCATCTCACATACACTACATCCCTTCAGAGGACTCGTGAGAATGTACTTGCTATCTGCCCACATTTGCCAGACACCAAGATCTTCAGTCTGGAATCTATTTGCCTTCAGATTTGTAACATTTTATATTCCAGTTGGCTTCTGCTTTTACACCCATGAAAAGGAAACATCTCCACATGCTGACCTAAAAATGCTCATTCTACCACATACTTTCTTCATGACTTTGGTAAGACCTCACCTGGAGTACTGCATCCAGCTCTGGAGCCCTCAACACAGGAAGGACATGGACCTGATGGAGTGGGTCCAGAGGAGGGCCACAAAAATGATCAGGGGGCTGGAACACCTCTCCTACAAGGAAAAGCTGAAGGGGCTGGGGTTGTTCAGCCTGGAGAAGAGAAGGCTCCAGGGAGACTTAATAGCAGACTTAGAATCATAGAATCATAGAATCATAGAATCAGTCAGGGTTGGAAGGGACCACAAGGATCATCTAGTTCCAACCCCCCTGCCATGGGCAGGGACACCCTACACTAGATCAGGCTGGCCAGAGCCTCGTCCAGCCTGGTCTTAAACACCTCCAGGGACGGGGCCTCAACCACCTCCCTGGATAACCCATTTCAGGGCTTCACCACTCTCATGGTATCTTCCTGTATCTGACAGGGGGCCTACAAGGAGGTTGCAGAGGGACTGTTTCCAAAGGCCTGCAGTGATAGGATGAGGGGCAATGGTTTGTAATGACAGAAGAGTAGATTTAGATTGGATGTTAGGAACAAGTTCTTTAGTATGAGGGTGGTGGAACACTAGAACAGGTTGCCCAGGAAGGTAGTTGAGGTCCTATCCCTGGAGATGTTCAAGGTGATGCTGAACAGGGCTCTGAGCAATCTGACCTAGTGGAGGATGTCCCTGCTGACTGTAGGGGGTTTGGACTAGATGACATTTGGAAGTCCATTCTAATCCAAAACATTCTATGATTATATGATACACTCTTTGTGAAATCTGGTCTCCAAAATCCAAAGCAAATACTATCACAAAAGATTAATGCTATCTTCTTACTGAGTTGAATGCAATTGTCTGCAAAGCCTTGTATTTTGTAGTAAGTTAGTACTCTTCTCCACCAAACATCCAAATCAAGACTAATTCCATTTCTCTAGAAATGGTAAGATTTAAGTACCTAACAACAATTTGGAACGTTACCTAGACCACATTAATCTACCTATAAATCTTCAAATGGATCATATTTAAAAAAAAAAAAAAAATTCTCCTTGCTGATATATTTAAGAGTTTTACATTCATTTTGGATCTGAGGCACTCCCATCACAAACAAGGAGACATAAAAAGTTAATTTCTGGCTCAAACATTTTGGGATCTGTACCAGGGAAAAAAGCATAGCATGCTTATTTTTCAGGCAATATTTCAGGCAATAATATTTAATGTTTTTCAAATTAGAAACAGTTTATGGCTGGCAAAAGTCTATTAGTATCTAGTTGCACCAAGGTATAAATGAAATCCAAAGATATCTTTTGTTTAAGACCAGGCTGGATGAGGCTCTGGCCAGCCTGATCTAGTGTGGGGTGTCCCTGCCCATGGGAGGGGGTTGGAACTAGATGACCCTTGTGGTCCCTTCCAACTCTGACTGATACTATGATACTACTATGATACTATGATTCTTTAATTATTTTTTTCTTTTAATCCAAAGGTTTTTGCTTTGTTGGAATGTGATTTGAAGCTTTAGTCACTAATAATTTTGATATTTCTACTCTGGCCTGGTGAGGCCACACCTGGAAAACTGTGTCCAGTTTTGGGCTCCCCAATTAAAGCGAGACAGGGATCTCCTAGAGAGAGTCCAACAGAGAGCTACAAGGATGATTGTGAGACTTCAACATCTTTCCTATCAAGAGAGAATGAAAGACATTGGGCTGTTTAACCTTGAGAAGAGAAGGTTGAGAGGGGATCTTATCAACATCTATAAATATCTGAGGGGTAGGGGTCAAGATGAGGGAGCCAGCTTCTTTTCAGTGGTGCCCAGTGGTAGGACAAGGAACAATGATACAAGCTAGAACACAGGAAGCTGCACTTCAACACAAGGGGACACTTATTTACAATGAGGGTGATGGAGAACTGGACCAGACTGCCCAGAGATGTTGTGGAGTCTCCTCTGGAGACTTTCAATACCCAGCTGAATGCATTCTCGTGTGGTCTGTCCCTGGTGATCATGCTTTGTCAGTATTGGGCTTGATCTCTGAAGGTCCCTTCCAACCATTAACATTCTGTGATTCTGTAAATGGCAATTTGATACCTTCAATTTCTGTTATATTTTAAATGTACAATTACATTACAAGTACCTTAAGTCATTTTACTTCAGCCTTTTCATACAGAAATGTGAAGCTGCAACTATCTAATTCTCAATGGTAAACCTCTCATACGTACCATAGCCAAAACGATAGACCTAGGTAGGGTAGTTATTTTTAATCAACATTTTGCTCTGTTTTTTTGTCAAATCATCTACTAATGACCTACTCCTTTTGCCCCATGGAAACCTGAAGATTCCAATATTAGATTTTCCCAGCCATACCTTATATAACCTCATTAGATTTTGGAATGGAACAGGCTTTGAGAAATTTGAAATAAAATCTCTCTCTTTTTTTTTTTTTTTTCAGATTGCTCATAGAAATTCACATTGGGATTTAAGTCTTTCCTATGTTTTACACTAACACAATACTCTCTGGAGTGATAAGGCTGGACTAATATTCCTGGAGATCCAGATTTCAGGAATGGGGTTGAAGTTTGGAATTGCTATGTGTAGATGAAAAATGTTTTAATACCATTTTAGAACCCAAGAACAGGGAAAGTTGTCCAGAATTACATGTCTGTATTTAACTGTACTCCAAGATGACCCTCATGTTGATTTCACTGATTATTATTTTTTTTCACATTAAAATCGCATCCAACTCTTAGTCTGATAGTTTCAGCCCACAATAATCTGCACAATGGGTATTCGGAATGCAGAAACAGGAAATACTTCATCTTCTTACAAATATGCATTAATCTGATTTTAAAACAGTGTTGTACAGTCAATGTCTGGCCTGCAGCCACATCTCTGATGTAAGAATGGACAGATTATATTTAAAATAATGAAAGAAGGACAAATGAACTTTTAACAATGCTCACAGTATCAGAACATAGCACAAATTATCCAAGTGTAAGAGGCTAGACCACATGGATAAATGCTATCTGTCAGTGTCAGAGGCAGAAATTCAAAGCAGAGAGGTCTGTGGTTCCAGTGGGGGCCAAGAAAATTTTGTGGGCAGCCTGACGGCAGCACTACTGTTGTTTCTGGTGTGCTCAGAGTAGGGCTTCAAGCACATCCTCTGGCAGCAATGAGGACTCTTTCCAAGAAGGATCAGGCTATTCTTTCTAACAGGTAGGATACATCAAGGTCCTGCATAACAGCTGTCAAAAGCAGTGTGTCCAATAACTGCTAGTTGTATAGCTACACATAAGTACTTTACAACAGATGGTAGTGCTTTCTAATATGATGTTAGAGGAATGTTATTGAAAATTGTAACACCAATGACATTTTTATCAGTGATCTTCCGCAGTCTGTGTTATAAACAATCTGATGAATGCTTTTAGCCTCACCTTTGTAATTGTTCTCCGCTTCATTACCTAGGGAACATCAACAGAGTGTGTTTGTATCTACTCTCTTCTTGAAGCATCCAGGTTGTTTTGCTCGTCTCTCAAATCAGACTTACCAATTAAGACTAAAGAGACTCTCCCTAACGAAGTATTTTGATTAAATGATTTAGTGCAATTTGAATGAAAAGGCTTTTCCAATACCACTGATTTTCAGCAATGATTAGGTGTTCAAGGTGTATTCAGAATTCTTTATCTACACTAGTTTATGTAGCACATAACAAAACTGAATGCAGAAGTGAAAAATGTGTAACTTGCATTACACAAGGGGCCTAAAACATTTAAGTTAAAAAAAATTGCAACTGTCCCATAAGTTGTCTCTTATCTCCTGTTTTAGACTACATAAAAAAGATTCTGAAAGCTCAGTCTATGCAGATGTTCAACTACTTTCTAGATCCAAGTTTCTCTCTAATAGCTATTTTCAGTGTTGATTTTTATTGCAGGAACATTAAATACAAAGAAATTACATATATAGAGAAATGGAAAGAAACATTACAAATTCCTGTTACCTGCTTTTTCTCACCAGAAGAGACATTTTAGATATACAAGAAGATTTCTAATGCAGTGTCTTTCCAAAACCCACTTCCTTCTGTATGCCTCACATAGATTCAAAACATTTCTCGTTTCTTCTGGTGATTCAGGCTTACCTCCTATATCATAGCCAAACTAAACTCTCTGTACAACTCAACTCAACCTTATTAACAACAAGACTGAGAACACAGTGTGAGAAAGCAGTTTTACTTCCTTTCTTCACTCTAACAGATACAAGAGTAGCTGTAATGTGGAAATTATGTATTTTGTTGGAGTATCCTTTCTGATAACATAACTTTTAGAATAGACATTCAATTAAAAATAAATCTGAACATTTAAAAGACATTTTCTTATATGCTGAGCGCCCACTGCCACACTTAGGAAGAACAATGATACACATTTATTAATTATTACTTATTTGAAAGAAGTACGCTACAGAAAATAATACATGAAGAACAACTATGCAAGTGAAGATTTACAGCTGATAGAGGCTTGTAGGAGTTTGTTTAGATTAAGTCCTTTCTAAACAGCTTCAGGGTAAAGCTTTCAACCATGTTCTGGCATTGCCTGTTATTTTGTGCACATTTCCCTTGATAAAGTCAGATAAAGTCCAGATAAACCTGAGCCTGTAGACCAGGGAATATGTTGAGAGCAAGCTCATTTCTGTTCTAACCCTACTGAATAAGTGTGGACAGCACAATAAATCACTAAGACTAATACTAAGAGAACAGGGTAAAGTGTGGTGTGTGTGTGGTGTTTTTTTTTTTTGTTTGTTTGTTTGTTTTGTTTTGTTTTGTTTTGTTTCCCCCCACTGCAGTAATAAATTAAAGCAGTCAAACTGCAAAACAGAATTGCAGGATGGGAAGGATATGCCTGCTCATTTAAGACCTCATCCAAAGTTTTTCAATAATTTTACGTTCCTTTCTTGTAATCCTTTTAATTTCCTTTCATCATTTTCCAGCTTCAATATGCTTTCTCCTTTCTGACAGAAGTGTAATTATGAGAGGGACTTATGAAGGCATGCTGGTACTTCCACTATCCCTAGCTTCATGGGGACTGGAGAAATCTCTTTTCACTGTAATGCTCCAATCAATACTTCTAATTTTAGCTGGCTAAGCAGCAAGTAGCACTCACTGTAGTCTTTTAAAACTCAGGAAGAGCTGGTGATCTGCCACCAACAGATGACTAAGATTAGCCAGTGTTACACTGAGCCCATCTATAACTCAGTGATGAGAGGGAAGTGTGGCAAGAGGAGCACAGGGAAGGATTAGTGACTTACTGCTTCTGTTCTATTTTTCCAAATATGAGGGTGACTAAGACCATTACAGTCACATTGCATTTTCCAAGCAACATCCAAAGCAAGTCTATGATATAACAAGATATAGTTCTGACAAAGTGGACTGGAAAGTCAGGGAATCACAGAATGACTTAGGTTGGAAGGGACCTTAGAGATCATCTCCATCCTCCCTGCCACAGGCAATGATGCCTCTCACCTAGACTTGGCTCAACACCTCATTCAGCCTGGCCTTGAACAGCCTCAGGGAGGAGACATCCATAACCTCCTTGGCCAACCTATTCCAGAGCCTCACCACCCTTGAACTGAAGAAATTCTTTGTCAAATACAGTCTAAACCTATTCTCCCACATCTTGAACCATTCCCCTTTGCCCTATTGCTAGACACCCTTATGAAAAGTCCCTCTCCAGCCTTCCTGTAGGATTTCTTCAGATAGTGGGTGGCAGCTCTAAGGTCCCCCTGGAGTCTTCTCTTCATCCTCATGAATTTCGGGTGGTTTATGAAGTGCAACACAGCGTGCTTTGCTGATTGAAAACTTGGAATAAAGACACCCATGATTCACTGTTTCCCAGACTCTCCAGTCATACTGTTGAAATGGTTCAATAAGCAAACTTGAGTGATGAGGGTATCCAGCAAATTTGCAACATCTGGTAACACACATTAGTATTTTATTTCTTCTCTTTACTCTAGGATCTTCTGTTTCTGAAAAATGTTGGCGGAAAGGCCATTCAGTCGGTAGATTTACCAGGAGGAACAAAACTGAACTGTTTTCTATCAACACAAGAGGGAGCACAGGCCTATCTATCAAATTGACAGTCCCTGCATTGGAGCTCAGTGCAAGGAGTCTTCCACCTCCAGCTTTTGTAATGCCAATGAATGATGAATCAGAGATATTTTTGACATCTGAAAGCAATTCAAGGTGAGAGAACCAAAAAGACTGGTATTTGCCAGTCATAACTATAAATAAACTTTTCAGCACTAAGACTCCTCCAGAGATATTTAAATAGGGTAAAATTGTACGGATTGCTATTCCCCAGGGAAAGGAATCTGTCTTTTAAAGTGTGTCATTTCTTCATAAATGTAGTTCAGGGCCTCTTACTACAGGGAAGGATATTGTGGCACTGGAGAGTGTCTAGAGAAGGGCAGTGAAGCTGGTGAAGGGCCTGGAGCACATGGCTGTGAGGAGCCTCTGAGGGAGCTGGGGTTGTCCAGTCGGGAGAAGAGGAGGCTGAGGAGAGAGGTCATTGCTCTCTACAACTGCCTGAAGGGAGGTTGGAGTGAGCAGGGCACATCCTCTTCTCCTTGATGACAAGCAATAGGACTAGGGGAAATGGATACGAGCTGCACCAAAGGGGATTTAGGCTGGATATTAGGAAATGCTTCTTCACTGAAAGGATTCTCAAACATGGGAATGGTCTGCCCAGGGCAGTGGTGGAGTCACCATCCCTGGGTGTGCTCAGTGTGTGGAGCTGCTGCTTAGGGAGAGCATTTAATGTTGACCCCTCAGTGCTGGGTCAAGGGTTGGACTGGATGTACTAGGAGGTCTCCTCCAACCAGATATATTCTGTGATTCTGTGTGTAATTTTGTAGTCATGCAGGCAGCAGTTAGGACTTTGACTTTCTTCATAACCACAGTAATGCTGTCCTTGTTCATTATGCAATTGACCCAGTGTTTTCTGGGTTTAGAATCAGAGAATTAATTAAGCTGCTGAGATTTTTTTTTTTTTTTCAATGAATCATGTTCTTAGAAAGTCTAATGGTCAAGCTATTAGCTTGTATGACATTATGAGATGTTTACTTGATGACTAGGTTTATACTCTACCTTGAAGCCATGCAGCATTTCAACAGAAAAAGGTGACTCAGGCTTACTATACAAATTGCTAGTATGTAACTGTCACTTACAGATTATGACACAGAAAGATTTCTGTGTGTGACGTGAGAGAGAACAAAGAGCTGGAAAAAAATGCCAGACACAACATCAGCAATATTGGTCATATTAGCATTTTGGATGGATTTACATAGATAACATGAGAATGATTGAAGACCTCAATGGATTTTAGCACTTGTGAAGGGTAGAGAATGAAAGTTCACCAGTTATATTTCCACTAAAACAAAAAAACCAAAACTATCAATGAACTAGCCAACTATTCTTTGTTGATCTATGACAGCCATGCAAAAATAACATAAAAGGTAAACTAGGCACAAAAGCAAGATTTAAAAGGTAAATGACAATGAGGGGAAGTGCTTGTCTTGTATGCTATAACAATGGTCTATTCTGCAGAAAAAATTTATCTCTCTGAGAGAATATTTAACACATCAACAACAAAATGTATTCTGGGACATCATGTAGGCAAATTCTACAGATTAAATACAGTGATTTTGATCGAGTTGATTTATGTCACTATACCCAAGTCTGGAATACTTTTGCAAAAGTCAGCTCAGAAACAGGACTGATGGTACAATGAAAGAAATGAATATACATTTTATTGTCCTGTTTGTCTTTCTGTAAAATAGGAAGAAATCTTTGAAATACATTGTGAACAGACAGAAAAGCAAATGCCTCTGCCTGAACTTCTCCTGTACATCCAAGATGTTGTTGATGCCTGCTAAAATTTACCTAAGTAATGAATGAGGAACTTATTTAAACCCCACTTTCCAGTTAAGTTCATGACAAGAGAAATAAAAAGACTTGAGATAATTCCAAGCAGTAACTGCTCATTCTCCTTGAAATGTCTAGATTTGGGGAAATGTTGAATAACCTCATTTCTTCTTTACCCGCTTCATAATGAAGCAATGCATTCATGATCTATTACAATTATGACTCTTATGTATGGAGGAAGCTAAAACAATGACTTGCTCAAAACACACTAAATTAGGGCAAAATCTTTCATAATTCATGTGGAATAAATAGCACTATTCTATCATTTGATGATATGTATATCATTAAAATATTAACAAAGAAACACCAAGAATGTAAAAAGCATCAGGGTGAATGCAGGTGACACTGTTTTGTAATATAGCATACTTTTTTTTTTCCCTAAATACATATTTTACCAATATACCCAACTTTTTTCTTATCTGCAAAATGCTTTTGATTTAACCACGACCTTTGCTGTATGTTTACCATTCAGAAAAATTATGTGAATTGAACTCTGCTTAGGAGAACTGTTCTTTCTATCGCCTTTCTTCTGTCATTTTTTCCCTTTACTTGAATTAATTGAATTAATTAGAAATAACTATATTATATTTTTGTCCACAGATACTTTGACATTTCAGATGCATACAGATATTCACACACAAAAAAAAAACACCCAAAAAAAACAACCTAGAAAATAGTTATACAGAGAAGAGACCATTTATGTGATTATAGACAAGATATAAATTGTTATCAGATAGAATTATCACATTTGCAAAAATCAGGAAATGATGGCTAAGTTGAATTCAATTCACCCAGCTTCAGGTACTTAAAGGATAGTGTATAGTCTATTAACTCTAACAAACTCCCAGCACTTCTGTGGTTCTCTTTCTTGATAATGAATCGATCTTACCTTCCATCAGCTTCCCTGTCTGCTCTGCATTGCCCCCAGGCAAGATCTTGGCAACATAAGCTCCAATTTCCCCACTGCTTCCTGGAATTTCTTTTCCGCCTACAACTCGGATTCCAAGTCCATTGCCTGTTATCAAAAGAAAGAGATCACTGTAAGCAGAAATAAAGCAATGAATAATCCACCAGAAAGAATGGAAAAGAACAACTCATGTGAGGTTACTGAAGGGTGTCACCAATAGCTTCTGGTTATGGTTGGAAGATTAAGGTTAACTGCAGTCCCATACATGACTTTCCCAAAGATTTAACTTTGAGTATCATAGAATGGTTTGAGTTGAAAAATCATTTAGTTCCAACTCCTCTGCTATGGGTAGGGACATATTCCACTAGACCAGGCTGCTCAAAGCCCTGTCCAACCTGGCTGTGAACACTTCCATGAAGGGGGCATCCACAACCTCTCCGGCAACCTGCCCTTCTGTCTTGCCACTCTCAAATTCAAGAAATGCTTCCTAATATCTGATCTAGATCTACCCTCTTTCAGTTTGAAATTGTTACCCCTTGCTCTACTGCTACGCTCTGAGAAAAAGTCCCTCTCTATTTTTCTTATAGGCCCCCTTTAAGTACTGGAAGGCCGCTGTGAGGTCTCCTTGCAGCCTTATTGTCTCCAGGCTGAACAATTCCAACTCTCTCAGCCTGTCCTCATAGGACAAGTGCTCCAGCCCTCTGATCATCGTTGTGATGATCGCATGTAGAAGGGTTTCAGTGAAGGAAAAAATCTTTTTGAGGAAGTACTGTATGACTGACATAACAAAAATAACTGCTTCACTAAAAATGACATGAAAGTAAACCCTGCCTTCTTCTGACAGCCTTACTCTACTGCAAAGGGACTATTTGCATAGCAAACCTATTTCAATGAAACCAGAATTTTCATTATTAATTAAATTGCATCAAATAGTTAGAAATCCATGTGAAATGTGGATTGAAATGATGGATTTACCATACGCTTAAACCATGCATGCAATTTAGCTGAAAAATCAGAGTAGCTGAGCTTTTAGAATCACCTAAATATGGAGACAGACAGATCACTGAGCTTCAGCAGCAAAGCATGTACATTTACACAAACCTCTATTTGGCAGATGCTATTATTTTTTTCTTAAATATTTGCTTTTAATTGATGCCTTTTTACATCAAAGGATGTACAAACTATCAAAACAGAAAAATGCCTATATTCTGTGCAAAGTACTGTGCAAAGCACCAATAAATCTAATGCATTTTCTCCCTATTTTAAAAATTACAAAACCATTTCAACTATTTTAGCTGGAGAGAAGCAGATCACTAATCTCCTTTATATACAGAACAATGAGAGTGAAAAACAAAAGCTTAAAAAAGTAGTCTTGTAAAGCTAATCTTATGCATCGCCAATTTTTTTATGCCATCTTGCATTAAAAAGAAAACAAAAAAAGCAACAAAACAAAACAAAACAAAAAAACTTCTCATAGAAGAAAACCAAATTGCTTCTTTGAAGAAAATTTCATATGTGATGATTCACACTTTGATCTGGGAATGTAAAGGCTGATGTTCTCACCTCTACTGTAATGGCTAAATAATTAAGTTTTAACTTATGAATTTAATAAGCTAAACATGCTGTGTGATTAGACTAATCAGCTATAGGAAGCTCACCACACAATACCTTTCAAAGTTTTACCTTTTTTAGACTTAAATTTTCCCCCATAATCATATTAGTGTTTGATAAATTTGTTTTAGAAGCAAGATAGCCACACTGAGTTTCTGGCCAAAAATGTTTCAACTAGTTTTTCTATCCCAATTTAGCTACATCTTTATGCTTTGTGCCTCAGCTTCCCTTGTAATTGTATATTAGACATTTTCCAAACAATTACTTTCTTTTGGAACATGCCTGGTATTCAGATGCATGGATCTGTACAGCATAATATAGTCACCTCATGACTCACGGTATTTGGCAGGAATTGCTTAATATGGAAAAACCTCACTTCACTGCAAGCCTAGACCAAAGTAGTGTATCCCTCTAATATACTCTTAAAACAGAAGGGTGGAAGCAGCCAAGGAAAGCTAGTGTTGAAGAATTAAAAGTAAGTCCATGAGGATTGCTCTTACAGCTACAGCACTGTAATTAATACATATAGGTATACTTAATGCACTGCGAGGATTGGACTGCTCTACAAATTAAGCAGTATGCATTGCTGGAGCATGCAAGATTTCAGCCACACAACTAGTGATGTGAACTGGTGTCATCTCAGGTGATGGGCACAGATCAACCCTCACATCAGTCTTGGGGAAGTGGTAGACTAATTAAATCTACATCTAGACCTAAGAAAAAATAGAATGAAGATTCAGTGACAGGATGACCACTGGCAATGTGCTATCAGTATACCAAACTTTTATGGAATGATTTCAGTGTGGACTGATGGCCAAGGATGAGTTTCAGGAGTGCTGAGGGAATAAGACACAATATGGCTGAGGGCTAGTGTATGATAGACCTTGAGGTTTTACAAAGGATGATCAAGACTCTTTGCAGACCAGATTTTGTATGAGTTATCTACCATGGTGCATCACAAGAAAAACTGATTTTGGTAAGGTATGACTGGGAGTACAAACAGGACTTTCATACACACATATTGCACATAATTCACCTCTAGATTATATTTATATCCAAGTTTGAGATAAAATCCTATCTGTCATGTTAAACCATTTCAACGTGTTTTTCTTTTACCTGTGTCGTGATATTTAGTCCCGATACTTTCAGAACAGATAAGAGATTTAGGGAACATATCTACTCAACCCAATGACAACATGAACAATAACTCTGTATGTTTTAACTGCACAAAGATCTCATATGGCAAGAATGTCCTCTCATGTTTACTTTGATTTTTGTCCAGTGAAATGCTGCACAGGCATTTCTAATTATCTTCAGCAGAAGTTATGAGTACTCAGATCACAGCGTGAAATAGCATGCTAGCCACAGGATCACAGAATGTTAGGGGTTGGAAGGGACTTCAAAAGATCATCCACTCCAACCTCCCTGCTAGAGCAGCATCACCTAGATTAAGTCACACAGGAACACATCCAGGTGAGTTTGGAATGTCTCCAGTGAAGACGACTCCACAACCGTTCTGGGCAGCCTGTCCCACGTCTGTCACCCCCCACAGTGAAAAGCTTTTCCTTATGTTTATGTGGAAACTCCTCTGCTCCAGCTTGCACCCATTGCTCCTTGTCCCATCACTGAACATCACTGAGAAGAGCCTGTCTCTGTCCTTCTAATGCTCACCCTTCACATCTTTATAAAAATGAGGGAGGTCACCCCCCAGTCTCCTCTTCTCCAAGCCAAAGACACACAGCTCCCTTAGCCTTTCCACATTAGGGAGATGTTCCATTCTTCCACTCCCTTCATCACCTTTGTGGCTCTGCAGATCCCTGAAATTTTTGTTTAAAAAAATGTAGCCAGTTTGGCTCCTCTCTACATGTTTATCTGTCTTTATTTATTTATCTTATTTTGGAATTTGAAGGCCTTAACAATGACTTTAAAAGACTCAGTTCCTTGTAAGACTTTACACCTGCAAATGTTAAGTAATACAAATTCAATGAAAAAGAATGTCATTTTTAATCTTGTTGTTTTACAGAAGTGCACAGTCATCCCTCCCTCTTTTAACAGCAAATTAAGAATTAGAAAAGTATGAATATTTCATCTTGAGGAGAACCACCTAAAACATGTAATGGGACACATATAATAAACACAAACCAATACCAACTAAATACCTAAGCTAATTACAAGCATGGGGAATATGATTAAATTTCTGTTACAAGATATATCCATCATGGCAGTTAATATTGCTTTAATGATAAACTTGGTATGGATCATCATTTATAAGCTAAATATACTGCTGCTTGGCTGGTTTCTATTGCGAGTGACTTGATATACAGAAAGGATGCTGTGTTTTAAACAACAGCTATATTGGCATTCTGGGACTGTGATATTAAAAAAAATATATTATTTTCATTGAGGAGAGTAATTTTTCACTGTAATTACAATAAACTGCATAGTCGTTTTAAACTAACTACCTTATTTCAGTGCAAATCTGAAATTTAGTACTGGTAAAGTTTCTTTTTCAGACTCATAGGGAAAGCAAATGCACCTTTATAAGGATGGGTCTTAATATGCTTTATAAAAGTTGAAAACCACAGTCTTTAAAAAAAAAACCAAGCACCTCACTGCATAAAGGAAATGTATATAAAAACATTTAATCATTAGTCCATCCTTAGGATGTAGAAATTTATCTGGGATGCTCTGCACATTTATAAGGGGACGCTATTGAAAGACTCATTAATGTGTTAATGATCTGAGGCTCACAACTGGTCACTAAACTTAAAAAATCCAATAAACAAATACTCAATATACAACACACATAAACAAGCACACAGTGACTAACTCTTATCCCACACAGTCAACTTATCCATATCTTGACAGCCAATATATTAAGTTAGCAAATTGTCATATCTATAAGAAGGGCCAGAAAGAGGATCTGGGCAACTACAGGCTTGTCAGTCTCACCTTGGTGCCAGGGAAGGCTATGGAGCACGTATTCTTCAAGTGTCATCATGTAGCACATACAAAATAATCAGAAGATCAGGCCCAGCCAGCATGTGTTTATGTAAGGCAGGTCCTGCTTGACTATCTTGATCTACTTCTATGACAAGGTGACCCACTTAGTGAATGAGGGAAAGGTTTTGGATGCTGTCTACTTGAACTTAATTAAAGCATTTTGCACTGTTTCCCACATCCTCCTCCTGGAGAAATTTGCCAGTCATGGCTTAGATGAGTGCACTATTCACTGGGTAAAAACTGTCTGCCTGGTCAAATTCAAAGATTAATGGTGAATGGAGTTAAATCCAGTTGGCAGCCAGTCACAAGCAGTGTTCCCCAGGGCTCAGTGATGGAACCAGTTTTATTTAATATCTTTATCAATTACTTGGATGAGGGGATTGAGTCCTCCCTCAGTAAATTTGCAGATGACACCAAAGTCTTGATCTGTTTGAGGGTAGGAAAGCTTTAGAGAGGGACCTGGGCAGACTGGATTAATAGGCCAAAGCCAACTGTATGGGATTCAAAAAGGCTAAGTGCTGGGCTCTGCACTTGGGTCACTGACAAAGAGTGGTTGGCAAGAAGCCTGGTGGAGAAGGACCTGAGGGTATTGGTCAATAGCCAGATAAATATGATCTAGCAGTGTGTGCAGCCAGCCAAGAAGGCAAATAGGATCCCAGCTTGTATCAGAAATAGTGTGGCCAGCAGGACTAGGGCATTTCACCCCCATACTCCAGTATACTGGTGAGGCAACACCTCAAATACCATGTTCAATTTTGGATCTCTCAAAAACATTACTAGAAGTATTTTAACTTAATTTCCAAAATATTCAGGTCCTGGCAGTCAGAATGGATGAGATTCTTTTTGCCCCTTGAGTTTTGAGTGCACTGTTCTGGCTGACAAAGAAATATCGCTCAGATGTTCCTGTATTTTCTCATGTGAAGATGGAATTTCAATCCTGTTTGTCCTATATGTATTGAAAACATTGAGTTTACTACTTCTGTTTGCAATGACATTGCCCAATTCATCACCTTGAATGCAGATAGTTTTAAAATAACATCAATCACATTTTCTCAGATCTTTTTCCCTTGTTTTTTTGCCTTCTTTTAACCGTTTTACTCTCAATTTCCATCTCTTAGACTATTATGATATAACCAGACATTTCTTTTTTCAATTTTATATTTTCAGATTAAGGAACTGTTTTCTTCTTTAGAATACACAGAACCATCAAAAAGTGAATCACCGTCCTTTGAATCGGGGAGAGACCATTTCTGAACTGAGTATTGATTTCTGCAGAAAATATCTTCAGGAAAGCATCTCTTCAGAGGGAAATTTACACTTTTATAACCCAATCTTTTTTTAAAGATGCTTCAAAGCCAGAAGATTGCTGATTAATTGCAACTGTTTTTACTGATCTCCAAGACTGTGATCCTACTCTCCTATCAAATCTTAAAGCTTCAAGATGTGGCACACTAAGTAAAAAAAGCCCCCTAAAATCCCACAACCCAACCCCCCCAAATGCTAATGCTAAACTTTAACAAGATAGATCATGCAAGTAAATTGATTTTGTACTGTGATAAACAAAGACAGATACTAAATAATCACAGTTAGCTTGTGAGATACTGATTTATGTAGCTGAAAATGAAACCATAAGCCTTAAGACATCTCCTTAATGGATGTAGTTTTTCTGGATTTGATGAGGTTTTTGATATTGTCCCTCACAGCACTTTTCCAGACAAGTTGTGCAACTGTAGGACGAGTGGGTTCACGGTGTACTGGGTGAGGGGCAGAACTCAAATGGTTTGGTGAATCAGGCTATATCTAGATGGTGACCAGGTACCAAAAGTGCTCCTCAGGATTTGGCCCTAGGTCCATGTCCGTTCAATATATTTATCAAAGATATGTGTACAGGAATTGAATGCAAGTTTGTTGATTATATCAAACTGGAAGTGCTGCTGACTATCTTGAGTGACAAGAGGCCCTGCAGAGGGATCTAGATAAGACTGGAGAATTGGGCAATCCAAATACTGGATCCTCTATCTAGGACAGAGTAATGCTGGGCGCAAGTATAAAATGAGAGAAGAGTGGCCCTCCAGAAAGGGATCTGAGACTCCTGGTTGACAGCAGGCTCAGTATAAGCAGTGTGCACCAGCAGCTAAAAGGCCAAACCCTATTCTGGGGTGCAACAAACACAACATAACAATCTGGCTAAAAGATGGGACTTTCCCCACTCTATTCAGAATTGGTGTGGCCTCAACTTAAATACCATGTGCAGTTATGGGCCCCACAAGTTAAGAAGAATGTGAAGGTCCTTGAACGCACCCAGAGGAAGGCAAACAAAGCTGGTGAAAGGAATAGAAGTCATATCCTGTGAGGAGTGGATGAGGACTTTGGGTGTGTCAAGTTTGGAGAAAAAGGAGGCTGTGAGGTAACCTCACTGCACTTTCCATCTTCATGCAGAAGGAATCGGAGTGGTAGGTGCTGAGATCAAAGCTGCCCCAGGACAGGTTTAGATTGGACATTAGAAAGTATTTCTTTACAGAAAGGGTCGTCAAACACTAGAATAGGTTTCCTATAGAAGTGATTGATACTCCAAGCCTGTGAGGGTTTTAGAAACATTTAGATAATGTCCTTAGTAACAAGCTTTAACTTTTGGCCACCACTGAATTGGTCAGGAAATTGGACTGGATAGTCATTGTAGGTCCCTTGCAATTGAAATATTCTATTCTATTCTATTCTATTCTATTCTATTCTATTCTATTCTATTCTATTCTATTCTATTCTATTCTATTCTAATTTCTTATTCTATTCTATTTTATTTTGTTGTGTCACAGGAGTTACATGGCAGAAAAAAAAATAATTTATTTTGTCGTAGTAAGCTGACCATAACTTCATCTCTGCAAATACACTTCGGTCTTTCCTCTCTCCCCCACCCCCTGCCATCCATTATTGAGATAATAAACATTAGACTGCTGCCAATCTTCTGTCACAGGGGAGCTCATGAAATCTTACCATTATTTTACTACTTTGCTGAGCAGCTCCACTACAGCCATTAGAGTATAAAGGGCCTAGATTTCCTGGAACTGTTTAATCATTTAAACAATTATTAGATTTGCCATTCCATACAAATGTCAATAACCCCTTATATAAATTACAGGTCTGAAAAAAAGGAAAAAAGAGCAAAGCAAAATCATGCAATCCAAGGTACACCAGGTGTTTATGGCCCTGTCTGTACAGAAAGGTGCAAATTAAATTTCCAAGGATGTTTTATTTGGTGAAAGTTAGTAGAATTCCAGCACTAAATGCAGAGAGTTATATTGTTTAATTATTAGTTAAGTCCCACACTGTGGCAAAAACTTCAGTGCTGGCATAAGAATGCAGGCATGTAACCCAGAAACTGTGGAAACATTGTTCATGTGCTGACTCAAACAGATATTTCCTCTGGGTTCATTATTCAAAGTATGAAACCATTTGTCTGTCTAATTCAATGAGCAAAGAAAATAGAGAAGCAATTAAAATGTACAACAGATTTTCAGTAATCACACATGAGTTTGTGCTAACTGGAATAAGAAAACTGTAACTATGAGCATCAACAGCAATCTGACTGTTGTCACAATTAGAGATACATGACTATTTAGTAGACTTTTAGGTGAGAAAGGTTTTGAAAATATATACTAGAAACACTACTGATTTGGATTTCTAAGATCCTAAGAGCATACTCTTCAAGGTGGTAACCATAGATCATTGTTTATTCTGGTTCTGGAAGAACATGGTCATTTTCTTTTTATTGCCTTTGGATATTACATGCTTTGAAGTTGAAACTATACAGAAGGTAAATGGGAAAAGTTTAAGTGGGCTTGAACTGCAAAATGCAGATGAGGGTTTCATCATATGTCTCTGAGTAGTTCATAATAGAAGATATGTTTAAACTTCAAAATAAAGATTAAATGCTTTGTTTCAGATTAATGAGCCAATGCACAGATATACCACCAAGGGAAGAAAAAACACCACAGGCCTAAATAGAGTTTTCATCACTTTCTAAAAATATTTTAAAAAACAAAATTACAAACCAGAAGACTGAATTATAGCAAGGAAGAACAAAGATGACCTGTTCTTGGCAAGGTCCAAAGCCAGCAATTAGAAAAATGCATCAGGATAAAGAATGAAAATAAGACATTAGGTATGAAAGAGTTTACGGAGTGCCAACATAGCATGCTGTAACATTGAGAAGATATCAATCAACTCAAACAAATGTCTTCTAACTCTGCTTGCAAACAGAGACAGAGCATACCTTCCTTTTGTCTTCATTTAGTTAACATTACCTCCCGTTTCCTCCTCCAGCCTTATCTAGACCAAACATGTGCTCAAGCACTGGTAGGCCCTTATCTGTCAGAACAATTTTACACCAGGTCCAATTGTCTGTATAAAATGGAATTGTCAGCCACAAAAAGCAATGATGACTTGTCCTTGGAGTGTAAACCACTTGAAAGCCCCACCACAAGCCAGTTATTTATATACGAATGTTATTTAGATACTATAGCAGTTTAAGAGCGGTGGTTTGGCCACTTTGCTCTGGCAAGACCTCACCTGGAGTACTGTGTCCAGCTCTGGAGCCCTCAACACAGGGAGGACATGGACCTGATGGAGCAGATACAGAGGAGGGCCACAAAAATGATCAGAGGGCTGGAACATCTCTGATACAAGGATGGACTGAGGGAGCTGGGGTTGTTCAGCCTGGAGAAGAGAAGGATCCAGGCAGACCTAATAGTGGCCTGAAGGGGCCTTACAATAAGGCTAAAGAGGGACTGCTTCTGAAGGCCTGAAGTGATAGGATGAGTGTCAATGGTTTGCAATGACAGAAGAGTAGATTTAGATTGGATGTTAGGAACAAGTTCTTTAGCATGAGGGTGGTGGAATACTGGAATAGGTTGCCTAGGGAGGTAGTTAAGGCCACTTCCTGGAGATCTTCAAGGTACTTAACACCTTCTTTGCCTCAGTCTTCACTAGCAGGGCAGAACGTCTTCCAGACAGCTGGCCTGCAGAGCTGGCAGAAGGAGCCAGAGAGCTGCATAGTTTCCCACTGCTCCAAGAGGAAGTTAGAGATCTACTGAGCCGCTTGGACCCCCACAAGGCCATGGGACCGGATGGGATCCATCCTAGGGTGCTGAGATTGCTGACAGATGAGCTGTCCAAGCCACTTTCCATCATTTTTCAGCAGTCCTGGCTCACTGGAGAGGTCCCAGAAGACTGGAAGCTGGCTAACGTGGTGCCCATCCACAAGAAGGGCCGGTTGGATGAGCCAGGGAATTATAGGCCTGTCAGCCTGACCTCAGTGCCAGGCAAGATTATGGAGCGGCTCATCTCGAGTGCGATCACACAGCACTTACAGGATGACCAGGGGCTCAGGCCCAGCCAGCATTGATTTAGGAGGGGCAGGTCCTGCCTGACCAACCTGATCTCCTTCTATGATCAGGTGACCCGCCTGGTGGATGTGGGGAGGCCTGTGGATGTGGTCTACCTGGACCTCAGCAAGGCCTTTGACACCGTTCCCCACAGCAAACTCCTGGCCAAGCTGGCAGCCCGTGGCTTGGACAGGAGCACACTGCCTTGGGTTAGGAACTGGCTGGAGGGCCGAGCCCAGAGAGTAATGGTGAATGGTGCCACATCCAGCTGGCGGCCTGTCACTAGTGGTGTGCCCCAGGGATCAGTACTGGGCCCCACGCTCTTCAACATCTTTATTGATGATCTGGATGAGGGCATTGAATCCATCATCAGTAAATTTGCAGATGACACCAAACTGGGGGCAGCAGTTGATTTGCTGGAGGGCAGAGAGGCTTTGCAGAGGGACCTCGACAGGCTGGACAGATGGGCAGAGTCCAATGGCATGAGATTTAACACATCCAAGTGCCGGGTTCTGCACAGTGGCCACAACAACCCCAGGCAGTGCTACAGGCTGGGGTCAGAGTGGCTGGAGAGTGGCCAGGCAGAGAGGGACCTGGGGGTACTGGTTGATTGTAGGCTGAACATGAGCCTGCAGTGTGCCCAGGCAGCCAAGAAGGCCAATGGCATCCTGGCATGCATCAGGAACAGTGTGGCCAGCAGGAGCAGGGAGGTCATTGTGCCCCTGTACACTGCACTGGTTAGGCCGCACCTTGAGTACTGTGTCCAGTTCTGGGCCCCTCAGTTTAGGAAGGATGTTGACTTGCTGGAACGTGTCCAGAGAAGGGCAACAAAGCTGGTGAGGGGTTTGGAACACAAGCCCTATGAGGAAAGGCTGAGGGAGCTGGGGTTGCTTAGCCTGGAGAAGAGGAGACTGAGGGGTGACCTTATTGCTCTCTACAACTACCTGAAGGGAGGTTGTAGCCAGGCAGAGGTTGGCCTCTTCTCCCAGGCATCCAGCACCAGAACAAGAGGACACAGTCTCAGGCTGCGCCAGGGCAGGTTTAGGCTGGATGTTAGGAAGAAGTTCTACACGGAGAGAGTGATTGCCCATTGGAATCGGCTACCCGTGGAGGTGGTGGAGTCACCTTCACTGGAGGTGTTCAGGAGAAGACTTGATGGGGTGCTTGGCTGTATGGTCTAGTTGTTGGGTGGGTTGGATTGTTTGATGGGTTGGACGCGATGATCTTGAAGGTCTCTTCCAACCTGGTGTATTGTATTATTATTATTATTGTATTATTGTATAAGGTGAGGTTGGACAAGGCTCTGAGTAATCTGACCTAGTGGAGGATGTCCCTGCTGACTGTAGGGGGTTTGGACTAGATGACCTTTGGAGGTCCACTCCAACCTAAACTATTCTGTGATTCTATAGGTCTATATAGGCAGTCTGTACAGAAGAACAGATGGAAAGGAAAAATGGGAAAGCAAGAAAACCAAATGAGACCAGGCACTTGGAATGCAGCAAGAAAAGTAATGTGTATGATAAAATCCAGGATATATTTTTATTTGCATTATTATTCCTATGGAAGTCTCTGGAAGACATCACAGTGATCCATAGCAGAGCTTGGTTGCCTAGCTAGGTAGAACATTTTCAAGATTTTTCTCAGGAGAATTGTTCTGATGCTTTCTAATGAAATTACCATGAATTAAATTGTTTCCCAGAAGCATGATTAAGATTACTCAGTTATTCCATTTCTTGGCCGTTGGCAATTAAAGTATAAAATATACATGAAGTCAAATCCTGAGTTGATGAAATTCAGCTATATTACAGTTGTTTTAATAGTGTAACATTGATTTATATCAGCTGCAAATCTGCCTAATGCTGATTTGCACACTACTTATCATCCTGAAGGATCATCAAATATGTTTGAAATTAGCATCTTGGAGCACTTATCATATCAACTTGAAAACAATCTCCAGCCCTTTCTTTTTGTATGATATATCACGTCGGAGTAAGAATATCCAGGTGTCATCTGTGGTAGACGGCAGACTTAAATCTATTAGAAAAACCTGTAGGCACAGAGATTCATCTCTCTTTACTGACAAGACACCAATGGCTCAACAGATGCCACTGACAGTTGAACATCCTTGTTTAATACATTAGTTTTGAACTCTCCCAGCTCTATCACCTTTAGTACTTAAGAAACAGTAATAGAGTCAATGCAAATATGATGCACTGTAATATGTAAGATATATAGGTATGTGCTAGCTATAATATAATGTAATAGATAAACAAAACCTTTAGAAAAAGAGCAGTTCCAGTTCCCCATTAATGCAAAGAAGAAATCACTGCTCCACAAAGTGGCTGAATCACAAACTAATGAAAACTGTGAAAACACTGCACTATTTCCTCTGGCCTGATATTCTTAAATACCTCCTGTCTGAGCCATGATGAAGGGCTAAATAAACCAGTCTGACCTAGTAAGACTATACTTATGTTTAATAAATTCGGGAAGTTTTGCTATCTTCAATAAATAAAAGTGATGATTATTACATTTGCTACAAATCTGGACAAGATTGTTGTATAGACTTGTCCAACATACAGTGATGCTAAGAAGGAAGCAAGAAACACAAGACTACTTCTCCAGCAGTCACGATGCTAGTATTTGGAGAGCATAGAGGCTGCATTTCTCATAATCTTTTCTTCTTTCTTTATCTCTTTTTTTTTTTTTTTTTTTTTTTTTTTAAGCTGGTAAACTGGAGAACAGGGTTAAGAGGAAAGAGAAACATCACTCCTCATTTACTCTGGGGCAATGATGCTATGAGACAATCAGAATATCACAGCACCCTACCAAACCACAAGAATCTTTTCCTTTGTATCACTGACATGCAGAATCAAAACATCTTAACCTTATTCATCCTGCATCCAGATTGCCTGACAGTGTATACCTAGGGCACTTGAAAGACTTGTTGAAATCTGAAATTAGGTAAATAGTTAATGGAAGGCAATCACTCTCAAAATGGTCCAGCACCCTGCTCTGGAAAGCGCATCCAACTCAAGTATTTGTCTCTTGGTGATGAGAAGTGATGTGGTCCATTAGACAACCAGTTCTCTGCCAGGCTTTTGAATCTTCTATACCTTCTTTGTACATAAACCATATCTGTTAATCTCATCTAATTTAAGATCTCTACAAGACAAAAATCATAGTCTAAGCAAGCCACCTAATGCTCTCTTTATAACCAAGAGGAAAACAGCCATATCCAAAAGATGATTTATTTCAACTACTTCAACCTCCAGTTCATTGCCCTTTTTAACTGCCTTGTCCTAGTGCAATTATTAAACCTATGCAGATTTTTGATAGCTAGTGTGCAGAGAAAGGAGCACACAGTCTTCATTTTACTCTGAGACTCATTAAAAGAATTTATGCCACATCTGCAAAGTGAAACCTTAAACTGACATTTCTGTGACATTTTCTGATGTCCTTGAAAAGTTGTATCATCAATGATATGCACCTCTGACTGTCTTAAGTTCTTACTGTGAAAGTACTGAGCTGCATTACCTATCTGGCTTGGCGTCTGCGGATCTCATTATTACTTGCCAGCTTGCTTCTTGGCTTTCCATGGGAACCTGGAGGCCTGACTTAACTCTAACATGCGACGCTGCAGTGATCTGTTTCTGCAGCCTTTTCTGAATGAGAACTATGAAAGCAAATTGGAGCTTCATATCCAGTACACACACGGCCCTCTCAATTATCTCCACTCATCTTAGGATCTTACTAGACATCCTTCAATAGATGCTTACACACAAAAAAATGCATAACAACTGAGCTACCAAAAGGGTTCACGAAAAGCATTTTAAACAAACACACTAGCACTTTTCAGAGTCAGTTAATTTAGAGAGAAGGCACATAAGTATTTGCTATATGGTCTGTATCTTTAAAAAACATTTCTAACACAATCATTTGTTTGTAGTTTGGTTGTTTGTTTTTCAATTTAGAAAAACTGAATGGTATCAGATTCTTTCTAAGACTGCCGTTAAAATACAGACAACTCTCCTTCTCTTTGTTTCCATTGCCCATATGATTTCACTGGAAAATATCTGACTTTGCCTGATTTCAACAGCTCTGTCTTTTTCTGTTTACGGAGTATTACCTTCCGTGCCACATCTCTGGTAAGGAGACAGTGTCGGAGGCAATGATGACCATTGATTAGGGACTAAACCCTTCCCAGCGAGAAGTGAGTGTTAGAGGAGGGCATTGGGTTTTTTTGTACAGAGTATTATCTCAGTTCTTCACAACATTAAACCAAAGAAACAGGATAAGTATTCCCCTATGACAAGAGCATGAGGACAAGAATTGTATTACACTTCTCATCTTGTCTTTGACTACTATATCAATCTCAACACACTTTGACTATATTTAATGTGTTTTGTAATTGATTAGTAATCACATATTCACTGCACTTCAGTATTTTGCTGTAAGAACGAAGAACTGAATTTGCTGAACTTACAGATGGAATAACCCTAAATATAAGGGGTTATTTGTTCAAAGAGTCTTATTTGTTCAGAGACTCTCAACAGCAGTGAGGGATTGATATAGGAAAACTCTTTGAACTCTCTTCTTTTCTCTTGGGACAAGTACCCCATGACCTGGCATGCTGCAGAAGTGAAGTGTTGTGTGCAGGAATTGATAATCCTTATGGAGAGTATGAGGCATCTCTGACGTGTGTGCAGTGTTACAGCTTTCCTGTCATACTCTTACCTGCTTCACTGACATCACTGCTGAAGTGCAGATGAGGGATGCACTCTTTTGCCCACAGTCTAATTTTCTTCTGTACTTTACTATGAATCATATCTCTCTTTGAATTGCTTTTCTCCTTTTTTTGTTTTCATCAGAATTGAAGAGGGTGTTCCACAATATGGACAGTCTAGCTATTCAAAGGCACATTTTGCTCCCTCCAAACACAGAATATCCTATGCCTGGAAAAGGAAGACTTACTTGTGACTCAGCCTAAGTGAGGCAAAGCAGGAAAAATTATCTTTCACTGAGCGCACTCACTGTAAGTAAATGCATACTGAGATGTGTCTGCCTTGCTGGGTTTTCACCCACTGTACCTAAACAGCTTTCTGATCAGGAATAACACAATGTATGGTTTTATCTCTACCATATTTCCAGAGGTATTGTCAAGGATTTACTTACCTTCAACTGACCTTCCCTCTCCCCTTTTTTCACATGTAATTATGATGTGTTTAAAACAAGAAGAGAAAACAGTGGCCATATAAAACAGAGTTTAACCTGCTGTGATAAAAGATCCAACAGGAACAAGATATTCAGTGAAAACAGTGAGTTTCTGGAACTTCAAACATTGCTAGATTATAAATCACTGAACACAATAATTATGGCTTTGGCACTGCAGTATAGCCATGGTGTCAATTATTTTTCAAATAAAAAATAAAAAATTGCAAATTGTGAATCGATCTTTGCAGAGAAAATCCTTAGCAATTCCTTCCTGAGGAAGGGACATTGCATACCTCAAAAAGAAGAGCTGTGAGTATTAGAAGATGGCATACTATAGAGAAACAAAAACCTTCAGGAGAGAGACCAGCTAGCTACATTTATTTTTAATCCAGAGCTACTATTCTCCTGCCATCCCAATTTTGGCCTGGTTCCTCCTCCATAAAATACCTCACTCACATGCCAAATTTGCAGTAAATGTTTTTGTGTGCAAAATTATGCCTGATTACATAAGAGGAATCAAAGGCATCTGCACCTCAGAGCCAGTTTTCAAAAATCAAGAAAGCGAATAAACAGCATCCATGTGCACATAATATATAGTGATAGAGCCTGAATTTTAAATTATTTGGGACAATTCTTTTTATGGATGCTCATAATGTGACAATTTCTGGATCTGTAATCTTGCAGTAACCTCCATTATGGTTAACTATGTGATTAGATCTATGGAATTCAAATTCTAATGGTAATATTAGTATGAAACTCAACCTTGCTTTATAGTTACAGCTGTGGTATAGCTGGGTATCTGGGCTGACCCGGCACGATACAATACAATACAATAATACAATACAATACAATACACCAGGTTGGAAGAGACCTTCAAGATCATCGCGTCCAACCCATCAAACAATCCAACCCACCCAACAACTAGACCATACAGCCAAGCACCCCATCAAGTCTTCTCCTGAACACCTCCAGTGAAGGTGACTCCACCACCTCCACGGGTAGCCGATTCCAATGGGCAATCACTCTCTCCGTGTAGAACTTCTTCCTAACATCCAGCCTAAACCTGCCCTGGCGCAGCCTGAGACTGTGTCCTCTTGTTCTGGTGCTGGATGCCTGGGAGAAGAGGCCAACCTCTGCCTGGCTACAACCTCCCTTCAGGTAGTTGTAGAGAGCAATAAGGTCACCCCTCAGTCTCCTCTTCTCCAGGCTAAGCAACCCCAGCTCCCTCAGCCTTTCCTCATAGGGCTTGTGTTCCAAACCCCTCACCAGCTTTGTTGCCCTTCTCTGGACACATTCCAGCAAGTCAACATCCTTCCTAAACTGAGGGGAATTATTGACTCATTAATGCCCAGGTTGGCCTAGGAACTCCCCAGTGAGATGAGGTGTTGGGCTGAAATACTGGCCAGCTTCTCAGCAAAGCTGATCAACAGCTACTGGAGTTCTCTATGTGGGAATCGTGGTCAGTTTGGAAGATTTACCTATGTAGCTCCTGCGGTGTACAGACCAGTTAAGATACACTATGTTGGTACACTTGAGATGTGTTCATTAATTCCCTGCCAGATGACCCTGTTAGTGTCAGGCATCTCCTTAGGGAGCTCCTCCTGTTGAACTGATGAAGCTACAAGTAGGTAATTTAAATCATCAGTAGAAACTGTTCTTGTATGTGCAGAAACGATTATACAGGAGAGGTTTTGGTGCATAGCTAAGCCAGAGGATGTTTTGTACATACTGTAAGATAATCAGAAACAATGGACCATGGACCAACTGGCTTGCTATAATCCAGCTGCAGAACAGCTCAGGAAGTCTTGTCCAATACAGCTGAAAATGCTACTGCAAGGATGGTTGTTACAGAGAGTCCCATTGCCAACCAGACAGTGACTGGTGGTTCTCTTGGAGAAATCTGTCTCTTCATGTGAGCTGTATTAAGGGCTGTTGATTTTTTTTAGCACACTCTTCCTGTGCCTACACAACAAGTACAAGGCAAATAGTTAAATAAAATAATTCAACACTTCATTCTGGTAGTTTTGATAAGAAAGAGAAGGGGAAAAGTGAAATCAGAAGAAGGAGAGAAATGGAGAAAAGAAAGTAGCAAAGAAGAAGAAACCAGCCAGCCAGCAAACCATGGCATCTGTATGACTATTCAATAACGTAGTAAGGTAGCTGTGGTGGTATAAGAGCATATATTGTTTAATTTACCAATATTTTAAGTAATTTGTGTTGTATAATATATTTCTAAGTCTGCCTCTGGTTATTAGTTATTGCCAGATTAATAAACAAATATATTTGCTCTTGATTTGTTGTTTGCAAATAATGTTTACTCAAAACTGAATTTTTAGAAAAAGAATAAAGCCATATGTGTAGTTCTGTGAGAGTTTGTTCAGAAAGATGAAGGCTAAGCAGAAAGCACTGCATAATTAAAGAGCTTCTGTGTACTTTAATCCTTTAGACACTGAGAGAGAAAGGAAAGCAGATACCAACTCAAGGAGTCATGGTACTTCAAAGATACACAAGGAGAGAGAAACACAACAATTTCTTCTGGCTCAGGTCCTCACTACTGATGCCCTATTCTAATGTGGGCTCTTTTCTGTGCAATTTGCTTTTAAATCTTTTAATATTTGTAGGAAAATCTATATGTTCCTCATACAGAAGTATGTCTGGGTAGGTCTTCAAATATATTTCTGGACTAAAACCCAAAAGTATGACTGCAGTTTGTAGATACATAGCCAAGCATGCTTCAGTTAAAATTTAGGTATCATATACTGCCTATATGGCAGCAAGCAATCCTAGCATGGGCTATAAAACCTTAGCAGGATCCTAAGTGAAAATTTGGTCCTATGTGATCTCACACTGCATAGGGCTTTAGTAAATGGGAAGAAAATATCTGCATCTTGGTTTTCCAGTCATTGCTTCCGAGGCCTTTACCCCAATGCACAGTACATTGCTGTCTCTGTCAGCATGGGAGCTAGGCAGGAACTTGGAATAAGCATTTTACATTGCACCAGGGTAAGTAACTTCACACAGGAGAGCAGGCCTTCAGCAACATTAAATCACAAGCTATACGCAGTTGTGCAGTTGTATTTCCACTTGTTAAGAGAGCAGCTTGGATCACAGTATTACTCATCACCCCTCAGGGCAAAGATCTCCACTAGGACATCAAGGAGCTCCTTTGGAGTGCAAGGGTCCATGGCGGTGGAGGCTGACACAACAGTGGACGAGCAGCTGTGCCGTGTTGGTGGAGGGGTCTTTCTGCAACCTAAAATCATCAGTGGGTGTTACTCTGACTAGCAAGAAAACGCTTCTTAACACCCTAAATATGAGGTGCATACTGTGGGTGGAAGTGATCAAGATTTTACTGCCAGAAACCCTGAGAAAACAATATTTAGCAATTCAAGTTAGTTCGTGCCACTTCTGCTGAATACTCAAGGGAACAACAGAGCAGGCAGTCAGTAATTACCTCTGTGCACAAAGAGAGCTTGACACACACTGGTAGAATTTTTTAAGTTAGTTAAAAAAAAAGTCTGATGGTTTCATGACAAAAATCACTTAAAGAATGTACCTCTGAAAGAAGACAAACAACATAAAAAAAGCTTTTGAGCTCCTTACCAGTATTAGATATGAGCAAGACTGCAGTTCCAAAAGCTCAAGCAGATAGAACTTACCTGTGCCAGATCTTGTAACTGGCAGCCTTTAGCAATTTGAAACATGAAAACATCACACTGCTTTTCTGCTCAGTGTCTGGGAGGTGAATATAAACTTTGCCTCTTTCATCTTCCTTGCAAGCAGACTTAGATATAGTAGAACATGGACTGATGGTGCAGGTCCAGAAGAGAGCCACAAAAATAATCGGGGGCTGCAACACCTCTGCTACAAGGACAGGCTAAGGGAGCTGGGATTGTTCAGCCTGGAGAAGAGAAGGCTCTGGGGAGACTTAATAGCAGACTTCCTGTATCTGACAGGGGGCCTACAAGAAGGCTGCAGAGAAACCTTTTATAAAGGCCTGCAGTGATAGGACAAGGGGCAATGGTTTAAAATGAGAGAAGAGTAGATTTAGATTGGATGTTAGGAACAAGCTCTTTACCATTGGGGGTGGTGGAACACTGGAACAGGTTGCTCAAGGAGGTAGTTGAGGCCCCATCCCTGGAGATGTTCAAGGTGATGCTGAACAAGACTCTGAGCAACCTGATCTAGTGGAGGATGTCCTTGCTGACTGCAGCGGGTTTGAACCAGATGCCCTTTGGAGGTCCCTTCTAATACATACCATTCTATGATTCTATGAATTGTGTTAGCATTAGGGAAAAGAGAATAAATTTGAATTTCCATGATAATTTTCTCTGTGTGAAGATACCACAGAAATATTGGGGCTGATAGTTCTGTTATCACCCTCTCTAGAATAGTTTCAGCACAGAGATACTAAAATTCTTGTTTCTGTACATGTTGAACACCTACAGAAGCCTATTATAGAAAATTCTTGTATAGAGATATAGTTACATACAAAGCAACAGCAAAACAGATTGCTCATATGTATCACACAACAGAGTTTCCCTGTTTTTCATGTCTACAGTTTATGTATCTTGAACAGATGTTGTGACCTTTTTTCTGCAATGCTGCTTTCTGTTATAAGCAACTAGCATGATTTAAAATGACCACTGCGTTTCCTGCTGCACATGACACAGGAACTATTTTTATACTGCAAATCTTTTGCATGATTCATGCTAATCAAATTAATTATCATGTCTTGCAGACTTTTTTTTTTTTACCTGAAACTGTGTGATCCTTTGGGTCTCTCAGCAGTTTGAGTCTTGCATGAGGGAAAATGTACTGCAGGGGTTTCCCATTTATCTGAGGAACACAAATATACATGTCATCAAAAGATAAAACAACAGTAGTTGTATTAATAATTTTAGACAGTCGAAATAAACAGATAAACAAACTTATTTAATCCAGGGAACTACAACAACCCACAATGCAAATACTAACTTTCAAGACATCTGTCAGAGAGAAAAATCCTTCTACAGTGTAACGAATATTTGCTTCCACAACTCCATATTAATTTTGAATATGGCTTTAGTTTTAATTTTTATTTCCTAATGACTAGAAAGTGGTCATTGTCTTCTGTAACATTAATTGTTTCTTCAAGCAATGTTCAAGAGAAGAATGAAATTAAATACAATTCTTGCTATTATTATAAAATCCTGTTTGCAAAGACTAAAACCTGATCTGGTGGAAAGTGCCTAGTGGAAAGTGTCCCTGCCCATGGCAGGGGGTTGGAACAGATAATCCTTGAGGTCCCTTCCAACCCTGACAATTCCGTGAGTCTGTGTAAAACAAAATAGTGGTTGCATGCAAAACCAGCTATGAGTTACTGCTTTAGTTTCAGAAAAAAAATCATATTCCTGCATACCTCTTGTCATCAAACTTCAAATGCCTTTTGAAAGACCCAACCTAAAACTTCTAGGACTGTATTTTTCATGAAAATGTGCAACATTCACTTGGGCTGATACTGGAAAGTGCCAGAGCTGAAAGAAATGCATCTCTATGACATGCACTGAAGAGCCTGTTTTTCAGCTGGGATGATTCCACTTGCCCCATGACATGGACACAAGAGGGACAACACAGCAGGGACTAACCCATTTGCCAGGTAGCTCACATTAAAATGTCTTTGCAGAAAGAGTGTCTGTTGCTACAGTTGCACACCTCACACCTATCACACCGTCTTTGTGTGCAGTTTTGCTCTTTTGGAAGCATCACTTGTCTGCCATATTAGCGCTGAGCCTGAGTGCTGCATGTAGACTTAGAAGAGGAAGCAAGGCTGACAGCGACTGTTCCATGACTGTCAACATGCTGGGATGTGGGGAAGACAGATTCATGGATCCAATGGGACAATATTAGTCACCATGAATATGCAGCAGTTGGAGTGTATCAGCAGCCTGCTGCCTAGAGTTTATTACTGTTATTTATGTTTAAGTAGCATTTAAAGGGATTAGGCTTCTCCTGAACAAAGCACTTCAAACCCAGTGTCTGCCCTGAAGAGTTTATCATGTTAATAAACAGCACACATAAATGAAGGGAGAGAAAACAGAGAAGTCAAGGGACTTGCTTAGATTAATCCCGCAATGAGCAGAAGAATTTATATATCTTTTGTCATAATTCAGTTTCTTATCCAATAGATGACATTGCATCTAGAAGGCTGAAGTCCTCCTGTCACACTCTGAGCACTGTTGAGTGTAATTAATAGGAGAAAAAAAAAAAAAAAAAAAAAAAAAGAGATCATGGATTTGGTAATGGACAAGTACTCCAAAATGAATCAGAACTTGAGATCAGGTAGACTTTATCACCTGTTATGGAATTTCACCAGGACATAGGGTCTAATTTTAAACTGCCACAAGTCTTCCACACTTAAAAATGGTCAGGGACACTGCTGTGGTTTAATGAGACTATCAGAAAATCAGCATGTGCAATTTAACAGTAAAAATAATGTTTTTGACACAAGTAGCTTACATAAAATTATACATAAATCTCAAACAATGTATCTAATTTAATTTTTATTTAAATAAAAGGAATACAAATTCATGCAATTTAACAGAAGCAGAATGAACACATTTGAACAGTTCTTTAGCTGAGATCTATTTTGGTGGGAGCAATCAAATTTAACTGAGGAAGACTGCAGCTCATAAACTAAAATTCTCATTTTTTAAAAGAAAAATTCTCATCTTTCTTTATCAAGATTGCTTTTTGGAATAAAGAATTCAAGAATATTCAATGCCATACTGTGCATGACTTGCTTGACAAATATCAGAAAATATACTCTCTCCTGCTTTGGTCTGTTATTTTCTCATTATTTCCAGTTTTAGAATTTTTTGAGTGTAAATCTTGGTTATTCATATAGTTAAGAATAACAGTATTAGAGTTTATTAGTATTCATATCTTTTGTTGTTAGTGGGAATCAGTACTTCAAATGAGTGTTTACCTTCAGAAAAATATCTGAAAGTGGCAGAATAAATAGAAAAAACAGTATATATGAAACCTTGTAAAACACAAATTATTTTGTGTTTCCAAGGCTTCAAATGCAACTTCCACTACAGATGATTTCCCTTCACCTGCATACATGACAGAGGGTCCTTCTGATTGCCTATTCCCCCAGCTACCCCAGTGAAGACATAGAGAGATCCCATAAGTCACACAATCATGATAGCATAAATCTGAGCTACAACACAGAAGGGGCAATCCTTCTGCTGCAAGGCTGAAGGAATGGTGGACATATAACTCTCCAAGCCCAGATTTAGGTCGCAGGGCAAAAGGTGACTCGATCCCACTTATTTGCTACAAAGCCCACAGATTCCTGCCATCTGTCTGTATCATGACGATCCATGCCTCTCCCTTCTGGAAGCATTCAGTACACTCAAGTAATAAGTCTTGCAGTTTGGCACTGGCAATGACATTCTCTTCTAATCATAGGCACATTTTGACTCTCCAGCATATCTTTCCTCCTATTGTGCTCCTTGTACTGGCATGGGACTCAGGTCACATTTTTCTGCACTTTACACAGCATGCCGTCAGGGCTTGCATCCAATGAGTTAAATGAAAGCTGGACTATACAGATTTTCCTACAGGAATTTAAGCTCAGCTCATGTGTTTATGTTATTAGTGAGCTCAAAGTCACTAAAAAAAAAAAAAAAAAAAAAAAAAAAGAATTAATGGCAAATAAGTGTGCTGAGGTTCTCTAACACTGCTAATCAGTTTAAATGCCCACTTTATCTTGCTATTTTACTTTACACATTTTGTCTGATAAAGAAACTCTACACAAACCTCATACAAGGGAATTTTGTGTGATAAAAATAAATTCAAAAAGAATAAATATATTTAATGGTGTTTAAAACAAACCAACAACCAAAACAAACCAATACGACCAACCAAACCACAACCAAAACCAAATGTATTTTAATATTTCAGGAAAAGTTCAGAGCAATTACTATAATACATTAACTAGTCTTTGGATAAGGTCATTAAACCCACAGTAATTTCTGGTTTTAAATGGTCCTGCATCTCCTCTTCCACAAATACCTTAGGGCCTGAGAAGGTGAATCTCAGCAGCTACACCTGGATACATTCCTTTAGGAAATACAGTCTTCAACAGAAATTTTATCTGAGTTAGGTATCCAGGAACAGGATGGTGGATACTCGTGGTGATGAGTTAGACAATACTGATCCTAGTTTCTGAGTACCACATGTACTTGCACGAATGCACAAGGTTTGTGAAAACTGGCACCAAGAATTTCCACAGCTAACATAATCCTGCTCCTTTGAACTATTACATCTTTTCTGTGCAGAGCATGAATGTCAAGGTCTGTAGAAGTCCTAAAGGTGGAAAGTTCTGTCTACTGATAGATACCTGATGATAGAGATATTTTGCAAAAGAAGTATTGAAGAAAAACTTAACAAAATCAGTGCTCCTTCTCATTAATGAATTGCAAAATCTTTGTGTCTGTAATTCTGGTGACTGAAAATTAAAAACTTGCTAAATTCCATCTTGGATTACAATGAAGGGGGTTGCTATCAATTTGCTCATTAGATTAGATATTTTGACAATTATACTAAATTTGAAATGCCCTGCTCCTCATCCTGTTTCCAGAGAATCTGAATCCCTACCCACAAGTGTCAAATAGAGAATGCAGTTCACTACAAATTAAAATGAAATCTCCTTTCTAGTTGGAAAACAATAAAAACTAAGCAGCATGGACTTAAAAAAACACGGAATAAAAGTTTGCAGGTGATCTGCTGGATATCTGTCACAAACAGTATTTTCATTATAACCCCACTGCTCCCTTTATGACCCTCTTTTTTTCATATTTTCTAAATATTCCAGAGGCCCTAAAAAGGTTTGACTTAGATATCAACAGCACAGACCCATAAACCAAAACAAACATTTATTTCCTGAAGGCCTTCAGAAATAGGGGATTAACTTTCAAAAGGTTGCACCTCTAGAGCCTTTGCCTTCTTTTTGTGATGACAAAACTGTTACCAAAGCAAACTGATGAGAATATGTTGTTATTATCATGAGTTTATGATTTTATTATTCATTTAGGGTTTAAAAACACACCTATGATTACTGGAAGTTCCATATTCAAAACTTATAAGCTATTTGTCTCCTGTTCATATATTCTCATTATTCATCCTGTTGTCACGCTCTCTTACTCCCCTACAGCTCTTTCCCAGATTGTCTGAAACAGACAGTTTAGTTCAGCTGTGAACGTGAGCCAGCAGTGTGACCAGGTGGCCAAGAAATCCAAAGGCAAAGCCTGGCCTGTGTCAGGAATAGTGTGGCCGGTAGGATCAGAGAAGTGATTTTACCTCTGTACTCAGTTCTGGTGAGCCTGCATCTCAAGTACTGTGTTCAGTTCTGTGCCCCTCTGTAAGGACATTGAGGTACTACTACAGTGTGTCTGTCATTAGAAGGGCAACAAAACTGGTGAAGAGACTAGAGACCAAGTCTGATGACGAACATCTGAAAGAACTGGGGTTGTTTAGTTTGGAAAAACCTACTTGAAAGGTGGCTGTAGTGAGGTGGGTGTTGGTCTGTTCAGCCAAGTAATATGTGACAGAACAAGAGGAAATGGACTCAGGCTGCACTGAGGGAAATTTAGATTGGGTATTAGGAAAATTGCCTTCACTGAGAGGGTTATCAAGCATTAGAACAGCTGACTCAGGGAAGTGGTGAAGTCCCTCTCCCTAAAGGTATTTAAGAGTTGTGTAGATGTAGTGCCTAGGGATATGGTTTAGTCAAGGATTTGTCAGTGTTAAACTAATGATTGGACTCAAAATCTTAAAGGCCTTTTCCAATCTAGGCAATTCTGTGATATGCAAAAAAATTTCATGGAAAACAGTGACCAAAAAACCTCTTAATGTCTGGAGATTTGAAGAAGTTGCTGGGCAAGTGTCAGCGACTAATCAAACTCCTGAGGTTAACATGGATCACTGAGAAATCTTCTGATTATGTATTGCTTAGGTTTAAGCCATATTTACCCTCCTCAGGTAAGCAGTTCATAATTATTACACTGGGAAACACCTATTAAGAAACTAAACTGCACTGCAATTTAATGTCATTTAAGAATACTATATTGCACCACAGAAGTTGCTATAGAAACAAACATATTTTAATAGTATCTAAGCTTACTCTGCCAAGTAGTAAGAAATTCATGGAAACCTGGAAGTTCAGGTTGCACTCTTGCTTCAAAAGCAAAGGGTTGTGATTTATCTGTTACCTTTAGTTGTAAAAGCTCTGTGGGATGTAATCAAGCTGTTCTGATTTCATCTATTAAGCAAATTACGTTTTGCATGTGAAACAAAATCTTTTGGAATGCAAACATTCCACTTCATAAAATAATCCCATTTTCTACAAAAGGAGAAAATACAAATAGCAAATTTAGAGCAAATAAGTGTAATTAGAAACACTGACTAATAGATTGCAAGCAGATTATTGCTGATGTAAATACTTTCTTTTGTGGCTGGTTTGAACTTGGTATGGGATATTAAATGAGTTGCAATGGCTGAATTACTGTGCTAACTAGGAAACTCTCCTAACTGATTTCAGGAAAGCTTCTACCACAAACAAGGTTCTGGGTGAAGGGGGACCTATTCAGATGGTCAGGATGAAGAACAATTTGTCATTTTTGGCTCCAGAATATGCTATACTTGGACACTACAGCTCTCTGTGCTGAACCAGATTGTGGATACAGGAGTTATTATGGGAAAATGAATTGTCTTCTTAGAGAAGAGACAAGGCTGAAAAAGCCTTTAGAGAGTGCTTATGGAATCAAAGAATGGCTTAACTAGAAGGGACTAAACACCCTACACTGAATAGGGACATCTTTCACTAGATCAGGCTGCTCAGAGCTTTGTCAAGCCTCACTTTGAAGATCTCCAGGGATAAGCCCTCAACTACATCCCTGGGCAACCAACCTCATGCTAAAGAGCTTGTTCTTAAGATCTAATTTAAATCTACTCTTCTCTCATTTTAAACCATTGTCCCTCATCCTACAGGCCTTTGTAAACAGTCTCTCTCTTTAGCCTACAAGAGAAGGTTCCCTTCAGGTACTGGAAGTCTGCTGCTAGGTCTCCCTGGAGCCTTCTCTTCTTCAGGACAAACAACCCCAGCTTCCTCAGCCTGTCCTTGTAGCAGAGGTGTTCCAGCCCCATGATCATTTTGACTTAGCACACTCTTGTTTGTATGTTTTCTGAGGAATTAGCACGAGCAACAGAAGGTATTAAGTGCCACAAAGGGCCCATGAAATACTTTCTCTGGTATCTATACCATTACATGGAAAACAGAGTATAATTTCCATCTATCAGTAACAATGATAACTCAAACAACCAATAAAGACCTGAAAGACTTGAAATACATAAACCTCATTAATACAACAAGGATACGTGCTGGTATACTAAGGTGACTTAAATATCAAAGTCAGCAGGCTTGAGGAGGAGAACACAGTATTTGTCTTTCTCTTTGTAATAAAGGAAATATTCTAATTATTAGATTGATAAAATCTTAACAATTTATTCAGTAATTGACCACAGACTGCTGGAATTATAGTAACCTACTAAACGTGGGGAAATGTGTCAACAGGATAAAGCAATTATTTTCTTTACACTGTTAAAAAAATAGAGGGGCTTGAATTTGAAGGGGATAAAGCTGAAATGGTAATATAGGACTAACTGCTTGCTTGGTTGCTTTTTTCTTTTTTTTACATTTATATTTCTTCTGGTTGGCAGATTAACTCCTTTCCAATATGTTTCAGAATACAATATGAAAAATACTGAAATGCAGATGAATGTTACTCTAATTTCATCATCAAGTACTGATGACAAACACAGGTGCAGCAGTACTTCAGCTGGATGCAGCTGGAATTTGATTCATCCTGTAGGTCCCTACACTATTGAATAGTATGATTACACGGTCAAACATTTATAAAACTAAAGGCATGGCTTACTTGACAGCTTACTTGGTCTTGGTGCTGACTTGGTGGTCGAGAGTGGGGTAACTTCTCTGGCAGCCTTCTTTCAAGGACATGTCCATTCTCCAAACGTGACTCCCTGGGCTTGTCGAACCAATCTGTTTCTTCACGACGGAGGTGATAGGCTTTGAAAACCAAGGACAGGTCAAATGTTCTGATCTAGTGTTGGGCAAAGGGCAATAATGTGCATTGTGCATAGCAAACATGCATAGTGGTTATCAATCGGCCATGCATTGAAAGCAAAGTTAGAGGTGAGGATAGAGACATTGAACTCAGACATAATTTTGCTGTATATGATACAGCAAAGTGAGAAGGTTCTGCTTATGTCAAAACTACGGATATCAAATACCATAGGTAACCCACTGATGAGTGCTGCATATTTCACATATTTCTAAAATGTTTGATGAAATAAATTAGTCTAATTAGTTTCTCTGCAGTAGCCTGAGGAAAAAACAAGCAAACAAAAATAAAAAAAACCCAAAACCAAGCTACAAAACAACTCTCAAAAAAATCAACTCTCAAAACACAGATTCCATTAATTCTCTCTACTTAAAAGAAAACTGAGACTCCTTTATGAAATCAGTGCCATCCCAAACTAAAGAAGCTATGAAGCAATCTATACTCTCTGCAATTCTAGACAGAGATATTGCAAATGTTCTTATTTTGAGTTCCATCCCCCGATTTTGCAGTATGAACGTTTGTGTGTGGAAACTTAGCCAGAACATTCTTTCTGCAATATAAGCCTGCAAGACTACTGTTCTTATATTTGAAACTGTTTTAAACCTGCATAAAATATATTGTGTTGGATATCTCTTGGGGACAAAATAGCAGTGTTTCATTGGAATCAGTTTTGCAAATACATATGCTTACTGACTACTGGGTCAAGTCATACAGGTTTCAATCCACTGAGATCACAGTTTCTATGTATTTAATAATATTTCCACTCTACATACAGATTTCAATGTTATGCTTTAATAAGCAAGATAAATTTGGAATTTAAAGAATGACAATGTTTGTTTCAGGAAAAAAGAAGAAAAAAAACACAACAGAAATTGCAAACCTTAAATAAGGTCAGTTGGTTGCTATAGTAACAAGAATGAATGCAATTGTTCCATGGCAGTGAAAAGAATTTAAAATGAAAAATGGTAGTGTGGATAACTTTCTCTATTTAGCTGTTAAAGGAAACACAATCCAGCTGGTTTAACAAATAACCGGGGAAAGGTTTAATGGGAGAAAAATTAAAAACCAAAACCAAACATGTTCTTTATTAGTATTTTATTACATGTCACCTAAAAGAGGAGCAATATATATATGTATGGGTTTTGAACAATAATATTTTATGGTAAAAAACCAACCCCTAAAGCCTTAATCTTATTTCAGATATTATTCAGAACCTCCCTGACTGTGTACAATTTGAATCTAATGTGAAATGGTTCAAAAATATTTAGATCAGTATATACAAATTAAATGGGACCGTTATTACAGGTTGATGTTTGTCTGTCTAGTGATTAGTTATTGATTAATTGCTCTCAATAAACCATTGTGATCTACCATGCAAACCCTTTATGCTTTAAACATTTATGCTGATCGATTTATGAATCATCATGTAGCAGGCTGGTTCATATGTCATCCTGACAAATCTTAATGAAGCTTACGTAGAGAACCTAATGCATTCTTTTGAGTCCCAGATTTCTTCTTCTGGAAAGGTGGCACGCATCTAGAATCCCATATTGCCATTCAGACCAGCCACCTTTTTTTTTTTTTTTTTTTTTTTTTTTTTTTTTTTTTTTTTAAATCAGATTGTGATGAATGTGTGCATTTTATATGAAAATAAAGCAGTTATGTATGTATGTATGTATGCGTATATAGACACACACGCACCACACTCACAGGTACATACACACACTTGATTGCTTGGGAATTATTTCAGCTCGAAACGTAAGAATAGCAAAGATGACTCACTGAGTGAAGACTCATGCTTTTTTCTAAGACTAACAATATGCAGCAGATGGTTTCACCTGTAAAAACCTCCTGCTGGAGTCAGTAAGGTTTCATGCTGCTAATCACACACAGTTTAACAAGGTGAGATTGAACTGCAGGCTGTAGAGTTCAAGAAACTTGATCAGAGAATCAAAAGCGATCACTCAATCCCACAGATGAAAAATGACGAGTCATCTCAGGTGTTGATGTCTTAAAATCTCTATTTTCAACTTCCAAAAGTTTCCAGTATTCCAAAGGGAATGTTTACATTAATGAAATTGAGTACTAGCTTCAGCATCATTGAAAATTACTATCTTCAACTTACTTAAAAGTTTGTGGAAACTGTGGCAGCTCTAGGATCATTGAAGAGCTATTTTCTGGATCAGAGCTTTATGAAGGAATACCAGGTGTTTCTACAGCTCAAAACACTTGCTTATTTTCAAGAGAAACCTCTAGATATTGCACCTTTTTGTCACTAAAGCCATTTTTTTAAACCTCTTTGAAGATTTGTTTATGTACTGAAGCATGGTCTTAAGATTTCTTACAGTATGTAGTTGTAGTCAGTGAAAAACAGAAGGTTTGGCTTCAGAGTCTTAGTTGCATTTTCTTTTGATATTTATTGTGGAATATGACCTAAAAAATGAATGGAAAGTCAAGCATGTCTTTCACTTTGAATTGCAGAAAAACAATTTAAATACCTTGACTAACATTAATTTTTAAAAGTCTCTGAAGATGAAAATCCAAGCTTTAGCACAAGAAGTGTTTTCCTAAGATAGTCCTTAAGACATATATTTTAATGAAATCTCCTCAACACCACTCAGTAGGCTAGATAAAACATGTCAGAATAACTGCCTACTGTCAGGGAACTACAGCAAAAAGTGCAGTGTAGAGAAAAGGCGGCCATAACATTATTTATCTGATGTCTAAATTATATTAATTATTTTCAATTTGAGTTACTTGCCATTAGACAGCATATGTGAAAGTAAGGTCATAACACAGGAAGGACATGGACCTGATGGAGTGGGTCTACAGGAGGTCCACGAAGATGATTAGGGGGCTACAAGAACAGGCTGAGGGAGCTGGGGTTGTTCAACCTGGAGAAGAGAAGGCTCTGGCAAGACCTAATAGTGGCCGTCCAGTACCTGAAAGGGACCTACAAGAAGACTGCAGAGGGACTGTTTCCAAAGGTCTGCAGTGATAGGATGAGGGACAATTGTTTGAAATGAGAAGAGTAGATTTAGATTAGATGTTAGGAAAAAATTCTTGACCATGAGGGTGCTGGACACACCAGAACAGATTGCCCAGGGAGGTAGTTGAGTCTGCATGCCTGGAGATTGAAAGTCAGGCTCTACAAAGACCTGGGCAATCTGATTTAGTTCACTGTAGCAGGGTTGGACTAGATGCCCTTTGGAAGTCCCTTCCAACCCAAACCCTTCTATGATTTTATGAAAGTGTTTTTATTTCCCAAGAAGAAGTTGAGTCACCATGCCTGGAGGTATTGCAAGGACATGTAGATGTGTTGTTTAGGGAAATTGTTTAGTGGTAGACTTGGCAGTGCTATGTTAATGGATGTACTCGATGATCTTAAAGGTCTTTTCCAACCTAAAGTACACTGATTCTATGACAATTTTACATAAATAGGGTGAAAACTAGCTTTTTGTGAAGAAACAAAATCTTGATGGAAATCAGGAATATACTGCTGAAAGGGGAAGCTCTGGTATTCAATATCACTCTGATAAGGAACATGTTAATTGAGTTAGAATACTTCTGAAAAAGCAGAACTAGTTGAGATTAATTTAGAACCAAGATATGTTCAAACTAAAAGGTAACAGGTACTCCTTGGACAGATACATAACACAATGCAATGTACTGCAGAAATAGAATTCCCAATGACCTGTTTAAATGAGGTAGAAAAGCACCAACCAAGCTTGGTTTCAGTTCACCTTAGTTTTCAGGGGGAAAAATCCTGCATCTTTTATGACATGACCCTAGAATGAGGGAGTGGAGGCAAGATAACATCTACTTGTTTCAGATTTGGGAAGTTCCTCTCAACTACCTTCAGATTTCATAATATAGATTTAATAATATAGAACTCTGTGTACTAAGAATTTAAAAATCATCAAAAAGACTTAAACTTCTGATAAAAATCAAAGAAGCTGATGATTCTGAATGTCTCCTGCACACAAACCTCATAACAGGGTTGTCAATATCTAAGAATTATGGAAGGAAACTTACAGAGCAGGAGGTGAATAGATTCAGTTTTCTAATACATATGGAAGATTCAGCATATCTAAAAAAAGCTGTACTACAATAATGAGCACTGAGGTTACTAAAAACCTGAAAAATATAAACCATACTGCTTCATGACCAGGCAAATGTGTCTTTTGAGACAATCATTGCTATTTACAGACAGTAAAGCGCATGCAGAGTCTCTTTTATTGTGCAATAAATACACATATGAAAAAGGTAAAGGAGTGCATACAATTCTGAACATATTAATTTAATTTTCTTTCAAACTTTCTTTATGACTTTTAAACAATTCATAATAAATTATGTCTGAACTGACTCAAACAAAATTGATACAGAATTTGCAGTTATTTAGCAGTCAACATCAGCTTTAACATTCTGCTGTACTTATCAAGAAGAAACATTTTTAATTGCACCATTTATAAAACATGAGGAAGGTTCTTTTCATGAACCTAAGTGAGATAAAATCTTGTGCTTACTTGGCAAACATGATGTATGGGGTGCATATAAACCCAGCTACACTGCATAATCCATCAATAAAGGTAAAATATGTACTGCAGGTTTAGTGAAGGATGAGATTGTCTTGCACCATCCAAAGGACAGATTATCTTACATCATCAGAGTTCTGAATGCACAGAAGTCCACGTGACAGGATGTTTGCAACGAACCATATGTAAAACGTTTTTTTGCTATCACGTTAAGCTCTAGATGGTTCTAACACAAAATACGTACGCACTTCATGAACAAACTATTTCTACAAAAAGTGGTGCATCGGGAGATGGAATTATCAGTTCTTGAATTCTATCATGAAAATTCATGCAAATAAAAATGCTAGAGCTTTTTAGAGATTTGGGAGGTTATTATTTCCAAATCCCGACAAGAACTATTGCAAATAAGTTCAATGATTCACAGTCACTGGAGGAGTCTCCACATAAAGACTGATGGTAGAGTCTGTATTGTACACGGAATATTCTACACAGTATCATTATAAAAGTAGACATCAGAAATGAAAAGGAAAATGCACAAGCAAACCAAAAGAAACCAAAACAACGACAATATATCAAGCATGCTACAATAGCTCAACACCATCCAGAAACTGCTGTTAGGGTAAAATAAAAAATATCAGACGAAACAAAACAAATCAAACCCCAAATATGTAGATACACAGAAGATGCACCAAGGAAGAGAAAAACAAAACAAAACAAAGTCTTTGAAGTGTAACAAAAATTAGACACATGCATAGAAATGAGGATTTGCATTGTGATAGTAAGATACCAGTCTGAGGCCTAATTTACCTTCACTGTCTGACATGGCATGCTGGAAGTCATCCATGATGAAGGCTATATCTCGATCATAGCCTCGAGTCCGTGACTCCTCCCTCATATGTTGCTGGACCTCAGGTAATGAATGGCTTGATCCAAATTGGTCCCTGGTATCTGCGGATATTGGTGGCAAGGGTCCAGCTGCTGCTCTTGCCATTCCCATTGGCTGGCCAACGGGACTTAGTGGGCTCTCCTCCTCTGAGTTCTGTGCTACTATTGGGATCCTCCCCTGCTTTGGCTAATAGGTAGACTGGTGGGCTTAGTTCTTCCAGAAGGTGCTGCATGGCTAAAGGAAACATCTAAGGGTTCAGCTTCTTGGGCTTTCAGTCTTAAAGAAGAACTGGAAGAATCCCTTTTCAATGACAAATCAAGCCCATAAACTGAGGAGGGTCTAGATGAGGGCCTAGATCTACTACCACTGCTATAAGACTTGTCTGCTTCATCTTGTAATGTGGATCTCATTGTTGGACCTAGTGCAGTCCCAAGGCCTGCTCCAATGGATGAAGTCAGTGGTTGCCCCATGTATTTCTGTTGGTCAGTGATGTTTTTTCTAAGGCCAAAAGTGACATCATCCTGAAGAAGCCTTGCCCTAGCAGTAATTCCCCCAAGTGTTGAAGTGCTAGTCATATAGGTTGAATAGTCAGGCTCAAGGTCTCTGCTTTCTTGGATAGGTGAAAACTTTGTTAGTTTGGGGTCTATCAAAGCTTTCTTGTGTTTTGACTGCTTCTGGTAAAGGAGGGCTGCTGGGAGCTGCTTAGCAGCCTGCTTCTCAAGAGTGAGCCTACCTATACTATATTTCTCAGATTTTGGGAAATGCCTGTAGCTGCCCTCCGCATGGTAATACTGGGATAGGCCAGAGAGATGATCAAGACTTTCTGCACCTCTACGGAACTCTTGTTTTATCTGATGTTTCAAAAGTTTGAGCTCGTAGGGGTCCTCCATTGGGTCTTCATCAGCTTTAACATAGGAATGTAACCTAGAAGAAGTCTGCAGTGGTGCTAGGAAGTCTGACACTTCCTGTGCTCTCCTGGCCTCAGTTGTGCGAAGCAGTCGATCTGTTTTGGTCAGATCTTTCTCATGAAGGCTAAAACTGGAACCAAGTGTTCCTGATCCTTTCGTAAGTTCTCCTATATCATCAATCAGCACATAATTTCGAGGTGTATGGTGGTGGTCTATATCTGCATAGAATGAATCTGTAGATATGCTTGATATAGGGCTGCTTGCTATGCTGTTTCTCTCATCTAGTCCTATCCTTAAATCCAAGGTAGAGTATTTGCTGCCCAGAGTATTTACTGCATAACTATTGTCAGTTGAAACTGGAGCTATCATGAGAGGCTGACTGCGGATTACATCATAGTTTGTTGTCATCTTAGGCTCCAAATATAATGTGGTTTGTCTTGGCTTTGGCTGTATCACCATCATCTGTGATGGAAGTTGATACGATGGCTGTTGAGATGGTGGAGGTTGAGCCTGTGGAGTAAAGGACATAGAAGCTCCTGTTTGGAAAGCTGTCTGGGCCTGATAGGGTGAAACCTGCTGGTGATACAATGGCTGCTGTTGCTGGTAATGTGATTGCTGTGTGAACTGAGTTGGTGCTTGAGTTGGCAGGGCAGGAGATGAATATTGATATTGTGCATATGGGCTGGTAGCAGGGGCAAACTGTGTTTCTGGCTGGGTTTGTGGCGGCATAAACTGGTTAAACTCTGTCTGGGGTGCAGTACGTGGTCTTTCCAAGCCGTGCTGAGTTTCTATTCTGGTTGACCTGGTATTATTAACTTCACTGTCTGACATATAATCACGTTCTTCTGCTACTCCTTGGAGATAGGCACGCTCTCTCTTTTCTCTTTCTTTTAGCAAGGCTTCTTTCCTCCTATTAATGCCCATTTCCAAGTATCTCAGCTTGGCATCTATTTCTTTTTCCTCCTCATCTAGCTCAGCTTGCTTCTTCCTAAGCTTGGCTGATTCACGTTCGACCAGATCCAATTCCCTATCTATATCCTGAAGAATTTTGGCTCTGGCCATAGTGGTTGTCCTACAAATCCTTCTGCGTGAAACTGATCCCACAGAAGCATAGGGTGACTGAGTTCCTGCTGTTGCTTCCTCTGGAGGTGGGTTGGGCAGAGTCCTCTTGACTTTCTTTTGAGTGCCTGACGGAGTTATGCTTGAAGAACCTTTTGTCTGCAATAGAAGAAACAAGACTGAATCACTATTCCAAAGGACTGATGACAAATTAATCACAAATTGTTTAAATTCTGTCATAGTGTGGCTTTACATCTTAATCACACACTTCCTTTAATGGAGAAGAAACTGGTACCTGAATAAGCAGCATAAGACAGTATGAAAAAATGACAGCAGGTTTCTAAAGTTCGGGAAGATAAGCAATCTAGTGCAAAATAATGGGGATACTCACTAGGACTTTATTTAGCCTAAGATTGAAAACTCTATGTTAGATGGTCTCTTCTCCCTCGTATCCTTATTTCTCTCTGCAACTACCTGAAAGGAGGTTGTAGTGAGGTGAGTGTGGGCCTCTTCTGCCTAGTATCAAGTGACAGAATGAGAGGAGGTAGCCTGAAATTGTGTGAGGGGAGGTATAGATGAGATATTAGGAAAACATTTTGTGACTGAAAGGGTGCTCAGGGATTGGAACAGACTGCCCAGGGAGGTGGTGGAGTCGTCATTGCTGGAGGTGTCCAAGAAACATGTAGAAATGGCACTTTGGGACATGGTTTAATGGCCATGGTGGACTTGGGTTAATGGTTGAACTCGATGATCTTAGAGGTCCTTTCCAATGGAAGCAATTCTATAATCCTACACTCTTGAAATTGAATTGACTGTAATTTAAAAGGTGGGGGGTTATTTCCTTCTGCTTATACACAAACATATGCAGTGCCTGTGTCTGGGGGACAGGAATACATGTAGACCTACTCATCTTTCTTTTATACATTTAATACAGCAAAAAAAATCTAATTATAAATGTGTATATATATATGTACAATCTGTACAATTGAATAGAATTCTCTGAGCCCAGACACTGAGCACTTAAAACTTGTACTGAAATCCAGACACCAGAGCTTCCTGGTGCCAAAACATTTGGTACAACACATAGTTCTTAGCTGATCTCGTAATTTTTGCATCATCTCTGCTGCCACACATATTTACAGGGAAGATTCTTGTGCTTTACAAAAGGGTATGCACTTTCTTCAGATCACTGAAGAAAATGTCTTAATTTCTAAAAAGAAATCTGTTCTAATTCCAAAACTACAGTCTAAAACTTTTTTAAAAATTTAAGCATTATAAAAATATAGAACTATAGCCCAGTCCAGATTTCCAACAGTTAATGGTAGAAGAATGATTCATCCTGATCTAGGAGAAGTATCTGCCTTAGGCTGATGACTTATTTTTTTAAGGTGTCTGTATCTCTTCATCAACTAGGAAAGTAGGCAATGCAACTGGTTAGATGCAGTCTATACTGCACACTAAAGTACTAGGGGTTTTGAAAAGTTCTTCTTCTTTTTGATGTAAATTTAGACTCCTGCACATTGTAGATACATTAAGAAGAGGGACGTGGATGATTTTTAAATTGTATTCCATCTTCCCAATAGCTTCTTACAAATGTTGCCTTAGTTAAGGAAAAGGATACATATACTAAAAATAACCACCTTAGCTGCTACAGAATGCAGCTATGTGAATAACAAAATATGAAAACATTTAGGCAATGGGAAGCAAAAAGAATGTTAACCAACTTGACTCTTCTGACTTTATCAAGCAATAGCTGTTATTAATTAAAAATGGATTTTCTTCTGAAATAACTATTATTTCACTCAGATAAGAAGCCAACAAGATGAATTTTAATTAGCAGTTTATAAATCACTATTTTCTCTGTTTATTCTAACACGTCATCAACAAATGGTAAAAGTTTTTTTAAAGTGTTGATAACCCTATTTTGCTGTTCTTCTGTTACCTAACCTCAGCAAACCACAATAATCAATACATCATTTGTCATGGACCTTCAAAGAAACATTCACTGCCTTTTCAAGTGCAATTTAAGTTCTTTTCATCTAAATTCCATGAACTTTTGCATGTTTCAGATTTCAACAAGCACAGTTTCATTTTGTTTTCAGCTTCCCGTGGCCATTTCCCAAGCCCATGTTGTGCTAATAAATGAAAGAAATTAATTTTCTCTTGCTCAGCGTGTACTCATAATCAAAGACAAATTAATCATCTACAGTAGGTTGAGCTACCTACTAACTTATATTGTAAATTCCAAGCAATGCCGCAGTTACTTTCCCCTCTCAAACTGAAACAGCAATCACAGATGGTAAAACAGTCACAGATGGTCACTGATACTGGGGAAGAGTTATTAATAACACGCTCATTACAATCTCTATAATACTTTAGGGAATTATTATTTTCAGATGACAGCTAAGTTGCTGATGAATAAATCCCAGTGTCAGCATATAATGCATTTTACAAAACCCCTTCATATCTTGTTAGATCTTTGTCTACTCATAAAGAAAGTCAGACTAGCAGACACCAGGAAAGATGTACCACTTGCTTTTGAAAAAGTATTTATAACCTCTAGTTCTCAGCTGCTATTCTCACAAAAGGCAAGTTTTAATATTTTTACTTGATATTTATATTGGGATAAGGAAAAAAAATTCTTAATACTGTGACAAGATGTGTTTGTATTTATTTTTTTTCTTCTTCCTATATATTTTCATCATTAATTGGGTTGCCAGGCCACCTGGGAACTGTGTTGGTAGGCTGAAGGGAAGTTCAACTGCAGTATTTAAGCAGATAACTTTAAAGTAGTTGTTGAATTTAGTTTTCACATTTCCTTTTAATTTATTAACTAGCATGGGGGGAAAAAAAGGCTGATCTTGACCAAATTCTAATCTCTTTATTACAAAGAACTGTGAGGGGAAAGGAGTCGTTGCACTGTCTAGGACTGTCCTTGTATTTTCAGTCCTCATAACACAATTATAGAGTTAAGCTCTTTTTAGGTCTAAAGTATTCAAAGGAAAGATGAAGCAGAAACTTTCATGGGACTAGTCTGGAACCACATTAACCTATAAAATAGATATAGGCATTCTTAAGCCTTAAAATTACTGGTTAAATGCTAGGTTACATGTCAGACAGGTGATTTTACCAAGTTCTCTGACTGAATAAAACACAAACTTTCCTACCATATTTTATTAATTTCCCATCTTCTTCATTGTATCCTATTTACTTCTAGCTATCTGCTATCATCCTCACTAAGTACTGAAAATCAGTGTTTGACAAATAATAACTTTAAACGCTAATCTCAAGAAGTGGAAGTAAATTATTGTGCTTCTTGTTTTGCCATGACACCTTCATAAATGTTACTACTTTACTGCTGACCCTTGTATATGGAGAGAATTTCACACTAGTCTGGGATATCCTTTCAGGCTGGACATAATGGTAATTAGACCAGTTCCTGAAGCAAAGATGACCTTGCTAAAATAAGCCTAAAGCTTGTGCTTGAGGTAAAGTTATAGATATGTTCTCCCCAATACTACACATTAAAGAACTGAGGAAGAAACAATATTCCCTTTCCCCCACCAGTTTTTAACTTAACAACTTTTTTGATAATAAAGATAGGAGAAGGATGCACTCCTTAGTCTTAGCAGTTCGATGACAAGATAACATCACAGTGAGGAACTCAAAAGAGTGAGATCAAGGTTGTATACAAACAGATTTACCAAAACCTTCCTTTTATGACTTGCCAGTATAGATTATTCTTGATGTGCTTCATCTCCTGAATTTCAGTTTCTAGAGGTCATCTGGACAAAGGCTTGTAGGCCTTGTTAAATTGTGTGGTGCTTTGGAATAATTCCTTTTTCAATAGATGACCATCCTGTTCCTTATGAATCTGATATTTTTTTCTATCTCTTTTTGTCTTCTTCAAACTGATGGCATTCCTGACAAGGCCAGTAAGACTCTGACCCACTACAAGATACCAGTCAAACACGTGTTCCACTGCTTTTATCTGTTTTAAAGAGATTGCTTTGGGGGAAATGAACGGCTCAAGAGATGTGTGATGAATTTCTACTGTTAAACTGTGAGTTTGATTTTTAGTTAATCTTTCTCCTCTTCTAAGCTGAATTTGTTTGAATATTATGTGGTGCTGTCCTTCCATCCTTCTCTCTATTCATTTGGCCATGACTGGATATTAGGTTCATATGCTCAAAGAATGCCATAAACTACTACGCATGAGTAATATACTAGAGCTCTCCTTTAATGTAACTCTTCTCTTTTTCTCTTTGGAAAGCATTTTGCTCTGGGGACTAACCAGTCAGGCAGAAAACTAGTTTCTAAATAATTACAGAGCAGCACTGTGATGACAGTCTTATTTTCTCATGTTTTCTGGTGTTTTGGTTTGTTTGCTTCTTTGTTTGCTTTGGTTTTCATGCGTATGTTTGGTTTGGGTTTTTTGTGTGTTTTGTGGTTTGGTTTCTGGGTTTTGTGTTTGTTCATTTGTGTTTGTGTTTTTTGTGTTTTGTTGTTTGTTTGAACTCCTTGGGTTAAAATAAAATAGACTTTTTAGAAATAGTCTATTCCAAAATAATAATAATTTTTCAGAGATTTTGCTTTCATTTGTGTCAGAGTTATTAATTCCTCAGATGACCACCTTAAATTCGCTTGCTTCTTTTATTTTTCCCTGTGAAATTGTTTGAAATTGCCATTTTCACTTCAAATGCAAAAAGAACAGCACAGTGCACTGCCTAACAGCAGATATGACATGAGATATCACCTTCTTTCCTCATTTAAACACATAAAAAGCCATATGCTTCTTTTGATGTTGGGGGGAGAAAGGAAAAATTCAATGGAAATTTTATGCGCAAGCTACAGACAGATGTAGCTGTTATATAGTGATTTTCAAAAGGATCTAAACACACATTTCATCTACTTTGTGTAAGCAGGCATAATAGTTGGTCTCATTTGTTTGCACACAAGAGATATTTTTATGTAGACCAACAGATTTGTGATGTGTTTGGAATAGGACTGACAACTTTTGTCTATAGGGGCAATGGGGAAATTTATATTGATAAAAATGAGTAAGAATAGTTAAAATCAGCAGAAATACATCAATGGAAAATCAGTTTGTAATAGGAATGAAATCCAGTGGTTTAAAACTCAACTTTACATATTTAAGGCATCCCACAGGAAAGCTGTAGAGGAACTTTTCATAAGGGTGTCTAGCAACAGAACAAGGGGGAATGGTTTGAAGCTGAGTAGGTTTAGACTGGATCTTAGGAAGAAGTATAAGGGTGGTGAGACACTGGAAAAGGCTACCCAGGGAGGCAGCATCAATGCTATTTGCTTTTTTTCATTTGCTCTTTGAAAACACAGTAGTCTCATTATCCAGTCCCCTTAGTGCAATTCAATGCTGTAAATTTTCCTTTATGCAAAAGGGAGTAATTTCTGGCTACCTCATATAGTAACGTTATCTTCAAAATTCACCTCAGAACAATTACTTTCTTCTTTATTTTTGATTTCTTTTTGCCTCTGCTATTCTTTGCTAGTAATCTTTTTAATCATATTTCTTACCTTTACACAGTGTTCTATGATATAAGCTTATACAAGACGTTTTCTGTCCAGCTATATTCAGTGCATTCGACTGTATGCATCTCAGCTATGTTACAGTAGGGGAAAAAAATCTCACACTGATCCAGACAGGAAAGGAGAGGATAATGGAAAGTCCTGTGTCCTCAAAACAAGAACATGATCTGAATATCCTCTCTGAAGGACAAATACAGTGTTCATACTTCACTATACAAAATCTTTTGTTTATTTATCAGTATATTAAAAACTATCAAGGGACATCACAGAAAGAAAATTCCATTCTCCAACTACTGCAATACTGTGTTTTTAGTATCAACTCCAATTAGTACTCTGAGTCCTACAGTACCATCTCTCTAGTCCAGGACCAAAGCCTGAATCGGAATAAATACTTTTGTCTGTGAGTTAAAGTGTTTCCTCATTTGTAAATGACCTGTGAATTTTAGGAAGATAGTACAAATTAATTTTAAAAGAAAAAGGGATACAAATGAATAAATTTATCTAGATGCTATCTTCATCATGACTCATGAAAGTTTCTGAAGAGGAGGTTTTTGAAGCATATTATGCTTTGATAACCCAAAAGATTATGGAACAGAGGGCAAACTGGCTGCTTATGGCTTTGATGGGTGAACACTTCACTGAGTAGAAAACTCAGTGGCTAGATGGCCACTAGATGGCCAAACCCAGTGAGTTGTGGTAATCAGAGTTAAATCCCATTGGCAACTAGTCACAAGTGGTGTTCCCCAGACTGGTATTGGGACAAGTCTTGTTTAATATCTTTATCAATGATCTGGATGAAGGAATTAAGTGCAGCCTTAGTAAATCTGCAGATGACACCAAATTGGATGGGAATATTGAGCTACTCAAAGGTAGGAAGGCTCTGCAGAGAGATCTGGGCACGCTGGATTGATGAGCCAAGATCTGTTGGATGAAGTTTAAAAAGACCAATTGCTGGGTCCTGCACTTAGGTCACAGCAACCTCATAAATGCTACAGGCTTGGGATGGAGTGGCTGGAAAGCTGCCCAGCAGAAAGGGACCTGGGTATGTTGTTTGCCATCTGAACATGAGCCGGCAGTGGCCAAGGTGGCTACCAGCGTCCTGGCCTGTATCAGAAATAGTGTGATCAGCAGCAATAGGGAAGTGATCTTGCCCCAGGGAGGTGATGAAGTCACTGTTCCTGGAGGTGTGAAAAAAATTGTGTGGACATGGCACCCAGGGACATGGCTTAATGGCCTGGATGATCTTAGAGGTATTTTCCAGCCAAAAGGAGTCTATGATTCTGAAATAAGGTGTACAAAAATCTGTGTACTGTAAGTTGGGCAAGAGAAACATTCATGATCTGGAGAAACACTAATGGAAAAGAATTGTTGTCAGGTAGGTGCCTAACAAGACTAAGACAAAGTCTGCAATTGGTGGTGACAGTGTACATGTACTATACTTTAGCACAGCATATTACACTGTAACAGAATTAGTGTTTCTTGATCAGCACTTCTTCCCCCCGGCCTCCTCTTCCCCCCTATAGTTTCACTTACAGTCTTAGGAGCCATTTCACATGAATAGAGATTGTCAGAACCTGTCAGTGTACCCTGTGGAAAGTTACCAAAAGTTTTATGATGCAGATGCTTTGCACATGATGTGCCCTGTTTCCAGCACGGCCTGGCTTGAGATTTAATTAATAACACAGTATTGTATCACAGGAACGTCCTGATACAGAGGTGATGTGATTTTGCCATTGGTAATTCAAAACAGCTACATTCAAAGATATTTTACTGAAATATTAATTGTTAGCTTTGGGTTTAGCTGATCATGAAGCTATTTGTGGCAGTAGAATAGATCTTTTTGTAACTAATGCAACACTCATGGGCTCATTCACTCACAGTGATTAATAATACACTGTTTCTCATCAGGTAACACACAAATCATTATATGTTACTCCCTTCAGTCAGAAGGGAGTCCTTCAATCTGAAACTCAGATATCACCTATGGAAAATTGCACTGGATTGTAAAGATTTTTTTCCTAGGCGATGAGAACATACTTTAAGTTCTCTTCCTTTACAGTCTAACTGAGAATTTTGGCCAGAAAATACTGGTGAGAAAAATTCAGAACAGTTTATACTTATCAGTAGAATATGCATATGCTGAAGTAAGACCATCTGTTTTCAACTGATGTCAGGATACTTTGCAAACTTTCAACTACAATTTTAAAAAACAAACCAACAAACCCACAGCAGAATCCCCCTACCTCTGAAAGAAATATTAATTCTGTTTTGCAGGGGGAAAATAAAATTAAAAAAAACCATGAGAAAATCTTGGCTTTTTCTGCTTTTCCTTCACCACTGACTTCCTTCGAAGAATGGTAGCTGATGAGACTCCACATGCTGTGCCACAGCTCTTGCTTACTTGATTCATCTGCCGAAGTGCAGACATAATGTACAGAGCTAATCTAAGCCAGTCCCTCAGACTACTGAACTGAAAGTGCCATTTTTTCTTCAGCTCACTCCATAATCACATCTGTTTCTCTTACCGACTGTAGAAACAGCCCCATGTAAGGCAGAAGTCATCTGTACATGTCTCAAAACAGAGGAGGTCAGTCTCACTCCTAGCAGCTGCAGCAGTTGGAATTTTTGCTCTTGGCTCCTCATGAGTGACGTGTTTTGTAGCAGAGTTTAAATCCTTTTCTCTGTGCCGGAATCTCACCACCTCTGCAGCTCTTCCGAAATGACACCTCTCCTCAGCAGTCAAAGACTCTGGATTTGGCTCAGTTTGATAGCTCACACAGTACTTATTTTATTCAGTGCTCATGATGCTTTTCTTTCCTGGTCTAAGATTAAAGGTGTCAGAGTAAGTTGAGCCATGATTAATTACTTTCTCTAGAATGTGGTTCATGCTGGGGAACAACAGCCATGGAACTCTTGCTGTAAGGCATGGATTAGACAAGCTTACCAAGTGCTTAATTGTTTAAATCCGACCTTTCTATAAGCATCACAGCTACGCCTTGTCTTTGTCTTTTCTGCTCAACCCTGACTTCACCCATGCCACTGTGCAATCTGCAGAACAGCCTGAATCAAATTTCCTTCCCCTTCTTAAAAAAAAAAATCCTTAAAATTTACCAATGTAACACATTGTATTGTAGAAAAACAAACTTCTTGTTCTCCTTTGGTACCATGTATAGCTCTGAAAGGCTTTTCATGTTCTGAATGCACCAAGTCCTTCACAGTGGTTATACAGGGGGCAAAATCCCAGTACTACACCCTATTATTAAAATAACACCCTATTATTAAAATAACACAGAAATGAAAAGAGGTTTGTGAAACCCTCTTTTGTTGCTAATGCTTCCAGGCTTTAATCCCTTTCAACAACTCACCAGCTTCCTGGTCTACAGAAAACTCTCCATAATTCCCTCTGCCTCACACAGACAAGCTGCTCTCCTAATCAGTTCAGACTGGGAGCCCATTCCTCTCCTCTGCAATTTCTCAATACCTTTCTGAACTTCTGCCTGGAATGTTTTTCTTTCCCATCTCCTTCCACCCTTGTTTTTCTGCAGCAAGAAATTTTCCCCTAAAATATGCTCATTTGCTCCCATGGCAGGAGCAATCTCTCTCTCTACAGACACTTCCAGCAAACCCAATCCTCTCCCTTTTTAAAGCAATGTAACTGAACCCAACAACAAACACACAGAATAGATTGTCTGCCACAGATGACTAAACTTATGAAGTGTGAAAACCACTGAATATGACCAGATTTTCCATTACACTTTTTCTACAGTGAGAAAGTGTACACTAGTCAGACCACACAAACCCCCCCATATTCCTATTCTTAATCTCATCTAAGAATGGTAATTCCAGCTTGATATAAATCCTCTGCCAAATGACACAAGTTAACCAAAACCAAATCAACCTCTTCTGTCACATCACCCCAAACCTTCAAAAAGCCAATTTTTCAAAGAGGACATTACTACTTGAATAAAAAAGTACCTGAATTTGCTATACTGATACAGAACAGAACATCTCATGAAAGAAAACCATCTTTCACTGTTTAAATGTACACCTCTTTTTTTTCAGACCAAGTCTTTTAAAAGGCATGAAACCAAATTTTTGTCCCAAATTTACTTTTTTTCTTTTTTTCTCTCTTTTTCTTTTTTCTGTATTTCTTGTACGTGTATTCTGCGGTCTCTTGATATTACACTAGATTTAATCCATGGAGCTGGGAATGAGAAGTGGTAAACGTCTCACATTTGAGGGTATTCAAAACCAGAACACACATGAGCACCAGGTCTTCATCAAATAGATCTAGTCAAAGACATTCAACTCAGTCCTGATTACCTGAACTTTGAATTAAACCGGGAGAAAGTACTGATATTTAGAACAACCTCCATACTTTATTTTTTGTGTATAAATAGATATAATTTCTGTACCTGGTTGTTTTAGCAACTATTAAATATGGCCTACATGACTAGCACTAAACTCTATATTATTTTTTCAGAAGATGAAGTGTTCCGTTCCTGAGTAAATTCACTCAGATGACAGCATGGCAGGCAATGCGTTATTTAATCCAACTGTGTAGGATTGGAGAAGAAAGCAGGAACCTTTAACAAATTCTCTTCATACTATTTTCATAGCAATTATTCTATTTTAGAATCATGACCTTCCTCTTCCCATTTATGCTTAGTGTGACAAGAAGGACAGGAAGATAGAGATTTGGCAAGCTTGCTTTTAAACACTAATGAAGTTAAAAATGCAGAAAACGCAGCAGAATAACCCCCCAGAGGTTAGTGTGCAAGATGTACCATTTGCAGTTTCAAAAATCTACATTCATATCAGTAAAAAAAAAAAAAAAAAAAGGAGGAACAGACATTGACTGTGATGTCTCAAGACACCAGATAAAAATGAGAATTCCTGTGCTTGACCTAGAATACAGGATATACTTTTACTACTGATGGAAAAGGAAAAAAGTTCTTTTTTTCCCCTCATTTTCAGACCCCATGTTATTCTTGTTCCAAACCATTCTATGTCCACCACTGCCACAGGTTAAAATAAATTACATGCATATGATCTACTCCAGTTACCCTAAACATGCAAGTTCAGGGGGAGTTTTACTACAGAAACACAGGAAATCATAGACAAACAGTAAAAGTCGCTCCCAATATGAACACACATTTGAGTTGGCCCTCTTGTTTTTACATGTTGTCTTCACTGCTCTCTAGTGACACTAATGAGTCTTAAGATAATCCTACTGATTAAATACGGAGTTTACAAATAAAAGAAAATGACCAAAACCCTGAAATGTACATAATGATTCAAATACACAGTCTAGACCAGTGGAAGAGTAAGGGCTGAAAAATTATTCCAGACAATCCCAACTGAATAGCAACTGGATATACTAGCAACATTTTAACTATAAAACAAACAAACCAACCAACCAGGTTTTGCAGTCACATTATTTATAGAATCATAGAATGGTCTGGATTGGGAGGGACCTCCAAAGGTCACCTAGTCCAACTCCCCTGCAGTGAGCACGGACATCCTCCATCAGACCTGGTTGTTCAGAGCTTGAATATCTCCAAGGATGGGGCCTCAACTAAAAATGGGACAAGTTTGTCCCTATAAGATACTAATTAGACATCATTCCAATCTAGCATACACTGGGGTTGTTCAGCCTGGAGAAGAGATGGCTCTCTGACCAAATAGCAGCCTTCCAGTACTTGTACGGGGCCTACAAGAAGGTTGCAGAGAGTCCATTTCCAAAGGCCTGCAGTGATAGGATGAGGGGCAATAGCTTGAAATGAGTAGATTTAGATTGGATTTGATTGGATGTTAGGAATAAGTTCTTCACCGTGAGGGTACTGGAGCATTGGAACAGGTTGCCCAGGGAGCTTGTTGAGACTCCATGCACGGAGATATTCAGGCTGAGGCTCAAAAAATTCTGAGGAACCTGATCTAGTGGAAGATGTGCCTGCTCAGTTCAGGGGTGTTGGACTAGGTGATCTTTGGAGGTCCCTTCTAACCCTAACTATCCTATGATTCTACAATTCTATGTTACACAGTGTTTGCTGTAGAAGAATAGTCCTACAAGTGGAAGAGTTTTATTTCATTTTTTTTTCATTTTGCGTTAAATTTGGGTTAGTGCAAGTTCCAATACTTTTTTTCTATTTATTTAAGGCAGACAAAAGAAAATTGCTTAACTAAAATATTTTGATTCTGCATCAAAGTTAAGTCTTAAAAGGTCTCAGGCTTATTAGCCATTATTTGCCTCTGAGCTAAGACTGACAAAATGTTACTTTTTTTAACATCAACCATGCATTGATTTTAGAGTCTTGGACAGCTCAAGATAGAGATCATGGACTCATCTCCAATTTCAAAGTAATCAAGATAGGATCCTAAACATTTTTTTTTTACTTCATTATCAGATGACATTATTTATGTTCATAGATCTTGGCTAAGCACATAAACAAAATAACCTTTCTGTATGTATTAGAGAATTTGCAATACTCACAGAACTAGCTGTTTGTATTTCAGCAAGAAACATGACATCCTTTAATTGTCAGATCTCTCTTCTGTTATCTGAAGTAACAGTAATCACTCTAGTACCTTGCTGTACATATAGCAGTCAGGAGCCACATTGGCTGAATAGTGAAGATTATCTCATCTGATGAGTCATTGATGGCATTTACCTCAGCATGCATTTATCTGTGAGCTCTGCTTATTAGTGTGCAATCCCTTATCATGTACTTTGAACACAAATTTACACATAAACAGAATAGAATAGAATAGAATAGAATAGAATAGAATAGAAGAATAGAATAGAATAGAATAGAATAGGAGTAGAATTAACCAGGTTGGAAAAGACCTTTGAGATCACCAAGTCCAACCTATCATCCAACACTGTCTAATCAACTAAACCATGGGACCAAGCATCCTATCCAGTCTCTTCCTAAACATCTCCGGTGATGGTGACTCCACCACCGCCCTGGGCAGCACATTCCAATGGCCAATCTCTTTCTATGAAGAACTTCTCCCTAACACCCAGCCTAAACTTCCCCTGGTGCAGCTTGAGACTGTGTCCTCTTGTTCTGCCACTGGTTGCCTGGGAGAAGAGACCAGCCCCCACCTGGCTACAACCTCCCCTCAGGTACGTGCAGACAGCAATAAAGTCTCCTCTCAGCCTCCTCTTTTCCAGGCTAAGCAACGCCAGCTCCCTCAGCCTCTCCTCATAGGGCTTGTGCTCCAAACCACTCACCAGCTTTGTTGCCCTTCTCTGGACATGTTCCAGCAAGTCAACATCCTTCCTAAACTGAGGGGCCCAGAACTGGACACAGTACTCGAGGTGTGGCCTAACCAGTGCTGAGTACAGGGGCAGAATGACCTCCCTGCTCCTGCTGGCCACACTGTTCCTGATACAGAATGTCATTGACCTTCTTGGCCACCTGGGCACACTGCTGGCTCATGTTCAGCCTAATATCAACCAGTACCCCCAGGGTCTCTTTCTGCCTGGCTGCTCTCCAGCCACTCTGATCCCAGCCTGCATGGGGTTTTTGTGGCCAATATGTAGAACCTGGCACCTAGATGTGTTAAATCTCATGCCGTTGGACTCTAACCATCTCTCCAGCCTGTCAAGGTCCCTCTGCAGAGCTCTCCTACCTTGTAACAGATCAGCATCTGCCCCCAGCTTGGTGTTATCTGCAAAGTTACTGATGATGGACTCAATACCCTCATCCAGATCATCGATAAAGATTTTTAGCTGCTCTGGTCCCTTTCTGGAAACCATTAAATGACTTGATATCTGACCACAGTCAACATTTTTAATGTAGACTGATTTTCTGCCACAATATCAATTCCGTCTTACAGCATTTTAAAAATAATATATTCAGGAAATATAAATACAATGTCACAATATAATAATTTCAGAGATGTAGGATTACAAAGACTTCAAAAATGGAATACCTATCAAATATATTTTAGCTCAAAGTAACTTATAAAGAACAATGCTGTTGATTTTGTTTTTCAAATTCTAGAACAACTAAAACTAAGGACAAAGTCAGGAGGAACCCACTGTCACAAAAATCTCCTCCAAAAAAGCAAATCAGGAGCTCCTGGTAGACTTAAAAGACTCTAGGTGATGCCATTACTTTCTAACATGCTCATAGATCTGGGTCAGAACATAAGATCGACCTGTTCCGTTAAAGAGAAATTTCCTTAACATCTACACCACACTCATGTCGTGAAGCCTCACCACCACATAGGCTTCAAAATTACTGGAAAAGCACTGCACCAGCTTAAACACATAGGTCATACATGTGGGGAATATACTCTATGTCTTATGAGAATGTGTATATGTAAAAAGTATGCAAATTTTTGTACATAATTCTGTATCTCACCCCAGAAAAGGTATGCACCCAGTCACCTAAGTAATTTGGAACCCACCCTTTGTTCTTTGTCCTATTACTGGGCAGACAGAAAAGAGATGTGATGACAATGCTTTTCAGATGAAGGATCAGATATAAACTGGCATTTAAAATAAGTTGTATGTTTTTCCCCATTATATATTTTCCAGGTGTTCAGTATAATGAAGTTAAAGCATACTTTATTTCAACTTCCTATGCTTTGTGACAACACCTTTCTTGTTCCACCTTGTTTCCTAATGTATTCCTCAATTCTAGTGTCTGAGTAACACAATGTATCAATATGGGTAACGGACATGTCGAAATACATTACTAGAGACTGATAAAACCAAATCTGATACAAAATGAGACTTCTACAGCCTCAGCTATTCTATAAATATCTCTAGATCAATATGTACATTCAGAACTATTCTGTATATCGAACCCACTCTGAGCTTTGAAGCAAATGGAACTCATTATTGTTGTCTGTCACTTCCCACCATTTACTTTATTGACTGTATCGTTGTCAATACTTATAGAAGAGGTCAGACCATTGGAAATTCTTCATTAACAAAAACTTTTTTTTTTCTTCTAAAAATGTTTCCAGTAGGATCAGAAGTAGATCAAAAAATAACCTATGACTGTGGTTTGTTTGGTTGTGTTTTTTTGTAAATCTGGACAGGAAAAATGTCTTTCAGGAAAACCACTGTCTACTTTTTTTCAGCTTGCCAGCTGCCAGGGCCTCATTTTTGCTTTCTCTATACAGACATATTACCACTTAATTTTTTCCCCTAGTATACAAAAGTCCAGTCTTTTTTCCTGTGAAAATCTGAATTATTCAAATATAAAACTAATAATTAAAGAATAGTTTTTACTAGGACATTCGGAGTTGTTTAAATGAACAGTCTTTCTCCCTGTTCCCCACATTCCATCTCTTTGGGTGTTTATGATAACCATAATGGAGAGATTTTGGTTTAATGAAAGTGCAAAAAAGCCTCCCCATATTGAAAATAGTGGAATAATCAGTTAAGAGGGGAAAAAAAAAAAAGAAGAAGAAGTTATTCTAATTTCTTTAAGGCATGATCCACAGTTCACTGAATTAATGGAGCATTCCATTAACTTCAGAGAGTTTCGTAAGAGTTAGATAGTTAATGGCTTCCACAAAAATCCCTAAGATAAAAGTACAATATTTTATGACTTAAAGCCAAAAGACATACTCAGTTCTGTACTTAAGCCATCACAACAGGTTATAGATGGTTCAGAGGCAATTCTCTCCTCCTACTACACACTTCTATTTCTGCATCTTCAGTTGTGCCTCTACACTACAATAACCTGGCAAACAGCAGTGGACACAATTTTACTGCTGAAACCAGAATGCAAATTAATGTTATAGTCAGTCTAGTACTGTTAAGGAACTGTCGATGTGCATTGTCTTGCATAAGGTGCAACATTAATATATGAACTTCAGTTCTTAAAATAACTTCTTTAAAACCAACTTAAATTTCTCTACATAGTACTATCATGAGCTGGACATATATTTGTTCTCCTGGAACCATGCCTTTTCTCCTTTTCTCACATGTATTTTTAAAGTATCGTCATTTTGAACTTGAACCATTCGATGACACTTCTCTGTGTCCTTTTTCTGATAACATTCCATGCAAGAGACTGCTGTGAGTATTAATGAGGTAAACGATTCATGAAGCCAGTAAACATGCTTTAAAGTAATGACTCAGTGGTGATAATATAAAAGAGAAGTGACATAAAGAAACAGGAAAATAATAGAATAATAGGAAGAAAGAATGGGGAGGAGGAGGACTAACAATAATTTGAAGACTGCATGGAGAAGTTTCACAGGCTGAACAAACTAGGAACACATATTAAATGTGAACTGGATGTGAAAGGGGAAGAAATGAAATAGAAATGAGATGATCACGTTTTTCATCTATGTTATAGCTTACACATAGTCTTCTACACAAAGCACAAAACCAAGCAATTGTAGAAAACAGAAAAACTATGATCAGTTTTATTACTTCCTTTTTTTCCTATCAGTTGTACTTTAAAAAATTCTTTCCAATTTTATCTGCCTTAAAATGCAGCTATATTATGAAATATGTATTAACCAAAAGTTAAATTAATATAATTTATTACTTCCATCAAAGCACTGCTCCTGTGTTACTTGGATAGGATATCTATGGATTATAAATTAACTTTATAATTTGAAATGCAGAACACAGAGCTGTTGGAGTGAGTCCAGAGGAAGGCCATGAAGATGACCGTAGGGCTGGAAGATGACCTCATAGGACTGCTATGAGGATAGGCTGACAGAGCTGGGGAGAAGAGAATACTCCAGGGAGACCTTATTGCTGCCTTCCAATACCTGAAAGGATCCTACAGGAAGGCTGGAGAGGGATTTTTCATGAGGGTGTCGAGCAATAGGACAAGGGGTAATGGATTGAAGGTGAGGGAGAGTAGGTTTAGATTGGACCTTAAGAAGAAGTTATTTGGTGGTGGGACTCTAGAATAGGTTGCATAGGGAAGGTTGTGGATGCTTTCTCCCTGGAGGTGTTCAAGGCCAGGCTGGATGAGGCCTTGAGCAGCTGAGTCTAGTTGAGAGGCATCCCTGCCCATGACAGGAAGGTTGGAGTAGATGATTGCTAAGGTCACTCCCAACCTAAGCCATTCTATCATTCTATTCATCTATCATTCATTTTGCCAACAAAATTATTTGTTTAAACATACCATAAGCAATCAGTACTGAGTAGAAATGAAAAACATTAGCATTTCCTCAAGACTGAGGTTCATACACTTCAACAATCACCAAAGGATTTGTAAAACAAAGTAGAAATACCAAACAAAACCACTGTAGTTTCAGAGTTACTCTACTGGAAGAAAGTTCAGAGCTACTTTAATACAGACATTTGCTTAAAAATCATTAAAAATGGAATAATTACTCCAAAATAGAGGAAAGTTTCCAAAATTCAGATTCTAAAAGTCATATTCAAAGAAATCACAAAGTAGAAAGACATTAATGAGAGCCAGCCTGAATTGGAGATGATGCTGTAAGCTTGAAGTGTTTTGGCAGTGCTCCATCACTTATGCTTCAGTTGTTGTATTTGTGGAAAAAAAAACATGGAAATATTTTTTATGTCATACTTTCGAAGGAAGTAAGTCATAGAGATGGCTATGAAGGATCTTCATATTCAAGCCTGGTTTCCCTTTACATGGGAACAAAAAGAGGAATTTTCTGATCTATCAGTTAAAAACCCAGAATACATTTATAACAGATTTTCTTTTCATAATGGTAAGAGATGTTGAGGTTTTAACATCTCAGAATGTATCTATCTCCTATGCATTACATATAAGTAGACACCAGGTTTTATTATGAAAAGATGATTTCTCAAAATTTCAGTGTATCAAAACAAAGTAAAATCTGGGGGGAAGGAGGAGGTTTTAGTGGCAAAAATATTAATCCATCAATTTCCCATATCACTCTATCATAATTACTGGGTTTGAGAGCTTAATGGGGGGCATAACCTACTGCTTCCCGAACTCTGTTGTTGTTCTGTAATTTGCTTCTGAAGTGAAGCAGTACAACAGTTAGAGCACTTGAGCTAATGAGAACAACAGTACTAACTTAAAAGCAGGATATGGGAGAGGATCCCTGATTCTTCCCACCATGTCTTATATCTACCCAGAGCATCATCAATCTTGGCTAGAGAGTTCAATACAGACTCAGTATTGGTCAGAGCTTGAGATGAGTGGCTGTTGTATGAAGAGGAAAGGGCTGAGGTACATAATGCATAGTGTCTTCTTTGCCTCAATCTTGAATGGTGAGACCAGATGTTCACCAGGGACTCAGCCCATAAGCTGGAAGACAGGGATGGGGAGCAAAATGAAGACCTCACTACAAGATGTTGAACTGCTGGATTGGATCCAAAGGACAATGAAGCTAGTTAAGGGTCTAGAGAGCAAGTCTTATGAGGAATGTCCAAGAGAACTGGGGTTGTTTAGCTGGGAGAAAAGAAGACTGTGAGAGGAGACATCACTCTTTGCAACTACCTGAAAAGATGTTATAGTAAGGTGGGGATCAGTATCTTCTCCCAAGTGACAGGACAAGAGGAAATGGCCTCATTGTGTCAGGGGAGGTTTAGATTGGATATTAGGAGAAATTTCTTCTCTGAAATTGTCAATTAGAACAGGTTGCCCAGGTACTTGGTTGAGTCACCATTCCTGAAGGTATTGAAAAGACCTATAGAAGAGGTGCTGATGGACATGGTTTTGTGGTGACTTGGCAGTGCTGGGTTAACAATTGGAAATTATGATTTTAAAGATCTTTTGGAACCTAAGTGATTCTATGATTCTGTGAAGAGGGGCTAAAGGAGATGATCTTCATCAGCTTGGGTAAAACAACACATGCTGTCTTCAATCCTCACTGAAAATATAGTGTTTTCTAAGGTGCGCATAGTGGAGGGCAAAAAGCACAAGTTGCACAAGAGAAATCAAGCATTCTTCACCATGAGAGTAGGAAAAGTCTGAGAACAGGATGCCCAGAGAAACAATCTCCACTCTTGGTGATTTGCAAAATTCATCTGGACAAGGTCTTTCTTCATCTGATCTAACACTGAAATAAGCCAAGCAATTAGCTTAGCTTTGAGGTGGAGGTGGGATTACATGACTTCCACATAACCTTTCCAATCTAATTTGCTGGTGATCCTTCTTCGTCACAGTGATGGCTGAGGAGTTTAGCTAGTTAATATTTGCAAAACATAACACAGGCATCAACATTCTGGTGGATTTATTGCCAAGATGCTTTGGTTAAGTGTGAAAGTGTAGGGACTGCAGTATTTATTTTTACTAAATAAAAGCTTCATTGTGGGCAAAAATGTTCCGTAACTGCAGCGTTGCGGAGATAAAAAATACTGGTAGTCATGTTTGTATAATACTCTCCAGAAAAGCCATTTGCTTTTTTGCATATATATTTTAATATATTTGTATACATATAAAGTAAAAATATTATTTCATAACATTGTCAAAACTTTCTGTTTTCTCTGGTGAGCTCTTGGGCCAAAAGATGAAGAAATGGCAAAAAAGATATAAAAATGGGTTCCTCTGCCAAGGCTACAGTTCTCTCAGACAAGCAATGTTCAAACAGGCTGTAAGAACATAAGGACTCACAGCAGCCTACACTACTGCTGTCAAAGGAATCACTTTTACTGCCTAAAGAAATATCTGGAGATATAACTATAAAACCCTTTACACTACTACATCACTGATCAAAGGAGCAAAGGACAAACTCACCGATTCCCTTCCATTTTTCCCAGAAGGCTGTGTTATTTCTGCTGTGGATTGTAACTTTGGAATCATAAAAGGAGTATCAACTTGATGTAAGTGATTAACCCTGACAGTAAAATGTCTAAGAAAGAGAATAATTTGTTCCAACTTGAACTCAGACAAGAAGCATTAATTTTATTAGACTACTACCCACTTACATCCTATAGATACAGCAAAAACACAGCTATGGAAGAGGCTACATAAATGTGCTGCACAAGCTTATGAAGTAAATATTACTTTTAAACTATCTTATGATTTCCTGAGGCTCACATTACTGTGTTTTATTAATACTATCCAGCAGCTGAAAATAAATGCTGAGTCTCAAATTAATCTTCCTTATATTAGGCTTAAATTCTAGAAGGGTAACTCTCATTGTGATTCACCCCATCCAAAACCATTCCTTACTATCTTTTAATCTCTAACAACTGCTGACTGTCAACATCAAACAGTTACTCACATTCAGAGAAACCAGGTTTGTTAAACTTCTCATCTCACACACACTCACGAAATCTCCAGCACTTAATCTTTCTTCAGGCCTTCCTCCATACTGGTTATTTAATTTCAAATCCTGCCTTTACTTCTAGTTAATGCTAGCCCATTTTGCCTCTTTGGCATTTATGATCCTACTCCAGGGAAAATTCTTGCCAGGCAGTGTAAGAGCACCACCACACTTGATGCTTGAGCTGGATTTGGCATTAGCAAACAGCTTGCAAAGTGAGTAAGGTGAGATAATAAAAGCTGAATTTTGATAGGAACCACTCAGACTGGATGCGAGATGTCAGAGAGACTGACTGGGTAATAGAAGTAGGGTTTAGCAAGGAGATTAGGGGGAAGATATGGACAGATGGTGAATGTGAAGAGAAACTGAACTGGGACCTGAATCGCTTCTGTACAGAATGCAAGAAGTTCTGGAGGAGGAGAGCCAAAAGCCAGGCTTCTTCTGTAGGCTCAAAGAGAATCAGAGAAAGAACACGATGACAGAAATTTTAGGCTCTGCATCAGCTATGTCTAAGCCATATCGTGTGACAACATTTCAGACTTACCCCTGTATTTGGAGTTTATTAATGGCTGCATTATGCATTGTGGCACTGAGTAAACTCGTTGTGGTTAATTCCTATCTTGTATCTTCATTCTAAATGCAGAGCCTCTAAGCACTTACCATATTATTACCCATTACAGATCTCACTCCCCAAGCTGAATATTGCAGCAGGAAAATTATCTTTTTGAGTTTCTGAAAAAGTTTACTAATGTTCAACTCCTTCTTGGTAACAAACGTGGAAATTATTTGGAGAAACTGAAGTGAGAAGATAAGCACACAGGAAAAACTTTCTTTGCCTCTCCAGGTCATATTTGAGAACTGTTGTCAAGACAGTTTCTGAAAATCTGAATTGATGTCAAGATAAAGGCAACTTTGTTCTGTAAATAAGATGGCTTGGAAGGGAAATCAGTCATGTAGGCTATCTATCTCCATATCTATGCTTTTATGTTATTCCCAACATTCAGATATAATATAATTTCACTAAAATATATTGATTCTAAGGCATTTGTACTACTCCAGTTATAAGGGTTTTGTTCCTATTTACTAAATATCCCAGGCCACAAACAGATAATCCATTTCACGCTTCCATCGGACATAAAGAATGGTTAGCAATGTAAACATGAAAGACTTTTATCCTGTCCAGCTTTGGACTAAATCTTGTATTTTTTCTCTTTTTGCTCTACTTTGAATTTTTCATTCTCCCAGCTTCTTGCAAGCTCTTCATATTTTTAAGTCATACCAAGTCTGAACTTCTGCTACTACACCTGAACATTCTTAGTACTGCTACTGCCTGAACAGTTTGGTGTTTTTTTGTTTTGTGGTGTTTTGGTGGGTTCTTTTTTGTACCTGTAGTGTCTGTATCTTTAATGAATGCAATTTTGGAACATTGCTCTGAACTGCAGTTCTGCTTTTCAAAGTAACTGCTTCCTACATTGGTCTGCAAATGCTACATGAGTGCTTTCTCCTCATTCTAAATAGCAACTGAATTATTAGGAAGTCAAGACAATCCTTTGTTTCACTCACTTAAAGCTATTTGATAGTGATCAGTTTGACCTAAGACACCTACTTTCAGCTGGCAGATGAAAAGCAAACTTCCATTAAAACACTAAATACAAAAATCAGTTTATCAATAAGTAACATAATATTGTGCTGGAGTAAGAAAACAAAGAAGAAGACTAGAACCATCATAGAATGGCTTAGGATGGAAAAGACCTTACAGACATCCAACCTCCCTGACATGGGCAGGGACATCTCTCAACTGGACTCAGCTGCTGAAGGCCTTAACACCCCAGGGAGGAGGCATCTGCAGCCTCCCTAGGCAAGCTATTTGAGGGTCTCACTACCCTTGTAATGAATAACTTCTTCCTAAAATGAAGTCTAAACCTACTCTCCTTCAGCTTCATACTGGTCCCCCTTGTCCTATTGCTAGAGACCCTTATGAAAACTATTATTCTCAGTATTTCATATTATTTGTATTTCATTTTACAGTATTTCTGTGTAAAACCATATAGTTACACCTAGTTCAATTTATAACAATTATTTAGTAAATTATTATTAATATGAAATCATTCAGAAAAATCTGAATAGAAATATTCTGAGGATCAGAATCAATATAAAGTTAGCTGTAACATAGGGAAGCCTTATTAATTGAAAGCAACAAACAAACAAGCAACCCCCAACAAATATTTTAGGGATTATTAGTCCATACTGCAATTTGAAACACCAGTATCATGAGAGAATCTGGCCTAGGCAGTATTTCTAAATATGAGAAATAAAACTTCAGATATCTGGTAAATGACGCTATGATAAGTTAATAACGCAGTGATAACTATTAACAAACATGTTTAGCCCAGAGATTACCGGATATCCCTGTTTAACCCTGTTTTAGTTTTTACTTTTTAGTGTGACCATACAGGGTATTTCTTGCCATGCAGTTTTGAAATTTTTAGTAGTTTATTTGCTAAAAAGAGAATTACTCTCCAGGGACAAGTATGTCCCTGGAGAAAGAATGCTGAGATATCAGAATGTAATGGAGATGCACCCCTTAAAATTCTAAGAATAATTATCTCATTACTGGCATACCCGGAACTGGAGTCAGTGTTCTCTGGAGGTCCCTTCTGACACCTAACAAACATTCAGTGATTCTGTTTGTCAAAATACCAAAACAGAAAAGCCCATAAACAAGGAAACAAAACAAAACAAAACAAAACCAACAACAAAAAAAAAAAAACTAAAAAACTCCAACAAACCACAAAACAAAAACCAGGAAGAATTTAAAACGTATTGATTTGTGTTAAAAGACCCTCCAGAGGCCACACAGTGGACAATCAAGATGAACATAGAATATATTTTTTACTGATTATTTAGTTATATTTAATTATATCTTATCATTATTTCTGGATGTACTGCAGTTCTGGGTTTTTTGGCTTTTTTGGTAATCTTCATTTAGGACATACGAGCAACCACATATTTTTGCCAGTCTTGGATCACTTCCAAGCAAAATTTAATCACATTTGGCTGATCATGACAATATTTTACAAACTTAAAAATATTTTAATAAAATGTTGGGGAAAAGTGTGGGAATTAAAGGCTGCAAATACATTGGTTTCCTCTAGAGAGTGTGTAGTGCTACAGTTTGCAGGGAGGTTTTCATGCATGCAAACTCTATTCCTTCTGAGAAAACTAAATAGGGAGCTCTGTTCTAAGCTTAAATGTCAGTAGGTATAACAGGACCAAACCAATGACTTGGCTTCTTTTTGGACAACAGATTGCAGATAGTTTGGCATCAGCTACTTGGATCTACTGTTCTGCTTTAACTGTACCTAAGAATTTTGTAATGGTACAGTCAGTGCTTCCCTTCTAAGGAAGATTTTATAGACATTGGTCTTCTCCTTTTGGAGAACATACATTCATTTGCTCGGGACAGCATGATTTTCCTGTGCTTCAGTCATGGTTGCTCATAGAGTGGACAGAATAAAATGCAGGAAGCCAAAGTTATCTGTAGAACAAGTGAATGAAATCCTCTTTTGAATTCAGTGAGGCAATTACACTAGCAGGAACCTTGCCTTTCTACTGCATATTCAGACAAATTACAGTAACCTATGGCTGGATAGGATACAAAAGTCTGAGGCAAAACAATTGTAGTAGGCCAAACCCTGATGGTTGGTACGTGTGTCTCCATCATTCTTCCATGTGTGCTTGGTTCTGCTGTGGGTTCTGCTGTGTACATTTACAGGCTGTATTTATTACTTTAAAGCCAGGGACATGGTATCAGCCTCTCTCCACACCCTAAAATGGATAACCAAGATGAACAAGTGAGCTGGACATGAGTGGAAATATATTATTGTACGTTCATTCTTTGTTTTTTTATGGAAGATAAAAGAATGAGGGATGGGATTTGTAGCAAGGGCATTTTTTTTTTAATGTGTATATGAGGACTGGCTTAACAGGAAGATGGATAGGCTGTCAGCAAGTGAGAAAAGGCCCAAGCGACAGAAAACCTAGCCTCTTTGTCAACCCTGCCATAAATCTCATGCGCTATAAAAGGTTGTTAAGGATCTTCTTTGTAAAGCAAAAAGTGAATATCATAATAATTTTCTATTGTGCATGAATGTGCTGTGGTTGACTAAGAAAGGTGCAAAATTAGCTAATTTAAAAGTATCAGGCAAGACAGCCTGACCCAGATAAATGTGCTCTAGAAAATAATGTTTATAAGATATCTTGACCAAATGAGGGATAGTCTTTCTGTATTCAACACTGGACAGATGGAAAAAAGATGCCTCATTTGAGTCACATACATGTTATTCCAAAGCTTAGAAAGCAGTAGCTTGAAATGTTAACAGGACTCTACATCATAAATAATTCAGACCATTTTGGGAAGAGTACATAGTTAAAGGAGAAGACATGTAAATCCTATTTTACTATTTACATAGGGATAGGTTTGTCTAGAATTGTTTCTGAGATCCTCATTTCAACTCAGTTTCCAGTTAATTTGTTTGAAAGACTCAAAGAAGTATGTGACTTGAAATTCAAGCACAAAAGGAACTCGGTAGATACATCTACACCTTTGAATTGCCGTCTTGAATTAAGTCTCAAAATAAGATCTCTTGATCCTAAGCAATGAACTAGCCTTCTATGCAGCTGCTGGGGACTCTACTCAGGGATACAGGAACCTGTGTTCATAATCGAGTCTAGTGACTGAGCCTATTGCTAAGTGTGGTAACACATCATCAGGCAGAGCCAGGTATGCAGTTAAAAAACTGCATACAAACCACATGAATCATGCAAATCAAGCCACTCAAAGATTATTTTAGACCATATTTGGCCAGGTGTCAGTAGTTATCACTAGAAGAGTTTCATTAATCCACAGCTCACAGACATCACTTAGAAGCAAAGGAAAAATAAATACCTTACACTTTATGGAAATACATCTTTTACAGAAACCCAAAATTCACACTTTTTTTTTTTTTTTTTTTTTTTTTTGACCACTAAAATGTAAAATTAAAGTCACCAAATTAAGCCTTTTGTTGTTGCAAACATATGACCTATTTCTCAGACTATAAAACAGCTCCGAATAGTTTACAGCAACTACAAGAGCTATAGTAAAGTACCAACCCCTTTTAGCTAGAATCAGACCCAGCTAACAAGAAACCAATGGAAACACCAATGTCCTGTGCTCTAAAAATAGCTGAAATCTGTTCCCTGAAATTCTGGCATGGCACTAAGAAAATACCTGCTCCCTGCTTCTGAGGAAGATAAACAAACTGAAAAACCCAAGTCCAAAACAGGTGATTAGCCCCACTCTTTATCTGTACTCATTGCCTAATACAAGTCTGGTAATCAGTTTAGAACTGAATAAAAAAGCAAAATGTGATGGATATGATATATGGAAGGATTAATTCTAGTAGATACTCTACCCTCTTTCTCCTCTTTGTTGCTCAGATGAGTAACATATCTGACACAGTAAAGGACAGCCCAAATGTATGAAGTCCTAACCTTCATTTTTAAAGTTGATAATTTTAGAAAAGGATAGTAGATTAACGTGCTTTTATCCCCCCTCCCCCCTCTTTCAAGTTTATGTTATTTAAAAAACCTTACACTTTTAAAATGAACAGAAACATATGAAGTCTTGAATTTCTTTCATAAATAAAGAAATAACCTTTTGGAATTTTGCTTGAGATCATTATCTTGTTTACTATAGTAAACAAATTTCAAATACATTTGCCTTACAACTGCAAGAGCTCACATTAGATTTTAAAAAAAGGAAAAAGTCTCCGTTAACTCTCTTAATAAACAGATCGATAGAATTTGTTCTAAATGTTGAAGTTTACATGTACAACTTTTACCCTGAAGCTGACAGGCTGTTGACAGATTTGTCTTTGCATTACTTTCTCTAATACAAATAGTCTTTATGCACTGCTTAGTGGTATATGTTCTATGTGTTGACAGTTCATGTGCAAGACCTTTTGCAATTTGCTTCAGTTTAGCTGAGCAGGCATTTTGCATCCAAAGGCAAAAGGAAGACAATTTTCATCCTTGATCACACATATGGAACATGTGTAAGTGCAAAAGTTGAATGTGACTGGCATGTGACTTTATACCATGATGCACTGCTGTAAATCTATTCCTTTATTAAACCAGACAAATACTCACAATTGTTTTACTGCTGCTGAATAGACGAATGTCAGTCTCCACTTCCAAATCCTACTAATACTTCCTGGTGCCCTCAGGAAACCATTGCTAAGGCTTTGCAGTCTGTGCAATCCTACCCATGCTGGACTGTGGAACAGCCTATCAGTCAGTGTTGGTGGATGTCCTTGTCATTGTGAGCTCATGTGGCTCAAAGTTCAGAAACCAGATAAAAACAGTTATCTTTGCAAAGCATCAATTGCAGATGTGACTTCCACAAGGTTTTTTTGGTTCTGACAACTTATAGCTCACAATTTTAATTTACACAGCTACTTTTGATTACTAACATATTTCATAGAAATGCACAGCAGAGAAGAACTGCTAAAGGAAATATAATGGAAAGCAATACCTCTACTTTGTTTTACTAGCAAGCCACCATCTATATCCATTCAAGTGTTCACATAGAAGCAATGACTATGATAGGCAATAATGTAAACATATAACTTGCTACCTGAAAATTAAATGTGTCATCACGGAGAGCTATCAGGATACTGATTATTATGTGATTATGTGCTAGGTTATTTTTCAGCTTTTCACTTATACTAGATTAGATTAAAGCACTGTAATAACTTCCTATAAAAGATACATTAAACAACAAAATTATATCGGCAGCAGCAGCTCTAAAACAGAGACGTAACTGAATCATCTCAGTCACAGTCTTAATAATCTTTTTCTTGAAATATTGGGAAAAAATTCAATGGAAGAAGTACATGAATGATAAAAATGCATTGTCTGAAGGAGAAGGCATCATTTCACTGTAACCCTTAGAAAGAGACCAACTTTACTTTTACCCTTTTAGGCCTACTCCTTGCAAAAGGATCAACTTTTTGGTTAAACTGTCATACAAAGCAGCCTGTGGAACACATACACAAGTATATGGAGATCCTTTTCACTTCCAATGTTTTTGAATGTAAAGACATAACCCTAAAACAAGAACTAGTATGAAAAGTGATGGGATATTCACCCATGCAAAAAAATATTCCTATACACACTCCATTTCCCCAAGGTAGTAAAAGATCAATCCCTCATTTCCATTTTATTCTTTTATGTCCGGTTATAAAAACTCTCTTTCACAGAGTGTGATGTTCCACAAGTTTTTCTGCACTGAACTAAACTTCATTGTTTGTAACAACTGTCATGGATTGTGCTGAATCTGCTGCTGGTCCAGGTGAACATGGACCAGCAGCAAATTCAATACTAGCCTGGCTAGCTCAATCTGTAGAGCATGGGATTGAATGCAGGAGCAGATTCAACACAACTCATGACAATGACTTAACTGACCTCTTCTACCTCTCCCTTTTTATCATTAGGAAATTAGGAGCTGTCCTGTCAGGACACACAACAGCAGTACACCAAGACTTAACAGAAAAGGATTTTGCTGTTGTGGGCACTGCACAAAGAAAGAATGAAAAAACAGTACCAGTGCCAAAAAGTATTCTTGTGGGAAGCAGAAGGTCATTTAGACTTTGTGTGGCTGATCCCTCCTTCACAATGTAACAAGACTGAGTAACTGAGAACTTAAATACCAACTGCAAAAGCAATTTATACCCACATTTTCAGGTGCCAATGACGTTCACAGTATCACAGTATCACAGTATCACCAAGGTTGGAAGAGACCTCAAAGATCATTGAGTCCAACCTGTCACCACAGACCTCATGACTAGATCATGGCACCAAGTGCCACATCCAATCCCCTCTTGAACACCTCCAGGGATGGTGATTCCAACACGTCCCTGGGCAGCCCATTCCAATGATGAATGACTCTCTCCGTGAAGAACTTCCTCCTCACCTCGAGCCTAAACTCCCCCTGGTGCAGCTTGAGACTGTGTCCTTACATTAATCTTGAGACTGTTATTACATTAATTCCTGTAAGTGCTGTAAATATTATAATTTTGTGGGGGTTTTTTTGGTGACATATTTCTTTTGCTCCTTTAAATTTAATGGAACTTTATCCCAGCCTAAGCTAACTCAACCTCAGATATGTTATTAACAAAACTCTGCCAAGAAAGACACTGTATAACATATTGAATGCTTAACATCAGAGCTGGAAGTAGCTGTGGGACAGTGCATCCCACTCTTTATCCATGGAAGTTCTGTCCTTTCCTTGCACTTTTCTGCTTCCACCCCATGTTTCATAAAAATGTGCACCTCATTTATGTAGACTGCAAGTACTTTGAGACATAGCTGCTTGATGGCTGCAGGCTAGTAACAACAATATAGCTGATTACTGATTTGGCTTTCGGCAAAATGGTATAAAGGTGAATACAAAATAAACAACAAAGTACAAGCCCTTTATTTCCATATCTCATTGATGACCACTATATGTGTACAAACTACTGCTAAGGCCTTTAAATAATCAACCACTTAAAGAATTATACCATTCATACCCAATATACACGTGTCTATGAAATAAGTGATCTGAATAATTTGTCCTCAGGAGTAGTTTCACTGCATTGACAATTACTTTACAACATTATAACTGTTCTCCAATATCTACACTTTCTAACTCATGAGCAACATTCTTCAAGATGCTGTTCCAACCCCTCTGCATGAAGCTTTAGTCATGCTACTCGTTCTCCCACTGTGATGTTGCCAATGACATGACTACAGTCTCCCCTCCAAACTTCTGAGCACTGTTTTCCAAACACAGGAAACATTTCATATGTGCACAAACTTGTGAAGCTTCAGAAACTTCTTACAGTGGAACCCTTGGAGGATAGAGCCAGATAATTTTTAATTTGAAAGTCATCAGAAATTTTCAAACATAAAGAGTCAATCCTCTTTATTATATCCGGTCTGTGTTAATCACTCATGTGTTCATGGATAGAGCCAAATACAAAAAATAAAAATTGTTTGAGAACTGGAGTGTCAACTCTCCCACAGTTCTAACAAATAAAATATTGACCCTACAACTAACAGAACAAAACAGCCTCAGACAAAAGGACAGCCAAGACCATGTCAAATTATAAAGGAATCTTTTCAGCCAAGACTTCTTCCCCTTATTCATAAATAACATACTGATTCTGAAATGAGCAATACTACTACTCAAAGAAATGGAACAGTGAAGAAATGAAGAATTTAAATCTTGATTATGTCAGCCTTATGCAAAATTGCCTTCTCTGACCCCATAAAAATAGCCCTCAGCATTTGCATAACTTCTTGATAATCCTTCTTATCCAAAGCAAACAAACAAAAGATGGATTTGTGATATGATACCTTTTTCTCTGGAAGACATGCACATTGGGAAACAAGATCACCCAGAGAATTACAAACTGCTGAGAAACTTCATGAGGGTCATGAAAGGACAGGTAGCTAAAGTAATTATAAATCTGGTGTTAGCTGCCTCTCAGAAGGCACATGCAGGAATTTCAAGGTAAATGTGCTACAGACAGTGCCACAAGAGCTGGATGTTGCATGATTAGAAAGAAAATACTTTTAATTTCCTGAAGAACTTTCAGTAACCATTTTATCAGTAATTAATTGTCACATAAAACATAAAATTGCCTTCCAAATTCTAAGCGAGAATTTGCTATGTTCCTTTCTTTTCCTGAATCTTAGTAAGACTATAATATGTATTCCTCTGTGAAGCAAATAACCCAACAGCAGCCATTCCTTTGGACTTTACAGAAAGGTATGTAATAAGACCACATGCAGAGGTATTGCAAATGAATGTGGCAGCCATCATGCTGTATTGATAGAACTGCATATTAAACAATACAAAAAGAAAGCGAATACTTCTTACCATGAAACCCTCAGTGTAGTGAAACTGAGCTCTGGAACTGTCTTCTGCTGTGGGACTCAGGGGCTTAGGATCAGACATAGAGCGTTGCATCATCTTTGCCGCCTTTGGGCTTGATGGAGGAACCTTGGCAATGTCAGCATGCAGCATCTGAGGGCTGATGTCATCAGTGATGGTTTTTTCATAGGGTACAAATGCTGACTCTATAACTTTGCTTGGTGAAAGAGGTGAAATGGGTGAATAGAGAACCTTGGGAGATTTGGGAGGGGAAGGGACTACCTGCAATGTGGAGTCTGGACGAAGGTGGGATGAATATCCTATCTCTAAAGGTGTTGGGCGTTTTTTGTCTTTCTGAGGAGATGAAGCTGACAGATACTGGGGACTTTGAGAATCTGACTCTGTCTCTGTTTGACATCCCAAACTTTCTCCTTTATATGTCTTTTCTGGAGCGGAAATGTGCTTTATGATTTCAACCTTAGCATCCAATCGGGCCCTGATTGAAGGTGTTCTTATTGTTCCTGCAGGTTCTGTCTGTACTGAAATCTCCGCCACCGTCTGAACTGCAATACTAGATACTTTGGAGAACTGTTTTGCCTTGTCTGCATCAGTGGTACTTTCACTGTATTTTCCCACACGAGGCTTCCTTCTGGATCTGCTAGAAAGATCCCACTCATCTTGATCTTCATCATCTGTCTGAACACTTGTATCAACACTCTTCTTACTTCTTCGTCTTCTGTTTACGTAGCCTCTGTCTGCTCCATCTTCATCATCAGTTTGCACACCACTGTCCACTATCTTTTTGAAGCACCGGGGCTCTTCTTCCAGCGTCTCCTCAAGCTCCTCATATGGACCACGTAATTTTGGCATAGAGCTTCTTTTTTCAATTGCTTCTCCTCTCTAACATCAATATCCTTAAGAGACATTTCTGAAACAGAGCTTAGGATACCAGACCTGGGTATGTATTGGGTGATACCATCAGACTGAACTGTATACCATGTTTGGCTTTGTGGAATTTCAATACCTAGCACTCCTGAAGAAGTAGTAGTTGCATCATCAGTAGGCCAAAACTGGCCATTTTCTGTGGTTGCATATTGTCCTTCCAAAAGTGCCTGTTCTGTGGTAGTTTGTGGTGAGCCAGCTCCTGAAGGGTCGTAACCATACTGATATATTTGACGAATTTTTTGCTCCTCTAACTGTTGATGGAGCTGTTGCTGAAGTTGTTGGAATTGTTCAAGCTGCAACTGCTGCTGGGCTAATGTCTCTTGCCTCATCATAAACTGAGCTTGTCGCTCCTCCTCTTGCTGAAATAAGAGATGATGTTTCATGGATTGCAACTCCTCAAGCTTTTTTTGCACCATAAACTTTTCTTGCTCTCTAAATCTTTGAATTTCCTGACGTTCCCATTCCAGCTCTTCTGCAAAACGCTGCTGCTTAATTTTCTCAAGCTCAAGAAGCTCACGCTCTAAATCAAGCTGCTGCTGTTTGCCTTCTTCAGGGGCAATGAGAAGGGCAACCTCATCTTCAATTACATCTGTATAAAGTTCAGATGCTGTAGTTAAAGCAGGTATCAAGCTGGTTGGCTCAGTAGTAATAGTTTCTATAGTAAGAGGTGGTAAGGCTGTCTCCATATCAATGGCAGTAATTGTATTGTCTTTTTCAGCTGCCACTGTTGTCAAGAAGCTGTATGATCTTGGCAGTGGTTGATTCTGTTGCAAAGTTGATAAAGAGGGCACTGAGTCAATGGTTTGGATAGTAGGTAAATCTCTGGCACTTGTACTGAAAATAGAACCAGGTTGTGTAGTGATGGCAAATGTGGATGGGACTGGAGTTGCTACTGAAGAATAAACAACACCATTGGATGATCTTAAAACACTTCCAACACCAAATTGGGAACCCAGAGATGATATCATTCTTGCTTGGGAATACTGTGGTGTACTAAGCCCGATGCCAGAAATCACCTGCCGAGTCTCTGGATAAGGACCAGTTGTCTTGCTTGAGTAATCCATAACCTCACCTGAAATTACAGGGCAAAGTTACAGTCCAGTCCCACAAAAGAATGCTGCTTTGCGGATTCTGAAAGTCATCCCATCTTGATGAAATAAATGGGAAGGGGAAACTGCATGCAAATCTTCAGGTTAATGATCTACTTTAGATGTGAAGCAAACAGCATTTCTGAACATGCAGGCACATGCAGGTACCTCTGTGCAAAACACATATGCAAAATGAAGAAATGAAAACCATGTGTAATCCAGAATAATTTGTCACACTGTCCAAAAGAAAACAAAACAAATGAAAGAGGGGGAAAATAATAAAAAAAAATCATCCTGAAATGAGGTGAAGAACATCAAAATTATATTTCAAAGAAAGATCTGCTGCTGTGTCATACTGACCTGTAGTAACTCTTCCAGATGTAAGATCTACTGCTGCATCAGTTGCCCCAACTCGATAATCAAAGCTATTCTTGCTTTTGTAAGCAAAGAGTCCAGCTTCTGATAAATTTGTGTCAGACATAGATGGTTTCATACCTCCCATTCCTCGGTAGCCATATGACCCTGAACGATCATACTGATAATGGTCATCTCTGTAACCAAAGCGATCTTCAGGAAGTGTAGTTGGTGGTTGTTGTGATGTACAGCTCCTACCAAATGGCAATTTATAAACCATATCACAGCAGACAGCTCTTCTCCCTGCAGTGAGATCCACAGGCTTTTCATCATCTTCTATTACTGTTGTTATGATACCTGAAGTAGCTTCATCCATTGTTACCACTGTTCTGTGGGATTTTGTAGTGCTAAGGTCAACTGCTCCACTCTCCATTGGCTCCTGAGAAGCAGAGACATCAGTCCAACCATTTGTAACACCAACGGGTGGTACAGTAACAGGCTTTGTAGTAGCCCATGTCACTGCATGTGCTGAAGTACCCAAGGATAAATTTATTGGCACTTCATCTCTACCTGCAGAGAATGCTTGGCTGTGTGACACTCTGTGCACAGGCTCAAAATGCTTTGATGTTGTTAGCTGAAGTGGTGTTGTCATTGCATGTCCCAGATCCACAAGGCTGTCTGTACTGGTAGTGTAGCTTAGAGTGGCAGTGCAGGTTGTTATGGTTACCGTCTCAGTGACTACAGACAGAGTAGAATCAGCAACATATGCAGTACTAAGATTTATTATAGCTGGCTGGACAGTACTCACTGGCCGCCCACATGTATCGCTTGTTGGCATTTGCCTTCTTACGTCCATGGAAACAGCAGACAGATCCATGCAGCTGTCTCTTGTTTCAATATTCATTTTAGTTAAAGTGCGAAGATCTATGACATCACTCAAAGGATGGAATCTTCCATTCTCTCTATACCTGGGTTGATCTACTATATTTAGTGGCTCTGGAGGCATAGTAATAGCAACACTACCTAAACTAAAACCAGGCACTGGGCCCTTAACCACAGATGCTATGGTTTTGGTTACATCTGTTGTTACTACTTCTGACTTTGAAGTTGATTGTATTGTAACGGGAATAGCTTGCAAAGCACCTGAAATATACATACTCTGATCTGCCATACTTTGGATTTCAGTAGTTTTCGTGGATGGTGTAAAAATTGGATGCATAGGCTGGAGAATCTGTTCCTTAGAAGGTGCTTCTAAAGGCCAGCTGGTAACAGCCTGACTAGTTATAGCTTCTGTGGGAGTTCCAGGCTCTGATGGCAAGGTGATTACAACGTAGGTTTCCTGTGAAGGTTTTGCCAGCCTTGGTGAAGATTTGTTAGAGTGTGGAGACAAAGGGGAAGTGGGAGATGCTATTTTGTATTCAGCTGCAGGGACCAAATTCAGGGTCATACTTGAAGTCAATGACAAACCTGTTGGTTTGGGCTGTGTTTCTGCTGGTTTATGAACAGCTAATGGGAGTGGAGGCACTGCTGGTTTGGGTGCAATTGGAGGTTTAGTTACCTCAGCAGGCCTGTGACTGAAAACAAGCCCTGCTGGAATGGAGGATGGTTTGGGTGGTACAGGAGGTGGTGTTGGGGTGTGGGGTTTTGTGATAGATACCACGTGGTTCTTTAACACAGCTGTGGACTCAAGTGTTGGAACACTTGCGACTGAAGGTACCACTGTGGGAGCTGTTGATGCTGGAGTCTTAATCTGTGACTTCTTTTTGGGATAAATGGCTGGCTTGGGTAAGATAGGTGGAGGTAATGGTGGTGGAGGAGGTGGTGGTGGTGGTGGAGGAGGTGGTGGTGGTGGTGGAGGAGGTGGAGGAGGCTGTGCTGGAGAATCCAAAGAAGAGCTTCTAAAAAGCGAGAATACCTTGGATGTTACAGTGGGAGCTGAGGAAGGCACAGAGACCATGCTGGTCTTACTTAAAACACAGGGAGGAGGCACAGAAGATGTTTCTAATGCAGGCTCTGTAATGGGTACTGATGATATACACACGGGCAATTGCTCAGATGTAACACTAGTCAAATTAATCCTTGTCATATCAACACCCAATTCTTTCTGTGACTCCTCATGAGGAATTTTGACAATGCCAGCTTCTACTGTACTTTTCACTTTTCTAGCTGCTTCCTTTTCTGCTTTGGAGGTATCAAAGGTTATGCTATCAGCTGGATATTGCTTGGGTATTGTAACTGTAGTTGGCACCATCGAAGGTGCAGTTTCAGGCAAACAAACTGCAGTTTGATCCACGCTTTCCACATCCAATGTTGTAAGTGGCTTTTTAGTAGCTTCACCAAGAGATTCATAAGGTGTGCTCACTTCAGAGTACTTTTTTATAGACATTAACGGAACTTGGGTTACTATCTTAATGCCTTCGGAATCTGCTAGTTTACTTACGGCATCTGTTGTATCCACATAACCTGTGGTTGTACTATCTATAGGTGATGAACTATCCGTAGTACAAACTGAAGATGTAGATGAGGTTAGGGAAGCTGTATCAGAAGGTAAAACTGATGCAGCACCTTCTGATGTCTCAGAGTATGTCAACATTGATGTTTCATGAGAAATTATTTCTTGAATTTCTCTGGCATAATCTGTTAAGTATTCATCTTCAATTTCCTCTGCTGTAAAATGCTGTGTGATTTTAACATCTGGAATGGAAAGTGCTGAGCTACTGACAGGTGATACATCTGAGATTGCTGAAGTAGTGCTTGATGTTAAAGATGTACTATCTACCATTTCTCCAGCACTAGATACCTTTGTGTCAGGTGTGGGAACAAAACCTGAAGTTGGTTGTGTTGGACTGGACCCAGGGGTTAGCTGCATTCTTTGCTTTTTCATAAGCTCTTCATAAGCAGCTTCTGCATCTAACAAATGCTTTTCCTCAGTGGTTGAAGTTACTGTGCTGTCTAACACAACTATTTCATGACTTTCTGGGATAATATAAGAACTAGAAACAATATCTTCTTGAGGCACAATCGAATGTAAAGTCTCAACACTATAATAGTCTTTCTGTAGATCAGTAATTTTCTGTGGTTCTTCATAGATCTGTTCCGAAGCTCTTACTGTTTTCTCCTTTCCTCTCTGTTGTATATATTCACTGCTCTCATCTTGTCTCATTATGAGATTACTATCAATAGTTCCATTGTAAGTGTCCTCTACTAAAGATTCATAGATATAATCCTCTATTAGCATTCCACCATATAGAGATTCTTTCTCAAATACTTCATCTTTTTCACTTGCAATTTGAAATGACTTGGACTTTTGGGTCTTATGCATCATCTCCTCATACACCTCTTCAGCGCTTTTCAATGTCTTTTGATCACTGCCTTCTTTTGGAAGTCCTGTTGATTGTTCATCTGTTGGTGAGTACAGAGAGACAGCAGTAGGCAATTTGTAAACTTTTTGTACTTCTATTATTTTTTCTGGGCTTATTTCAAATCCTTCAGGATCTGACTCAATACTAGGTGAATATTCCGAACAAGAAGACCTGTGTAGCTCCTCCATTTCTGCCGCCTGTCGTAATTCTTCTGTAGGAGATGCATCTTCAATGGGAGAAAGATTACTTGGTGGAGTCTTTGGATGTTCCCTTCTTCTCTGAGCTCTCAGTTCATCCTTGTCCTTTTTGGATTTTTTACTAGAACTTTTCCTTTGTTGCTGTTCTAATTCACGCTGTTTCTCTTGTTCTTTCAGCAGCTCTTCCTCTTCCCGTAGTTCTTCTTCTTCTGAAGAATCTTCAATAGTTGGAAGAAGAGGACCATGTGACCGATGCCTAGCTTTGCGCTGTTGCTTGCTCTCCCCTCCCATTTTTTTGTGACTGGGACTGCTGTCACTGTCTTCATCAAGTGATGACACTGATGTAGGAGATGTGCCTGGTGTGAAACTAGAAGCATGCAAGCTAGAAGACCCTTCTCCTCTAGATCTATCTTCTGGTGAATCTGTAAGACTCTCCATCTCTAGCTCAGGCTCTTCATCAAAATATAAACCACCTTTCTGTTGTTCGGATGCTTCAGAGTATTTGTTTGGTATTGTGCTATTTAATTCTATTGTTTTGAAACGCCGAAGTCCTCCTCCTCCAGTTACTGCAAGTTCTTCACTGTCTTGACTTTTACTTTCCCTGTATTTTGGCTCTGGGCTTTCATCAAAATTCTCATCATCGTCATCGTGCCATGAATGTCTTCTCCCTGCATCCTCATCATAGCCTGCACTACTTTTCCGAGCCATTCTTCTATGTTTTCCAGCTGTTCCTTTGGCTTTGCTTTTGACTTCTTCTTTCTTTTGGCTTTCAGTTGCACTGATCTCTTTGAGTTGATTTCTAATGAATTCATCATCTTCAGAACCAGAGGCATCTTCATCGGCACTCATCTCTATAATCTGTTTCCTAATGAAGTCTTCCTCATCACCTGATCCCTGACTGTCATCACGCTTGTATTCATCACTACTTGAAGAACCAACACTAGCTCTTCTTTTTCTCCTTGGGACAGGTGAGTTTTCACTCTCACTGCTGTCTTCCACAGAATCATAGTGTTGCCTTCTTGCAAATAAGTTATCTCCTTCACCATCTTCCTTGTGTTCTACCTGGGAGGAAGCACTTCCATTGCCATGTTCTACAATGGTTCCTTCATCTTTCTGAATAGCTTCTAAATCTTCCTCATCTGAACTGTAAGATTCTGGAGTGACTGGCAAAGGCTTTGTTATATGTTGATCCTTTGTCTGTCCACCATAGAGCTCTTTGCTTTTCTCAGATTTTTCATCAGAGAGTGAAATTGCCTGAGCTTCCAAAATGGACAGTACAGTACTTTCCAGTTTAGCTAGGTCTGAGGGGCTTGGTGGGCTTTCTTGTGAAACGGTGTCTTTTTTACTAGATTCTTTGAGTAAATCCTTTTCATCACTGTGGATATGACTTGGAATTTCACCCAGTGAACTTGATATCCCATCAGAAGAATACCCGGTGTCACTCAGACCTTGTGGACTTTTCTGTTGATGAGAACTTGATGTGTCTGATTTGTCATCCTCCTTTTCCTAAAAAAATAAATACATACACGTGTGTATATATTTAGACATAAATTCTTAATGTCTCCAGGCATTTAAATACCTGAGGAGTTATTCTAAAAGCTGAGTTCATTTCTCAGATGAAAAATTATGATACCAAGAAAAATCTATCAAACAATAAAGGACTGAACTCTATTATTCAAAGCTATTAAAATATTACAAGAATGTCCTCAAATTTTTATTTCTTTTTTGCTTGTTGGTTGTTTTGTTGTTTTTTGGTTTTTTTTTTTTTTTTAATCAAACTGTGACATAACTAGAATCTAACTATGACTGATACAAATCTAACTGTGACCTTTGGAGATCCCTTCCAACCCAAACCATTCAATGATTCCATACTTTGCATGGCTGTCCACAATGGCAAATAATTTTATTAGCTGTAGAATGATCTTCTCTTCCTCAGTGAAATAAATACTGCTGTTTAATTGTTTTCAGAACACCTACTAATGACAATCTATTATTTTTTCACGTATGCATGGGATGTTTTTTTTGGAGGTTAATTTAAATTAAGACTTTAATTATCTATGTTTCAAAACTGCCTACATAGTTGTAGATGCTTGCTGAACATCAGCCTGGGCTTTACTGGGGTCTCCTCTTAGGTTTGCCCATTTAATCTTTTGTAATTGTCTATAAATATGTCACTCTACTCAAATTCTCAACCTATGGTTTTATTTTGTTGATTTAAGTGTTACACATTATAACATGCAACAGAATACATGGAGTATTGAAGCATGATTTAATGTGGTTTGGAATGTCCCAACATCTACAGTCTGTAACTGTGCAAACATTTCATGAGCACCTCAGGAAAAAAAAACAAACAACAAAAAACAAACAACAAAAAAAACACCGCAGAAAAAAAGAAGTTGTTTCTTAGTAAATCTGTAATGCAGAGGTAAGGTGGCAGGGAAGTGTAATTGCAGGGAGGAAAGCATGATGTTCAGCTACTGGTCAAAGAAAATAAAGAAGCAAATTAGGCAGGCATACCTGACTGAGAATCATAACCATTCTCCTGGCTTCCAGATACTTCTGCAGCATTCCAATTGACAAACACCTCTATCTCCTTCTTAGATAACAAAAATACCAGGAGTATCCACACCAGTCTCCCTTCTGCTCCTCTCAACTCCTAAATGCTCTGTACTTAGTGAAAGCACCACAACATTCTGCTATTAAAACAGCTGACTCACCAAATGCCAGGTCATCTTAGCTGTCATCTTACCTGACAATCTTACAGTGTGTCCCCATCTCCACTAGCAATTTGAGACTCATCAAAGGCACATATACAGAATGGGTTGAGAGTATCTCTTAAGAAAGAGACTTGGATGTATTGTTTGATGAGAAGCTCACCATGAGCCAGCAGTGTACTCATGCAGCCCAGATGGCAAATCATATGCTGGACTGCATTAAGAGGAGTATGGCCAGCAGGTCATTCTGCCCTTTTACTCTGCCCTGCTGAGACCCCACCTTGAATACTGCATCCAGTTCTCGTGTCCCCATCATAAGAAGCACACAGAGCTATTGGGGTGAGTCCAAAGGAAGGCCACAAAGATGATCCAACAGTTGAAGCACCTCTGCGAGGATAGGCTGAAGGAGCTGGGTTTGTTCAGCTTAGAGAAGAGAGGACTCTGAAGGTGGCATTATAGCTGCCTTCCATGACCTGAAGGGATCCTGTAGGAAGGCTGGAGAAGGACTTTTCACAAGGGTGTCTAGCAATAGGACAAGGGGGAGTGGTTTGAAGCTGAGGGAGGGTGGGTTTAGAGTGCATCTTAGGACAAAGTTCTTCAGTACAAGGGTGGTGAGAATCTGGAATAGGTTGCTCAGGGAGGTTGTGGATGCCTTCTCCCTGGGGGTGTTCAAGGCCAGGCTGGATGAGGCCTTAAGCAGCCAAAACTAGCTGAGTGGTGTCCCTGCCCATGGTAGGGAGGTTGGACTAGATGATCTCTGTTCATAATTAAGGCGTTATCTAATGTATGATAAAATAAATATTTGTTATTGTCTGTTATTTTACTTTTAAAAACTAATCATGTATTTTCATTATCTAATTTACTTTTAAAGTTCCTGTCTACAGACATGTCGCTGTGCACATAATTCTGTATTAAAACCTTTATTTAATATTACAGTAATGTACTAATTAATATTTTATTAATTCTTCCAATTTCACATATGTGATTTTATTATATGCTTTGCAAAATCAGAAGTTACCTTGACTATAAGTGTAAGTGCCATCTGTTCTTAGCAATATTGTACCTATCATGATAAGCTCAAATATCTACTGCAAAAGGAAAGTCCATTGCAATTAAAATGCAAACATGAAAACAAATGTTTTTAAGGCAACTCTAATGATAGAGCTGTGATTAATATCTCAGTATGGAGAAATCTATAGTACTCCAACCAACTTTGGGAAGCCATCATCACTTCACCACTTTTTATTCTGAAAAACATGCTTTTGGGTATTATCCAGCCCTTAATGACGGTATTATATATACTCGTCAGAAAAAGTCAGCAGTGAAGTATAGTTTTAGGTTTTATAGTTACATTTTAGTTCCCTTAATTAAAGAAGGAAGTGTTTGAGGGGGATTTATTGGGCTACATTTGTTTTTTAAAAATCACATTTTATTAAATGGATTTTTCCATCTAGAAATATCATGCTTCTCATTAAAATTTAATGTTTTATTCTCAATATGTTAATACTTATAAAGACAGACCTAACCAAATACAAAGTGATTGATGTACATGAGCAGTTAAAAAAAACAGATGTTGCTCAAGCTAACAAAGTGTCCTAGGAGTTGATGGACAAACTGCATCTATCTAGTGAAAGTGGTTCCCTCAGATGTTGGTTCTCTAGTGCCAACTCAATGACCACACAGAGAAGATGGCAATGAATATTGCTATTGCCCATCCTGTTATTGAACCTCAGTGCATGGTATAACATTACTGCTGGGAATAACAGGAATAACAGGAATATTGGAAAGTTCTAAAATAAGGAGGGACTTCTTTCATTGCTAGAAATAAATATAATGAGAAAATCCAACTTTTTGTTTTAAAGTTACTAGAATATAAATTTATTTTCTATCATTTTCATATGTATAGTTGTCTTCCCTGTGATACATCATGCAAAAGTTATCATATTTTGAGATCGTGTGCATATAACTTACAATAAACAATATTTGAGCTTTGTGTCTTTTTCTTCTTATTTCCTGCAGCCAGAGAAGTAAGATATTTTCATTAGCTATAGCTATTTTTAAGTGACTTGAAATTAAGTTTCTGAAGGGTCAGTCAACACATATACAATGTCACTATCATTGTCAAACTTCTAAATATAACATAAAGATCAGATTTTTAGATGAATAACAAAATCCTGCAGAAAAATGCTACTAAGGATCATATTCAATGAGAACAAACTACACTTTTTTCTTGTGAAGTACGAACTACTTTGGTACATTCCAAATTAATTGGCCTTTCTGAGCAGTTGAATGGCATTTCTTTTCTGAAAGTTTGCTTACTGTGAGTTTTTAATATTGGACAAATTTAATTCTAGTTCAGATCTTGATGGGAGGATCTTCTTGAGACAAGAGGAACAAGGAGACTTAGAAAAGTTGCAAGTCAGAAAAGATTGTTTAAAACCAGCAAATGCAGCCTTTTTAACTAATGGTAAAAATAGTCTAGTGTAGGATTTATTTCTGCCATTCTAGTGTCAATTTCAATACTTCATACAGCTATTCTGCATGAGAAGTTTTTGATTTGGAAGTATTTTCTATTCTTAAACTTTCTTGCATTTAATATTCTTATTTGAAAATATTAAACTTAGTGCTTTACAAAGTCCCATTGGTTATCAAAGTCAATCAGAACTCAAAAGAAAACTGTGATTACAAAAAATAAAAATTATTTATAGCTAGCAAGATTACATTTGATTGCACAGAACAGAAATTGTATTCTGTGTTTTGTTGACAGAGGAATTAAAGAGAAGACTCCAGGGAGACTTTAGAAGGCATCCTACAGGAAGGCTGGAGAGGGACTTTCCTTAAGGGTGTCTAGCAATAGGACAAGGTTTTAAGCTGAGGAAAAGTAGGCTTAGACTGGATCTTAGGAAGAAATTTTTCAGTACGAGAATGGTGAGACTCTGGAACAGGTTACTCAGGTAGGTTGTGGATACATCCTCCCTAGGGGTGTTCAAGGCCATGTTGGATGTGGCCTTGAGCAGCTGAGTGTAGTTGAGAGGATCCCTGCCCATGGCAAGGACGTTGGAGTAGATGATCTCTGAGGTCTCTTCCAACCTAAGCCATTCTACGAATCTATGATGTCTACATTGCATAAAAAAATATTAAAGAAGGAAAAAAAACCCTTTGGTTTACTGAACTGTTCAATTTGTATCTGAATTTTGTTTTATCAAAATGAAATGTTTTGTGTCCACAAAAACTGCTGACAGATAAGCTTTTTCCTCCTTCTTCTGTTCTCAGTTTTGTCATTAAAGTCGTGTGTTAAAATATTTATGTTGATTTACAATATATTAATTTCTACATGGTTACTCAACCTATGCACAGCTCCTCAGTGATCATAAGAGAGTAATAAGAGTATTTATATAGTATAGCTGTTGTAAATATATGTCAAATTTACAGCAGGGTAATGTTTTCATGTAGATATGCTGAACTACGTGTATGTTAATTTGTGAGTTCAAAGATGACTAAGATGGAATATTACATCCAGCTCTGGAGCCCTCAATATAGGAATGACATGGACCTGATGAAGCAGTTCCTGAGGAGGGCCAAGAAAATAGATCAGAGGGCTAGAACATCTCTCCTGTGAGGACAGGCTGCGGAAACTGGAGGTGTTCAAGGTGCATGTAGATCTGGTACTTCAGGATGTAGCTTAGTGGTAATGGTAGTTGGGTTATGGTTGGACTCAATGTTCTTAAGGGTCTTTTCCAACCTTAATGACTCTGTGATTCTAGAAAGTGACTTGTTGGTTACTGTACATCCAGCAACTGTATTTATTTAAGACACTATCATAAACTCAATCCATCTGACTTGAGAGCCCAACAAGAAACCTAGCTAAAAGTACTTGTCCATATGAGATAAGCAAATGCAATAGTAAAAAGATGTAAAGATTGTATACTTTAATGTACCATGCTTAGGCATCACAGAGTATTCCTCCAATGTCCATTGTATTTTGGTACTGCAAACCACTGTGCACCTTACCATCACAGACTATTCCCTTTTGGGATTAAGAATTATGAAAGCACTCCAATTTAAAAAATCAAACTCCAACATCTGGAAGGTCTACAGAAGCAGGTAAATAAATAAATAAATACTGGAAAAATTATTAAACAGGAACTTTGCCTTAGTTTCAAATATTTTACTGCTGGAAATTGAAAATCATGCAATGGGTTGGAGAAGATGACCTTTGAGGGTCCCTTCCAACCCAATGCATTCTATGATTCTAAGTATTGAGGAGTTGCCTGTAAAACATTGAACTAATTATCAAAAATTTCACTGAACAGGAGTCATTGATTTTATCATTTAGAATCATCCCATACAGAGAATAACAGCAGAAAGCAGGAAGACATAAAGAAGAAGTTCTGTTAGGATCAGATTTTGAATTGTAGCAAGGGAGAAAGGGAGTGGGAGGAAGAAGGCCACTTACTACTTTTTCTCTCACTGTTTCCACATGGTCAGCTCCTGGCAAAGGTGCTGTTTGAACAGGAGTTCCTTCTTCCTGAGCTTTTTCATCTTTCAAGGCCATTTGTGAAATTTCAGTTTTCAAACTCTCTTTCTTAACATCCTCTTGCTGCTTAGCTTGCAGTCTCTTACAAGGTGCTTCACCTTCTGCTTTCTGTTCAGCAACATGGTCTTTAGTCTCAGCTGTAACTTGTTCTTTTTTATCCTCTGGATGTGGTGAGATCTTTTCTGGGAGCACAAATTTTTTGTCCTCTTCTAATGTGCTTAGAGATTTCTTTTGGTCTGTACTTACTGCAGGAATTTTATCTGCTGAAAGAGTCTTGGACAGTTTCCCTTGCTGAAGTTTTGAGTCTTCTTTTTGAGCTTCCAGCTGAATTTTCTTCACTGATGAAGTTTTCATGGTTTTTTCATGTTGAAATTCTGAATCTTCTTTATGAATTTCATGTTGGATTTTATCAGCTGAAACTGTCTTTGACAATTTGACCTCCTGAAGTTGTGCACCTTCCTTCTGATCTGCAGGTTGGATTTTGTCAGCAGATAGTGCCTTTGCCATTTTTGTCTGTTGAAGTTTTGGATCTTCTTTCTGAATTCCATGTAAAATTTTGTCAGCTGAGGGTACCTTTGCCAATTTTGCCTCTTGAAGTTTTATGTCTTCCTTTTGAACTCCATGCAAAATTTTATCAGCTGAGGAAGTTTTTGACAGTTTTGTGTCTTGAAATTTTGCATCTTCCTTCTGAACCCCATGCAAAATTTTATCAGATGAGGCTGCCTTTGTCAGTTTTATTTGCTGGAGTCTTGGGTCTTCCTTCTGAGAAATACGTTGGATTTTATCAGCTGAGGGTGTCTTGACAAGTTTTTCCTGCTTAAGTTTTGCATCTTCTTTTTTAATTCCTTGTTGAATTTTATCAGCTGACAATGCTTTTTCCAGTCTTCCCTTTGGAACTTCCTTCTGAATGCCCGGTTCTTCTTTTGCTTTTGCTGCTGCTGGAGTAGGCGGTGTGGAAGTCTTCTGAGGGGAATGTGAGACAGCAGGCATAGGCTGTTTTTGAGGAGTAGCAGGTGGTTTGGATGGTGGTTGTGAAGGACCTGTTTTCGGAAGTGGCATCTTGCCCATATCCCCAAGCTGTCCTGACATTGCCCTTTGGGTCTGGCAGTTTAAGCACAGCCATTCCTGTACCTGCAATACAACAAGGACAAGAAGTTACTTATTTGATAACAGTAAAATCATACAGTGTTTTCAGCTGATACTGCTGCTTACTTCTAATCTGAAAGCTATGCACACTGCCCTTCCTGCTCTTGCAGGAAGATCCATAAGGAGGCTGATAGAAGACCTCATTTTTCTCTACAACTACCTGAAAGGACGTTGTGGAGAGGCTGGTGCTGGTCTCTTCTCAGGTAATAAGAGATAGAACAGGAAGGAATGGCCTCAAGCGGTGACTAGGTAGGTTCAGATTGGACATTAGGAAAAACAAAAATCACAGAAAGAGTGGTCGGGCATTGGAATGTGCTGCCCAGGGAGGTGGTTGAGTCACTAATCCTGGATGTGTTTAAAGGTTGTTTGGATGTGGTACCTGGGGACACAGTTTAGGGGTGAACCTTGTGGAGTAGGGTTATTGGTGATCCCGAGGGTCTTTTCCAACCTGAATGTTTCTGTGATTCTGTGATAACAACTTTCTAACAGAAATTAAGTGTGACAGGTTCCAGACAGCCAAGCTGAACAAATATAAAAATGCACTGTGAAAAGTAACAGCAATTAAATTGTTCCAAAGTATCAATGACCTTTATGTACAAAGTTTGCTTACAGATTTCTAACATCTCTTGTTTTCTAAAGCCTCTATAACCTTTCAATAGTTCCCTCTAATTTTTTTAAGCTGAGTAAAGGGAGACCAGTTGAGACTCATGGCTCTTCAGAAGTTACCTTTCTCTCTTGAATTTGTGTAAAAGTTTAACATGTCTGTAACCCAAAAGGAAGATTGCTTGTTTGCTTTTTTTACTGCTAAGATCTTACTGCACACTGGCTCCTTTTACTCCTTTCCAGAAAATCAGGAAAAGGATGAATGCTTATACCTGTGCAAAAGATCTTGCTGCCAGTTGCCTACCTACTACATGAGAGGAGTAATCAGGCAGTTTCCAGTGAGATTTGAGGAAATAGCAAAAGGAAAATTTAAACACAGAAAAGTAGTAAAAGAAAAAAATCTCAGAAACATTTGGATACTGAAATAGATAATGGAGCTCTACTGCACAAGTGCCAAATAAAATGTCTATGCTGTACATTAAAATCTTTGTATGCTTGTTTTTTAATGCCTTTTACAGTGATGAAGGCCTTAGCAATTCACTTATTGCATTCCTCTGATGTAGAGAACTTAGTGACCTACTGAATATGAAGCACACGAAAAGCACAGCCAAATTTTTCAATTTGTAATTATACACTGCTGATAATAGTAGGATCGTATGGATGACTGATGGAGCACCATTAAGTATTTCAGAACATCCAGCGATACATGATTGGTGGCCCAGAAGATCCGTCATTTAGTCAGCAGGGGTATCATGAAAACGTGCAACCCGACAAACATTCATGCATTTTATATTAAGAAGCAATAGAGTGATAATATGAGGTAACACCAAAAGGAGAGACTGGAAAACAACAGAGACTGTTAGCAAAGAATGCCCAATGACAGGGGACACACTGTTCCCCTTCTGACTCCATGTAACTTGCTGTTTGCATTGTAAAGAGGGGCCTAAATTCAACAAATGCATTGGCAGGTTTTCCTGCCAAGAGTGCTTAACACTTGGTGATGCCAGCATATTCTAATTGAGAGGCTTCTTTCTCAAAGTCTGATAAGAGTTGGTCATGATAGGACCACAAATGGCTTTTCAAGATAGATAACCAGAAGTGAGGCATCTCTCTATTAATCTCCAGTGATGGAGCTTAAGTGCTCAGCTCTCATGTTGCAAGCAGGACACTTCCAGGGCCATAGTAAATTTTCTGTGCATGGTAGGTATGTCCACAACACTGTGACTTTTTATATGTTTAGAAATGAAGACACTTTTAGATGGTTTCAAACACTTCCTAGAATTATCAAAAATCTACCAAATCCCCACTTTGTGAAGTCTATCTGCACACTTCAGATCCAAATCCCATTGTGTAATGGCTCTGGAAATTCTCTTGGTTTTGAATTGTTTGTAACTGAATCACTAATGTGATGCTTCCCTTTTTGAAAAAAAAAAAAAAAAAAAAAAAAAAAAAGAATAGCTGATTAGGCTAATAAGTGAAATATAAATGACAAGAATTGCAGATAAAATGATAGCTGCATATGAAACAAAATTTAGTAAGAAAAGCTCATGTGGGGTAATTTTGTTGCAATGCAACTAAGGAGAGGCTACTTAATGTATAAAATTATTTCCTGTGCCTGACAGATTTTGTTTCAGGCACAAGACATGAAAGAATGCAAACATAATCTTTCAGGTTATCTAAAAAGTTCCTTCTATATTTATTATTTATTTTTATATAAAATGACCAAACAAATGAGTATTTATTAAATAAATATTTAAATATATAAACAAATATCTAAACAAATACTTAAAAGCTGGTGAAAGACTGGAAAAGGTTGCCCAGAGAAGTAATGAATGTCCCCCACTCCTTGGACGTGGTCAAAGCCAGGTTCAGGTGAGGCCTTCAGTAACCTGGTTGAGTGGAAGACGTCCTTGCCCACAGCAGGGAGGTTGAACTACATGATATTTAAGGTCCCATCCAACCTAAACCATTCTATGAATCTATGAAAAAGTATTTGTTGATATCATCCAAATAAATACAATTTTTTGACTGAATCAGGTTAGACTATGATCATGCATTCCCACATTCACTATGGTGATTTCTATTCTGTAATCATTTGCTGTTGACATTTGTTTGTGGTCAATCTCACCATTATAAAAAAATGGAGGCTGAAGCACACATTATGGACACCATACCTTTAAGTCTGAAGCAATCTCAACCTCTGTCCTGGATGAGGCATTAACAAGCCAGCTAAACCTGATTGGCCACTGCTCTTTCTCATCCCTCCCCATTGCAGGGCCCAGGTTTGAGGTCCAGGAGCCAAAAGGTAGGTGCTGTTAAGGCTGCCTGGAGGGGGTGGAAGCTGGACCTCATGCCTCACGTTTCAGAGATGCAACTGCACGTGTCAGAGGCTATGAGAGAAGGCATGTACAGTTTTGCCTGCCATACAATATTTTGATCTGATTGGTGGGACTTGAGTAGGTGATCTGCCATTGGGCCGTTCAGTTTTCAAAAAGGGAATTTATAGGGGAAGATTTCAGAGCCCACCTCTCTTTCACTTCTCTTTCTTGTCTCTCTCATCTTCTCTTCCTGCCCCATTTGTTAATGGGATTCAAGGTGGCAACAAGCACCTACTTCCTGCCCCTGTCTTCAGGGCAATTAGCTTCTTCTGTGCTGGCAGCATAGTGTTTGAGTCACATATCTCCATCACAGCAGCCTGTGCTGTCTCTCACTTCCTCTAATTTTGGATACTAACTTTTGGATTATTCCTGCCCTTTGGATTACAAATATGAACTCAGAGCGTCGCTTCATTCAGCAAAGGTTTTGGTAGTTAACAGCTTGGCGGTTCATGAGTAACTTACATCAATTTACCTGGTTATTTCTAAGGTTTATAGCTTGTTTACCTGTTGGTTAGCTATGTTGTGAACCCGAGGAGGTCCATCTGGCCACCTGGGGCAGCGTTGCTGTTTGGTTTTGTGCATACAAGTTTTCTAGTTTGTTCCTCTGTATTCCAAGTTCTGATTTTCCTAGACAGTGTTTATTAGGATCCTATTGTGTGTACTCAACCTATCATCGACCAGGCAAATGAACTTGGATCAAATTGGCTCAGAAAAATATTTTTTAATATTTAATAAATCATATTAATATTTTATCATATTTCCATCTTACCAATGTGATCAAAACTATATCAACTGTGCTGTGGATATCTCTTTCTCCACAAGGACACCAATTATTTTGTTACTTCTAAAAATTTCCTTTAGCAGCTTTGACATAGTTGAATTTTTGGGAAGTCTCTCCTTATCTTTGCTTTTGCTGATCTTCAAGATAGAGTTTCCTAAGTTCATCAGATTGTTTTTCCTCACTGGATGTTCTGTTTGGATAGTTTTTCTGTTATTTCATTGAGTGCTTTATTCATATAAGATCTTGGAGACATGCTGTACAAGTTTATAGGGAAAAAAAAAACCTGAATCCATGAAAAATAGGGATCCAAGATAAAGCTGTCTTAGGATCTCAGAGCAAGTAGCTTATATTATTATTTATACCAGAGCATGCTAAATATGTTTTTATGACAGAAATTCAAATCTACACTTAGTAAAAATGAAGATGGCAAATTTGAGCAACAAGAAAAATATTTTAGTGTCTGCCTGTTTTGGTCTTCTCCCTGTTTTGTTTGAGGTAATTAGGGAGAACAACTATGCTTTTCTTTTCATAGAAATATTCAAGTTTTAGAATTAGCATATGATTTGATAAAGAATCTGTTTTGCAATGTGATTGTTTTAGATAGTGAAATCAGAAGTATATTATTTTTACAGACACTTATTTCTTAATGCTTTTTCTATTCCTGTGCTGGTCTTATGATTTTGCTTTTAGTGAGAGCAGTGAGGAGGAAGAATTACAAAGGGATAAAGATATGATCTAACTGTGAGAAAGGTTTCTAAACAAAAATAAATCATTTGCCTTCTGAAGTAACTTAGAGGTGTTTTATGGAAAGAAGGTTGCTTTACCTTAATATAAATACATATATGTATTTTACATATATCTAAGCATACTTATACATGTTTACTTTTATAAGTATATATATATGTATTTGGAGTTACTTTCAATTACAGACAAGCTCCAGTTTACCAGTTAGCATCTGCCAAGAGTAGTTAATGAACTTATCACCATACTGCAATAAAAAGTCCTTGACTGGCAGAGATGGAACAGTTTCCCATTATTCTCAACTTGCAATTATCTGACATTGTGGTATGCAAATAAAAGAGCAAAGGAACAGCAGTACTTGAGCTCTTGCATGACAGCTAAAAAATAGATTTACAATGAATGTTAGATGTATGCCCTTTTCATGGTGTCATTTGCTTATTATGAAGCTGAAGGAGGAGAACATTTTGACACAATTACTTTGTTCTGCCCAGCAATACGAGGTCATAAAGATTGCTGAAAATACAAAGAGAGCGCCATGGACTCAGCATTTCAAAGCACACTGCGATCACTTGTGATGCCAATAGTAATGCCTACTGCCAATTCCTGAATCAAAGTGTGTGAAGAATTCTGTAAAGAACTAAGAAGATTTATCTAGTGAAGATTGTTGAAAGAAGATGATGTCCATTTTCCAAGTCCTAATAAATTTTGATTGACAGGCTAACTGAAAAGATAGCATTAGGGAAAAGCATGCTTTCAGGGTGTGAGGTTAACTGAGGAAAAGACAAGTCCAAAACTGAGGCATATGACTTCATAGAACACAATGTTATTTTGCAGAGAAACATTCTGACTGAAAATAAGGAGCTAGAGAGCTAGTGATATAAGAAGATTTTTGTAGGCTCTTTTGTGATCAAATACCCATATGTATATAAAAACTTAGATTGGAATTAGAAACCATAGCTTGGGAAATGTATTTGCCATATTTGTATAGCAACACTAAAAAAAATAAGGTGGTAAATACATGCAGGTATAATGAAAGTCCAAGAGGACAATGGCAAAGTTTATTAAATCTCTGCATACCTTGACCATTTGAGGTCATTTTACTAGCCTCATATGCATCTGTATGGCAAGAAGGCAAGAGTGAGACTTCATCTCTTGAAAAGATTTAGTGCAGATTGAAAATTTGCTCATCATCACCTTGCTTTGTTCAAGTTAATTGCCATTATTTTCATTTATAACAGACTTGTTCTACTATATGCTATGCATAAAGCCGAGTACTTTACATGACTTGGAAAACTTTACTTGAAGTACTTTACACCAGGGAAAAGATTGAACAGCAACAGTGAGCAAAGCTGAGAGAAAACAGTGGCTGAGTAACTATTTTAGTTCTAAAATAATACCATTACTGAAGTTGCTAAAGTTATTATGAGTGGTTCAAAGAAATGAGTCTGAAGGATTTAAATGAGGGAAGTGACTTGATGAACCTGAGAAGGAACAAGTGTATGAGCAGTGAGTAGGTTGGACCTGAGGAGATACTAAATGGCATCTACATAACCATCAGAGCTAGGAGAAGTAATAATAGCTAAATGTAGATGTGTAGAAAAGAAATAAACACAGAGACCCTAGAAACCAAATTTGGATATATTATAAGGAAATAAATAGAAATTATGTCAGAAACAACACTGTGGGAAGAACATGCATTTAATATATAAAGTACTGTTCTTTTAAAATATTCATATGTGAAATTGAGCAAACTCCTGAACTATGAATTTGTAAAATAAATAATTTTTAATTTTTAACTGAAACTAAAGATGGTTAAGGCTAGACTCTGAGAAGCTTAATAACATTTAATATTGGGTTATTCCCATGCCCTTATATCAACAGAAGCTATATTAGCACAGATAATAATATTATTTCTGCTTGCATTGTGAAAGGAGTATTTTTAAGGTTGATTGGAGAAGGCAAAACCTACTCCCTTTTTAGTGGGTTTAAAAGCTTTTGGGTCTTCCAATAAATTTAATTTAAAAATTAATCTACTTTAATCATTTGGTCAAATTTCTGTAGCAGTCTTTACAATCTTTCTGTAAAAAGGATCAAGGACACTACAAGAACAGATCTCTTTTCTGTGATCTATTTCTGATAAATATTATCAAGTATACTTCATCACTTAGAGATTCCTGATAATACTAATACAATGACATTCTGTGAGCCAATTTTGTTTCCTGGTGTAGTACTACTATTTTAAGTTTGTAAAAGACAATTCACAACATACTTAGAGCTTTCAATATTGCTTCCCAGAAAAAAAAATGTTGCTACCTGTAGAAATGGAGGAAAGTAGCAAAAAGGAAAAAAAAAAAAAGTCATTTTTGGCTGTCTTTCTTATGCAATTTTTTCAGAAAAACTACATTTATTTGAAGCACTTTAAGTTCTAAGGATGAGGATAATTCCCTGGAGAACTGTTTTCATAGAATGATAGAATTGTTTGGGTTGGAATGGACCTCCAAAGGTCATCTAGTCCAACCTCTCCGCACTGAGAAGCACATCTTCTACCAGACCAGGTTGCTCAGAACCATATTGAGCCTGACAAGGGATGAGGCCTCAACCACCTCCCTGGGCAAACAATTCCAGTGTTCCTAACATCCAATCGAAATCTTCTCTTCTCTGATTTCAAACCGTTGTTCCTCATCCTATCACTACAGGCCTTTGTAAACAGACTTGCTGCAGCCTTCTTGTAGGCCCTCTTCAGGTGCTGTAAAGCTGCTTTTAGGTCTTTCTGGAGCCTTCCCTTCTCCAGACTGAACAATCCTAGCTGGTGCTGGAGTGATAACAACAGTGTAAGAGTTTTAAAATGTGTCTGACAGGTCACCTGTATGTCTAAACTGTTGGTACATCCCAAGAAATTCTTATCTAACCTGTTATTATCCTGTCAAACAAAGCCTAATGATCTCCACAAGCCCCTTTCAAGTGCAACCAAAATGTGATTCTGTGAATGTGCTAAAAACATCCTGGCAACAGTAACTGTAACGTTTTATTCAGTAAGGATGTTTCAAAATCTAAAATATTAAGTAAAAAGTTCCCTTTTATAGAGTGGTAAAGCAAGTCCTTCCTAATTTCCTAAAATTTTGCTTTGGTCCCAGACCAAAAGCTGAAAACAGTCATGGAACCTTATCAGATACTTTGCTGTGTCTAGCATTCTCTTTTTCTCCCATACCAAGTGCTAAAGGAAAATAGCTGTAAATATTGCAGCAGATTACCAGAAAAGAACAGATGAACTGGTGTTCCTCTCATGTGCCAGGAATTATCTGCTCCTTAGTTTTAATAGGGTTGGGGCTACAGAATATTCCACTCAATTATGAACAGATGAAATACAGAATATGTCAACACAATACGATCTACTTCCTCAAGTAATGAAAGTTCAGAAATGTGTATGCCTTTACTTCATGATCCATCCCAGCACCTTCAGAAAAAGCTCAAATTCTGTGTTTTTTTAGCAACTGCTCTCTTGTTTGGGAATTTTTATTTTCTTAACTAAATTTGACAGCTAATGGGATTTTTATGTGTACAGTGTTTATATATATAGTAGATATGGGAATCATCCTAAAGGCAAAGAAGTAAATGGAAGAGACTTCAAGTATTTCAGTGGAATTGGGATGATTGCAATGTATGTACACTTTGAGAAATTCTAGATTGCAATGAAAATCCACAAACATAATCTGAGATGGAGTAATATTTGTTGTTGTTTTTTTCACAACCATGCAACGAGAAGACTCAGAGTGTAGCTCCTGTAAATAATTATATATCATACTCATATATGATACATTCAGAGGTCTCCAGGTGCTATCACAATCTAAATTTGAAATAATACTAACCTCTAATTCACACAACAACTCTGTAAGCCTATGGGTTGAATGTTTTAATTAGTGACTATAGTAAACTGATTTTAGGAAAGCCTGTTAACAGTCAATGGTTTATCAAGGGAGAGTTTAAAAGTCTCTGTTGTAATAAATGCTGTCTTGATTTTCCCTCTCTACCAAAGAGTTATTAAAATATGTATCCTACTATTGATTTCTTCAGTTCCAATAGATATTATCTACCTTATGTCCATAATTTATGTTTTCACCTTTTCATACAAGCTTCCCAGAGCCTATACTATGGTTTTGGTTTAGAATACATATTACCATCTATTTATTTTTGTATTTCAAATGTGAACACCTGAAGAATTGCATACATGGAGTGGCATTTAGTTTTGAGTATTGGGTTTTCTATGAAAGTGTAATACTCCAAGTTTTTTCAGAGTAGCTTCTGCAGTTAACTGCTGTCCTCTAGTTAAAGAAAAACCTCATCCCCATCACCCAAAGTCAGTGAACCCTTCTTTTGTGTTGATGAACTCCATGAAAGATTAGAGGATCCACTGCACCCACAACAGTTTCCTCCTCTGGCAGGACACTATGCATCTTCCCTAGTTACATTGGTAGTCACAGATATCATGATTCATAGATTGAGTTAGGTTGGAAAGGACCTTAAAGATCACCTAGTTCCAACCTCCCTGCCATGGGCAGGGACACCTTCCAACCTGGCCTTGAACACCTGCGGGGAGGGGGCCGGTACGACCACCTTGGGCAACCTGTTCCAGTGTCTCACCACCACTACTGTAAAGAATTTCTTCCTAATATCCAGTCTAAATCTCCCCTCCTCAAGCTTCAATACATTCCCTCTCATCCTATCACTACAAGCCCTTGTAAAAAGTCCTTTCCCAGCATTCTTGTAGGCCCCTTCAGGTAACTTAAAAGATAAACCAATTTTTAGAAACTAAGACACCAATCAGACACACACAAATTAGATTTCTTTTTAATATCTTTTTTTAAAGTCTTTAAGATATTTTTGATTATTGAATTTTACAACAAATATGCATGGAAATCAGATGCAGAGATCTCTCTGTCCCTACACAGTTATTTTAGTCATGAGTTATATTACCTGCTTATATTAAGCAGTTTTTCAATTTACAAAGTCTGTCCCAGCAAGTTTTCAACGTTGTTATTACGATATCTCATTTTCCACGCAAAAAAGACACTGGTGATTAAGTGTTTACTTGCAGGATAAGAAAGCAATAATTAAATTCATAAATATATTTCAGCATATATCTGGCAATCATAGCCAGGTGACAACTGTTGCAATGACATTCTCTCCCATAGGTTCTTTAAAGGAGGTTAACAATTAGATGACTAAAGCAATTTCAATTTACTTGTATCCATGACAAATGAGCATGCTGTCATTTATTAATTAATAGCAGTATATGACCTCTATTTATATCACTCTTAATTTGCTTTGACAGTACAGACCAAAGAAATGCAGGATTATGTTACTGTCTGAAACAATAATTTTATAGAAAGACAGCTTTTAATAACTAGCTATTGACAAACTAATTTACTCTGCTTTAGAAATGTTAGGATATTGTCACCTTTCTCATGATTATCTGTAGATGCTGAGTAGTCTCAGTATCTTCCTTTGTACCTTTTGTACCTCTCAAGAGTTTTCTGTGCCTTCTAGCAGCTGAATCAGTATACCCCACAAAACCAGTCAGCAGAGAGTGAGTATTCCCATCCCATCATTGCTATTATTTGTTTTGAACTGACATAATGTCTAGTGTCATGGATGGCACTGAAACAACAAACAATTCCATCCCCTGAAGAGTTTGCTGTCTATTCAGTCCCCTGTTCAATGCTGACCTTTTAAGGAGAGTCTAAAGAAAATTGGTTTTGTTCAAAAACTAGGGCTTAGCTATGGAACCAAATGAGGTGAATTTTGGAGAAAAAAGGAGAAATATTTTTACTGTTTCAGAATTTCCAGGGTCCAGTGGATCTTTATCACATCTCAGAATATACGTTTGATGATAAACTACAAAGACAATCTTTGCAACATAACTTTAATTGAATATACTAATAAAGAGCTCCACCATTCTCTGTAAAATTCCTTTCATTTTGCTCATCACCAATAGAAATGCAGAGCAGAGACAACTGATACACATCATTATTCCAGAAAGCTGTTATGCATTTTGTTTGCTCTTGGAAACCAACTAATCCTAAAACTAACATGTGCAGTTCATTTTTACAATATGCTTTGCAAAAACCAAGAATCTCTGCTAACACAGACTGAAATGTGTCTGCCTTTTGCTCATATTTAGTTTATTACAGTGTGAATAGTTCTTTTGATTAAGAGAGAGCTGCATGCTAGTTCATATAATTGGAAGCGGCTGACCTACACTTCAAATGAAATACTATGGAGGAGGATAGAAATACTTGCACAGAATCATGGAATGGTATAGGGGTTGGAAGAAACGTCTGAAGACTATCAAGTCCAACTCCCCTGAAGGATATCAAGTCCAACTCCCCTGAAGGATCACCTAAAGCAGATCACACAGGAACAAGTCCAGGTGAACCTTGAAAGTCTCCAGATGGTGACTTTGCTACCTTTCTGGGAAGCCTTTTCCACTCCTCTCCCACACTCAAAGTAAAGAAGTTCCTTCTAATGTTTAGATGCAACTTCCTATGTAAACATGGGGATGCCATGGGCTCTGAGGTACCGTTTTGACACCTCCAGAACCATTAGCAGCAGCTAGGTGAGACTGCATATTGGACCAGGCACAATTCTTTAAAGAAGCAAAATCCAAAGCAAGATTAAAGTTCCCTCTGCCCCACTCCACTGTCAGTGAGAGAAGCAAGACTTTGAACAGTTAATGCCTAAAATATCACTAATAGAAGGTTTTCTGTTTGTTTGTTTGTGTTTTCTGTTTGTTTGTTTGTGTTGGTTTTTTTGTTTGTTTGTTTGTTTTTTGCTGGTGGTTGTTTGTTTTGGGGTTAGGTTATTTTTTTTTGTTGTTTTTGTTTTGGTTTGGTTTTTTTGTACTCCTAGATCCATCACCTACATTTTAATACTTGGCTGAGGAGGTATGACCATGTCTACTCTAATTCATTCCCCAGGCTATGGGACATTATCTCCAGCTATGAACACCATTAGTGGACTGACTAAGGTATCTATAAAGAACAGTCAAGGAAACAGACTAATGCCAAGGAAGAGAACAAATGCCCAGCATAAAGTGAAGGAAGATCAGTTATCTGGCTATGGAAAATTATATTAATCTTTAACTCCAGATACAAGAAGTAGGTTACATAGAACCATTTCCTGGTACACTAGCAGCTTCCATGGCAGTAAAGAGATAAGAAAGTAAACAAAGTAAACATATCTTAAATCTGTGCAGAATGACCATAACTTAGTGTGATATGACACATACTGGGAAGCACATACACCTTTCACAACTTCAGTTCCTCTCAATGCACATCTCTCCTAAACACCCAAAATGACCTCCCTGCTTTAAGATAATGATGAGGACAGTGTGAAGAGATGGCAGAGCACAGAAGCACAGAAGTAGTCATATTTGCCATCTACAAAAACAGTGGTTGGTTTTGCAACATATGGGTCAGACCACCTTATCATTAGGTGTGACCATTTTCACTTGAGGGAACACAGTCCAAAGCCCAGGGAAAGGCAGAGGGATAGATGAGATATATAAGGAAAAGGGGAAACCAAAGATTTCAGTGTCTTAGCTCCTGATTATTTTGAGATATATGCTGATTATGTCTCAAGAAGACTGTTCTGGACTTGGTTTAACTACTACTACTCTTTTCTGCATGTCATTCTCATTGATCTCACCTTATGCTTTCCTGTTTACAATTTTGCCCTGATACAGCAGGAAATGCAGGAAAGATTGTCTTACAAAGACACATGCCATGAAGTCTGCAAGATAATCGTGTCAAATATTGCAACTCAAGAAAGGGGTGCATGCTATGTACTTCCATAATTTGACAACTATGTACATGGAGAATTAAAAATACAACATTTTTCTTGGAAAACTTCTGAAAATATTCATTAAAATGTCTCCTCAGTATTTCTTACAGCATCATGCTTGCAATCTGTTTTAAAGCATAACATACTGTGATGCCACAGTGTGATTTAAACCAGATATTTTCTTAGGATTTAATGTGCAAATAAGTCCAATGTAATTCACCAATCATACATAATAAGCTTGAATTTGCTTTCAAGAGATGCTATGAGTAAAATTACACAAATATCAAATAATCAAAATCCATATAAGCCTCCCCAAAACAAATGTACTGCTAAATCTCAATATAAATATTAAATTCAAGATGAAAAGACAGGGTTTAACTGCTAGGGAAAAACACCCAAACAACAACAAACAAACAAATCAACCCTTCTTGTAAGCCCCCTTCAGGTGCTGGAAGATCATCATTATGTCTCCCCAGAGCCTGCTCTTCTCCAGGATGAACAACCCCAGCTCCCTCAGCAAGTTCCAGCCCTCTTTCAAAGAACCTGTTTGCATCATAGGTAAGTTGGCTTTGTGGCACCTGAACAACTTGACTTGAAACTGAGAAAGAGTAGGTTTAGACTGGATCTTAGGAAGAAGTTCTTCATTACAAGGGTGGTGAGACTCTGGAATAAGTTGCCCAGGGAGACTCTGGATGCCTCTTCCCTGGGAGTGTTCAAGGCCAGTTTGGATGAAGCCTTGAGCAGCCAAGACTAGTTGAGAGGTGTCCCTGTCCAAGGCAGGGAGGTTGGAGTAGATGATTTCTGAGGTCCCTTCCAACCTAAGCCATGATATGGTTCTATAATTCTAATGTGTAGTGTATTAAACCAGGATATAATCGATTTACATGTTTGGTGGTTTTTTTCAAAAGAAACCCAACTTATTTTTATTCAACTGCTTAGTTTAAATAAAGAATTATTATTAATATTCTAACTTTTTTAAATTAAGAAATCCCACATATCACATAAGTCAGTTTAAAAAAAAATCAAACACTTTTGGAAAATAGACATCAGCCTCAGTACAATAAAAATCAGTTATTCTATGTGTTAGTAGAAATTTTAAATAACCACAGGCAGCAAAAGCCTTTGCAAACATGGGTTTCAAAGAGCTGCAGACATAATGCATGAAGAGTGTATTACAGAGATTATATCTCCAGATGTATGGCACAGACAACTCAAATTTCACTCTAAAACATAACAGAAATTATCATCTCTATGTTATAGTCTATGTAATCTATTCCCAAGCCTTTGACAGTGGAATAGAATAATACACTGTGTGCTTGTAAAATGAAGTATTTATGGAGCTTTCTTTAAAAAAAACCAACCAACCAACCAAAAAACCCCAAAACAGCAACAACAACAACAACAAAACCCTCACAACCCAAAAAACAACCATCTCAAGGCAATGAAGTGGAAACTTCACATCTGTCTACAAGGGCAGAACTGGAAGCAGCTTCCAATGTGCAGAAGTTAAATTTTCTACTTCAAAGCAGTTAAAATTAACTCCTTTAATAATCTGCATTTAATATAAATCCAGTGCATCTGAAATCATCTTTTTATTTAAAGATGGATACAAAACCCCATAGTTCTTCTCCAAAGACAACTGAGTAGCTTTTTTAAAAAAGCTTCATTTTTTACTGCTGTGTTTTCATATATTTTGCAGTAGAAATTTGCAATTTTTTTCTCTGTTTCATATACAATTAAAATATAGGTAAAGCAGTAATTCCAACACAACAGTTTTAAATATTTCTGGTTTCTGTACCAAAACAAGTAAATTTTGCACAGATAATTATTTCAACTGACTATTCATTCCATAGTCATGGTTTGGAATAATAGAATCACAGACTGTACTGGGTTGGAAGGGACCTCTAGAGGTCATCTAGTCCACTACCACTGCAGTGAGTAGGGACATCCCCAACTAGATCAGGCTGCTCAGAGCCCTGTCAAGTCTGACCTTGAATGTCTCCAGGCGTGGGGCATCCACCACCTCTGTGAGCAGCTTGTCCCCAGTGTTCTGCCATCCTCACAGTAAAGAACTTCTTTCTATTGTCCAATCTAAACCTACCCAATGACTGGCTAAATTCAGAAAATTCACCATTCATGAGTTTTGTTAGATCTTACTATGAGTTGAACCTGTGTAATAATTTGGACAGATTTGGTTTATAGTGGCATTTATAATCAGTTTGCTTAAATCTCCCTGATTATGCTGCATTGACACTTAGACAAAACATTAGAGTTCCTTGTTTCATTAGCTACATTTCTATCACAATTACAAATTTGTATTATAACTATAATGTATTAGAGTAAAACTGTGGATAGCTCAGAAATTACTAGCTCTATTTTTTCTCTTTCTAATGGAATAATTGCCCAATATATCTTCACTAGGCACTGCATCTTAAAAACTTATTTTTTGTTGCATTTTTCAATAAGTAAGCTGCATAATATTACCAAAATATTCCTTGGAAATTACTTACAAGAAAAGTACTGATATCAGTAATCAATAATGAACTGCATTGATGATGTTGTCCATGATAATGTAAAAATAAAGCTGTATCTGCAATAACATTGAGTATTTTAAGACAAAAAATTATCTCTGTAACTGCAGAATAAATTGTGCTGAATAGATGAAGCCAGAGACAAACTAAGTCTAGTTTTACATAAAAGAATTCACCAAATTAAATGAACAAACTCCATAAGCTGAATTAAAAAGCACATGAAAAAATAAAAATAAGAAATGGTCTAAGAGTTTAATAAAAATCTGAATCTGCCTGAGGGTAGGTAGGCTCCACAGAAAGACAGACAGATTGGATTAATTGGCCAAGGTCAGTGGTACGTACTTCAATGAGGCTAAGTGCCAAGTTCGCACCTGGGCTACATGAACTCCATGCAGCCCTAAAGGCTTGGGAAAGTGTGGCTGGAAAGTTGTCCATCAAAAAGAGACCTGGGGGTTTTAATCAACAAGTGACTGAACATGAGCCAGCAGTGTGCCCAGGTAGCAAAGCCACCAGTCAATGGCATCCTGGCTTGGATCAGCAATAGTGTTACCAGCAGGAGTAGTGAGGTGATTGTACCCCGGTACTTGGCACTGGTGAGGCCACACCTTGAGTATTGTGTTCAGTTTTGGGCACCTCAATACAAGAGGGACATTATGGTGCTGGAGCTGGTGTAAAAAGGAACTAAGACGGTGAAGGGCCTAGAGAATGAGTCTGAAGAAGAGCAGCTGAGGGAACTGGGACAGTTTAGCTGGAGGAAGAGGAGGCTAAGGGGAGACCCTATCATCTTCTATAACTACCTAAAAGGACAATACAGAGAGGTAGGTGCTGGTCATTTCTCACAGGTCATTAGTGATAGAACAAGAGGGAACAGCCTCAAGCTGCACCAGCATAGATATTAGGAAGCATTTTTTCACTGAAAGTGTGGTCAGGCATTGGAACAGGTTGCCCAAGGTGGTGGTTGAGTCACCCTCCTTGGATGTGTTTAAAGGTTGTTCTGATGTGGGGATTAGTGATATGGTTTAGTCGTGAACTTCCTAGAGTAGGGTTAATGGTTGGACCTGATGATCTCAAGGGTCTTTTCCAACCTGAACGATTCTATGATAAACCAGAAAAACTCAACGATACAGACATTGAGGAAAACAGACTGCACCACAGTGCAAAGTTTGATAAGACAAATGCTCACAAACATAACTGCCAGTAACTGGGAAACCTGACTGCTGGAGAACAAAGCCATAACAAAACCCACAGGATTTTCTTGGGCAGCTTCAAGGTAACAAAGAACATGCTTTACTCTCATTCCATCAATAAAGATCCTGCTCAGAAAAATGCTGATTTAAAAAAGGGGGAGTGGGACAGAAGAGTGTTATGTCTTCTATTGCTTCATGCTTCAATAAGTAATTTGTGTTAAATAACAGCAGCAAGAATGGTAAAAATACACTTTAAGAAATACACGTTTCTGTAGGACTGGCTAATCTGTTTTCAGAGCTGCTTCTTTAAACCTGTAACACCCTCTAGGAAGTTGTATCTTTGTTAGCTTGATTTGAAAAGCATCTTAATGCAAATCTGTTGTAAATGCTTGCTGTCTGCCAAAGCACAGGGTTGAAAATTGATGACCACAAATAATTTTTTTTAAAGACTGTTCTTAATATGAATCAGTTTTAATGAGTATGCTAGAAAATTAAGCCATTTTATCAAAAAAGAATATCCAAAACATCTGCACTTGATAAAGCCTTTTGTGCAACCAATTAGGAAAACAACTCACTGAGTTTCCAGAATTATTTGAGATAAGAAAATGTATCCCACCCTATCAGAAGGAAAAGATTGCAAGTAAATAAAAGACTTGAAAAAGGCTCTAAAAATTATTAAAAGCATATAGAACTCGATGGACTCGATGATCTCAAAAGTCTTTTCCAACCTGGTTAATTCTATTCTAATATCATACAGTATTAGAAACTTAGGCTGCTTTTTTAAAATGCCACTCAACAAGATGAATGTAGTTTATATTTGCTGTCCCAAATAACCTACAACCTTTCCCAAGCAGACCCAGCTTCATTTTACTTGGTTTAAACTCTCCATATTTACCTGGGAATTGTCATCATCTTGCATTGTCTTTATAATGATGAAAGGCATCAAATACTTCTAAAATACCTTCCTGTGAAAACACTGCACAACCACATTTTATAAAGTATGCATATTTCTAATGAGACAGTAAGAGAGAGTTAAGTAAACAAAACAAAAAAACCCACTGTACAATGGAGCAGACCCAGAGAACCTGGAAAATGTCATCTGAGGGCAACAGTGAGACTGCATTTCAGGAAGCTCAGAGAATTGGTACATTTTTTGTGCTAACTTCCATTCTGGTTATAGTTTGACAATTTTCACCAGAACAAATTGTTTTGTGATATTTTCTGTTCTCATTACAATTTATGTGACTAGAATGCATTATAAATTTGCCATTTTCTATCCCTTTTACAACCATTTGTACAACAATAAATAACAGCATTGTTGGTTGATCACTTATCACACTGTACACAGATCTACTAAACAGGTAAGCAGTATTTGACCTTGGTCTCACATTTAACTGGTGAGATTTACAAGTGTCATCAGTAAAACTGAGACCTTTGCAAATTTATGCAAATATCCCATCAGATGAAAATAAATGTGAGGCTAGTCTACAAAGTTCAGATGAAAAAAATTAAAAAACAACAGAGAATTTGGTGCAGCAAATTTGCCTTCCAAGGTGCAAAATTGCCTTCCCCTGGGGACAGGTAAACGGTGCCCATGAATGAATAGAATAGAATAGAATAGAATAGAATAGAATAGAATAGAATAGAATAGAATAGAATAGAATAGAATTAACCAGGTTGGAAAAGACCTTGGAGATCACCAAGTCCAACCTATCACCCAACACTGTCTTATCAACCAAACCACGGCACCAAGTGCCCCATCCAGTCTCTTCCTAAACACCTCGAGTGATGGTGACTCCACCACCTCCCTGGGAAGCCCATTCCAATGGCCAATCACTCTTTCTGTGAAGAACTTCTTCCTAACATCCAGCCAAAACCTCCCCTGGCACAGCTGGAGACTGTGTCCTCTTGTTCTGGTGCTGGTTGCCTGGGAGAAGAGACCAACACCCATCTATCTACAACTTCCCTTCAGGTAGTTGTAGATAGCAATAAGGTGAGTCCCTGAGCCTCCACTGGGGTGGAGGTCCCTCACAGGTATTTACCCATGTGGGGAGTCCTGTGTGTTTGGGAGCTATGATTAGTGCAGTGCTTCATGCCCAATATACATTAGTCTTGGACATATTGTCTAGAAATGCCTTAAATAGAGTTACCAGAAAGAGGTCGAGGCTCTTGCTCTCATATTCCGCGCTTGCTCTCATTTTCTGCCTGGTCTCATTTTGGCTCATCTTGAACTCACTCTGCATTTGTGGCAAAATTGGAGAAACCAGCACTCAGATCTTGCTTCTCCCCAGACCTGCCCTGGGGTCCTGATCCCTGCCTGCTGTGGAGTGACCCTGACTGCTGTGAAACTGTGCTCTTCTTGCACTGCTCAGACAGTGCTGGTGCACGAGCTTTCCCTCGTGGTAGCCGTGTCCATGGACACTTTGATTTTCGCGGGTTCCTTTTCCTTTGTATTTGTGCCGCATTATCCACAAATTGGATTATAAAACTTGCAGTTCTGGAGCCTGCTACCGAAGAGACACCTAGGGACTATCTCCAAATTTCTGCTCCATCCTCCTGAGTAAAACCAGCATTCTCATACTTTCCCTTAAGGTCCTGACTTGCCTCCGGATTTTGTAAGTGGGGTAAAGCTATTTTGTGGCTTAGCCTTTTCCATTTTCTGAATTCTCCAAATTGTACTAAAGTTACCCATAAGCAACTGGTAGAATTTGTGACTGAATAGAACCTGTAAATAATTTAATAAGTTTTATACATCATTTTGGGCAGGACTTTCAGAAAAAAAAGATAACTATTTTTTTTTAATTCCCACCTTGTTAATTTAACCCAAATCAAATCAGTGTGTTGTAAGTTCATCCTAAGCAGACCACTTAAAATTAAGATTCAGGATGTTGTAATGTAACTTAATTGTTTCCTGTGGAGAGCCTGTAAAAAATAAGATATAAACTGCAGAAAGGTCAATAACTGCTCCTTGAATATAGACTGCTTTAACTGAAGTAATTTAGATCTGTTTGGCCCATCATGACTGAAGAGAACATCTAAAATGCTTAGTGTATTTATATGCATGTTTGTATAAATGCAAACTTTAATTTTTTTAAGTTTGAGGCCTACTAGTAGTCACTGCAAAATCCACCCAGCCTTGATAGAAAGTGAAATATTCTACTTTTATACCAGAAATCACATTAACCTTAATTGGAATTAGCTAAATTTTTGAATAGTTAATTCAGCAGATCCCACTTTGCTATTGAATAGAAAAGATGATGGGGGAAAAAAATATGGGAAAGTCCTAGACAGGCAATCTTTGAAGGCTGCTCAGCCTCTCTTCTGGAAATTCAGAAAAAGAACAAAGAATCAAAGAACAGTAAACCTACCCTCTAGTTTTCAAGTGTATGAACACTACCTCAGCTAAAAGAGTCAGAACAGATGTCAGTGGGACACTAATCATACCTGACTATATCTGAGCTACTTACCCTAAACTAATTTTACAGTACATGAAAAGAAGCATGCACCTGAAGCATGCAAATCACTTTATTCATCTGTCTTAAAATTAGATACAGGACAGGCCTGAAACATTTTAAGGGAGAAATGAGACATTAAATCTGTAGCCTGCTAAGCCATTATAACACTTTATCTCAAAAGAGGTATAAGTTATATTGTTTTGTGCCATCAGTCTACCTTATGGGCAGGTCTCCATGGCCACATCTACAAATGAACAGGCTGGGATCTGTTCTTTGTCACTGAGGTCAAGTGGTGAGCAGAGCTGTTGGCTTTACTAGCCCTCCCCCCAGTACATTTCATCCAGAACCAGAATGACTTCATCCAGACTGTCAGGAATATTTTGCATACAAATTATGACCATAAATTGCCTGAATTTTGCAAAGATAGTCCATGCCATGGAGTATTCTTTTGGCCAACACCTTCAGCCCAGTGCTTGTTCCACAACTCATAATTAGATTACTAACAGTTTATGTTGCTTATGGTCTCATTATATCACAGTATCACAGTTTCACAGTATCACTAAGGTTGGAAGAGACCTCGAAGATCATCGAGTCCAACCTGTCACCACAGACCCCATGACTAGACCATGGCACCAAGTGCCACATCCAGTCCCCTCTTGAACACCTCCAGGGACAGTGACTCCACCACCTCCCTGGGCAGCCCATTCCCATGGCGAATGACTCTCTTGGTGAAGAACTTTCTCCTCACCTCAAGCCTAAACTTCCCCTGGCGCAGCTTGAGACTGTGTCCTCTTGTTCTGGTGCTGGTTGCTAGAGAGAAAAGGCCAACCCCTTCCTGGCTACCACCAGCTTTCAGGTAGTTGTAGAGTTGTATCCACGATGCTGAGTGAAAATATTGTTTCAGTACACCTAGGAAAACTTTTTTGTACTATTTCATTGAATAATTCAATTTATGCAGGAGGAACTTGAGTTTCAAACCAGACTTCTGACCAGCTTCAGGACTTTAGCTGAAAATAAAACCAAATGGATTCTCCCTTCTAAGAATAAAGTTTACTTCTGAATGAATACTATGAATGAATTCACTTAGTATTTAATTTCCCACAAACTAATAATCTCTAAACCAGCACAAGGTAGATGATTCACAGAACAGCTCTTTAAAGAGTGTAGTTTGGTCATTCGCCACAATTTGCTAATTATCCCATGCGCCAAAATGGTATGTAATTACAGGTATAGAATCAGAGATAACTAGGTTGAGTTGGTAGAAGAATGAACATGAAAAATGTTTCTTGCAAGTTCTATATAGGTTTGGCTGGAGAAAAAATATTTAACTCTCCCCTTAAGAAGTAAAGTTCTTTTTGTAGTGCACAGGTATCTGTGTCTGAAGGAGTGCATGCATATGCAAACATGTGACATATTTACTGGTAATCTAGCAAGAAGTTCAACTAAACAGAGACCAGATCCTCAGTTTTCAGGAAAGACATAGAAGCAGCTGGGTAGAACTCGAGAGAAACTTACTCTTGTACCAACCTGCTGGTTACAGAGTATGCATAATTCCCCATGAGGTTAAATGACTCTTCTAAAGCATTGCTGTCAAGTAGGTTTTTAATCTTAAAAGAGAATGAAATTTGAGGGCTCATACATGTAAGATACAGTAATCACACTAATTGATTTTTTTTTTTTACTTAATTTGCCCTTTTTAAAAAAAGATTGTTTCTATTCTTTATCTAACCTAAAGTCACAAAGCCTTCACTCAGTTTTATCCACGTTCTCTCAGTAACAGGATGAATTGAAAAGATACTTTTTTAAACCTGATAATATTCTCTATACTACTAAAAGTAAGGGGAAAAAAAGAAAGAGACAACAAACAGTTCTGAGCAGGCTTGAAACTAATAAATTTCTCTACAATACTGACTAACTTGGGGAAAAAAAAAAGGAAAACAATGAAACAAATTGTTGTGAATCTACTTGGAAATAACGCTATAAGTTATGACAGAAGCTAACAATGTTAATTATTTATGCAAATTAAACATTTAAAAAATTTAAATTCAAGCAATCTACTCCAGACTCACAGAAATGTGAAGAATAAACCTTTGCTTAAAAAGAAAGGTAAAAAATAAATATGAAACTGTCTCTTTTGCAGAGCTCCAGAATTTCTGACATGGGAGTATTTTGTAAATGTCAAGAGATTATGACAGTAAAGAACAAACTTCCTGCCCAGCTCCAACATGAATTCGTCTCTCACGCCTGAAAGTTGAAAACTTTTTGTTCCTATGGAACAGTTTTTATAATTACTACCAAGACATAATCTCTCTTGTTCAGCCAGCATTCAGAAAATATTAACTCACTTCCACCCTACAGCACTTATTTGATGTTTATTTAAGCAGTTGATTTAATTCAGCAACATGTCCATTAAAGTCCTTAGACAGTGTCTCTCTCACTGAAATGCACAGAAAGTAAAAGGACAAAAACAGTGAGAGGAAGAGATAAGTGCATTAAGAATCTCATGTCTGATGTGACAGCCAATGTGCAAAGAAATGATTGCTTAACATTGATAGAAACTGTCAACAAATAGGACACTGAAGTAATCTTTTTATGGTGCTCAGAATTAACCAATTAAAGTGCTGCACTGGAATGGAAAGTGTGTGCGTCCACATAAAGAAATGCAGCTTCGTGTGAGTGGCTCAAGTCCCCTTATCATCTTTGTGGCTCTCCATTGGATTCTCTCCAGCAGATCTCTCTGTATCTTGAACTGGGAGCCCCAAACTGGACACAGTGTTCCAGGTATGGTCTCACCAGGGCAGAGCTGAGGGGGTGGAGAACCTCCTTAGACCTGCTGGCCACACTTTTCCTAATGCACCCCAGGATGCTGTTGGACCCCTTGGCCACAAGGGCACATTGCTGTCCAATGGATAATTTACTGTCCATCAGGACTCCAAGGTCTTTCTTTCTCCACGGAGTTGCTTTCAAGCAGGATGACCTAATTAAACTACTTAATTTTAGCTTTCAAAGTAGCCACACCACCTGACTAAATATTAATTTCTATTAAGCCTGAGTTTTGTACGTGTTGTACCTTCATAATTTATGTCACATTTGTAAAAATTAAAGCTGTCTTATCATGAAGTAATGCTGCTTAGATGGCATGAGCTAACTCATTAAAATATGATATGGATTTCTTTGCAATCATTTAATAGTGGACACTTAATAAGAGTAGGTACTGCAGCTCAGCTGACCAGTAGTTTGTCAAGCTGCTGCAACTCAACTCGTATCTGATCAGGTATTTGAGTACATTTTAGAACTTATTCCAAAGTAACTTAATCCTATACAAAACAATTAGTTTAAGTAAATTGATCACAAAGTGGCCAAGTCAAATAATAGAATTAAATAGAAGAAATATGTCGTGCTGCATAAAAAACACAGTTCTGCAATAAAACTGTCATCTAATGTTGATGAACTGCAGTAACAAGACTTAGTTGTCAAGCTCTTTGCTTACTTATGATAGCTACTAAGCCTAGGTGACTTAGGATCAAGACAGGCTTTTTTGTGCCAATATTTACTAGTTGACATTCTAGGTTATAGAACTGCTTTAAAAAACAGAAAGGATATTCTGTATTTCAACAAGGGCAGTGAACTTTGTCAATATAGACAAGCAACAGAGAGGTCCATTTTATATGTATAAAGGGGTTTCTTTTGGCATTTCAGCATCAACAAATGTCATGAAGTAAGGAAGCATGTGGCATCAATGAGGCAATTCTATCTTAGAGTAGACAGGGCTTTCATAACTGCCTGAGCCCACATTCACTTGGCACCTGTGATCTAGCATAATGGCCTGACCAACTTCTAAGTAGGAACATTGCCATGATAACAGATGGATAAAAGCATAGGCAGCAATAAGAGCATGTACCGTCATCCAGTGTATTTACTGAGACTTGGAAAATCTAGCCAGGAATGACTCAAGTGACTGAAATAAAAGGCTAGGTCCAAGATGTCTTGCCAACAGTAATACAGCTCCTGACTCAGTTAGCATTTCAAAGTAGACATTCTGCCATTTCTGAGTTATAGGTAACAAAGTAGGAAAATGGTAAATATAGGGGACATTGGGTTTTCAGCCTTATCTGACATGAGGGTGTCTTTCTTCACAGGCATTGACCAAGCACACCCAATTCTGACAGATCTAGGACTACTGCCATGGCTACCACATACAAGACTGGGAGAGCCCTGTAGATCTCTATTTATAAGGTTCCTTAGGGCAAGTAGTGATGTTTCATCAGCACTTTAGCCATCAGTGTAATTGATGAGCTTGCCCCTGCTGTGCTACAGATGAGGAAGGCAGGTTGCTATTTTCCAAATTATGGGACGAGATATTTGTGTCTCTTCACAAAGAGATTTTCCACCCCATTATGTAAAGGCTTTTCAGACTAGCAGGAGGAAGTCTCTAATAACTCTGGCTGGAATGTCAATAGGGTAAAGGGTTTTCTATTCAGATTTTTACAGTATGGTCACAGGAAACTGTTAGAGAAAATGTTCCTGATTCTTACACTCAAGTTTCAAACATTAAATCAAATAGGACTGTAGCTAGACAAAGATTAATGGATTAAACCAAAAAGAATCCAAGCAAAAGAAAACATCTCCTCAGCAATGTCTGCTCAGAGGGCAGGCAGCTCTGCAAAAGGAAAGTGCTTCATTCCTCCCAAATGCAGAACACTGTTCCATGCATGATATGAAGGAAACCAGGAAGCTGGTCTCATTCCCCTGTCATTAGTCTGACAGCACCATATGAGAAATACTGGGAAGGAAATCTGCCCTGGAAATTGAACTTGCAGAAATTAAATTTGTTTGTGTGTCAGTATATCATGCAGGTGGAATTAAGTTTCTAATAGACTATAACCAGAACTCTACTACACAATAAAATGGAGAGGTATGGGACAGACTAAGGAAGAGCAAAAGAGTTATTAAAACTCTTGTGCCAAGTAGTGTCTCAAAGAACATACAGGTCAGTTCTTAACTTGCCTTCCAGAATCTGATTATGCTACAGCACAAGCTCACCATTTCTTGTAACTCCACCTGACTGCCAGGACTTTTCACTTATCATGGAGAGTGGCTTTGCAACTGCATCAGCCAATTCCTTCAGAACTCTGGGATGCATCTCATCAGGTCCCGTAGATTTATGTACGTACAAGTTCCTCAGGTAGTCCCGAGTTTCCCATATAAGATTACTTAGCACATTAAGAAAAAATTCAGCAAGATCCTGTTATACTACTTATGAGTATTAAGAGCAGAACTCATAGGAATGACTACCACTGCCTGTGAAGTGTTATTATAAGAGAACACATCATTAAAGAGACATAGAGCAATTACACATGACACCAGGTGACAAAACAGGTATCAAGCCTTGTAGCTTTCTAGAAAGACTACATGTTTCACTGTATTCTCAAAAACAGCAAGAGACCAGAGGGAGTATCTGTGTGAAAATTAAGGATGCCTCTGATTTCCAATGAGGTTTCTGGTAAATTCAGGTTGATTTAACAGAATTTCTTTCACTCTGTAGTCAAGAATATCTGCCATGGACAGCAGTTTGTGATGCTCAGGTATTCAATCTGTGCCTGCAGGCTAGTAGAATCTACCAAGCATTACAAGCCCATGTGTTAGCTGAGATATAGCTGCAATACTCAGGAGCAGTCTTCTGTGCTGCATGCAAGTCTCCAGATCCAGAGGGAGCTGCTAGTTCAGAGAAACATATGCAGAATTGGAGATTTTATGGATTCCTTACAAAACAGGATTGTTTATTGAAAGGTGTTCTGCTACTTCAACAAAACAAGGTATTAATATGACTGCAAGTCATTAGTAAGATCAATACCGTCTTTCCTTTCTTTCTAGTGATTACAAACTCAACCCCACGCACATTAATTTTGAGCACAATACATTGGGCTAATGCCAAGAAGAAAAAAAAAAAAATGCTGTCATTTTTTCACTTTTGTAGCTCTGGGATCCTTCCCTGGTTGTTAATCTGATAATGGCTCAGTAAATGCTGCTTCTCTTCACCTGATGACAGCTTCAGAAAGCTACTGCTTGTGTCCTGCAGGGAATCCAAAAAGATGCCCTAAGGACATATAAAATGCTTAATCTCTATCCAGGTTCAAGCAGATTCTGGAATTTGAAAATGCAGGCAGCCCAGCATGCACTTTATGTTCTGCAGTTATATGTCATAGGAACACTACTCATATATGGCATGATTAATAAATCTATTTCAGTTCTGTAATTTTAATAGATTCAATTTTTGGGTACCAGAGGAAATTTTGTTCTAACATTTATTCTATCCAACTAGAAGACTATTTAAAAGGTGTCTTATTTTTCCTTTGTTGGTATCTCTGTCATTTCCCAGGGATGCATCAGATGAAGCAAGTCTCCATGTGTAATCTGCAAGGGGGTGGAGAAAGTCAGAAGCGTCTGGACTGATCAAGTATGGGTGTTCAATACTATCACAACAAGCAATAATTGTGGGATGACAGATTTTCAGTCCTGAAAGAAAAAAATGGGCTGACCCGCACGACAGTCTCCTTCTCTGTCACTGCTGTAGTATGGGTGTAGGTATTCGATCACCCTAGAGCACAGCTTCCGTGCCAAGATATTAACAGGTGAAGACGTTTATTACATTACACAACAAAGTTACATATTCTGACTGAAGGCACAGGTGTCACATCTTAATTGGTTATTTTCTACTGGCGTGCATGTAATTAAGGCATACAGTAGGTTAAAATAACAAAACAATATTAAAACACATACAAACAAATTCTGCCAAGTTTTGCCCTTCAGTTACAAGATGTTTACATTCTTTTCTAAGTCAGAGATCACACATAGCTGTTCCAAAGATATCTGAAAACACCCCTTCTCCTACACACCACTGATTGGATTTAAAGAAAGACATCTCTTGGTTCAAGCAAGAAGTTATATGTTTGGGGTTCTATAGTTATGCATTGAGTATAGATTATTTATGCAACTGAAGTTGAGCTCTACATGACATCAGAGTCAATACTGAAATGCCAGCAGAGGCCTAAACACTAGCATGGGTCCTTAAGATCACCAAAAGAATCTGTTGTGTGACTTACTACACTTCTCAAGCTACAGAGCAGGGACACTAACACTCTTCATCAAACATTCTCCTCCTCTTTCCCATTTGTGAAGAACCAACCTTACAGGGTCATCACAATCCCCTTTTACTGTTGCATAACTTGCTGTAGGAGCTAAGTGCATGTGTCATACTCTGATCTCAACCAGTGTTTTGCAGATGTTTTTCAGCCAAAGTGGGGTTAATTAATTGAGTTAGTTATAATTACAGCTACACTATAAATAAACATTGTATTAGCACAGACTAATCCATTTGCAGGCAGTATAATAAACATATGCATGAACTTTTGAAGTCTCATATGAGATGCTGCAAGAATACAACAAATATTACTTTTTATGAAATCAATCCTGTTAGAAACACAGGTTTTGGAGGGAGGTAGAGATGGCCAACTTGGGCAGAAGGGAACAATGAGGATTGTTTTCACAAGAACCTCCTACTTGATTTTAAAACAAAGATTGCCATTAAATGTGAATACATGCTAATCCTTAACTAAAGAAGTAAGGAGATAGCTTTCATTGCCTGTAATGATACAATGTATTTTCTATTGATTTGTTCATATAATTATCAGCTACCAGTCAGCTATTCAATATTCTTTTGCCCGCAATGTTTCTACCAAAATGGATACAGACACAAAGTTCAAGGTTCTCATGGGAATTTTTCAGGAAGGAGTACTTCAGTTGCATGGAAAAACAGAAGGAGAAAAAAGATAAATTAAATAAAATGGCTGTTAGACTGTGGATGATTGGAGGAGCTTCTTATAGATTTTTTTTCATAATAATAGTGTTGTAAAAGAAATAATTAATCCAACAGTACTCAGTATCAGATAATCTCATTAATTTGAACAGCTAACCAAGGCTGATGAAACTCAGTAGTATCTATGGTCACACTGCCTACAAACCACTTGGTTACAGCTAGAAATCGTAATATAATAAACCAAGAAATTATGGTGGCAGAAACAACTAAATTTTTGGTTGGCTTATGTTTGGCTCTTTCCTGACAGCAGATGGAATTAAGATCGCTTTGTTGCTGTGACTTTGATTTGCTCTTAAGAGGCAATTTCTGTATCTTTAAATTTAGCATTCTGTATACTGAAGCATATGCCACACTGCCCACAAGACATAATTAACCTTAAATATACACAGCTCCTAATCAGTGCTCACTTAGTCTTTCACTAGACAGAAATTATTATTGGATATTACATACAATTTGGAGCAAAATACTGCTTCTGAAGAGGGCCAGATGTTCTTTTCTACAGCTACTGCTTCAGTTTAACTCCATACAAATACCCTACACTATAAAGTAAGCATTTTAAAATCCAGTAAGAAAGGGTTATAGCCAGCCAGCTAGCTGGATAGAAAGATATGTCCAAGGTAAATGGAAGAGAAGAAAACTCCCTTGTGACTTCCTCTAGAACCTGCGGGTTTTTTTTCTTCTACCTAACTCCAGATCACCAAGAAGTAAATGCATATTCTGCTCAAGCACCCTAGTTTATTCTGCTCAGAACTCAAAGCAAAGTTCTTAGACATCAGCAGTGTTCCTCAAGTTTTCCACATATATATATATATATAAGCATTACCTAGAAGTACTATCGCAGAACAGAAATGTATATTTTACTGCATGAAAAGAGAGTGGGAGAAAGAGAAGGCCATGATATCTGCTGATTTGTCCAGGTTTTATCAACTAAAAGGAATAATAAATTAATAAAGAAACATCTCATTGTATATACCAAAGCAATAAATCTCAGACATAGAAATACATATGTACACACCAACAGACAGTATTGCTTTCTTAGCTGCAATAGGATATTCAATTAAACATTATATTGTTTAATTGATTCTGCTATATATTACTTGAGCTAAAATGACATGAGACCTTTGGAGCCAAGAAAACATGAACTCAGAGAAGCTCTTCTTGAAGTGTGAGCTTTTGCAAAGAATTTCTTCAAGTAGTTTCTATAATATGAAGCCTTCTATTAATGTTTTTGAGACCTCTCTGGAGGGCTTTGTCAGATCTGATATGCAGAAGTTACTAAGGTCTGAGGTTTTCTTATTCCATTTTAATGATGAAAGTACTGGTCCTGAATACATCACTATTTTCCATATACACATAAATCTGTTCTATCTTTTTCTTTAGTTCTACAATACCATAGAACCATAGAATGGCTTAGGTTGGAAATGACCTTAGAGATCATCTTCTCCAAGCTCCCTGCCATTAGCAGGGACACCTCTGAACTAGACTCGGCTGCTCAAGGCCTCATCCAACCTGGCCTTGAACACTCCCAGGGAACAGGCATCCACAGCCTCCCTGGGCAATATTCCAGTGTCTTAACACCCTCATACTGAACAATGATGAGGTGGGATTCTATGCAAAACTCTTTGAGCTTAATCCAGTTCCTTAAGCAGTCTGAAGTATATATATACACACCTTTAAAAAAGATAGCTAAATTATTTAGGTAAGGAGATTTTATAGCCTTCCAAACTCTATTTTCCCAATATTATAATATCTTTGTAGCTAGATTTTTTTTTTCCCTAATAGTGAAATCAGAAAACGTACCAGTCCCTATGGCAATAGGCCAGATTTCTCCAGAATGGTCTTCCACATACTGGATGATAGCTTTTATGTCTTCCAACAATCTTCTCCACTTCCAAGTAATCAAGACCAATTATTTATTTATATATTTTTTTCCACAGGCCATTATTATTCACAACTGCACTCTCTCTCCCTGTTCTGTATCTTTCTTGAAGCAGATGTGATCAAAGAGGGACACAAAATTCTAGCTGAGATCTTAATAGCAGTGAATGCAGATGAAATAATAGCCTCCTTTAGAAGGAGACTATTTAGACTGTTCATTTAGCAGAGTTACATTTGTCTCCTTTGAAACCACAACCCACTGTTAATCTACGTAGAATTCATGATGCATTATAACCTTCAGACTTTTTCTACCTTACTGATGCCCAGCAATTTTATTTTTGATATATTCGTTATATTTCTACTTACTGAAAGTATAGTTTTGTTCTTGTCTTTACTGGATTTATCTTTTTGAATGTAGATATCACCCCATCTGTAGCTGTGTTAGGAATTCAAACCCTGTGCTTCAGGAATTGCTTTGCAATTCCTCATAGTCTTACTTCAGCTTCAATTTCATACCAGTACCCTCTTTGTCAACATCAGCACTGATAATACTGAGAACCTACAGAAGTATCACAGGCTATAAATTATGCTGCTTATTTAGTCCTGTGGGACTTTTTCTGCTCTCCATAAAATCTCAAAGTAATCAGGTCAAAGGCTATACTAGTTTTCTCATCAAATGTTTCATCACGACCTATTAAATGAAAATATTCACCCTTCCCTAATGGTCTCTATCCTAGTTTAGCCTTACTTACACTGCAAAGTAACATAAGATAAATAAACATGCAAATAAAATAAATAAATAAAGAGATAAATAATGTGATTAAGCCACTGTTTACCATACTTGTAGAGATGATAATGAGAATAATATGCCACAGATTGCTCAATAAACATCAGGTTGGCAGTTCTATGTCCCTCCATTTTGGTGATTTCCATGAAGCCTGATGGCTGCTTATTCCCCACCTTTCATTCCTCAGAAGACTAGATTTCTTGATTGTGGGTTGTGGCTTCACCTGTATTTCTCTGGAGAAGGTACCAACACAAAAAGCTTCTTGACTTCTCATACATTTACTCAAAGGTTTCTCAAAACAGACATGAACGTGACTAAGGAACTAATGGCAAAAATCAGTTATTTGTCAGACTTGATTTTTATCAGGATTGAGGAAACTTTCCAGGTCACACAAATAGCTGGGCTAGTACAATTCAAAGGGTGAAAATGGGATAGTAGTGGGCAACAATAAGAAAATGCCACTTAAATCACTGTAAACACTGCCATCAAATATAAATCCTTCCCCTTGTTTAGCAGTTCATTACTTGAAATGGGACATTTACAAGAACTGTGTTTTATCCAGCCAAGACTCCTTCATAGCCACTGGAGAAAAAAAGGCATTTCTAGGTCATAATTTTTAACATTGGAAAAGATGCATACAGAGAAGGTCAAATGAATACATCCTAAAAATACCTAGGTATTTCCATTTCTATCATGACTGGTCTTATTAAAGTGGTTTTGCAGCATGTATGTTTGTGGTAGTGTGTCCACTAGCAAAACGCCATCTCAGTTTGAACTAAAGAGTACCAGAGCTTGTATTGCAGTTCTGACTCAAAGTATCCCTACAAGATATAAAATATACTCTAAAGAATAATAATTTTAAAAATATTTCATGACATTCTTCTGGTAACCTTAAACTGATTGATATTCATATGGATGTAGTGCTAGAACTTTTCAAGCTTACAGAGTTTTCATAGAATCACAGAATGGTTTGGGTTGGGAGGGACCTTGAAGATCACCTCCCTGCCATAGCCACGGACACCTGCCACTAGACCAGGCTGCTCAAGGCCTCATCCAACTTGGAACTGAACACCTCTCGGCAGAGGGCATTCACAACCTTCTTGGGCAACCTGCTCCAGTGCCTCACCACCACCACTGGAAAGAATTTTTCTTCCCAATATATCGTCTACTCTCCTCAAGCTTCAATCCATTCTCTCTCATCCTCAAGCCCTTGTAAAAGTCCCTTCTCAGCTTTCTTGTAGCTCCCTTCAGGTACCAGAAGGATGCTCTAAGGTTTCCCCAGAGCTTTTTTCTCCAGGCTGAACAGCCCCAGCTCTCTCAGCATGTCTCCATAGGTAAGGTGCTGCAGGCCTCTGATGACCTTCATGGCCCTGCTCTGGACTCACTCCAGCAGTTCCATGTGCCACTTATGCTGGGGGACACCAGAACTGTATGCAGTACTCTACATAGCATCTCACAAGAGCAAAGCATAAGGGCAGAATCACCTCCCTCATCCTGTTGGTCACACTTATTTTGATGCAGCCCAGGACACAGTTGCCTTCTGGGACACAAGCTCACATTGCTGGTTCTTGCTTTGTTTTTCATCAACTACCACCCCCAACTACTTTACTTTCTTTTTTAAGCTTTTGTCTGAAGTTTGGTACCACCAAAACTTTGTTTCTTCAGTCACTGGTTAAATCTCACCAATTTATGCTATTTTGCAGTTGTTAACAGTGCTTTAACGGAAAAATTTACTATTCATATAATCAAATCCATGCCAAACTACTACAAATAAACATAAGGCATTTAAGATAATTCAATTTTAAGCATTCAGTATGGTTCAGTTCAGTTGACTGGCCTCAGTAGCTATGCAACTAATAGATTCCAATGTATATGAATTTAAAAAAAAATCAAAAAACCAATAAATGACAAAATGAAGGCACAGAGAAAAGAGCAATGATTTTTAAATCTGCATCTATCTCTAAAGCCTTTCCCCAGTTACCAAACAAATTTTCACTTTTCAGGATTGCGCCTAGAGCCAGAAAGAATAAGATAAAATGGCTCTTTTTTCCCTGTTAATACAATATTCCTCATGGTTTTTATCAACAAGAAAATCTTGTAGTTGCTATCCTAGGAAGTCTTTGAATTGTAGCAACCAGCTGAGATAATAATAAAAACAAACAAACAAACCAGGTAAATACTGCTCTCAAAAATGTTTTAGGCAAAGAAATTGTAAACAACACTACTTTAGTATCAAAAGAAAAAGAATCTTTCTGACTTAAATTTTCTGTCCACTCAAATTAAGTAGATTAATTCATATTACTTTGTAAGTCAGATCCTGCATGACTTGCTAAGAGTTAAGAATGGATCTTTTTGGTAATGAAACACTTTAAATTATATTCCCTTTCTTATCTCATTTTGTGAACATTCTGTGAAAATTCATATAATTTAAATCTTCACATTATGCAAATTTTTTAGCATTCTTATTCTGTTAGCTTTTTTTTTAACTTAACTTAGCAGTGAATTATCACACTTGATTTAATGCAGTCTTTTGAATGAATTCAAATCAAATTAATTCAGATGCTTCCTTCCTCACCTCTATCAGCTAGTCTATGAGCTGGACTTGCTTCAGAATGACAGTGCTTACCACAGTGTCTTTTGAATGTCCCACTGGAAATATGTTCCTAGGGGAGTTCATAACATAAAGGTAATTTGCATGTTATAAGGAACTTCTGTGAAAAGCCAGTTTTTAACTAGGATGAACGAAGTAGAGCAAATGGAAAGCACTAATAATCTGAATATTAAATCAGAGACATTTGAAATGTGACTGGATTCAGGGACCGAGTCATCTTCGTCTCCACTTTCTGTAGTTCATAATAACGACTGTTTCAGGTTTTACAATACGTTATACTTTAATATAAAGAGAACCCATATCAATTTCCTTTCCCCATTCCAGTGTACCTCATTATGAAAAACAACCAAGAAGTGTGAGATCTTCTCTTTGCTCTAAGGGTTACAACACAGTAGAAAAACTACCACATAATATCAGACATATTGTTCAGCTTTCAGTGTCATTCTTGTATTACATACTTGAATTACTTTTCCATGTAATACATACACATACATACACACATACATACATACATACATACATACATACACACGGTACTTCCTGTGCCCTTTCAGCAGCTATGACACATACTCCAGCATGTCACTTCAGGTACTGGAAGGCTGCTATAAGGTCTCCCCTGAGCCTTTTCTTTTCTAGGCTGAACAACCCCAGCTCCCTCAGCCTGTCCTCAGGGTACTCCAGCCCCTGATCATTTTCATAGCCCTCCACTGGACTTGCTCCAACAGGTCCATGTTCTTTCTGTGTTGAGGGCTCCAGAGCTGGATGCAGTACCCCAGGCGAAGTACTAGAGACCATGTTTGATTATGCAAAGAGAAAGTCTGAATACTCATAGATGCATTTAAAACAATTTTGTACAGCATCATTATGTTAATAAAGGAATATATCTCTGCATTTGGAGCAGTAGACATGCACACTCAAATTTAAAATTAAAAGATTACCTAATTACTAATGCCATGTAGTTGCCAGTGCTATGTTCTGTCACATTTCACCATGGCACATTGCCAGAGATGTTCAGTACTACCCATATTTTTAGTGGGAAACCAAACCAAACCAAACCAAACCAAACCAAACCAAACCAAACCAAACCAAACCAAACCCAACCCAATCTAAAGGAGTTCCCACAGCATGATGACCCAGAAGTTATGCAGGTTAGGGTATTAAGTAATCAGTGCTGTAGCATCACCAATCCAGAATGACCACGTGCAAGGGTGGAAATTCACTGAACAGTTTTGGCATTACAGAGACCAGAGGGGTGGCTCAACTTAGTCTAAACTCTGCCTCTGTCTTTTTCCTCCTAAGAATGTAAGTCTTGGGCTCTTAATTCCTGATTAATTTATAAAAACAACTTATGATGATTTGTGAAGCAGCAAGTTAAATTGAACCATGCTGAAATAATAATTACTCAGTTCCATCCTTCATCTGCTGATGAATGGGAACTCCACACTTCAGCCAAAAGGCATCTTATTTTAGAGTAAATCCTATTTTTCTAAAAAACAAAAGCTACAGGGATGATAGGACTTCTAATATGCATAAATTTAAATAATCTTGGAGCAATTTTAATTTTAATAAACAGGCTTCCCCCATAAAAATTACACTGTAAATGTAAGTGTAGCATTCTCTGAAAAGCTTAGTAATGTTCCGTCTATACCACTGGAAAAACAAAATCAGCTCTTTAAAGAATGGTCCTCTATTTTAATGTAGGAAATAAATTTTTCTCCTTAAATGAACAAAGCAAAATGAGGCTCAAGATATTCTAAACCAGAATTGTAAAATGTCTAATGTAAATTTTGTAAAATTAAATCAGCAAAGACCACATGTGACATGTGCTAAAGAACTGAAGACATCAAAACAGGAAACTCAATCACAGACTGAAGTTCAAATGCTGACAAGTATTGAACTGTGTTATAATTAGTACTTGCAAACGGAAAGCTAAAATATCAATTTTATGGTACTTAGTTATTCAGGCAGAAATATGAATTCAGATTCTAAGCTGGACATTAGATGTGTCAAAATGACATGGTAAATAGGACAAAAATATTCCAAATGGAACTGAAATTGATTGGCAGAGTTGGATGCATCATTCATCAGTCTGGTCAACAGATTACCTCCCAACATCCTGCCAAGCAAGCACATTGCATTTCATAGCATTAGATCTCTTCCTGGTAATGAAATAGTTAATCTTCCATAAAATTAAATGAGAAAAAGTGCAGAAAGGAATGTCAAAACCAAAACAAATTGAAATCACAGTAACTGGAAAATGTCAGTATCTGTGATGACAAATAATACTGAAGCTATTTGGCAAGTCCAAGGTGATTATAGTACAAAGTCTGTCCTTACTGCAAAATGACACTATAAAGATTGAAGAGATTAACTGAAGTACTTGAACAGCTCAACACACTAGTTATAAAGACTATGAAGTCTAAATCAGTAAGTCTTTATTAAGCAGGAAGAAAACACTCAGAAAAATGATTCAGATCTACTTTAAGATATATGAATCTGATCAACTTATTCCAAGTTTCTAGGTAACTTTGGAAAATGGCATGTAAGTTTATTAGCTATCATTAATATATATTTTTATCTACCTTAATTGCATTGAAACACATACATTCACTGTCTCAACTACATGCAGAATCAGAGGCTGGAACATACTTTTTTCCTCTTGGGATAAGTAGTAAAAAAATATCCATGAAAGCAGCATACGTATGTGATGGGTTTGAGTGTGGGGTTTGAATTATGCAGTAAATACACTGCCACCAGAAAATCACTATAGAACAAATCATACCCTAGGATTCATCAAGAGGAGTGTGGCCAGCAGGTCAGGAGAGGTGATTATGCCACTTTACTCAGCTCTGGTGAGACCCCACCTCGAATACCATGTCCAGTTCTGGTGTCTTCATCATAAGAAGGACACAGAGCTGTTGGAGTGAGACCAGAGAAGGTCCACAAAGATGATCCAAAGGCTGGAACACCTCTGCTGTTAGGATAGGCTGAGAGAGCTGGGGTTGTTCAGCCTAGAGAAAAGAAGACTCTGGGGGATCTTACAGCTTCCTTCTGATACCTACAGGAAGGCTGGAGAGGGACTTTTCATATGGGTGTCTAACAACAGGACTAAGGAGAATGGTTTGAAGCTGAGGGAGAGTAGATTTAGACTGGATCTTATGAAGTTCTTCAGTGTACAGGTGGTGGGACTCTGGAATAGGTTGCCCACTGAGGTTGTGGATGCCTCCTCCCTGGGGAGGTTGTTCGAGGTCGGTTTGCACAGGGCCTATAGCAGCTGAGTCTAATTGAAGTGTCCCTGCCCATGGTGGGGAGGTTGGAGTAGATGATCTCTGAGGTCCTTTCAAACCTTTACATTTTCTATTTCCATGCTTATCAAAACTGCAGGAACTGGCAACTAGCAACTAACTGAAATGCAAGCTGATGTTTTGGTAAACTGCAATAAAAACAAATTTCATAAACTGACAACCTCCCTGTGTCACTTCTGGCTCACAAGACTTTTATTAGCAATATTTTTCTATTGGGTGATGAAGCTTGGACTATGACTGCCAGAACAAGGGTCCCTTTTTAGTGAGGGAGCTAACTGAATACCTGGAAACCCTGATCTGGATCATGATTTTTCAAAACTTTATGATGGGATGAAGATTTGCCAGATATGCTTAAGTACCTCCTAATTAAATGAACATAAGATTTGTTGCTAACTCCAAGCACTTTCAGACCTCTGGGAGGGAAAGACAAAAGTGAGAGCAGTTTTGAATATGGCCATGGGTAAGTACAGACAAATGGGTTCACTTAAAAGGGTTCACTTCTCTTGGAGCAGAGGAGGCAAGGGGAAACACTGCTTTCCACAACTACCTGAAAAGAGGTTGTAGTGAGGTGGGTGCTGGTCTCTTCTCCCCAGTATCAAGTGCCAGAATAAGAGGAAATGGCCTCAAGTTGCACCACAGGAGTTTTAGATGACATATTAGAGAAAAACAATTATTTACTGAATGAGTTGTCAGGTACCAGAAAAGGCTGCCCAGGGAGGTAGTGGAAACAACACCCCTGTAAGTGTCCAAGAAATGTGCAGACATGGCACTTTGGGACATGGTTTAATGGCTGTGGTGGTGTTCGTTCAGTGGCTGGACTTGATCTCAGCGTTCTTTTCCAAATGAAACAATTCTCTGATCCCATGAAAACAATACATAATGACTCCAAGAGGTATTTTTGGCGAGGTTTTGCATACACATTCATAAAAGCTATTGCAAAGAAACAAAATCATACTTCTTAACTAAGTGAAAAGATATGAAATATTAAACACATTCTGGAAGCTGATTTTAAAGCAGTAAAATAAAAGGTGCTAGCCTGTGAATAACAGAACGACATCATTCAGGATAACACTAAATGACTATTAAGAAAATAAGAAATAGGGCTCCATCTGTTTAACAGCTTTTATATTGTGCCTGAACTGAAATCATCAATGCTCTGGTTTTACTCTGGGTTTACTTCTCATACGCAGTTGGCAAATTGTCTTGGTTGATGTATAGAAAAAGCTGAAGCAGATTTTTGCACTAATGCTTTTGCCTCTGAACATTTTCTATCTTACACCTCCATGTCAATTTTAAACACAACACAGGGAATCCAAAGAAGGACAAAATGTGTGCCCAAAGACTTGGTACAGAGGGTTGTTCAGCCTGGTGAAGAGAAGGCTCAGGGGAGACATAATAGTGACCTTCCAGTACCTGAAGGGGGAGTACAAAAAGGTTTAGAGTGATAGGGTGAGGAGCAATGATTTGCAATTAGAGAAAAATAGATTTAGATTGGATGTTAGAAACAAGTTCTTTACCATGTGGGTGGTGGAACACTGCAACAGGTTGCCCAGGAAGATAGTTGAGGCCCCATGCCTGGAGATATTCAAGGTCAGGCTTGACAAGGCTCTTAGCAACATGATCTAATGGAGGATGTGCCTGCTGACTGCAGGGGGTAGCACTAGCTTACCTTTGGAGGTCCCTTCCAACCCAAACCATTCTACAATTTCCCAATGTGAAGTGCTATCAACTGGAGCACATCTAGATTCAGACTGGAAGCATTGGTTCAGAGATGTGAAGCTGAGCAGTGCTTAATCTTTTATAGACAACATCAATTAGGTGGATGGAACCACAGCCTGCAATTATTCCTCATCTGCACAAAAGTGCACAAACTAAGGCACAGCTGCTGCCTGCCTGTGACTTCAGAATCTGGCCCAAATGTTGCTTTTATTTATTTTTTTTTCTCCCTTCTCTTTGTTCATAGTTTGGCTCACTATCGTTTTCTAGAAGGATGGTGCTACTATCAAACTGCTCCATATTATGAAAAACATATAAGCATATGAAATTTATTTTTACATTATTATTAATTTCTGGTTTGCTTCATGAATAGGCAGAAGAAGAAAACTTACAAGCATGATTCTTCTGCAGTGCTGGAGGGAAAAATGCTGCATGTGCACACTCAGAATCTCACCATCACTGAATTATTTGGGCAGCAGGCAATCTATTAATTAAAGCACTCAGCTTTACATCTTCTTTCAATATTCTATATGGAACAATAAAACAGCAAGCCATTTGGAATAGATAACAATGGTTATATTTTTATTGGCTTTTTTTGGAACAGATACCTAATGGTTATGTTTTTGTTGGTGGGGTTTTTTTTTTGTTTGTTTGTTTGATTTGTCTGTCAGATTTACAACTGTGTTTAGAAAGTGTCTATGGATCCCTACAGAACCTCAAATGACACAAGATGCCTTTGTTGGGAGATCCTTACCAGTGGAGCATAGAGAGCAAATTACTTGATAGGGTAGTAGATGTCTATCCTCCAACAGGCTGAAGAGCTCTCCAGAGTTTGCTAATCTGTGTTAACTGTCTCTGTACTGGCTATAACAAGAATGCAGAGATCTTTTCTAAGCATATGTCTACTTTTATGTCAACATTCTAACCGAACATCCAACATCTCATCTGGACATTGAACTGAATCTCATCCTATGCACTGCTGTAGTAAGTAATGTAACAAGAGGGAATGAGGCATGCAACTGGTTGGTTTGTTCTGCAGAAAGTGGCTTGCTCCCTGCTATTTTCACAGTATGTAGAGACAGAAAATATTAAAAAGGAACACCCAAACTCCATTAAAAAAACACTGCATTTTAATGTCTAGTGAGAGTCAGCAAATCTGAGTAATGAAAGCAAAAACTTATCAAAATGAAAAGCTATCTGAAGCAATTTTTCCAGGGTGCCCAGCTGGAAAAATGCTCCCTGCTGTTTTCTCCTAATTAATATTACTAGTCACAAGGTGGATAAAAAGGGGAAATACTATATTACTATGAATACATGCATACAACAACAGAACACATTTCTTAGGCCAGCATTTCACAACAGAAGAACAGCACCGGTGACCATTTCTCAGACCACTGTCCAAGGTGAAGTCATCTGGCTAAGAAAAAAGCATAAACCAGTGTCAAAGGTGGGAGTAAAAACATTCTACTTTTGATTTAGGTGATGAATGGAAAAAATATTATCTGGGCTCCTGTGATATAGCTCAGTATTGTCACAAGACATTACCTGGGAGAAATAACTAAAGATCATAGAATCATAGAACTGTTAAGGTTGGAACAGACCTTAGAGATCATCAAGTTCAACCACTCCCCTAAAGCTCACAATCCCAACACCACTGCTAAGCTACTACCATGAAACCCTGTCCCTCAGCACTATATCCACGTGTCTTTGAATACCTCCAGGGATAGTGACTCCACCACCTCCCTTGGCAGCCTCTTCTAATGCCTGATAACCCTTTCTGTGAAGATGTTTTTCCTTATATCCAACCTAAACCTCTGTTTGCACAACTTGAGGCTGCAAAAGGAGAAATCACTTCTTTTCTGACCATTAATGCTAAAGGCATGAAGGTCAATGGAAGGCATCTGACAAATAAAAGCAATTGTTAATTACAGTGAATGCCTAATGATTGCAAACTGCCATGTATCAGTGATCAAATAGCTTTCTCTATTGGATCATACAACTTACTAGGGAAGCTGGGGCAGCAGACATTTCAGATATTATTTATATGTCCTCCATAAGGTATTCCTGGTTGCTTTTTCTCTGCTTCTTTAGCAACAATTATTCATAAACATTGATTCATCGTGTAATTGTGTTATTATTGTTTTTCATCTACTTGGAGGAAAAAGGCATTTTACAGATGGCTGCTACAGTATTATAAGTGATATCAAGTCAGGGGTTAGAAGACCTCAGAGACAGAACTAATAATACTGATATGAAAATATATCTAATAAAGTTTCTATTTTAATATGTATTCACAAAGACAGAAGAATGAAGAAGCAGTGGTTTACAACCACGTTTTATACATACAGCACAGCAAATTTTCATAGATACAATTATTACATCCCACATTAGATGATCTTTTGAGGTCCCTTCCAACATCTAATGTTCCGTGCTTCTCTCTGTGTGTAACTCACTGTATGGATAAAGCCTTTCAGTGTCCTCGAGATTCCAGCTCTGTACCACTGTCATAATTAGAACTTGAAATAAAACTCACACTGCTTACAACTGCATACTGGAATTGTTCCTAGAATCATGATTCTATCACTTAACACATGGGTTTCATATAAGTGAGTCATGTGTTGGATACTTCTGGTTTGATCTTGGTGCTCCAATATAACATCTGTACTGTAACAGATACTTTGTTCACATAATCAGCAAGATGTGTTATGTATAACTATCTGCTCACACTTAGCAGTTTTCTGACATAAATGTAAGTTGATTTTCTCATTTTAGCAACCAATTGGAGCATGGTGGTCACAGAGCAGCAGATCAGAATTCATTGTGCCAAAACTATATTGAAAACGCTCATCCTACTCATTAAGAAATGGACCACTTTCCTGATTTGGTCCTAAAATTGTCTCACTGCCATTATACTTTTATTAAGCACTTTGGTGTCTTTTTTAAGCATATGATACCCAAGTTTCTTGAATTTATGCCTAATACACATTGCAATTTGGCACTGCCTCACTTTGATGACCTATTAGCTTCCTATGATCACATAGCACAGTATGTGCCTTCTTTGGCTACAACAACCCCATGCAGAGCTACAGGCTGGGGTCGGAGTGGCTGGAGGGCTCCCAAACAGAGAGGGACCTGGGGGTGCTGGTTGATGGGAAGCTGAACATGAGCCAGCAGTGTGCCCAGGTGGCCAAGAAGGCCAATGGCATCCTGGCCTGCATTAGGAATAGTGTGGCTAGCAGGAGCAGGGAGGTCATTGTGCCCCTGTACTCTGCACTGGTTAGCCCACACCTTGAGTACTGTGTCCAGTTCTGGGCCCCTCAGTTTAGGAAGGACATCGAGACACTTGAACGTGTCCACAGAAGGGCAACAAGGCTGGTGAGAGGCCTTGAGCACAAGCCCTATGAGGAGAGACTGAGGGAGCTGGGATTGTTTATCCTGGAGAACAGGAGGCTCAGGGGTGACCTCATTGCTCTCTACAACTACCTGAAAGGTGGTTGTAGCCAGGAAGGGGTTGGCCTCTTTCTCTAGCAACCAGCATCAGAACAAGGGGACACAGTCTCAAGCTGCACCAGGGAAAGTTTAGGCTCAAGGTGAGGAGAAAGTTCTTCACTGGGAGAGTCATTCGCCATTGGAATGTGCTGCCCAAGGATGTGGTGGAGTCGCCGCCCTGGAGGTGTTCAAGAGGGGACTGGATGTGGTACTTGGTGCCATGGTCTAGTCATGGGGTCTGTAGTGACAGGTTGGACTCGATGATCTTCGAGGTCTCTTCCAACCTTAGTGATACTGTGATACTGTAAATATGACTGGTAGGAAAATGAAAAGAAATAATATAAGAAGACAGTCCTTAAAAGTGACAGTCCTCTCTTTTTTTCATACCACTTTTCATTTGCTACTTCCTGAGTCAAACCACTTTTAGCAGTGTCTCTCCTACTGCATTTTTCAAGAAGCAAAATAAATTCTTAGGTCCTAAAATAAGAGAAAGACTGACATATTTTTCTCAGTGAGTTTTGGAAAGTGAAAAATATTTTTCACTTCAACCTGGAAGGGATACAGCACAGAAATTATAGTATTTTCCCATAGCACATTACTTTAGGGACAGAAGAAAACGACGCACTGAGATGATTAATTACCGATTCCTTTAGCACAGCCATAGAAGAGGTAGGTGTTTCCTTTACTGAGCTCCCACAACACACTTTCCTACAACATGCATGGTCTAACCAGCATCTTAATGAGAGGTTACAGCAATCTGTAACCATTTCACTGATCCTGGTCCTACCAGAATTAGTGGCCAAGTTGCTGCCAAGATCAAGTTCAGGAGGTGCATGCACACTCAGAGATGCAGGACGATGTGTGAGCACTGTGGTCTCACAAAGATTAAGAAACCATCGTCACAAAGTCAGAACTTGTGCTTCTCCAAAACACTGCTTAGGAATTACTTTGTGTTGCTCAGTAAATACAAGCAGGATGGTGGGACACACAACATTCCTGTCCTTTTTATGTTTTTAACTATTCTGCCCAACTGGAAGGCTGAAACAGTAATGACTTCTACAACACAGAGGAAAGGTTATTTTTGTTACAATTAATTTTATTAAAGTTTTGAGGTGAGTCAGCAAATGGACCAAAATGCTGAGAGATGGAGTGGAAGTGGAAACTAGGCACAACCTAGACAAGCACGAGGACACTAAGGGAAAAGGGAGAATGGCAGAAGACTGCTTCTTCATGCTCAATTTCTATCATATCCATTTACCATTTTGCTATTCAGAAAAGAAGCCTTTGGAATATCTGCTGTCAAAATGAACAACTGTACCAAGAAATTACACTGGCACAACTGTAACAATTGCCGCCTATAAGCTGTATCTGTGCTCTGGCTCATTCCTTAATAGTCATCCTTAGCAAGCATCATTCACACTACTTAAAAAAGAAACATGGTTCTTCCTTTGGAAAGATAGAGGGTAGGCAATGATAACTTGCAATCTCATGAAGAGTACCAGGATCATTTTTAGTAAAACACGAAAAAATACATCAACTTATTCCTTTTTAACTAATCTACACAAGAAGATCACCACCACAAGTGGACTAGGCATTATGTATGAAGAGGTTTCTTCTCTTACAAAATCTTCTTGTCACAAGGAAAGAAAATATTTTCTCAGAATTTCCCAAGGAAAGCTCTGAATCTCCAAAGAAAAGTTCATATATGAAGTATTGTAAAACTAGATTTTTACTGTTTCATTCTAAATCTTATCACCATAAAAATAGTAAATCTTTGCCCGATTAATTTATTCAATATTTTTGTCTCTCCTATTTAGATCCTTAAGTGCTTGTTTTTCACCACTGCTAATTTCTCACAGTACAGCTATGAACAGAGCCCTAGCTCTGGATTATGAAACCACTACATTTAACAAAGACAGAATACAAAGATCTCTTTCACAAAGTCACGAATCTAAAGACAAACTTTGAAAGGTAGTGATTTACCACTTTGGTATTTACTGCTAAAAGACAGTACAAACTGCCTAATGAATTAAAATCAAAATTCATCATTTTAACTTTTGCGGTGAATCTCTTCTCACTACCTCACTCTGTTTCTCACTGTTTCTTTGCAATGTGATTTTTGGATCACGAGCAGCTTAAATATAACTACATTAAAAAAATGTTGTTATACTAAGATGAAGCTTTAAAGCGTTGTAATTCTGGGAGTTTAAGAGAATGACAAAGAGAGATTGAAGTGCTGGGAAATAAATAATCACACCTTAGAGGCACTTCCTATGAAGTCAGTAAAATCAGGCCCAGCTCTATAAACACCATAGCCTTCAGCTGCTGATATTACATTGCTAAAATGTGGGTAGTACCTCATAAAGCACAAAAACATTTCAGTTGTTGATTGTATAATGCTCCATTTATGACTTCACAGAATGCTACATGTGAAATGGATGCCTGACACTATTTCAGGATGACTCCAAAGAGAAAAGTGGACAAGAGGCAATAGGCACAAATTAAAATGCAAGAATTTCCATTTAATCATATGGGGAAAAAAACCAAACCAAACACTTTTCACTGTGAGTATTGTTGACCACTGGCACAGGCTGTGCAGAGAAGTTGTGTAGCCTACCTCCTTGGAGATACTCAAAAGTCTAATGGACATGGCCCTGAGCAGCTTGCTCTTTTGACCATGCTTGAGCTGAAGGTTGGGACAAGATGATGTGCAAAGATGCATTCCAGGCTCAGTGGTTCTGGATTCTGTGTGAGGAGGCATCTAGCACATAGAATAAAAGACTGACTCCAGCAAACTCTTCTGCAATCAGCGGGTTTTTTCAAACATAAGTGAACATGGGGAATTCAAGGAAAGCACTCAAATCCAACAAATTACTTACAGGTGTTTATCTTTTGCAGGATGACGATAGGTTTGGGAATTCTACAGTGATGTCGAAAATAATGTGATACTGACTTACAAAAGAATTTCTGTCAAGACAACCTGCAGTTCCAGAAGTGGAACAAATTAATAAGACAAAATGAAACTGTTCCCTTATAACAGTGTAAATCAGAAATAACTTCCTACAAGTCAGTGAATGTGGTAGTTTTAAGCTATGCCCTTAAAATTTTGTTACAGATTTCGAGCTCCCAACTGAGCTGGTCTGGCAAAGTTAAAGCTGGGGGGAAATTTCAACTCACCACAGTGAAGATACTGTGGTGATTCCACAACAGTGGAACTGGGTTAGTGCTAAGCACCTGTCTGCAATGCAGAAAGTGGCTCTGCCACCCAATTCATTCCCAGTATGACATGTGGATCTTCTAAAGCTCTGGACCAGCCAGTGACCTGTATCTCTAAGAAAATGATACCCAGGCATTGAGATCAGTTCAGGGGCTTGCTTCCCAGCTGAAGGATTTAAATACGTTAGCAGACCAGGTTAAAGGGAGAAAGCTTTAGACTCCTGTGGACAGGATGCTCCCAAAAGAGCAGCATCTTTCTGTAGAGATATCTGAAGAACCATTGATGCTGCCTGAGTGAAAAGAAGAACAAGTTTCTCTGCTGTTGTGGTTCACTGCTCAAAGGTATCTGGCTCTTTTGCTACACAGCAAATAAGAATTGATTGGAGATTTCACAGTGGGTGGCTGACTCCCTGTGGAAGGACATTAGAGGGAAGACCAGCCTTGCGTTGCCTTTTCACCAGCATTATTTCCTACTGTCTCATTTCAGTGATAACCCCAAAAGAAAGAACTGTGGAAGGATGGTTACCCTACTTTTTCTGATGTTTCTTTCATTTACCATACCAAACCAAATTATCTTTAGGCCAGAATCTAAGCCTATACATAAGTGTAACCCACCATCAGGTACGCCAAAATAAATAAGAATTCAGCATCTAGTTTACTTATCACCAGTTGGTAGGGAAGTGGGGAAGACATGGTGTTCACAGATAAGTGAGATCTCAAGACATGAATACTGATGTGAATAGTGTCACATCAGTACTTGGACAAAATGTTGCTAATAAAAAAAATCAGAGTAAAAACCAAACCAACATCAGTATCAAAAGCATAAGACCTTTTCTATGTACAAAGAAGAAGAAACAAGTATCTCTTTCTCCTGCTTGAAGTTTTAAGAGTGGGAAAGTCTTTCACCTTACAAGATAAATAAAAAATAAATAAATCTATAAAATCAATGTTAAAAGAATAACTATTTTATGTCTCTTTGTACTTACACATACCCTTCAATGGTTTATGTAATTCTTTAGGCAATGGAATTATTTGTTGCCAGTTGTTTATCTCACCAATATGAAATGGAAGAAAGACTTATGTACATAGGACATGGATAATAATATCTTGAACAGCTGCCTCAGTTCACCAGGGCAGCAATTTAGGCAAGATTAAAGAAACCACTGGGAGAAAAGCAGAGAACACAGCTATGTGGTCTAAAATATACGCTTCATTGTTTCTATGCAGATTTGAGTTTAGCTCTGTTACATAGCACATGGAAGACTTACAAAAACCTCATGGTGTAACAGCTGTGGAGTCACTGAAAAGCTGAGGGCTACACTACACAAAAATTACCTATAACATGAAACAGCAGGTCCAAGTATTTTTTTATGATCTATATCTTTTTGACACCTAGAGTCAGCCTTTGCCTGAGGAACTCTAAGTGACTCAAAGTCTACAGAGTGTGTGCCTCTCCTGACAGACTTAAAGTTCCAGCTGTGAAACATTGACAGGAAACCCTCAGCCTGGTTATTGATGACTGAACAAATGGATGTGCCCACAGACAGATCATTTGTTGTCAGTTTTTGGTGGGTTTTCTTGTGGTTTTTGGTTTTGTTTTTTTGTTTGTTTGTTTTTTGTTTTTTTTAAGGTTGTTTTTGTTGCTGTGGGGTTTCTAACTTAAATTCTTTTCAAAATGCATTTGTCACAAATATGCAACAAATTAATTTTCTCTCTTAGATTGTAGGATTAGTCAAAACACATGACACTAGCTTGCCTAAGAAAATACAACAGTCTGGATTAAACTAAAATTTAACCTTACAGAGTCTTGATGAGGTTTACACTTAATGTATGCTAGTCTCTGGTAAACTATTTCCATTGTTTCTCATAGACTATTTGCAGGTGAGATGTGGGACCATGGCAGGTAACTTTGCAATGATAAAAAAACATACTGGGGGATCTGACAGATTCCATGCTGAAATCCATGCTTTAATGAAATAGCTTGCACTTGCACATTTTTCATACATTCAATATCACTCCTTGACATGTATATTTCTTTTCTCAAGCTGATATCTTCTGTACCCAAGGACATCAAAAGGCACAGTAAAAATAATTTGAAAGACTTCATTTCTATAACAAGCTTTCTACTGACTTCATTATGAAGCACTACAAGGCTCCATAAAGCTCGTTTGACTTTTGCAGCTCTAACTCTGCTGGTTTAACTGTGTGATTCAGACAGCAGCAACAGAGGAATTTGGATGCTACCAAAATAAGAGTCACCAAGGCCAAGATTTCTGTATTTTTCTTTTACTACTGCAAAATTAAAAGACATCCTTAGTGTCAAGTCTATCTTTGTTTTTATCCTCAAAACAAGTAACATTTCCCTGTGGCTGCGATCATCTCTATGTGTGATAGTCCATCAAGTGAGTAATAAAGAGAATTAATGTAATTTCTATCACAAAGGTGAAGTAATCTTGGAACATGAACATCTGTGTAAAATTCAACTCCTGCATAAATTTTCCATGCAAGTTAAACACTTTATCAAGGGTCCAAAGGCTTTGACTATATTAAGCAGAGTGATGAGTGCCTCTAGGTACTACAGTTCAGCACTTGCTATCATTTAAACATTAGATTGATCACTAGACTTAGTTTCTGACCATGTAAATATCACCATTTGAAGCAATCTCCAGTGGGCAGGGTGCGGGAATTAGCCTGGGCCAGGTATGGATGTGACCATTTCCCTTCATTGAGTGAAATAGTTCAGTTTTAGGGAAGTATTTAATTTGATGTCAACAGGTCTTAGCACCTTCTGGACACTCAAATCACCTGTATAAATGTAGCTGAAGAACTGACTCATTTTAGTTATTTAATTATTGCCAACTTTGTGCCACAGAACTAATGGGCTGTGATTTTAGGAACAGATTAGCCAAGTTTCACACAGCGATAATATGCATTTAACTCCACTGTAACACTGCTGTACTGAGACCCCATCGCACCAAGCCCAAAGTTTGCTGCCACCACTTTGTGTCCCCATACACCTGCTACAGCTGGTTGTAGATCAACTGTAGATCCTGCAACACCTCCAGAGCATGAAGTGATGGTCCACTGCAGCAGAGGAAATGTTCGATAAATATGTCCATTCCACACCAGCAGCCTAATACTAAGCATACTTCCACAGTGCTGCATCAAGCCCTAGGCAATCCCAAGGCCCTGGGCAATCCCAAGCCTGGGCAATACAGGCTGGGCAGTGACTGGCTTGAGAGCAGCCCTGAAGAAAAGGATTTGGGGGTACTGGTGGATGAGAAGCTCAACATGAGCCACCAGTGTGCGCTTGTAGCCCAGAAAGCCAGTCACATCCTGCACTGCACCAAGAGAAGCATAGCCTGCAGGTTGTGACCCACCTGGAGTACTGTGTCCAGTTCTGGAGCCCCTATTACAGGAAGGATCTGGAGGTGCTGGAGCATGTCCAGAGAAGGGGCACAAGTGTGATTAGAAGGCTGGAGCACCTCTCCTATGAGGACAAACTGAGGGAGTTGGGGCTATTCAGTCTGGAGAAGAGAAGGCTTCAAGGAGACCTTATTGTGCCCTTCCAGTATCTGAAGTTGGCTACAAGAAAGCTGGGGAGGGACTTTTTAGGGTGTCAGGTAGTGACAGGACTGGGGAGCATGGGAAAAAACAGAAATGGGTAGATTCAGATTGGATGTTAGGAAGAAGTTCTTCATAATGAGGGTGGTGAGACACTGGAACAGGTTGCCCAGGGAGGTGGAAGAAGACCCACCCCTGGAGGTTTTTAAGGCCAGGCTGGATGTGGCTCTGTGCAACCTGATCTAGTGTGAGGGGCCACTGTCCATTGCAGGGAGGCTGGAACTAGCTGATCCTTGAGGTCCCTTCCAACCCTAACACTCCTATGATTCTATGAAAATGAAAAGTAATGTTTCTCTTATTTACCTCTGATTCTCCCATCATGAAGCTGGGATTAGAAATAGCATTAATATAAGTAAGATGTTCACATTTAATTTCTTGATCTCAGCAGCCAGGTTTCCCTGATGGTCATCAGAACCTGCAAGATATCTTTAGCACCCACAAAAATACTGCTGTAACAAACATGTTTAGTGACTGTCATCCTTGGTTCTATACTGAAAGCTAGTAGCAAGAGTAGCAAACTGAAGTTCTCTTTTCTGTTGCTGGTTTTGGGGTGGTTTTTTTGTTTGTTTTGTTTGGTCAGGGTTTTTGTTTGGTTGGGTTTTTTACACTTTAATTAGAGTGTAAATTTACATCTGTATGTTTAAAAACAACTTAGTATTAAGATATAAACTTCACTCCATCAAAATTCAGAAAAAAAATATCATTCACAGCAGGCCATATCAAACTATAATTAGTTTAGTAGAAGGTCCGTTAGGTTTCAATTTATCTTTCATAAGGAGATTGCTCCACATCTGGCTAAAATCTAATTACAAACCAAGGCTACTCGGCAGTGAGTGCCAAATTTATGATTTATAGGACACATTTATGGGAAGGTAGATAACTCATTGGATTTCCAGGGAGTAAAGAGACAATTTACATATTTGCAATGTATATGTTAAAAAATGGCTAGCATTTTTCAGGGTAGAAGTAGTGTCAGGATGAGACTTGTTGATTTCTGAGTGCCAGCTGACATTGTGCAAATACCCTGAGGGCTTTTTAGCTGAAGGAAGCATAGGAACAGTTGGATAGAGTTAAACTTGAAAATACACATCTACTAACTGTGGGGTAGTTGTTTGTGTTTGAGCATCTGTCTCTAAACACAGCAGCTATCCTATTAGTTTCATATTTTCAATAGAATATATTCTTTATCTCTGCCTTAAGTAATAGTGATGTGATAGTGATGTCAATGTCCCTCAGTCAATCCACTGTAACCATGTCCACTCTTTAGGCTCTCAATAACCCAAAAAGAAGAATAAAGGACTCCAAGATGCTGCAGGTTACTCCTCCACTAATATGCAAGACAGTCCAAAAATCAGTAAAGTAGGCTATCGGCTTTGCACCCACACATCCAAGTAGCAAGCATTAAACAGTCTTCATCGCATTTATCAAGGTAGCAGGAAGACTATCTGTATAGATGAGGAAAACTGCCTTTGCAGCGATTACTCCTGTGCTTCATCTTCCTGTTAAACCTCTCCTTCAGACTTCTCTGTTGTTTTTCCTTGCCTTTTTATTTGCTTTGGTTGGACATTTTTTTGTCTTTCCTGTAGCTTACATGCAGGGGTACACCACAAACTTCAACACTCAACAGAAAGGGCAGATCCTGCACTCCTTGGCCCATTCCCAGTTATGCATGATGGAGAAGAGAGAAAGAAACAGGAGAAAGAAAACTGTCTCAAACATTCAAGGGAAGGGAAAAGTGAGAGGACCTATCAGCAAGCTATTGGGCCATCTGGTGCCCTGGTCTAGCTCTGAGAAAGCTGTGAGCTCACAGCTAGAAGGGGAAACAACACTAACTCCATCTCCTGAAGGAGATCTGGTTCACTGCTGCAGGCAACTGCTCACCCAGAAAGATTTCTTCCTGTAAAGGAAAGAAATTTTAAGGTCCATGTTGTCCTGAACTATTTTGTAACTGTTTTTATCCTAACAAAGAAAGAAATGTAAACCAGAGAAAAATCATGCACAAAAAGGACTTTCTTACAAAAATAGGTGAACTAGATCTCCATTGGCTGTTCTTCTCAAGCTAAACAAGAATATAAAGGGTTTTTTTCTAGTACAGTGAAGTTGTTGTATGGTGGGGTTTTTTTTCCACATGTGCAGAGAGATTTATTTCTAGCCCTACTCAGATGAGGGTAGGATTTTCACCATGCAAACTCCCTAGACAGTTCCAGGAGCTCAGAAGAACAGGTCATCACATTATTACTTTACAGAATACTTCACAGAGGACAAACTGAAAGTATGGTAGGAAAAAAAACCACGACTAACAACAACTATCTTAAAGAAATGTGTTGTTTGTGTTTTGTTTGGGTTTTTTTTTTGTTGTTGTTGTTGTTTGGTGGGTTTTTTTTGTTTGTTTGTTTTTAATTTTCTTATTTAAAGTAATAAAGATTGAATAGGAGGTTTTGAACTGGACATTTCCAGTTTCTGTATGATCCTTGAATTTTGCAGACCTAAGCAGCATAATAAAGAAGGAGGAGATGAGGAAATAAAGTCAGCTTCTTCTCCTGATTTATACAGAAATCTAAATATAATAATGTATGGATTCCCTTAATTGTAATTAACAGGGCAGAGGTAGTGATTCATAAGGGTATAATTACAGTATTTTTCTAGAAGAACACAAATGAGAATAACTTTGCAGAACAGAATGAAAAACTACCACATGCAAAACTGAATAGAAAGAATGTAGAGTACTATTGCAGCTCAACAAAAACTGAGATGCTAATCACAAATCACTCAATTGCACAGGGAAGTCCATTTCATACTCATGAACTAAGGGATATCCTAATGAACAATTTAAAAAAAACATCTGAAATTAAGTTTTCTTAAAGGATTAAAGCTGCAAAAGCAATGGAAATATTTAGACGAGAACAGCAAACTGCCAAAGGCACATGATGTTCCAGAGCAATGAAGAGAAACATGTCAGAAGCATTTATTTTTTAATTCCTTACATGAAATCCAAATTAGAAGGCAAGACACCTTCAATTTACCCTAGCACACAGTGTTCACAATCCTTTCCTTTCTTTCAGTTCCTATACACCAATTGTAAATTAGATTGTTCCAAAGAAATTAGTAGAAACACAGGTGGTAAAATTAGGTGCACTGGATTTTTTTCAGTTGGAAGACTGCAACTATACACCATAACGTGTTCAATAAGCATTATTCCACTTTTCAATAAGTAAATATTCACTGGACTACAGATAGAGACAGACTGACTCTGCAAGCCTTCAGGTTCAGAGATTGAAGATCAAAGCTCAAATCTTTAGTCCAAATAATGCTTGTAAGAGATTTGAATGCAGGATTCCCTCTGACCTGGGGAATGCCTAACTGCTGGATATTTAGGACTATAAAGTGAGACAATGTTGTTATTTCAGTGCCTGAGAGCAAATCAGATCCTTCTCCTGAGAAACTGAATCTTCTAGCAATTTAACTTCCTGTGTATATCATTTCAACACATTATCAACACCGCTCTAGCCTATTAAAACAAATAGCATCATGGAACAGCCTCAAATATTGATCCATGACTATCCAAACTCTTGTACTGTTTGCATGCACCCTGGTTTTGATATTGATCAGTTTGGGGGACAGCACTAGACAGACCCTCACTTCTACAAGCCTCCCTCCTGCAGAAGGATGAGCAAGCTTAGCTGTAGGGATAGAACTTATAGAATCATAGGATCATAGAATGGTTTGGGTTGGAAGGGACCTCCAAAGGCCATCCAGTCCAAATCCCCCACAGTGAGCAGGGACATCCTCAACTAGATCAGGTTGCTCAGAGCTTTGTCCAGCCTCACCTTGAATATATCCAGGGAGGGGACCTCAAACTACCTCCCTGGGCAACCTGCTGCAGTGTTCCACCACCCTCATGCTAAAGAACTTGTTCATAACATCCAATCTAAATCTAATCTAATTTCAAACCATTGCCCCTCATCCTGTCACTACAGGCCTTTGGAAATAGTCCCTCTGCAGCCTTTTTGCAAGTCCCATTCAGGTACTGGAAAGCTGCTACTAGATGTCCTCAGAGCCTTCTCTTCTCCAGGCTAAACTATCAGTCTGTCCTTGTAGCAGAGGTGTTCCAGCCCTTGGATCATTTTTGTGGCCTTTTGGACCCACTCTATCAGGTCCATGTCCTTCGTATGTTGAGGGCCAGGTCAATAAACAGGCTGCACTAGAGACACAACTTTGGAGGCCACAGCTTCAGCCAGATCTCTTGGTAGTATGAAAACCAGTAAGTAATGAGATTCCACCTTGCAACAGACATATCCACAAGGGAAGTGTCAAAGAGCACTCAAACCTAAAGACTTTGGAGTTATGCAGTTACTGTAATGGCAGCATCAAATTTGCCCAGACTAGGGTGGGGGGAAATCCTCATCAGAAAAGAAGGTGGTCCAGAGAGCTTGATATCTCATAACTGCTGGTTCTGAGACACCTGATGTGCCCAAGTGCTTTCAGACAACTGAAGGAGAAAAGAATCATTATGAGATTAACAAAAATGCAACATAAAATGGAGGAGGAAATAATTTTTTAAAAGGTAGAAAATGAAGGCCAAAGAAAAATTTGCAAATAATGTCACATATAACATGCAGGGAATTTCTTCTGGGGGAAAAAAAAATAATTAAAAAAAAAGAGACAATCTTAAAATTTACAAAGGCTAGATAAAGTAAGAATATAAACCAGGGAAAGAATAGTCACAATTATTAGAATCAGCCCTTTATACAGCAAACTAAAACTTACCAATCAAAACAAATTATCTAATCAAAAGATGTTTATCACAAATGACAACACTTTTGCATGAGATGGTATAAAAAAAAAATACCTAAGGCAGTAAGGCAGACAGCATTCAAAACAGAAGCACAACAAACAAAATCAACTTTCACAGTTGCACACATCCTCAAAATTAAAATAAGCCAAGAAAATGCCCAAGAGATACAAAAATGTTGCAAATGCGGTCAGCACATACACAGCATACACAGGAAAAAATAGTCATCTTTGGTCAGCATTACTGTAAGATTAATACATGAAGTTGTGAAGAAAGAGGGGAAAGAGAAGAGAAAATAGACAAGAGGATCTCAGCTGATAGCTGAGACATTCAGGTCTGACATGGTTTTATAAATATTTGATCATGTTTGTGTATTGGGAAACTGCAGCAAACTCAGGTGTTGACACTGGACAAAAATAACAACAAACCTCTTATAATTCCAGAGGAAATGGCAAGAAGGTCCATTTGGTCAACAGCTTTTTTTGGAAGATCTCAGAAGGCACAAATCACAAGATAAGAAAAGAGAGGTGTCAGAATAAGAAGATTCACGAGATCTTAATATTTAATTCCGCAGAAAAGCCAGCAGGCCCAAACACAACCATTTAAAAAATTAATCAAGAAACATTTGTGAGCTGAACTCAGGAATTTAATTGTATGCTTCTGAACTTGGATGTTATATTCATTTGATCTTCATTTAGTTTTGAACTTTCAGGGATTGACCCCACCAGATAGAAACTGTGAGGGGCATTTTGAGGCTCCTTGTTGGCATACGCAGACACTGTGACAAGAAACAGATATGGTCCATCTCTTAAAGACAAAGAAGGAAACCTGAACAGCACTCACATAAAAGCAGCTTCAGAGACCATTGACTACACAGGCTGGCAAGGGCTATTTACTGCATTAGACAGTCAGTGCAACTTCAAGAAAGCTGTAAGTAAACTGAACTAAGAGTAGTTCTTAAAAAGAAAAACAATAAAAAGCCTGCAAGTACTGTACAGCCTCTTTAAAGTAGTTTAGCATTTACAGAGTAACAACTGTAAAGGTAAATATTCCTTGGGGAACAAAAAGGTTTTGAGTTTCATGAGAAGTATTAATTTCTGAAGGGTCTTTCTTGGTTCCAGCCACTCTCTAGATAGAAATTAAGGCTAAATTTGTAGCAGCAAATGCCCCATAGACTAATGGAAGTCTGGCCTGAGAAATTAATTCTGATAATGGCTTCTGTTTATTTCATTATAACCTCTATATTATAATGCATCTTAGAAGATATTTCAGCATATACCACTTTATTCAAACTGCGATTGGTGAAAGATAAGCAGCAGAAACTTCCAGTACATGAAATCCAGACACCCACATTCCACAACGTTCTAGAAAGAGGAATATTCCTGGCTTGTCTGTCTTTAGAAACAATGAATACTGGATAAACAGAAGTAGTTCCCACTGATAGACAAGAATGCCAGTCACTGAACCAAAATTCAATCATTTGCAGTGAAATGAAACTACAATAAAGGTAAGACCAGGAATTTTTCAGTATTTGTGAGTCATTCCTTAGTTTATTTTCATGAGAAAGCAGCTTGTAATTGTAAAATCTTGTAGCTAGGATGATGAAAGGAATTTCTGAATCAAGCTGAAATGGATTATCTTTACTTCATTTTTATAGCATATGAGTGTTATTTTTTTTTGCAATTGCAACATGGCACTGCGTATTTGTTTCTTCATCTTCTGCTCTGCAGACCAGAAGAATCTTGTATGGCTCACACATCATACATGAGCGTGTTTGTATATTTATGTCAGAAAACATGACAATAATTTAATTACCATGTACAATCCATTCTGGTAATTGACTCATGGCTCTAAGAAAGTGCAAAGTCATGCTCAGGAAGTATATAATTCATTATAGAAACAACTTTCATATTAGGGGAAGAAAATACAGGAGGGGAGGGAAGGGGAGAAGGCGAGGGCAAGTAGAATAGAATAAGATTGCTCAGAGCCTTCTCAAATCTGACCTTGAATATCTCTAGAGATGGAGCCTCAGCTACCTCCCCGGGCAACCTGTTCCAGTACCCTTGTGGTAGATAGAATGGTTTGGGTTGGAAGGGACCTCCAAAAGTTATCTAGTCCAACCCCCCTGCAGTGAATGAGCAATGTGCAAAAGAAAAATGAGCAATAAGAAGCTGTTATCAATCATCTCTGTCCCTTACTGATAACCAAAGTATATTTAAGCTCAGACCCTGCAAGAATTTTCTCTTGTAAGTATTTCACCTTGCAAGGTCTTACTGTTCCTTTAAGAAAAACTAGAGTAGTGTTTGTGAACAAAGCATATAAGGCACTATTTTTCTTTCTTCACAATATTGTTAGAATTTCAATATAATGCAGTCTGACTTCTACTAACACTCATCTGAGGAAATTATTTCCAAATTCAGCCTTTAGCAGCACTATGACATCCCACTTATATGAAACTGAATTCCAAGACCAAGTGTTTTCCCTTTTCACAAGAAAGATTTACTCTAATATTACTGTAGAATACATTAAACTATTATACAGTTTAGCTCAGGAGATTATATAAAATTAAAATACTGAGTAATATTATGCATTTTGATCCTTCTTACCTTTTTTTATCCACCTTAAAGTTACTATTTATTTAAGAGAAATGTTAGAACTTAAGAATTGTCTATTGCTGTATATATGCTAATGACAATATAGACCAAACACTGGCTTCATGAACTTTCCCATGTCCCCCAGATCTCATCCCACCATAGTGTCTTAAATTCAGTGTTATAAATTTGGAGTAGAAAATGCAGACATCAAATTTGGTGTCATACGGTGAACATCATTCAGTCTTCCAGGAGGTAAGACACTACCCTTATCCACTAAAACTAGAATTTTAAAAGAAATCCTGGAGCGGCTTTATGTGACCAAATATGTAACATCAGAGCTGGCCACCTTTGGCCCCACCATAGTCACTGCAGAGGTGTGATTAATTCAGCTCATTTTAGATGTCTACTTCAGGATGAGATAAATAGCGCTCTTTCTAAAGAGGCCTGCTCTGTTCCACTGAGCATGTAGATAGCCTCTAGTGACTAACTCCAATACAGTTTTGAGAGACTTTTACTATTAAGTGAGTTGCTCATATACACCTTTCGGGGTGATACAAAGAGTATTACAAAAGACATTTAATAATAGCCATTTCAAAGCTAACAATCATTGCCAAACCAAAGCACTACATAAACTTAGTTTTTGCTTTTGCTCACTACCCTTTTACCTCTAGGCAGTGCCCCATTTCTTCTGACTATTCCATATCCTGTAAAAGTGCAATGGCACCATGTTCACTACAGCAGTACAAATGATTAACAGTTTCGATAATTATCTTAGTATTAAAATCCTATGATACAATAATTTAAATCATACATCAGTTATTTGCTAGGACTTGATCAAGATTCTACTTCTGGAAAATAAAAGGAAATAACAGGTTTCCCACCTGAAAGGAAGCCAGAGGGTTTACTGGCAACGTAACTCATTGCTTGCCCTTCACCCCTCCCTAGAGTGTTCTGAGAGACAATAAGCACTGGCTGAACATGCAGACATTTCGTATAAGAAAAAACTTTTCACACCCTGCAAGATGTGGCTCAGAAAAACTGCGGAACCTCCATCCTTGGAGACAGGAACATTTACGGGAATATTCGAAAGAACTGAGTCTCTTTCCTTCTCTGGACTGAGACACCTCCCTGGAGGTGTTCAGAGCCACGTTGGATGGGGCCTTGAGCAACCTGGTCTAGTGGAAGGCTTCCCTACCCATGGCAGGGGAGTTGGAACTAGATGATCTTCAAGGTCCCTTTCAATGCAAACTATGTTATGAATCTATGATTTTTTTCCAACTATCAAGTAAAAACAATAAACCTTTCCAATGTACTGTAAAAAACTGTAGAGGTGATTGCAAAGTAGAATTCAAGTTGATGATTGCAACATCTACCTGCAAATATTTATAAATTTACTATGAGAATAATGCCGCTAGGTTTTTTTGTAACCTCTGGCTAGACATCGTTAAAGAGATCTGTCATAGACAATCTGTTCAACAAAGCACAAGAGTAAGAGAGTAATTACCAAGAAGAGAAACATTGGACTAACTGAATATTGTCTGAGACATTAATTTTGAAGCAGACAATAAATGTATTTCTGTCTTGTTTCATCACTGAAAGCCCACCTATGTACTTGTTAGCTGTGTGGGTAATCCTCTTGGTTTGGTGGCATGGAGCTACTTCACTGAAGATGGTATATAGATGTTCATGAAACCACATCTGATTTTCTGCACTTTTTAATGCAAATTTCCAGTACTTATTTCCAAGGATAAAAGAAATACACTACTATATGGAGTTTGATCTACTAACTTCAGTAAGCTTTGAAACATTTATAAATTAACAAAAAAGTATTACTATCTTCAAGGCACAGTCAGTTAAAAGTGTAGTCTGCTGATCCAGCAAGGTACCCAGGCTTCTTTGACTTTTCTTTGGAAAAGAAGAAAATTGCAATATTTGTTTTGGAAGTTGTCATTATATGTGCAAGAAAATACCTAGAAATCCCTATATCTGATATAAGAGAAGCAACAAACTCAATAAATTACCTTTAACAACTTCTGGATTGTATGCATTCATCCATATTTTCTTTTTCCCCAAGGATCAGCACTTGCTGATCTCAAATGCCTTGAAAAATAAACTGAAAATTTACTCACAAAATGGCAACGCAGACTCTCACGCTGTTATTCTGAATGGTTTATTGTCTTGATTGTTTAGAGGAATATGGTATCTACAGAAGTTCACTGACAGTTTGTTGATTTAATTGTGAAGACAAAAAAATCCAAACAATTAACATTCAGGCCTTGAAGGATCTTGTTTGTGTATACACATGTGCATACCTTGTGAATAGAAACAGCCAGCCATCACAGTCTGATGATGTGCAATGCCAGAAATCTACATCTGCTGTGATGATTAAAGTGCAGGGTGCTGCAGCACATGGAACAGAGAGAGGTGGGGGAAAAAAAAAAAACCTCTTCAGGTAGATATTTTTTCCTCTTTCTTTTTTTACTTGTCTTTGATCTTTCCAACATTGGTCTTTCCTCCTCTACATTTACTGTGATCACACTCATGATATGTGACACTTTCCTTAGCTCTTTCAAATTTCATTTTCCTGGAGCCTTTGGTTTTCTCTATGCCTCCCTAAACATCATCTGCTCAACTAATCTGATGGAACATATGATTCTGGAGCCTGGGTCTCCTCTTGTACCTTTACCACTCTTTTATATCTCCCAGATTTAACAGAAATATTTTCATTCACAGTGGCATTACTGAGAGCACATTCTCAAGCTACATCACATCATATGGTATAGAACATACACCTTATCTTTTCTGCTAGAAAAGCAACCAAGTTCTCACACTATGTAAGGTAGAATCATAGAATGGCTTAGGTAGGAAAGGACCTTAAAGATCATCTACTACAACCTCCCTGCCATGGGCATGGACACCTCTCAACTAGAGTTGTCTGCTCAAGGCCTCACCCAACCTAGACTTGAACATTCCCACAGAGGAGGAATCCAAAACATTCCTGGGCAATCTATTTCAGAGTTTCACCACCCTTTGAAATGAACTCCTGCAATATGCAAGATGTTGGTTTGAATCCAAACTTAGAATGAGACAAAATGATGTAATGAGCAAAAGTCTTTACAATATAACACAGCAGAGAAAAACAGATTATTTTTTTTTTGAGCTTCATTAGTCTTCCAGCAAAGAGTGTCAAGATGGTAGTGAAAGACACTAATTAGTAAAGTATCACTACACTACTTTCTGAAAGTAGAAACCAAGTAGAAACCATAGCTTGCCAAAATGATCATTTGGCATACATGGTTGATTTTTTTTTTAATAGTCTCCAATTACTCCTTTTAGAATAGTACTTTCTTTTATTTACTTTGCTTTTAATTGGTCAACTTGCATTAGATAAAAAAGAAACTTTAAATTGCTCCAAATACCCAGAAACCAAATAATGGAGTTTTGTAAAACTGATTAAATATTTCTCATTTTTAAATAATTTTAATTTTACTTTAAGGAGATGTCTACATGAGTTGTTTTTATCCAAAACCATTTTTTATTTCAGCAAACCACATAAATCTAAGATGACAAACCCAAGAATTGTATTCATACTCAATAATTTACTTCCATTGTGTCATACACATGGAAGATAGAGAGCAGAAGAATATTTTCCCTGAGGCAATCACTTAGTGTTTTGACATTTCTAAAATGGGACACTTAACAGCAAGTAATACTGCAGAAAATATCCTCACAGAATAATCAAATCAAAGGTAAAACGAGGTGAAGTGTAAAGGTCTCAATGCTATGATTTGGCTAATTACATTTTTTATGAAGGGTTTTCTTCCTGTTTTGCAAGGATGCATCATTTCTTCACTCAAGTGTATGTATCAAAGTAAGTTTATGTGATACATTGGTCACAAATAGCTTTTCTCTAACAGGTGTAACTTGGACCCTTTTCTGTCAACCCTGAAATACATAACAAGCAAGTTAAAATAGAAGGAAACTCAGGAGGGGAAAGAAATGTGAATGAAAGACTGAAGGAGGAGGAAAGAAATCAAGAAGATCCAGAAAAGAGGGAGACAAAAGCTCAGATAGATGGAGGTAAAGAACTATTTAAAGGGGGTGCCAGGAAATTTACATAATGATCCAGTCTAATGAGCATTTATTGCTTACACATATAGGAGAATCATAGAATGGATTGGGTTGGAAGGGACCCCAAAAGATCATTTAGTCCAACCACCCCTGCAGTAAGGAGGGACATTCTCCACTACATCAGTTTGCTCAGTGCATTGTCAAGCCTGACCTTGAATATCTCCAGAGATGGGGCCTCAACTAAGAACAGGATGGGTTTGTCACAAGAAGATACTAATTAGAGATTCTTTTACCCTATTATTAGAGACTACTATTATTATTATAGATCATTATTAGAGATTATTATCATTACTAGAGATCATTTTACCCTATTATTTTACCCCCAGGCCTTTCTTAGGGTATGGTAACCTGCAAAGTGGATAGGTAGGGCAAGAAGTTCCATTTCACATACAACATATACTGCTGGAAGTAGGACACACAACACTGTGGTTAGAAAGCCAAAGAATGTTAAAGCAAAACCAATATTGAATCTGAGATTAAATGTGCTTCCAATTGTCCTGTACCAGCTTTGAATTTCTGATGAAAGCTTCTATCAGGTATGTACCTTGGACGAGGAGGCAGCATCTGCAGATTTTCAGGGCATTTAACATTCTCTTGTCCAGGAAGTTATGAACAATGTGCTGTTCAATTCCTAACATATCCCTGATAAGATCCTTAGATAATTACATTCAAATAGAAATACTCCAAGAACCTAGTCTGCCAAAATTTTAATTCCCCTGAAAAAACAACTCTGTGATTGAGAATTTTAATCATAAATACCAAAGGATAAACTCTAGAAAATTATAAGGAGGGGAATATTTATCTTCAGCTGCAGAACTTTGTTCAGGAATGACTGTGTAAGTTCTCAAAGTCAGGATTTTTTTCCCACTTTCATAGGTATAGCCACAGCTCTAACACAGTTCCAACACCTGTCTCTGTCTAAATGTAATCTCTGTCTCAATCTAAATGTAATCTATGAGAAAACAATAAAGTATGTGTTTCCGTTATCTATTTTTTGCCTTCTTCATCTCTTACCTTAACTAAAACTGGGATCAGCTACTACCAATTACCAGGGTCTTCTGTTGGGAAGTTAAAACAAAATGATCACATGCGTGAACTTCAGGGGTGCCAATTTTTACCATTCACTACAGCACAACACTATATATCTTAATATCTTATTTTTATTGCAGCTTGGCCTTTTTATCCAAATATTCCTGCAGTGGCTAATAAAACAAAAGGAGAATTTAGTAGGAAAAGCCCTTGCATAGATATTTACATTGTAGTCTGCAAATAATACATGGGAATTCAACATCTAAACTAAAGCCTTTGCTTTTGAAAGAAGAGTTTCAAGAATCCTCTGGATTTGAAGATTAAAGAGGGTTAAAAGGAATTATTTGAGATTATCTAGGGATGGATATTCTAGAGATGGATGTGTCTGAATTTCTACAAGAAGGCAATTTGCTGAGAATTAATTGGATATTCATCTGTCCCTCCAGAATGAAATCATTTTAGTTTATTTTGTTCAGGGGGGTTGTCCATGAAAAAGTAAAAGATGGGGTGTGGGGTGTTTGTGTACTGATATTTCTTATTTTTGTTTAGCAGCAGGACTGGGGTAAGGAAAGACAAGTAAAGGTCCTTGTGGTCAGCATAAAGCATGACTCCTCTAGTTGATTATAGTCTCTCATTAAAACTATAAGTGAAGCATCAGTTGAAAATATTCTTTAAAATAAACCCAAATAGTACAATTTTTAGTTTATACCCTTCCATAAATAAATATTAAATTATTGCAAAAAATTATCCCATCTGTGTCACAAAAGAAGGATGCTTTTGAGAATTCTGTCAGAATAATGTTCCATACAAATTTCAGAAGTACTAAAATTTGGTCCCGGGCAACTAGCTCAAAGGGTACTTATGTCTGAAACAGGGTTTGGGATGTTTCCTGTTTTACACCAGGCTGCTGCTGACAGATGAGCAACTGAATAAGATGGGTCTTGAGGTTTTCAGTGCCTACTGAGCAGGTGTAAGGGTGCTAGGTCATTGAGTTTGAGGAGGGTCTTGTGTGATGGGGGTGCCAGATCTCTTTAGCTTGGAGGAGACTGAAAGGTGACCTCATTCATGTTTATAAATACATGAAGGGCGAGTGTCGGGAGGACAGAGCCAGGCTCTTCTCAGTGATGTCCAATCACTGGACAAGGGCCATTCAGTAGAGACTGGAGCATAGGAGGTACTACATAAACATAAGGAAAATCTTTTTCACTGTGAGGGTGACAAAGCCCTGGAACAGGTGGCCCAGAGAGGTTGTGGAGTCTCCTTCTCTAGAGACATTCAAAACCTGCCTGGATGTGTTCCTGTTTGACGTGCTCTAGGTGATCCTGGCAGGGAGGAGTTGGACTGGATGATCTTTTGATGTCCCTTCAAACTCCTAACATTCTGTAATTCTGTGATTTTCCCTCCCATTTTTGTGGGGGTAGAGGAGCTTGTGAAAGCAAGCTGTGTTAACCCACGACACTGCTAAAAATACAAATTAGCTGAACATGTCTTGAGAAGTATTTCACCTGCTTGTGAAGCAATCCACTGACTATTTTTTTTGCCTTACCTGACTAGCAGAATCCTAGTTATTCTTGGAAGAGAACTAGTGTGAGCAAATAGATTTAATTCATCACTGTAGTGTTTAAGATTTAAAAGTACAGAAATGCAATATCATTTACTCAAGACAAATGCTGGTCATCTACACACTAATCTGCACTTCCAGAAAGACATATCTCTAAGTGGCAGCAATTCAGAATGTCTTTTGAGCAATCTTATTTTTCAAAAAATTGATGACCAAAGAAAGTAATTCAAAAGTATCTTCAATGATATATGTTTAATGTATGTTAAATACCTCATTATCTTATGACCATTGCTAATATTTCCTTATCCCTCAATAAATTTTGTTCACTCAGTTTATGAGCAAGGGATAATAAGAAATTTAAAAATTACACCTAAGACTTTTCCACTGTATGCACAGGCATAAAATGAAATTGGATTTAAATTTTGATACATAATTTTCTACATAAGTAGTTGTATTCATTTTATCTTGCTGTTCAGTGTGCAACAGTGACTACTTCCAAAGTGTAAAGTGAATTACAATTGACCAAAAACACTAGAAAAAAATGTATCAAAGAATTTGTCTTCAATTAAATGAAATAAGACATTTTAATTTAATGTGAAATACATTTTCTTATCCATCTTCATCATACCTTTTTACTGCTTAACACTCCAAAAGAAAGGTCATTTCCTTACATGACCAAATTCTCTCACTTCAGAGACTTTCTGTAAGAAAACCTAATGATTTCTCTTGACCTTCTTGCCTGTCCAAGTTTTCAATCAAACTGACATTTTAAGTTTGACAGAATTGGGTTTTCCTACAGAACACAGATATTTTTCCCAGATCAGTTCTAAAGGCAATACAGAACAAAATTCCGAACAGTTATGGGAAATCATCTCCACAGGAGGATGTTCTCCCAACATTTAGAGGAGAACAACGTGAATTCATAGCCCTATTTATTTTAGTGGACTCTGGCTGTTTTAATGGCATCCTCTTTGACATAGCAAGTATCATCTCAGAACCTGTAGAAGAAAAGCTCCATGAATTAATCTTTTCTAGAATGTGGATTTCTTCTAACTTACTTTAGTTTTTGCTTTACATTTTAACAAATTTTCCTTAATGACCTGCCCAGGGCAGTAGTGGAGTCGCTGTCCTTGGGGGTGTTCAAGTGCCATGTGAACCTGATGCTTAGGGACATGTTTTGCTGTCAACCCTTCAGTGCTCGGTCAAGGGTTGGACTGGATGATCTTTGAGGTCTCTTCCAAGCAAATATATTCTGTATGATTCTGTGTAACTCGTACAAATAGAATGTTTTCTCTGTCACCTAAGTGAAGAGTTCCATTCCTTACAGTTTGCTTCAGGCTTTGGTGATTGATTCATCCATATCATCTATATTTCATTTCTCAGTACCAGACCTTCACTGCAACCAGCCACCTGGAGAGGGGAACAGGATGATGCCAGTGGTGCCATTTGTGTTTGTGTGAGTGCTGCGCTTTCTGGCAACAGTAATCTGTGTGTCCAGCTGTTTCTGTTCTGTATATTACATAGATGTGTTTGTGTATGTACCTATCAGGAACAGATGCTGAGCCTTGCTGCTGGCTGGACCTGGAGACAGGGAGCTGTGTCAATTTCATGTCTACTGGATTCCTGGATTTGGCAGTCACTAACAATCTTCAAAGGTTTCCTGTTATTTTATTTCCTGTTATTGTTATATTTGGCAACATGTACCACTTACAAGTAAAAGTTTTCAGGCCAAATATTTAGCTGATTTATATAATAAAATTACAACAGATTTTATATTATCTTTTATCATCTTCCCTAGCAACTCAAGAGTACATTTGTATACCTAGGAGAAATCTTCATTCAGCTTTCTATTATGACAGCCACAGCTTTTCTGCTCTGGCTCCATAGATAATGAATATGTACACACAGACAGAGATATGAGTGAAGAGCAATCAAAGAAGAATTAAAAAACACTACCATGAAAACCCAATCTGAAAAGTATGAATAGATGCCATCACACAAGTTTTCTGTAGTGTATGAGTATTGACATCAAAGAAATCCCGTAGTCTACTTAACCCTAGAAACCCCATTAGCATGAGCAATTTCATCCCACATTATATATAAATGCAAGACTAATATATAGCAAATAGTATAAAATGTAATGTGTTCGTGCATTCAGAATCAGCAAACTGAAAACCATACCCTTTATCTTCTAAGTTGTACTAAGAAAGAAAGAATCTGTGGTGGGTGAAACTGAATTACAGTTTTCCCTCACATCACTATGGCCTCAAATAATTCACTGTTGTTGGAAGCAAGTAGAAGTCATTGTGTGGTTTTTCACATAAATGACATTTCACTATCCCATAGCTCAGGGTATGAAATATTTTCCTCTTTAACAAGGACAGGCAACGGCTTTTTCTTGACCAGAATGTGTAAGTGGTAAGTACAGCTTACAGCACAGTTACTAAGAAATAACAAGAAATAACTAAGAAATAACACATTGGAATTCATACTAGAAGCCAAGTATTAGATTTTGATCAAGGAGTGGTAACCTCTGAAATGGAATCTACAGTGCTGTATCACAGCATCACCAAGGTTGGAAGAGACCTCAAAGATCATCAAGTCCAACCTGTCACCACAGACCCCATGACTAGACCATGGCACCAAGTGTCACATCCAACCCCCTCTTGAACACCTCCAGGGACAGTGACTCCACCACCTCCCTGGGCAGCCCATTCCAATGACGAATGACTCTCTCAGTGAAGAGCTTTCTCCTCACCTTGAGCCTAAACTTCCCCTGGTGCAGCTTGAGACTGTGTCCTCTTGTTCTGGTGCTGGTTGCTAGAGAGAAGAGGCCAACCCCTTCCTGGCTACAACTACCCTTCAGGTAGTTGTAGAGAGCAATGAGGTCGTCCCTGAGCCTCCTCTTCTCCAGGCTAAACAACCCCAGCTCCCTCAGCCTCTCCTCCTGTGTTCAGGGCCTCTCACCAGCCTTGTTGCCTGTCTCTGGAGATGTTCATGTGTCTCAATGTCCTTCCTAAACTGAGGGGAATTAGTGTAATTAGTGCTGTGGAGCTACTGATCTCTCCCAGATGGGAACTGAGACTCTTCACTAGGAGACTCTCATTCTAGTTTTGCACTAGAACCACTGTCTGAAAAATTCATCAGTAAAATTAATGATGACAATTCATTTAGCCTTCCTGTAGTTCAGCCAACTGCAAGTCTACAAATATGAACTATATTACCATTATAGGTACTTCAGGCAAATTCCTACACAGGGAATAAAAAAATAAAACCATAGACAATCGTCTTCCTACACAAGAGTACTCATATTTGTATTAATTTGGGGGACAAGATAATCACAATAGCAATTAGATGGCATTTTCCTTCAATTATGTATTGGTAATGTGAATATGTAAATATCTAGATTGGCATTCTGATAGAAATTAATTATACATTGTTTGTATTGCTGCTAAAATTTGTATCTAAGGTAAGTAGAAACAAGATTTATTTTCTGTCTTATGGGGGTTCTGGAGAAATCTAACAAAAATCTAATTGCCTAAGAAATATAAATGGCCAGATGAGGTGGTTCACAGAAAGTCACAAAGGAGTATTTGAAAGCCTTATTTACTAACAGAAATAATACTCCTGATGCTACAGCATAGACTGACAGAGGTACTTTTTTTCCTTCCCAAATCTATTTAAAAAAAATGAAATCTGTCAATGGCATTTATTAAGGAAAATTTACTTTAAAAACTGCAGTTATGTCCAACTCCAAGGAGCAGCACATGAATATAAGCACTTTAAAGTTAGATGGCTGTGCATAAAAGAAGAGAAATAAAAATTTTAAAATGGTTTCAAACGTATAATGTTAAAAGCTTTTGCTGAAAGGCACACCACTGACATTGCATCAGATTTTCGTTTTCAGGCTTCACCTTTCCACGGTCTTTTCCTCAAATCTAAAATCATCCATCAAGAGGCAGCAGGTCGAGAGAGGTGATTCTTCCCTTTGCTCAAGTACTGTGTCCAGTTCTGGTGTCCCCATCATAAGAAGGACACAGAGTTGCTGGAACAGGCCCAGAGGAAGGCAACAAAGATGATCCAAGGGTTGGGCCACCACCCCTATGAGGACAGGCCGAGACAGTCAGGGTTGTGCAGTCTAGAGAAAAGAAGACTCTGAGGGGACCTTAGAGTTGTCTTCCAATACCTGAAGGGATCCTACAGGAAGGCTGGAGAGGAATTCTTCTTAAGGGTGTCTAGTGATAGGACAAGAGGTGTGGGGATTGAAAAAGAAAAAGAGTCAATCACTTTTGAGCCCAAAACACAGTGTTCTAATAAAGAAACAGACACATCCATAAAGACGAGGCCTTGGGAAGTGCTAAGGTAGAAAGCAGACAAGATAAAGAACACCTGGTGTTGGCTTCAGAGGTGTAAGAAGTTTTCAAATGCTCAGCCAGTGACCATTTAGATAAGTTTTGCTTTGTTAGGCTGGAAAAGTACTGTTAGAAACAGGCTTTGCTTTTTGCAGCTCCTTAAGGGCATAAAGCGGAACCTGTCCTTTTCTCTGAGCTATCTACGGTGTCAGGTCTCTCCTTCATAGACACCACAGGCATGCCTTAATGTGCCACAAAGGGGGAATGGTTTTAAGCTGAAGGAGAGTAGGTTTAGACTAAACCTTAAGAAGAAGTTCTTCAGTACAAGGGTGGTGGGAGGTTGCAGATGCCTCCTCCCTAAGGGTGTACATACCCAGGCTGGATGAGGCTTTGAGCAGCCAAGTCTAGTTGAGAGACATCTTTAACCATGTCGGGAAGCTGGAGTAGATGATCTCTACAGTCCCTTCCAACCTAAGCCATTCTATGATTCTATAAAGTATCAAGCACATCAGATAACTCTTACAATACAGTGATGTATCCACAGACAAATTACTCCAATCCACAAAAGAATAAGCAATACATGAAAGTGCATTCTCAAAATGCTAACCATGCAAAACATAAAAGAAAGGTATTAGGTCAGTTCTTCCTTACTTGCTTACTATCCCTGTAAGAGTATAGAGAAGAGTAGGTCCACTCTCTTCATGCTGTTGTCAAGTCACAAAGAAATAAAACTTCTGTTCAGTTAAGTACAACTGAACAATGTACATGGTTTGAGGCAGCACAGACCTGTAATTCTTCTTCTGTAGCAAAACTTCAACAGCAAAGTTGCTTCCAGTGCCACTCTCATTTACATTCCTTTGTGTGAAAATTATTTGTTAGGGCTGTAGCGTCTTTCCACTCTTAAGGATTATTTTCACATTAGCTACCTTATGGCCTATATGAGGTGCCCTACTTGAGATCATTTCAGTCTGGTGGAGATCAATTTATTTAATCTTGAATCAGCCAGGCAGGTGTTAAGGAAAACAAATATTCATGTCTGTCCCTAGGGAAGAAGTTCTTCTTTCTTTCAAGCAGACCAGTATTGAGGTATCTGCAGCATAAAGCTAAGTGGAAAAGACAGACTGGTGGGGGAAAAGCTCTTCTCTAACTTCTAGCACTTCTAGCATTTGTTCCTTTTCAACCTTGATCCCTTTTAACATAAAAATATTTTTTAAATATTTTTCTCTTCTCAAAGCAGTAAAAAACTGCCTTCTGTAGTGGGTTTAACAGAAAAATCTGAAAGCAGATTAATTTTTTTAAGGGAGTCACAAAAACTGTCTAGGTAACTAAAGGCTAACTCTAGTAATCTTGATCACCATCCTATTTCAAGTCAAAATGTTACTGTAGTGAAAAATCCATTCTGAACTTATGTAAAAATGAGAGATTTGGGGTGCAGCTGTAGAAGCAGTTTGGAGTTTACTTATTGAACCTCATACTGATGAGTCAAAGGCTTATCCTTATCATGAGCTATCAATGAAAAAAAGCAAAAAAAAAAAAAAAAAAAAAAAACAAAACAGCAACCCTTCTCAGGAGAGAATTATAGAAAACAATTATAGAAAACTAATTATAGAAAACAATCTTTTTCAAGACAACTCTGCTAAGAAAACCATAAAGATACTACAAGGCATTCTTTACTAAATTAACATTCTCTCAGCAACTTTGTTGCTCTGGAATATATTTCACTAGATTAATCTTCTGGGTTATGATCTTTAAAGTGCTCCCATGATCATCAATCTCATTGTCAAGCTGCCACAGCTGAGTAATTCATATGAGCACTGCATCATCTGCCAATCCTGTATTCCTCCCTATCGATAATCTAATAGTTTAAAGGTCAGTAGCACACCCTGAACAAAAGACTCGTTGGCCTGAAAAAAGAGTGAAAAGTTACCAGAAAAAGCATGGAAATCTGTAGTCTCCACATCACATTACATGCAGGAGTATTCCTTTCATATTATTTTTAGAAGCTGGTCCTTTTTATGCTGAGTTGATGACCTTCAACTATTTCTTCTTGAGGAAGAAATTTGCTCTAATTGACCATCTTCCACCAGGCACCAACTTGACTCTGTGTGTATATCCAAGAAGAATGGGACCCAACACTAAGCAGTGCATTCCAGGCAGAAGTTATCATGACAGCGTATTTTACCCAGAAGTGTAATTACAGACTCTCAGAGATGCTAACTAAGAGGGAAAAAATTGCATAGCTAAACAGATGCATGTGCATCTTGCTAAAAAATTCCCTCATGCTTGCAGAATTAAAAAGGAGGGAGAGGAAGACAAATCAAAGGAAAGCAGGTCATGCCCATGCAAATACTTGCATCCTCTGTATCACAGGACTCTACTGTGCAGCACTTTCAGCCAAACAAAAACCTGCTGAATATCACAGAGCTTTGGCCTCCAGTGAGCAATGCCTTAAAATCTTCACGGAGTGCCGTCTTGAAAGGTTTCAGTGTTTTCTCAAACACTAACCTCATTATCAATACAGGCTGGAGGATGAGGTGATAGAAAGAAGCCCTGTAGAAAAGGACTTGAGAGTTGTGGTGGATGAGAAGCTGGACATGAGTCAACAATGTGCACTTGCAGCCTAGAAGGGCAATCACATCCTAGGCTGCATCAACAGAAGCATGGACAGTAGATGGAGAGAGGTGATTCTGCCACTTTGCTCTGGTCAGACCTCACCTGGAGTACTGCATCCAGTTTTGGAGCCCTCAGCACAGGAAGGACACAGACCTGATGGAGTGGATCCAGAGGAGGGACATGAACATAAGCAGTGGAGCACCTCTGCTATGTGAGGACAGGATGAAGAAACTGGAGTTGTTCAGCCTGGAGAAGAGAAGGCTTCAGGGAGACCCAATAGCGGCTTTCCAGTACCTGAAGGGGGCCTACAAGAAGGTTGTAGAGGGACTGTTTCAAAAGGCCTTCAGTGATAGGATGAGGGGCAATGGTTTGAAATTAGAGAAGAGGAGATTTAGGTTGGATGTTAGGAACAAGTTTACCATGAGGGTGGTGGAATAGAGCAACTAGTTGCCTAGAGAGGTAGTTGAGGTCCCATTGACTTGATAGGGGCTGAATTAACAAAGCGAGAATTATAAAAATATAGTTATCTATATTTTTCCTGACAACCCTGCCCCAAAATTAGGTATAAAACTTGTTTGATTATTTACAGGTTCTATTTGGTCGCAAATTCTACCAGGATGCTTATGGGCAACTTTAGTACAGTTTAGAGAATTCAGAAAATGGAAAAGGCTAAGCCACAAAATAGCTTCACCCCACTTATAATTGGAGGCAAGCCAGGACCTTAGGGAAAGTCAATGAGCACACCAGGTTGTACTCACGAGGACAGAGCAGGAATTTGGCAACGATCCCTAGGTATCTTGTCGGTGGCAGGCTACAGGAACTGCAGGTTTTATAATCCAGTTTGTGGATAATGCAGCATGATCCAAAGGAAAAGGACCCACCAGAATCAAAGTGTCCATAGACACAGCTGCTACGAGGGGAAACTTGTGAGCAGCAGCACTGCAAGAAAGCCAAAGGTTTCACAGCAGGCAGGGTCTGGGGAGGAACCAGTTCTGAGTGGAAGCAAGATGACGGCCAGAGCAAGAGCAGGAGCGAGGGCAGGAGCAGGAGCAAGATGATGGTGAGGTCCCTGATCACTTTCTGGTCACTCTATTTAAAGCATTTCTAGACAATATGTCCAAGGCCAATGTATAATGGGCATGAAGCACCTCACTTAATCACAGCTCCTGAACCCATGGAGAAGGAACCTCCACCCTGGCGGGAAGAATGGGTGCTAATTACCTGTCCCCATTCAACCCCCTGCTGATGGAGATGGGGGAAGGGGGCTGGGAGCACACTGTAACACTCATCCCTGGAGATATCCAAGGTGAGGCTGGACAGGGCTCTGAGCAACCTCATCTAGTTGAGGATGTCCCTGCTCACTGTAAGGGTGTTGAACTAGATGGCTTTTGGAGGTCTCTTCCAACCCCAAACAGTCCACGATTCTATGATTTGTCTGAGCAGCAAAAAGAAAAGTTAATGGTACTCTCTGCTTGTCTCCTGTAGCAAGATCCACAGGACAGTTATAAAGTATCAGTCAGGACAGGATACGGAATCATTCCATAGGCACAGTGACAGCATGTCAGATGGCATCCAATTTACTCCACTCTTGCCATTCCTGGTCAAATCATGTATTGCTGTACACACAATCTACAGCTCTGAAGGACCCAAATGAAAATCCTAAGCTGAACACCTCTCATGAAGAGTCAGTGATCTAGGGTCAAGTAAAACGTTTGCTAAAAAATACAGAAACACTTATTCACCTGCTGCAGTTACTATGGCAGCCACCTTACCCACAGGTCTGAAATACTCTATTATTTAGTGATGTTGGCTGGGAAAAAAAAAAAAAAAATATTGCTGGGGAGACTTGAGAGACTCCTCATTCTTCATCTTAAACTGAAGGACTATCCACTTTCCACAAATCATTTTGACAGATAGTCTTCCTAACTCCTTTTGAAGTATCTGGGGCTAAGCTATTGCAGTTTCTGTATCACCCAACAACTCCTCCTCAGCAGAGGAGGATATGGAAAAGAAGACCCACAGGTTGAAATGAAAATAAATTTAACGAAACAACAAAACTGACAGCAATGCCTATATGATGTATATAAATTATACTCAGCCCAGAAAAGACACAACAGTCATACTAAATGGGAATGCAGTCCTCAGAAATGGAAGAAGAAAGATGAGCAGAGGCTTTAGAGGCCCAACCAAGGAGCTCCCCTCTCAGCAAACTTCCCTGTTTACAGAGTGTGATGCTCAGGGTCTGGGACACACCTCTGAGCCAACTCCAGTCAGCTGTCTTGGCTGACTCAGAACTGCTAATGGCTTGCAGGCCATGGCCAGCCTGTCATTCTGTCCCAGTAAAACCATCACAATGACTACAGGGTGACACAGAGGAGGAGCTTTCATTTCAAACTCTGAAATATTCCTTTATCAGATGCCTAAAGTCAAGTGGTCTTAATATACTCAAGAGAGCTCTATTTCATGTGAGCACTAAGAAGAATGTGAGAGAGCATGCACCTGACATACAGCACCCTTAATGATGTCCAGGGTGTAGTCCAGATAGGACCTGTCACTTTGATCATAGAACCCAACTGCACTACAAACTGAGGTAAGAAACACTGATTGCACTCCTCACCTTTGGGGATAGATATATTTAGGAAAAAATAGATTTTTTTTTCCTCACAGTTTTTCTTTTTATCTAAAATAAGGCTACACCAGAAAACCAATTACATTTTATTTTCATTAAGATTTTGTTTTTTCTTCATTACTAAGTTTGAGTTAAGGACGTACATACAAGACATAAAGCAACAGTAAGAGAATAAAGGACTGTGAGTGTCGCTGATAGTACTCAAAACTTGCCTTCAGTAAGCCTTGAAAAGGGACAGAAATGAGCATGCAAATCTATGTCAGTAGGATCTGAGTGTGTAAACAAGACATCATAAAACTTTGGAACACACGACTGACAGCTCTGGTAAATGCTGAGGCCATCTGATGTCTCCTCTCAGATAGAAGTTTGGATGCATGCATAAATCAATGCAATGTCTTTAATGTACCAATGTTTCAAGAAAAAAAAAAGAAAATGGCATCTAAGAAGACTTGCTACAGTTTCCTTAAGGGTTTTCCTTTTACCAACAGGACAAAAAAAGATGTCCAAAACTGAACACTTGCATCTAAAAAGTAACTCTTTTCTTCAGCAATGCCAGCACCTTTCTACATATACTGCTTCATTTTTCTCAGTAAATGTGAATCCATTTCATAGTTCACATATTTAAGCTTGAAAGACTGTTCTGAATCAATAGCTCTGCTCTTCATGCAGAGTCTCTATCTGACAGCAGTTCTGCTGCCAGGAGGGGAACAGTTCTTCTATCATCGGGACTTCTATAAGGCCTTTGACATGTTTCCCCACAACACTCTTCTCTCTAAACTGGTGAGATATAGATTTGATGAATATGGAATTGGTTAGATGGTCACACCCTGAGAGTAGTGGTCAAAGGCTAGATGGAGAGTGGTGACAATATGTCCCTCAGGGGTTCATAATGAGTGCTCTGTAATATTTTCATCAACAAAACAGTGGAATCAAGTGGACCCTCCACAATTCTGGATACAACACCAACCTGGGTAGTTTGGTTGACACAACAGAGGGACAGGGTGCCATCCAGAGGGACCTTGACAAGCTGAAGAAGTTTGGCCAAGTGACCCTTACAAGGTTTACACGGTGAAATACAAGGTTCTGCATACGAGTAGGGGCAATCCTTAGTAAAAGTACAGGCTACGGACTGAATGCCTTGAAAGCAACACTGCAGAGGGTGACTTGGGAGTACTGATGAATGAAAAGCTGGACATGACCCAACTGTATCCTTAGTTGCACTCCAAGTAGAATGGCCAACAGGTTGTCTACTCTGTTTAGTTGAGACCCTACCTGGAGTAATACATACAGCTCTGGAGGCCTCAGCACAGGAGAGACATGGTTTTGTTTGAGCAGGTACTGAGGATGGACGTAAAAGTGGCCAGTGGGCTGAAACATGCGTCTTATGAAAAAAGGCTGAGAGAGTTGGGTTGTTCATCCTGGAAAAGAGAAGGTTCTGGGATAACCTCATTGAAGACTTTCAACACTTAAAGGGGGCTTATAAGAAAGAGGACACATTTTTAGCAGGGCCTGTTGCAACAGGACAATGGTTTTAAGCTAAAAGAGAGTAGATTCAGTCTAGATATAAGGAAGAAAGTTTTTACAGTGAGATGGTGAAATACAGGCACAAGTTCTCCAGAGAGGTGGTTAGATGCCTCACCTCTGGAAACATTTGAGGTAAGGTTGTATGAGGCTCTGAGCAACCTGACCTTCTCAAAGATGTCCCTGCTTACTGCAGAGGGGATGGACTATATGACCTTTAAAAGTCCTTTCCAAGCCAAACAATGTTATGATTCTAAATACTTTGACCCATTGTCAAATAGCATAACTTTCCAGATGGTTTCAACAGCAGGGTTTGTGGAAAAGGTCGTATCTATGTCATGAAAACAAAGAAACACCAGATGACTCCTTATGAAGCAACCTTCAAATGGATATCTGAGTGAGCTTCATGTGAATCATGCTAGAACTAGGAAGAGTTAGGTATTTCACCGTACTATTTTTAGATTTGATGTAATACCTTTGTATACCACTGCACCTTGTGATAGTTGCTCCTTCAGGGGTTTTGATGCATTGCCCCTTACTGTTTTCATGCCCTGATGGTGGCCACTGATGCTGGATGATGCTACAGGATTACACTGCTTGCCTCAGTTTCCAAGGTGATAATCTAGTCTGGTAAAACAACTTAGGCATAGAATTGTGGCAACTAGAAAACACATTTTCAGAGTCCTGCTTAAAGAGAGGCCTTTTCTGTTTCAAAAGAATTAATTTAGCCAAGACAATCTAAGCTGCTCTGAAGATTTCACTGCTAGAAAGTGAGTGTCATGGTGATTGAAGGTCTCTTTCAACCTGGTGTATTGCATTGTATTTTGTAAGCATTTGAGAGCTCCTCTAACACCCATATTGGGTATCACAGTGGAACTGAAAATGTATTGCTTCCTCTTAAAAGCATTTTGTTTCAGTTGTACCACACTACACAATGCAACAATGTTGTGTTAATTACCTTATGATTTTAAGATTTTAGGTGCCCCTTCTGATGCACACCAAAAAGAAAATAAGAAGAGCTTTTTCAAATACACCAGCGACAAAAGGAAGAGCAGGGAACAGGTGGGTCCACTACGGAATGATATGGGAGATATGCTAACAGAGAATGTAGAGATGGCAGAGTTGCTGAATGCCTTCTTTGCCTCAGTCTTTACTCCTCAGGAACCCCAGTCTCTGGAAGCAAGGGAGCAGAACTGGAGGGAGGAGTACACTCCACTAGTCAGTCAGGACTGGGTTAGAGATCACTTGTACCAACTACAAGGATGCTGAAGGGCCTGGAGCACTGCCTGGGGAGGAGAGGCTGAGAGCCCTGGGGCTGTTTAGTCTTGAGAAGAGAAGACTGAGAGGGGATCAGATCAGCATCTATAAATATCTGAGGGGTGGGTATCAAATGGATGGGGCCAATCTCTTTTTGGTGGTGTACAGTAATAAGATAAGGAACAATGGATACTAACTTGAACATAGAAGGCTTCACCTCAACATGAGGAGAAACTTCTTTACAGTGATGGTGATAGAGATGGTGCACTGGAACAGGCTGCCCGGGAGTTTGTGGAGTCTTCTTCGCTGAAGAAAATCAAAACATGCCTGGATGCATTCCTGTGCAGACTACCCTAGGTGATCCTGCTTTTGGCAGGGCAGGTTGGATTCAGTGATCTCTGGAGGTCCCTTCCAACCTCTAACATTCTGTGATTCTCACAGTGATCTCTAGCAGTCACAGTTGTTCCTTATTGCAGAGAGGTATGTGAATAGGAAGACTTAGAGCTGCACAATCACAACCACAGAACAAGAGGGGCTGGAAGTGACCTTTGGAGATCATCCAGTCCAACCCCCTGCCAGAGAAGGTTCACCTAGTGCAGGCCACAGAGGATGGTGTCTAGGCAGGTTTCAGAATCTCTTCAGAGATGGAGACTTCACCATTTCTCTGGGCTCCAGGTTCCACCAACCTCAAAGTAAATTAGTTCCTCCTCATGTTTAGATGGAACTTCTTGTGTTCCAGTTTGTGCCCATTACCCCTTGTCCTGTCACTGGGCACCACTGAAAACAAAGGCTGATACCATCCTCCTGACAACCACCTTTTATGTATTGATCAGCACTGATTAGATCCTGCCCTCAGTCTGCTCTTCTCCAGACTAAAAAGCCCAAAGTCCCTCAACCTTTCCTCCACAGAGAGATGCAATGGTTTCACTGGTGTCCACAGCACAATTCCTAGCCCACAACAGTAACTGTGGATGACCTATCCCACTAAAAAGGCAGTGACCAAATAGATGGAGACTAATCCAACCCCCATCCAAACTAGTGCTTCCAACCCTGTGCATCTCTTGTCAGTGCTCAGACATTCTTGGTATTTTAACTGGTTGCCCGGAAGCTGCCTCTGTGGTTATTTTCTGTCATGTTAAACATTCAGAAAAGCTTGTCCTTGGGCAGATGCTTCTGTTCCACTCTGAGCACCACAGTTTAGGTGGATAACCATTTATCTCCCAGAGGAGGAAACAGTGGTAGACATTATGGTATTTTGCACATCAAAGGGATTGAAGCACTTAGCAAAGTATTAAACACATGATTCTAGACCCTTCTGAGCCTACTATCACCTAGATCCAGCAGAATTCACCAGCCACAGCAATACAAGAGGAGGAAATCCACTGATTTCTCTAGGCATTTCAGATTGTCTCTCTTAGTGCTTTATGGGGTTTCTCCCAGATGATTGTCCTGTGACTGTTTACCACATCAGTGTCCCCTGCTCTTTGCTGAAAGTCAGAAAAATGGAACACAGCATTATATTAAAAATCTTGTTAAGGGCAAAAGGGAAAACACTATATGTAAAAAGAAAATAATCTATTGTTAGTTGAATTAATGTTTAAACAGCCACATACTCCAAATTACCCAATTAATGCAACAAACTCCATTAACAGCTATTAACCAAACTCTTCTAGAATCGACTAATTCCTTTTGATGTGCTTCTGTTATGATCATATGGAGGTTATTAGTATCACAGTATCACTAAGGTTGGAAGAGACCTCAAAGATCATCAAGTCCAACCTTTCACCACAGACCCCATGACTAGATCATGGCACCAAGTGCCATGTCCAATCCCCTCTTGAACACCTCCAGGGACGGTGACTCCACCACCTCCCCGGGCAGCACATTCCAATGGCGAATGACTCGGTGAAGAACTTTCTCCTCACCTCCAGCCTAAACTTTCCCTGGTGCAGCTTGAGACTGTGTCCCCTTGTTCTGGTGCTGGTTGGAAGAGGCCAGCCCCTTCCTGGCTACAACCACCCTTCAGGTAGTTGTAGAGAGCAATGAGGTCGTCCCTGAGCCTCCTCTTCTTCAGGCTAAACAATCCCAGCTCCCTCAGCCTCTCCTCATAGGGCTTGTGCTCAAGGCCTCTCACCAGCCTTGTTGCCCTTCTCTGGACACGTTCAAGTGTCTCGATGTCCTTCTTAAACTATTATATATATTCTATTATACTATTATATATATTCTTAAACTAAAATACTCAATAGGCAGAATGATTAATTACTTTATTAATTAAAAAATCATGCAGAAAATATTAATGAAACCTATTTACTGGTTCAAAATATTAGGTTGTGGAACAGATATCTCACCAGCAGGAACAAGCAACAATTTAAACAATATGAGCAAAAATCCAGAAACAACAAACAGCAATCTAAACTGTAAAGAGAAAAGTGAACATCGTCAACATGCCAGAGATTGTCTGCAAGGACGGGGCAACTCTAGAATTCTCTAGGGCAACAGACTTTTAACAGATGCTTATAAAAATCAGATTTCATAATTACTCACTGATGGTGGTACCACACGGCACACGTGGGGATTCAAACAGAGCCAAATCCGCGTTGACCACGTGAAAGCTGCAGGAACAGTTTCACTTTCTTCTGCAGCTTGTTGCTGTAGCACATACAGGGTTTATCTCCGAAGACTTTGTAGAAAAGAGGTTGCTGCAGGGCTTGTCAGCTTTGTAGCTTTGCCTATTTGGAGAGGTTCTTCAGCTGCAAGGTTTGCAGCGGTGCTTGTTGCTTCTCCCAATAAAACAAAACTGTCCTGGGGACTCTCAGCTCCTCCTGGGATTCGTCTCTTGGCCAGACAAGACACGTCTGCCTGCTCCTGAGCTTTACAACACATACAGCGAGGGGTCTTGCAGTCTGGGTAAACTGAAGCACAACTCAGATGCCAAGCAAAGCTTGCGACTTCTCCCAGAGTTTTGAACAATTGCAAGGCAAGGCTCTGGCTCTTTGGGCTGGTATTTATAGATTCCCCAATACAATGATGGCCAAAAAAGATTAAGAGAGGAAAAACTGACACTTTAACCTATAGAATGAGCTTTCTCCAAACATGGGCAAAGGCACATACCCCTGGCCCACTTGGACCCCAAGACATGTTCAGATGAGCCTGGGCAATGTGGGCAATTTCCTGAAAAATAAGACCTGCTGGCTCCTGCCCCATTGTCTGATTCAGAGCATTTTTGAGGCTTTTGTCCCTTCAGGACAGCTTGTTCATCCAATATTCCTCTTGTTCCTAAGGCTGACAGTTACAATCTTCCTTAAATAGAAAGAGGGGGAACTGCAACAAGTTGTGGGCAACCTGAGACCTCGATGGGAGTAACATATTCATAGCTGAAGGAGTTTCTTCCTTTTCTGTCCTGTGGTATGCTTGGAGCTGTATTTATATGCTTTCTTATCACACTCTGCCTCCATCTCACAGGTTCCCTGATGAAGCCTGAACACTGCCTTCACCAGCCTCAATTAACATCAACGGCTGTTATTTGCAAGGCAGTGCTGCACCAGGCTTGACAGACTTTTACTATTCATGGTGTTCACAGGGCTTCCACTCACACAAAGATGAGGCAATAGTCACTTTGGCACTTGCCTGTCATTAGAGCAATCTGCAACTATGACAAGACAAATCCACACCAGTCCTGACACCATGCACTCTCAGCTCAGTCCAACACTTCAGTGTTTTACCAGTAATGGAAAATCCACCTTTTCAGAGCTACAGAAGCAAATGGGGTGACCTCCTTCCCTTCTCTTTCCTTGCTCCATTTCTATTTAAAACAGAACATGGGAAAATGCATTGCTGGAACACAAACAAGGTAGAGTCAAGCTTCAATGTCTCTTGACCTAATGATGGGAGAATGTGCATCAGGAATGTTGCTATCAACTCCACAAATGGCTGCGTCTGATGGGTCTGATTTATCTGTAACTAGGAAGAGGTTAGCTTAACTAGATCTATGTATGTTAGCTTAACCAGCTATATCCCTTTTTTCTGTTTTGGTGAGGCCTCATCTGGAATGCTGCATCCAGTTTTGGGCTCACCAGTTCAAGAAGGACAAGGAACTACTGGTGATGGTTCATCAGAGAGCCACTAAGATGCTGAGGTGACTGGAACATCTGCATTACGAGTAAAGGCTGAGAGCTGGGTCTGTTTAGCTTGGAAAAGAGGAGTCTGAAGGTGGATCTCATGAAGGCTTATCATTATCTAAAGAAAAAGTGTCAGGAAAATGAAGCCCGACTGTTAGTACTGCCCAGTAATAGGACAAGGGGCATTGGACACAAAGTGGAACATAGGAGATTCTATGTAAACACAAGGAAAAAAGTTATTTACTTCGAGGGAGGCAGAACATTAGAACAGGTTGTTCAGAGAGGTTGCGGAGTCTCCGTCTCTGGAGATGTTCAAAATCCACCTGGATGTGCCCCTGTTTAATTTACTCTAGGTGATCTTGCTCTAGCAGGAGTTTGGTCTAAATGATCTTCATAAGTCTCTTCCAACCCTTACCATATATCTCTTTGGAGATATCTACAACTACTGGCTAGTCTAATAAAAAATGGTTCTGTTAAGAGAAAAATTGTATTTATATGGTTCACCGATTTCACAGAAATCAGTTGTGTTACTTTTAACATAATACAAGCTTGAGGAAGCAAGCTTGTAGCTTAAAAATATTAAGTGGCTGGCAAACCAAAAATCAGCACTGAAAGATAAACAAAACTCCAGTCTTTTGAAAAGAGACAGTTGTCAGCTGTTGCCACTTTTCTCTGCTTAATTTAGCATGAATTGTTATTTCAGGATGTCATGATTGCTGTAGAACAGTTTATTATTTAAATCACTGTGCTGTTTGAATAAAATACTCAAAATCTGGAGACCATATATTCACTGGATCCATTCATGGTGTCAGGTGATCATGAATCACAAGTGAGCAACAGAAACTGACACTGACTTGTGAACAGACTGTGAATCCCTGAATGAACTGCTGAGTACCTTCAAAACCCAAGTGAGGACCTTACTCATCAGACTTCCGTCACATTCTTAGTAATGGTCCAGTAAGACACCTCGTCAAGGGTTTTTTGTCTACCTAGAACTGCACCTTCAGGACAAGGTTGGGGAAAAGAACTCTGACAGTCCCCTGATATGTAACCACAGGAGCTGGAACCTGCAGCAAACTTTTCTTATTCCTGCTGTTTTATGTTAATAACAGTAAAAACGCACATTTAAATGGACAATTAAGAATACTCATGGAAAATTATAGTTTAGATAGTGTAAGATAAAACATGGAAACCTATGCTATGAAACATGGAAACTTATGGTATTTCACAATTGTAATATTTTTTTCCCCTTCTGCTGCTGAGTCCAGCCTAGGACTTGCCTGTTGCCTGCCCACAGCATCAGTTGTGATGGTGATGTAATGGCCATCAGGAAGGTTGGGTTCTATATTAGTTTTGCATATATTTACATATATTTGTATATATATATATCATTTTATGGCTAATGTTTTCATTAAAGTTCTTTCAGCTTTCCAATTTTAGCCTTCTTTTCCAATTTACAAGTCTCTCTCCTTTATTCCCTTTCTCTTTCCCTTTGGGAAGAGAGAAGGGTTAATAAAGAGCATTTGTCATGTGTCTAGAGGTCAGCGCAGCCAAGCCCTGACTCTTGACAGCAAAAAGGCAACATACACACAAAATAGGAGGTACAGAATTACAGAAACTGCCTTTATCTCAACTAACTGCAGACGGACACAAACCAGGAGTCTATACCTCAGCTGGCTATTGAAATGTCTACTACACTGAATAGAGACCTAGACCTCACTTCACTAGACTAAAACACATGTCAGCAGAGGGCCATCAGCGTTAAATTAAATGCCATCAGATATGCCTGGAGACATTGCACAGTGGCAGATGAAACAAGCTGCAAACCTCTGGATTCGACTAGGAGCTAGGAAAAATGCCCAGAGGCATCTCAGCTGGTACTAGAAGTCACCATTCAGGCAACCAAGCCTCTAGTCAATACACTCAATAAAATTTGCAGCACTATCTGTCCAGCCAAGTAGAGGTGGCTACTTGAGGAAGAGATCTCACGTTAAACTCCATACTGAGAACACTGAACAGCCCTCTGCTGACTGCAAAGAGCATGGGAGGGATCTCTTGCAGCCACAGTTGCCACACAGCTGAACTGCCCCAGAATCCTGTTTAACTTGAAAAATCTAGAAATATTTATGAAAAATAGTACCTATCACAATGATAAAACAAAATGTTATCCCTTTTCATCACTGTAAATGAAAATGTTTTTATCCTATAAACAAACAAACAAAATAATAATAATAAAAAAAAACATCCACAACAGAATTTTCATAGCATTTTGCCCAAACCATACATCTGCTTTGTAAACCAAGTTTGCATGAGTTATTTGCTAATTACAGTCTGATAGATCAAGAGAGGTTCTAATCTCCCTCTACACAGCCCTGATGAGGCCACATCTGGAATATTGTGTCTAGTTCTGGGTCCATCAATTCAAGGACAGGGAACTGCTTGAAAGAGTCCATTAGACTCTCAGGTACAAGGACGCTGGGAGTGGAACATCTCCCATATGACAAAGGATGAGGGAGCTGGGCCTCTTTAGCTTGGAGAAGAGGAGCCCAAGGTGTGCCCTCATTGCTGGTGATAAAGATGTGAAGGGCAGTGTGGGGAGGACAGATACAGGCTCTGCTCAGTGATGTCCAAGGGCAGGACAAGGGGCAACAGGTGCAAGCTGCAGCATAGGAGGTTCCACGTGAACGTAAGGAAAACTTTCACTGTGAGGGTAACAGAGCCCTTGAACAGTCTGCCCAGAAAGGTTGCGGAGCCTCCTTCTCTGGTGGCATTCAAAACCTGCCTGGATGCGTTCCTGTGTGACCTGCTCTGGCAGTGGGGTTGGACTGGATGATCTTTCAAGATCCCTTCCAACCCCTAATGTTCTGATTCTCTGATTCACCTACTCTGAATCCATAGATCCTCTTCCTGACATTTAATCTCACCACCAGGGTTTTCCACTCTCACAAGATAAAAGTAATGTTGGTGTCTAGGCAACACATTTTGGGAACGATTACCTCCCTGCCTCATGACTTTCACACAGCATTACAGTACCCGTTATTTTAGGTTTCTTGTCCTCTGATGACTAAAATATGGGCCTATCTGATTTTCTTGACAGCAGTGTGCAATACTGAAAGAATACTAAGAAAAATAATGACAATTATACAATAAAAAGAAAATAAATTTAATTTCTGTGAAGTAAGTGCAATATTATTTATCTGAGTCAGTATGTCATGCAAATAAAACAAAAAGGCAAATTCCAAATGGATCAAATTTTGTATTACTGTTATTACTTTTTATAATACTACTATTTCTTTTGAAATAAGCACTCCAAAGCTAGAATTATATAGGCAGCATTAGTAAAATGGAATATAGGAGGGAAATGCTGGGTTTTAGGGCACAAGATCCTTATGAAATTATGGAAAAGTGAACTTTAGGTTAAATATCTCAGCGCTACTGTCTGGAGAACAAAGCTTGAAACAAAGGAAGGAATGAAGGAAGGATAATATGTTTTAAAAGTGGGGTGTTTTTTTTATTAGTTGTGTTGCACTTTCCAGTTTTATGAGCTATTGTAACGTAACTATGATCGTCCTCTTGATCTTTTATACAGTGCACTCTCAGAACAGAAGGATGCTTTATCATTTCAGTTGGAAAAACAGATGTTCCAATATATTTCTGCTTTATACCAACACTGGAAAATGTTTTCTTTTCATTGTGACTGTGAGAGACTAAAGCTTGTCTCTCCTGGTGTGACTCAACAAAGATAAAATCATTTGCTGCTTGCCCAGCTGATGTGTGCTGGGCAGAGCCACTGGGAGGACTCTTGGAAGGTGCAAAGACAACATTGCTCACGGGACTGCAGCTGGCCTACAACAATGGCCCAAGGGCCCAGCATTCACACCTTCAGGACAAGATCATTTCCAGCCATCAGATACCCCAGGAAAGGACAATGGTTCCTGATGTGTAAAGAGTGTGTGGGTAGGTAGATGGAGAAGGAGGAGGCAGAGGCCTTCCCCCCTCCATCCAGACGGCTACCCAAACTCACCTGAGTACACAGAAAGATTTCCTGGGGAACGATCCCTGGACCTAAAGATGATTTCCCAGAACGATATCCTGGGGAACAACACCTGGACACTTGCCTAAGGGCTAAAAAACTGTATAAAAGACTGGAGCAACTACTGGCTTTGAGGAGGAAATTGGAGAAGCAAAATGCAGAAGAAAGAAGACGGCAGCACACGCTGGAACCATCACGGGGCCAACACAATGGATCTTGGACTCTCCATGCCCTACGTTCCGCCTGCTGCAACTCATGGAGCTGAAGAAGCTGCCCAGAGGACCTCATCCCTTCTACAGCCAAAGCTTCAGCACCTTTCCTCTACAGACCCAACATCTCCTGCAGCACCTATCCTCCACAGACTCAAACTGTCTTGGGGGTGAGGGGTGTGGTAATAGAATTCTTTCCCTCTTCTCCCTTTCTTCTCTCTCTTCCTATTCTCTCTCTCTCCCCTTCTGATCCCTCCACTTTATTTATGTCCATCCAGTGTAGTTATGTAATAAATAGTCTAGCTGTTGATATTTTGGCCTCGTTTGTGCCTCTAATTTCACAACACAGGAATATTCATTAAAAACCTGAATCTCTTTCCCTCTCCGGATCGAGACAGTGACACATAACAAAGTCAAACTTTGAAACCATAAGACTGCAAACAAAATAATACAAATTCACAATTCTTCAGGTGAAGTTGCCTATACACTCCCAAATATATATCCTTCTATACTGATTCTTTTTTTTTTTTTTGAATAAACACTTTATTTTATGAATAAATAAATAAATACTGTCTCTTCTGTCCAGTATTTTATATATCTGTCATTATATTATTTACATTTTACAGCAGGATTTTCCTCTTTTTCTGTAACACACATCTCCTTACTGCTAGGGAAATTGTGTACTCAATCATTAGCAAAATTAAGTAGTTTTGTGAGTGTTTTTTTTAAAACTGGGAAGTACTATTTCTGCAATTTATAACACATAAACTGCCCTAACTTAATACCTAAGTGTCAGATTGAGTGTTTGAGCTGAACTATTACATAAGCTACTTCTGGAATTTACTTCTCTAAAGCCAGAGAGATAAGGCTATATGTGGATCCCAGACAGGAGTCAAAATTCCACCTCTTCTCATGCTCATGTGTTCTGAATTACTACCTATAAGTAAATTTGAAAGTGCTTTTCAGCAAGAAGAGCACAGCAGCAACCCCTTTAAACTTGTTCTAACAAGTGACACAAAAATACAGTTGGCTTGATCTATTTACAGGATGGACAATGTCCAACATCTGATTGTTTTCTCTGTCCCAGATGATGTTTTCCACAAAGTACATTTCTGCTATAGATTCACAGAATGGTTTTTTAAATGGTTTTTTTAATGGGATTTTAAAGATCATCTAGCTGGTTTGGACTTCTGTTGCTAAGCCCACTTTATATAATTTGTAAAATGAAGGAGTCATAGTGAAGAAACTCTGAACAAATATGGTGCTCTGCCTCAAAACTAAGAAGATGTGGCTATTTTAATTTCTGAGGGGAAAATAAAATAATGTATCTGGCTGTTGTCTAATGCCCACTTACCTGATTTCCTATGGAAAAGTAAAGACCATGTTCCAAGAAATACAGAAAATTAGGACGCGACAAGATACATTAGAACTGTCCTCTGTTCCACCAAAACAAAGGAGTGCAGTGAATGATGAGCACTTGAGATCTCAAAAGACAAATTGATCACTTGAATATAATTTAATAAGTTTTCAGAGCCTGATAACAATGCAATGCATAAATGTCACATCAATTTACTGTTACACAGTAGAATCATGTTTAACATTTTACTTAGATTATAATCTTTCAGTAGAAAACTACTTTGGGGAAGTAGAAATTTTTGTTAAAAAAAAAACCCATTGTGAGGGAAGCTTAGGAGAAAACAAACAAAAACAAAACAAAACCCCCCACACTCATATCGCAGGTATTGTGGCAATATTTTCAAAACAGTAATATAAACAATCAATGTGCTAAAGCTGACAGCTAAATGAACAGGCAAAAATACAACTCACATCTGTAAATGAAACTTCATAAAAACATTTAATGCACCTCCAACATACTCCAACATATAGAACTATAGAATGGTTTGGGCTGGAAGGGACCTCCAAAGGTCATCTAGTTCTACTCCCCCTGCAGTGTGCAGGGACATCCTCTGGTAGATCAGGTTGCCCAGAGTCGTATCACGCCTTACCTTGAATATCTCCAGGGATGGGATCTAAAACACCTCCCTGGGCAACGTGTTTCAGTGTCCCAGCACCCTCATGGTAAAGAGCTTCTCCCTGACATCTGACCTAAATCTACTCTTCTCTAATTTCAAACCATTGCCCCTCATCCTATCACTGAAGGCCTTTGGAAACATCCCCTCTGCATCCCCCTTCAGGTGCTGGAAGGCCCCTACTAGGTCATCCTGGACCTTCTGCCAGGATCCACAACCCCAGATCCCTCAGCCTGTCCTCATAGAAGAGCTGTTCCCATCCCCTGATCATTTTTGTGGCCCTCCTGTGGACTCACTCCATCAGGTCCACATCCTTCCTGTGTTGAAGGCTCCACAGCTGGACACGGTAGTGCAGATAATGTTTTGCCGCAGGAGAGGAAAGTGGCAGAATCAACTCACTCAAGGACTTAAAGTTCCAAGCAAGATTCATCCGCTTAATACACAAAATAATTTAGGAATTTTTCAGTTTCTTAAACAGAAGCTACAAACTTATGGAACTGCTTAGTTTTCAAAATGGCTGTTGTTTACAAGGATGTCCAAACTCAAAACTTTTACCTCTGGAGCTTCTGTAAGGGCCAACGTCCTCACAGGAAATTACACACAAGTTTTTTGCACTCTGGGCAAGACAATACTTTGTTTTTAGCACTGGTGAGATGATACACTGGCGAGTAATACCCTTTATTTCAATGGGACCATTCAAAAATAAAGAATTTGCAATCCTGCATGATTTGGGAGCTGAATCATTTCCATTTTACAGTCCATGAGGACTATGGTCTCACTGCCCTAGACAGTCTTTAATAACAAATACCTGGCCTAAAACTTATAAAGACCTGGGACTATCAAAGACATGAGATATAACAAAGAATAAACCAAGAATAGACAATTGAATATAGTGTTACAGCAAAATTACTTAAAATGTAAGATATTTAATAAACTGTGCACAGTAGTTTGTTCCCAGAGGTGGATTTTCAAATATAAAATTTTCTTCTTTTAGGAAGAAACTCTTAAAACAAACACAAACATTGATGATAGGGAGAGAAAAAAAAAAAAAGAATCTCCACCATTAGAAATCTCAGTAAAGGTTTGTGCCTATCAGTCATTGTAAGAAAGAAGAAGATTCATCCTCTTTGGCTATAACCTGGATAAAACAAAGAACAGCTCTCCGAGTTGTAGCCCTATAAATCTGATTTGTAAAAGTGAGACTAATTTTAATATTAAGTCTCCTAAATTTTGGTACTTATTTAAAGTTCCCATTTCTTTCAGAGGATAATAATATGGGCCTATCTGATTTTCTTGATAGCAGTGTGCAATACTGAAAGAATACTAAGAAAAAATAATGACAATTATATGATAAAAAGAAAATAAGGATTCTGTCCGCAAATCATCTAATTCAGATGAGGGCCACAACAATGATCAGGGTGCTGGAACACCTCTGCTATGAGGACAGGCTGAGGGAGCTGGGGTTGTTCAGCCTGGAGAATAGTGACCTTCCACCACCCGAAGGGGCCCTACAAGAAGGCTGCAGAGGGACTGTTTCCAAAGGCCTGCAGTGACAGGACAAGGGCCAATGGTTTGAAATTAGAGAAGATTCAGACTGGATGTTAGGAAGAAGTGCTTTACCATTAGAGTAGTGGAACAATGGGAGGTAGTTGAGGTCCCCATGACTGGTGATGTTCAAGATGAGGTTCAACTGGGCTCTGGGAAACCTGATTTAGTGGAGGATGCCCCTGCTTACTGCAGAGGGGTTGACTAGATGACCTTTAGAGGTCCCTTCCAGCCCAGACCGTACAATGATTCTATGATTCTAATTGGCTTTTAGTACTTATTTATAAGATGGATAAATACAGTATTTTCTGTGAAGGTATTATAATGATTTAATTATCAAATGCAAAACAAAGAAAAAAAAAGAAAACAACTCTAAATTTTACTTTTTGCTTTAACTAGTTGTTCCCTAATAACCTAGTTTCTGAGCAAAATCGTGATTTAGTTTGTGTTCTCATATAATTAATGATAGCACATAAACATCATAGCAGTTATCACCAGTCTCTTTTCCAGGATGAAACATACTAGAAGAGTCAATATTTTCTTGTACAGAAGTATTCCCATACTTTTAAATCACCAAGTCACCTTTTGCCATTCCCTTACAGGTCCTAGAATAACATTTATTGGAGATTGGGAGTAAATCTAGAAGAATTCAAACATTTTTGCTTTGCCGTTCACTCCTCCCCTGGGATATTCTATTTAACTTTTTGACCCCTGAACACAGGGTTTACCACAACCCCTCTGGGTGATGCTAAGATATTTTTTTCTGTGATGATGAAATCTAAGTGAAATCATACTATTTGTTGGGGGTGGGAAATACACAACTACACATAGATAGTTACTTAATTCACTATTTCATTCATAAAAAGATTAACTTAATCTGTGATTTTACCTCCCTTTCATTCAGCACTCTCATATTCTTCAATTATTTTTCTCCTTTGGCTTCAAAGAAAAATTCTCTGCAATGTTTTGTAGCACCTGCAAACTTTAGCAACTCATTCTTCACACCAGAAGCAAACCATTTGTGCATGGACATAAGATCAAATCTTGCAAGAAGCAACTGGCAGCTTCTGTGAGCTGTGAAAAAAGGATTATTTATTTCAGTATTTTTATTTTTCCTGTCACCTAACTTCCTTCTCACTTAGCAGCAAAAATATTCAATTGAGCGATGTACCAAGGGATATAGTTAGAGGAAAAACTAAACCTAAATTCCATTTTTATATGATCTGTTGTGGCGTTAAATTACATGCAAGTATACATTTGGTGATTCATACTCTGAAGCAGAACACAATGGCTTTGATACAGAAGTCAGTTTAAAAAAAGGTATTTTCTTTACCTTATTTTCATGCTAAGTGTTGACTGTGCTAAAACGGAGTCTTAGCTAAAGGCTCTTGCCTATGATATTACTGCCTTTTGCATAACAAGAAAAATAACCTGAAGCTGAAGACATGGCATAGGGAATAATTTATTCTTTTTTAGAATGTGGTCTAAGTAAATTATTTAAAGAAATATTTATTGTGCTCTTTTAACTGTATCTACCCCTATATATTCTCCCCTCACCTATCAAAAACTCCTACAATCTAGAGTACTATAATGTGTGATTTGTACTTGCCACTCTTGAATTGTTTACTCTTCAATAAAATAAATTTACATTCTCATTTAAACTTCCATTTCAGTGAAGTGTTTTGAAGAGTCAATTTTGAAATAAAAAAAAAAATATTTTGAAACAAACAAACAAAAAAAAAAAAAAAACCAAAACAAAAACATAGAGCTTGAATACTTCCTTATTCTGCTTTTGTGACTGGAGTTACAGAAGGTAGCAAATATGTTATGTACAAAAGCATGCACAGGAGCTGCTTTTCCTGAGTATCAGTCCACTTTTAAAGAAGGCTAAATCTAAGTGGTAGCAAAGAAGTTTAGGTTGAGAGAGACTTCCTGTGTTGATCTGGTTCAATATTCCCTGCTCAAACAGGTTCAACTACAGCAGGTTGCCCTAGACTGGGTCCAACCAGGTTTTGAATTTCTCCAAGGAGGGAAATTCCACAATCTCTCTGGCAAGTCTGTGCCAGTGACTGACCACTCTCATGGAAGAAGGTAAAAATAAATGAAAAAAAAAGAGAAAAACACTGTCTGACACTCACATGGAATTTCATGTAGTTTAAATTGTACTTGTTGCCTCTCATCTCATCACTAAGCACCATCCAAAAGAGCCTGGCTCCATCTTCTTTGCATCCTCTCATCATGTATTTACACACATTGATATGATCCCCCAGAGCCTTATCTTCTCCAGGCTGAGCAAATCCAAGTGCTCTCAGTCTCTCCTCCTATGAAAAATGTTTCAGCTTTAAACCTTTGCTCTTCTCTGGTTTTACCCATTTTCTTTTCCTCCTTTGAAGAAAAGTCACTCTCTTGTAGACTTTCTTCTCTATATCTGGGTTCCTAGACACTCATTTAAATTTCTCACAGAAAAACATGCTTCTTCCTCTCCTGAATATTGTGACTATACCATTGCTAAGACTGATACTGCATTGAGACAGTGAGGCAGTCTGCTTCCCTCTCACCACTGATAGTACAAGTCAAAAATGGAACTGCCTATATGAAGAGACTGAGCAGCCACTATGGCAAATCACTTATGTAAAATAATCACATTTTCAAAGTCCCCACTACAGGGCAATTTTACTTTCCTTACTTCTGCTATGAAAAGAATGATCCTGAATCCCTAGTTGACAGCCAGCATTTTCATCTGGATACATAAAACTTTTTATTTGCATAAGGAAAATAAGGATGTTTCAACATGTTTAAGATGTTTTGCATCTTTGAACGCATAAGAATACTGCAAAAGAGAAATTCCCAATTCTTGGCATGTCCTCCTGGTGAAGTCATATCTCTCAGGATATTTTAACAGATTGTTTGCAACGCTTTTGTTTGTTTGTTTTCCTTTTGTGTGTGTGTGAATTTGTTGTAGTTATTGTTGTTTTGGTTTGTTTGTTGTTTTTAATAAAAATTAAACAATTTTTAAAAACACAGTTTCTATTAGCTACCAAGTTTTATGGAGCTGGCTGAGGATTATTTTTATTATGGTCTCTCTTTTAAATTCACACACAGTAACACCGGCTTTCATGCTAAGATAAGTAAATAAACTGTAGAGTTTTGTCCTTGAACATGTCTCAAAGAAGCACGTCTCTTTCTCCAAAAGAAATTCAACCAAGCTTTCTGACTTACTAGCTTTTAGGGTGGGCAATCTGCATTTGCAATTATGATCAAAGACTGCATTTCCTTTCCAATGAAGAGCAGACAATTGCTCTCCTATGACTCAAATTAATTAACACCTCCCCAGAACTCAGAGTCATACAGTGGAACTGATGTATGGAAAACAGTGCAGCTCAGGAGGAATTTGCTCATCGGAAGGGTGTATCTGGCTTATTGGTATGACTTCCCAGAATCTCATAGCCTTTACTCTGAAAAAGTGAAGTGACAATTTTCACATTTGCCCTGGGTGGCACTGGAGCAGACTGAGGTTATACAAGAACACATTGATAAAGACTGGAAGAAGTAGAGCTGAGACCAAGTCTAACCAAACTGAACAAAACAACACCAGCACGTGGTTATGCTCCACTTCACCCTCTCATCAGGCATGCACGTGACAGAATTTTGTTCACTGATTTGCAGCTTCTTAAGCCCAGGAAGCAGGCAATTAATTTAATCCAAGGCAGTTTTACCTTATATGCTTCCTAACATCTCCTTAGAACATAAGCTATGCCAATTAGTGTACTGTAAATACTGGATGAGTAGTAGTAAACATCACAGTAGTTAAGAGCTTAAGTGGTCATAAAGAAATGTTCAAAAAAGCATCTGATATACAACATTTGCTTTAACAAGTCTTTCCAATTTTAGTGTATTTTCATTTCCTTTTTAGGGTGTGGTATTTATCTTTTTAGGGTGCAATCAGCCAGAGATTGTGCAGGCCTTAAAGATTTTCCAGACAAAAGACCTCACAAAAGCCCTGGATAAAGCCCTGAAAAACCTAGTCTGACCTCCGAGCTGCTCTGAGCAGGAGGTTGGACAACAAAACAGCTTGAGGTGCCTTCCAATCCGTTGCATTCACATTGAAACAAATACAACACTTTATAAGAGGTATTGCTTCTGCCTCCACTGAGAAAGAGTGATAAAACCAAGTATTCATTACTGCTGTGGCGGTCAGACAGGTATTTACTGAATAAAGTTGATCATATTAACCAAATTGTGATCATGAAGAAGGCAGCATTTTAATTGCACTGTCAATGAAATCATTATTCTGCTACAGTGCAATGGAAAATAGCATTTATCACCAGAGGAAAAATGATAGCAGTGTTCAAAACTGAAGGTATTTTATCTATCTACTAAATGTAAGATAGTATTATAAAAAAAAAAAAAAAAAAAAAAGTGTTATTCACTGTTTAAAAATGGTGTTTCATATACACTGAAGGCTTCTGCCACACAGGACTGCATGTAAATGACAACATGACCTTTGGAGTAATATTCATAACAACCCCCATTAAAAGAAGATATAAGATCAAGGCAGATTTTCCCAAAACCTTATAGTAAAAGACCTAATTCTAAGCTTTAGAGGAGCAGGACCACTTTGGCAGAAGCAGCAGAAAAATTAGAGTAATACATATTAGGTCTAAATAAATGCAGCAGGATTTCAGATAGCATGACAAAGGGATAACAGATTTATGCTTGCACTGCCTGTGCCGTGAGCATGAGATTGCTTTAGCTCAGATGCTACACAGCCATGTCATTAACACAGTATGTCCCAGAAGGGAAATAGGTCAAGCTTCCTCAAGCAAGGAGCAGCACTGAAGATGAATATCTGGCTTCAACTCTGGAGATGTCTTATCTCTGGACAGCTCAAGGAATGAGACAGCACAGCTGTTATCAATTTGTCTAAGTTCCCATAGCTATGTCCTTTGTGGTCTAGGACATAATGCTGCTCCTACAATACAGAGGGGAATTTCAGGGCCTTAGGTTGTCATGCAGTAATTGCTGGCAAGTTATTGGTAAATAGTAAATCTCTGATACTTTTGTAATAGGTTCCTGGCAGTATTTGGGACCAAGTATTTCTATCTCTACATGTGAGAAAAAGATTGAGTCAGATCAAATTTTCAGTTTAAGTCTTCTATGTGACTGTAAGCAAATGATTTTGGGAGACTATCTTCTAAGTGTTCAGGCAAAGGTCCCTTGCAACCTGAATCACTCTATGGTACTAAATAGAGAGGCAAGGTATGCAACCCTCCCCACAAAAGGCAAGGCAATCTCCCTAATAGTCTGGAGAGCAGTGTCCATCCACAGATTCTCAGTCTGACACACCAAATGTTGTATACTGACCCTAAATCACATTTTGGCATGCTGTATGAGGCCTCTTTGCCACATCACAGAACAGAATAGAACAGAACAATCCAGACGCTTTCCCTTCTATATGAAGAAGCTAGTATTTTCCAGAACCTGAAAAAGATACTGAAGAGATTTGTATTAAACTTTTCAAAAGTGATTCTTGAGATTTGGATGCTAAGCAGAAACCGTAACAGATGCAAAGAAACTGACTCCAGAGTACTAGGTGGGGTTATCCCTGGAAATGTGCGGCGGTGAATTAAGACAGCAAATTTCTGTTTCTAGTGTCAGGTCAAAAATAGGCATGCTGATGTACTTCAGAATGTACTGACATGGTAGCCAAAACACAGCATACTTAGAAGTAACAGCTGTTATGCCCCTCTGGAACACAATTACCAGGTTATAGTAAACCTCTTAATCTATGCCAGAACCTCAAGTGTCTGAAGTCGTAATGAGACAACTAGGAGCCTCCAATTCCTCTAAATAGGCAGCAAATTAAATCCAAAGGTTAGGTCATATCCCTCTCTTCCAACCAGAACAACAACTCCTTACCTTAATAGCCCTGTTGAGCATTTAGAGTGGTATGCCTCCTTCTCATTATTCCCATCCCCATACAACACCCAGTAAATTCTTCATTAGCTCTTCTTGACAGCAGTGACCCCTTTCCACCCCATCTAACCACAAGCTCAGACCTCTGTCCAGTAACTCACTCTGGCAGCTAACTGAGGCATTTAATATCTTTAACTGCTATGAATAAAATTTCTTCCTGCATTCAGTTAGGAATCACTAAAAAATAAATAAAAAATAAAAACATTGCATTCAAGCAGCTTTGTCATCTCCCCCAGAAAGACATGCATCTTGCCCTGTTCCAATTCCCTTTTAGTCAGATCCATGTACATTCCTTATAAAGCTTTCATAACACTGAGTAATTGTTAAGGAAAATAACTAGAAAGTGCAAAGAACACCAAGTCTAGAAGAATCTAATTATAGCATTAAATATGACAAAACAGGATGTGTTCATTTGTGAGGTGACCTGTATAGATTTCCTCTGTGAGTAACCCACAATGTTTCTTGCATAAAACAGCACAGCAGGTGGGCAGACATGAAAAGTGAGAATATTCTCTTGATAAATCAGTGAAGCTGAGTCAGTATCAAGTATTTACTATCTGGCAGAAAGCAGACAGCTGGCTTACACCTTTGAGAAATTAAAGAGAAAGCACCAGCAGAGGTGATATAGCCCACGACAGCAAACATAGTAAAGGTAGCACAGACCAGAAAGTGTGTTGGGACGAGCACCATTAGCAGGAATTGAGAAGCACTAATAGTAGAAACCTTCGAGAGATATGTTTCTGAACAAGCACCCAACTCCACATTCCCTTTCTTTGCTGCTTATCTTTATTCAAAGGCTGGTTTTGTTTGGTTTACTATGTTTTTCAAGAGATCTCTCTTTGGTCCCCTGTTTGACATACTTCACTGTAAGGAAGGAGTATCCACTTTACACCTGCAGCAGGGCTCCAGGGCTCTTCAGCTCCAACAGTCTGTCACAGGCCATTGTATGAAAGCCATAAGAAGCCTGGCAAGCAAATAAAGGTCACACTTCACTATGAAATATTTGTAAGAAACATAACTGCAGCAGAGTCCTCACACTGAATATGCATCCTAAAAACAGGATGTGGCTTCCCTTCCTACGCTGCAGTGTAATGATTATACGTCACCCCTATCAGATTGCTTTCCTTATAACCAACCCAAAGCCACTTCAGAATGGATATATAATGAGTCTCTTCACAGACACAACCAAGAATGGTGACTTGTGCCTAACTTAAACCCGATCCAGAGCACAGTCCCCGGATTGCACTAATCTACTCTGTGAAACTGCTTGAACAGTTCATGGAGTGGGTTTGATCGGAGCCACACTCAAATCATTCCCAGGTAAAGTGAGCATTTGCTCTCAGTATGAACTGCACATTTCATCACTGCATTATAGTGGATAAAATATGGTTTAATATCAACGACAGAAGCTCTTCTGTGGATGGACTCAGATGCACAGCACAGGTATAGGCACAGCTAATTACAACACAACATAAGAGATCAACTCTCTTATGCCAGTTTGTTTTCCCACGTAAAACATTTTGGAGTTATCTTAGCAGCTGTTCAGAAATCTCAGCTCATAAACCACGGAAGGCTGCCGAAGGACAGAATCTAAAACTGTAGGAGTGTGACAAAAATGCCACTTACACTCCTTTGGAAGCTCTAAAGTGCCATTATGTACTAAATACAGCCCAAAAAATCATCAGATGTTTCTCTAATTAACCTCTCTAATACATTTGCCAATGTATTTGCTTTAATCTTTGTATCATACTACAAGAAAAAATTATTAACTCTATCTACTTGCTGATTTTTGCAATGTATGGTAAATAATGAATAGGGTCAAATATTCAATATGAGAAAAAAAAAAAAACCAAACTAGTCTTGTGGGCAGAAAAAGCCTGAAAGTTGTTATGTAATTAAAACCACATACTTATGATGGAAAGAAGGAAGGGAGGGACAGATTAAGGTCACAGTTCTCACCTGCAGTTCTGCATATCCAATTTTTAAGCTCTTGACTTTGCAGATTGCAATGCACTATTCTTTTATCTTACCTTTTTTCCCCTTTTTTTTAAATTAAAGAAATATATACAATAATCCTACTAACAAGACCAATCCTAGTGATTAAAAAAAAAATAAATAATAATTTCAAACCTGTAATTTCTGGCTGATAATTCTCCTTTGAATTGGAAAAATTATCAGGAAAATGTCTGCCTTTAGGAAAGCTCCAACTACAGAAAATGAAGCATTTTCCTGAAGAGAATGAAAACTACAAAGGAAGCCACGTGGCAATGACCAACAGAATATAAAAAGAAACAGATCATGAAGACTGACTCCACAAGCAAAAAGCATGTAAAAACATAAAGGTAGAAAAACCTCAAGGGAGTCTGAGAAAGAGAACTATAAACTGGATGCAAAGGAGCCAAAGTATGTATTAATAAAAGACCTCTGCCTACAGAAGTTGATACTAGGAGAGTATCAGAGGGAAGTTTTCATAGAATCACAGAAGCATAGCATCATAGAATGGTCTGTGTTGGAAGTGACCTCCAAAGGTCATGTAGTTCAACCTCCTCTGCAGTAAGTAAGGGCATCCTCAGCTAGATCAAGCTGCCCAGAGCCTTGTCAAGCCTGGCCTTGAATATCTCCAGCAAAGGGGCCTCAACTACCTCCCTGGACAACCTGTTTCAGTCTTCTACTACCCTCATGGTAAAGAACTTGTTCCTAACATCCAATCTAAATCTACTCCAATTTCAAATCATTGCCCCTCATCCTGTCACCGCAGGTCTTTGGAAACAGTCCCTGTCCAACCTTCTTATAGGCCCCCTTCAGGTACTGGAAGGCCGCTATTAGGCGTCCCCAGAACCTTTTCTCCAGGATGGACAACCCCAGCTCCTTCATCCTGTCCTCACAGGAGAGGTGTTTCAGACCTCTGATCACTTCTGTGGTCATGCTGTCCATAAGGGATGATAGGAAAAATTTCTATTCTCATAAAACATTAGGCAGCTACTTAAAGCTTTACATTCTTTGCCATTCTTACAGGTTTTTCTGTTACTATTTTATTTTAGTCCCTTGTTATTTTTTACTAGAGGATCATTCAGTGGCTGAGAGACATTGTGCTCAATATGCTCGTTGAAAGTCTCTGCTCTGTGTTTGGCTGCATACTTGTCTGGCACAGATGTTGCAAGCACAGGATGCGTTCCTACCTCTAAGCATCAGAGCACTTCTTGCTTAATAGCACATCAGTTATCATGGTTATTACTGTAGCCATCAAGGAAATTTACCCCCAATAGACAAATACTGACATTCTGAGCAGATGGACTGACCTGCAAAAGCAACAACTCTCCATTAAATACACATAGAGGGCCCTAATGAATAATTTAGGCAAGATGCTGAACTCTACATGGCTAGAGGCAAAAGACCCTCAGAGTTTCAGACAGTAAGAGACCAGTTCCATGTGGTATGAAGCCAGTTACTAAATTACTGCTGTCCCCCAAGGCTAAAGCATCTCAGCATCTTATATGACAGGCTTATGTTGCAGGCTTTTACCATTTCATTTAGAATATTTAATTCTGATTTGTTTAAGAAATTATCAAGGTCTAATAGGACAGTACAGGTAGAAGAATCAGATCAAAGTTTAATTCAAGCAAGCTGTGGGTAAAGAAGTGATTATACTTGTCTCTAACATTTTTTTATCTAGTTTACAGTGTCCTTATGGAAAAAGGGTCTGCTTCTTTCTGGAACAGCCATTGTACACAATTTTAAACACTGGGTTTGCTTGAGCTGAACAACCAAAAGGAAGGACACCCGCAGGTGGAAGTGACTGCCAGAATGTCATGCAGAGAAATGACATTCAAAAGGCAACTTGTCAACAGTTCTGGATGGCAGATGAGCATGACACTTTAGGGCACCAACAACATTGCCCACCTCCTACAAAGGCACCATTGCCAGAACATTACTTAATTTTAAAGCAAGAAAAATTCACCTCAGATGGGTGGCAAACAGGAAAGACTCTAAATCCAGTCCATGGTTTTCATGATTGTGAAGGCCCAAATCATTACAAAACCACACATTTCTCTATAGAGTTATATGAATATTCCCACAACTCAGTAATTACTTCTCTCACTTAATTTTTTAGGATTAAAAAATAATAATAAAATATCAGCTAGTTTATGGTAGCAGAAGGACAGCTCTGCCTCATTCCCAAACAATGTAGGTTTATGTGTCTGTGAAACAGTAACTTCTTAGACTAGTAATTTGCTGTTTCACCAAGAATCTGCTTCAGTAACAATATCACACTGATGATAAGATGAAGAGCAGACATGATGTAGAATTGACCTGTGTGTTACAGGTGTCATACTAGTACTGAAAATACACAGATACTTAACTCACACAATGCAAGTGCAAAACATAAAACATATCCATTCAGTTGGAGAAAAAAAAAAAAAAAAAAAAAAAAGATATAGCACAATTGTGGGGTTTTCTCAGGACATCATGTTAAAATAAAAGCTCTTCCCCTTTGAAGAGAGAAATATTTCCACTGGCTTATGCCTAATAATGCACACATTTAAAATGAAATCCCAAACCTTGCATGTCTGGGAAATGTCACTGTTTTCACATTATAAATGTAATATTTACAGCTATGTACTTACAAAATTTTATTTTCTGAGAGCACCATGTGTTTTAGGAGAGTGAAGAGTGAGGACTAGGATAAAGGAACAAGTGCTTTATTCCTGCCTGGCAGTTCCTGTGCTCTTATGAAACTGTCATCTGTGATCATCAGTCTGTTTTATATATAATCTACTGAGGGTAGCACGTGATTTGCAATATTTAATGGCATCAGTTCAATCATATAGCTCAATTCCCATGTGTCCCTTTGAAAATCTGCTCACTTTTGTACTTAAACTCCTCTTTCCCAACATAACAGAGCACTGATGCCTCTTCTTTAGCAAGATTAATCCCTTTCCACGTGATTTCACGTCAGTATATTCTAATCACTTCCAGCTGCTGCTGTTCATCCAAGCACAGCACAAGTGTTCGAAAGGGCTCTGAGATGCTTTCCTTAGTAACTCCACTGGATAGCAAACAACCCTGTTATATTCATTGGCCACAACAACCCCAGGCAGTGCTACAAGCTGGAGTCAGAGTGGCTGGAGAGTCGCCCGGCAGAGAGGGACCTGGGGGTACTGGTTGATGGTAGGCTGAACATGAGCCTGCAGTGTGCCCAGGCAGCCAAGAAGGCCAATGGCATCCTGGCCTGCATCAGGAACAGTGTGACCAGCAGGAGCAGGGAGGTCATTCTGCCCCTGTACACTGCACTGGTTAGGCCTCATCTCGAGTCCTGTGTCCAGTTCTGGGCCCCTCAGTTTAGGAAGGATGTTGACTTGCTGGAGCGTGTCCAGAGAAGGGCAACGAAGTTGGTGAGGGGTTTGGAACACAAGCCCTATGAGGAAAGGCTGAGGGAGCTGGGGTTGCTTAGCCTGGAGAAGAGGAGACTGAGGGGTGACCTTATTGCTCTCTACAACTACCTGAAGGGAGGTTGTAGCCAGGCAGAGGTTGGCCTCTTCTCCCAGGCAGCCAGCACCAGAACAAGAGGACACAGTCTCAGGCTGCGCCAGGGCAGCTTTAGGCTGGATGTTAGGAAGAAGTTCTACACGGAGAGAGTGATTGCCCATTGGAATCGGCTACCCGTGGAGGTGGTGGAGTCACCTTCATTGGAGGTGTTCAGGAGAAGACTGGATGGGGTGCTTGGCTGCATGGTTTAGTTGGTTGATGGGTTGGACGCGATGATCTTGAAGGTCTCTTCCAACCTGGTGTATTGTATTATTGTATTGTATTCTCTGACCTTCTATAAGTTGGGTCCTTTCCAAACCTTTGTCCTACACAGGAGCATGCAAAGCCCCATTTTGTGTCTCTGCATGTGTTACTTTTTTCTCATATGTGATAAGTAATTTGATTTTGTTCTTCCTGAGGGATTCTGCTAGACATACAGACATACTACATGCAACATAGTGTATGTACATGTAATATGTACATGCATATACACACACACACAAAGTAGGAATACTAAGACACTGTATTTAATTTCCTTGTCTTCATGGTTTTTCCTCAGACAAGAAAAAAGCCTCACTACAATGCTTTCCTGTTTTTTAAACTCAAAAGGATTTTGGGCACAAGCAGACAAGGAACGAGAACACTGCAGGAAAGCTTCCTCTTGGAGAATCACAGGGTTTATAATCCAAGGGAAAAAGAGATCCTTGTTTGACGTAACATAGCTCCAAGGAGTGATGCCATCTGAGGACATTTACAATGATACAAAGGAAACTGCTTTAGCTCTGATACTCTTTACCTAAAAAGCATCAATTAAATACAAATTAAATTTTGAACTACCATGAATTAGGTCAATAAGCACTAAGTCCATTTAGCTAGTTTTGTTACATATAGCTGCTTACATAGTAGCTTGTGTCCTAATTTGAAATCTTTCATGCCTCAAACTCTTATTTCCCAAAAGCAAAATAACTAAAAAAACCCAACCACTTACCTGCAGAGTTACACATATTTAGGCATTCAGCTTAGAAACAGTGCCTGGAAAGCAGTGCCTTTTATCAAGCTAAATATATCAAAATTATAGAACCACAGTACATCTTAGGTTGGAAGAGACGTTAGAGATCATCTACTCCAACTTCCCCACTGTGGGCAGGGGTGCCTCTCAACTAGACTCAGATACTCAAGGCCTCATCCAACCTGGCCTCGAACATCCCCAAGGAGGGGGCATCCACGGCCTCCTGGGCAACTTATTGCTGAGTCTCACCACCCTCGTATTGAAGAGCTTCTTCCTAAGAGCCAGTCTAAACCTACTCTCCCTCAAATAAAAACCACTCCCTCTGCTCCTGTCACTGGACACCCTTATGAAAAGTTCCTCTACAGCCATCCTGTAGAATCCCTTCAGGTATTGGAAGGCAGCTATAACGTCCCTCTGGAGTCTTCTCTTGTCTAGGCTGGACAACCCCAGATCCCTCAGCCTATCCACACAGGTGTTCCAGACTTTGGATCATCTTTGTGGCCTTCCTCTGGACTAACTCTAACAGCTCTGTGTCCTTTTGATGGGGAAACCAGAACTGGATGAACTATTTGAAGTGGGGTCTCACAAGAGCAAAGTAAATCTGCAACATATGTTCTAAACAATACTCTTGAAAGGACATGCCATAATCCCCCGTTTTAGAAAGCAAGTCTTACACTCCAGAAGTCTTGTTTATAGTAGTACTGGCATATGAAACTACACAGCTAATTTGTGTTTCAGCCAAACAGAAAGTACTCAGTCCTCCATCTAAACATTAAAGGTTTGAGACAGTATGCCTCTCAGACTACTTGGAAAATTCAAAGCAGTGATATTTTGCGCTTAAAAACACAAGAGGCAGATATCTAAGTCCACCTAATTCCTTTAATCCTACCTATCCCAAATTACAGTATCCAATTACAGATTCACACTTCTGAAAAATCAGTAACCACTGAAATCCAGAATAATATGACTGGTCATGTAGTTTCTGGAGAGAGAGGTTTTTTAGATCCCCACAATGGATAAAGGCATAAGCTCAACTCTCTGGTGTTCTCCAGACCTGAGCATGTGTTTTAAAGGGGAGGCCAGAGCAGTTACTGTACCAAGATGAGAGATGACTGAAAAAAAAACCAAGCAATTGGTGATGATTTCCTGCCATGCAGACTTCCTTACTCTGTGCCTTACCATAAGGGACAAAACACCAAGTAAACGTTTTCCTCAAGGATCTCTTAATTTGGGAAGATATTGATTTTCATTTACTAAGAATCCAAACTCTACTCTGTCAGTTAGCTTCTGGCCTTTTTTGTTTGTTGAACAAAATAGCCATTTTCTAACTCAGCTCTTTGTTCTCCTTCAGTAGGAGGTTCTTTGCTTGCTGTAATACTCGGCAAATTATTATTAAGCACACGCAATAGTGGGTTGGAACTGTGTAACAAATTCCAAAGCAGAAGTGATTTCTAAGTGTGTGTAATTACACTTAAGCAACTCTAAATTGGTTTCATCTTCATTGCATCCACAGGTAACAGAATAGCAATACAGCTCGTGCCAATTAACATAAAACCTCAGAATAAGTTAGGAGACCCTGAAGTTCTTTTCTTTTCTCACTTCACATTTCCAACCAACATGCAGGTTTTGCAGTTCCAAGCTCCTTTCTGACAATGAAAAATTAGCATCAATAACTCCCTGTCCCTGGTTGGTATTGGTAAAACAGCTACATGAAAACAGGAACTTCAAGTCATCACAGAATCTATGATAAAGCTTCTGATAGCTGATTTCATGAAGTGTGTAGCCTTAATTTGCAGTTATAAACTAGTTCCTCATGCACATAAGATGGAACTAGCACTACAACAGCAGAACTCCTGGGAAGCAAGAGTAGCAACTCCCAACAGCTACATAGTCCATGAAGTTTCCTATCTAGGAGTTTAGTAGGAGGGAAACAATCATTAGTCATGCACTGGATGTCAATCTCATGAACAATGACAGTTATGTCTTTTGATATATCAGGACATCATCACAAAATAAAAATGACCAAAGCATACATATAAACCAATCATTTAATACTTTAATTCAACCCTTAATTAATTTCAGCTATCATGAATGACTGGAAAATGCCACCATCCCAATTCACTAGGATATGCATTTTCTATTTTATAGGCATAACTGGCTACACATAGGGTCATGAGGTGGCAGAATCTTGGCTTCTGAGTGGGCAAAAGTCTCACTTTTGTTTTATCTAATGTCTCTTCTTACTCATATGAAAGGAGAGAGTGTGACTGCTTTCACTTACAATAAATCTAAATAAAATATAAAATTCCAACTTTAATTTGAACTCTGAACAGTAATTTTTTGGTTAAAACACAGCTTCTTCTTCTGCTTGTCACATTAGATGTCTGTCACACTCGCCTTAAGAGGTTTTACCACTCCTTATGTAACTATCTACCATGTCACCAGATATTTTATCAACCAAAACCTCTTCTTTCTTTTTGTTTGCTTCTTTGTTTGTTTTGTTTTAACAACGTACCACCAAACACAACACCATGTGGCAAAAAAACCCTTTTGAAATGTGAAGAAAAAGAATGGTTCATTCTGGAAAAATTGTATTTAACTGAGGAGAAAGAAAGAAAGAAAGAAACACACACAAACAAAATCAAAACCCTCCAACAACTGAAGCAGTCATTTGCATTTTCACCACAATGCTGCTTAGAAACCTTCCTTCCTAAAGAGGTCAGACTATTCAGAGAATCAAAGCCACCATAGAAGAACTCTGAGGGAAGACAAAAGAAGACCAGCCAGAAACTGTTGATGCAACACTTTCGATGGGAGAATTACTCCTTTTGATACATAGATGAGGAGAAGTCATCCTTACAGTAGTCTTAGTAGCAATCATTGGGCATTCTTTACAATGAACACTTGCATAACTAAATTATGGCAAACCTTGAAATCACAGAATCAGTAAGGCTGGAAAAGACCTCAAGTCCAACCTGTCATCTAACACCTTATGACTACTAAACCATGGCACCAAGTGCCACGTCCAATCCCTTTTTGAACACCTGCAGGGACAGTGACTCCACCACCTCCCTGGGCAGCACATTCAAATGGCTAACAACTCTCTTAGTGAAGAACTTTCTCCTCACCTCGAGCCTAAACTTCCCCTGGCACAGCTTGAGACTGTCCTCTTGCTTTGGTGCTCGTTGCCTGGGAGAAGAGACCAACCCCTTCCTAGCTACAACCACCTTTCAGAGGTGAGACCAACTCCCCTTCACGTAGTTGTAGAGAGCAATAAGGTCTTCCCTGAACCTCTTCTTCTCCAGGCTAAACAAGGCCAGCTCCCTCAGCCTCTTCTCATAGGGCTTGTGCTCAAGGCCTTCACCAGCCTTGTTGCCCTTCTCTGGACACGTTCAAGTGTCTCAATATCCTTCTTAAATTGAGCGGCCCAGAACTGGACACAGTACTCAAGGAATGGCCCAACCAACTAAGTACAGGGGCAGAATGACTTCCCTTCTCCTGCTGGCCACACTACTCCTGATGCAGGCCAGGATGCCATTGGCCTTCGTGGCCACCTGGGCACACTGCTGGCTCATGTTCAGCCGGCTGTCAATCAGTACCCCCAGGTCCCTTTCTGTCTGGCTGCTCTCCAGCCACTCTGACCCCAGGCTGTAGCGCTGCATGGGGTTGTTGGACTTGTTAAATACCATCATGTTGGACTCTGTCCATCTGTCCAGCCTGTCAAGGTCTCTCTGAAGAGCCCTTCTACCCTCTAACAGATCAACACCTGCTCCAAACTTGGTGTAATCTGCAAATTTACTGATGACTGACTCAATCCGCTCATCCAGATCATCAATAAAGATATCGAACATGCTTTCTTTTTACATGACTAAACATGACCCTTTACCATTAAATCTTAACTTTAAGATTTCTTTATTATGCAACAACTGCTTTTGTGTGCATTTGTGGGTAAAGAAGTGCTTAGCACCCATTTATATCAGATTTGTATTAAAGATTCATTACATTGTGAAAAAGGATGAAACTTCCTTAATCTAGTTAACTTGTTTAACACGACAGTTACATTTTGACCAAATTAATTCTATTCTTAATTCACAAAACAGTTTTTTTCTACCTTTAGCCTTTCCTCTAATCTATATACATACTCATTGTTTATCTTACTCAATAAGCACACCTATGGAAGTGCCCTTTCACTAACACAATGAATCAATACTCACTCATACTCATTCTATTACAAGTAATTTTATTTGATAAATGTGACTTTCCCTAGATTTTTCTGTATTCAACATGCAAAAAGATTATTGGCTGAAGAATAACAAATGTGCTGCCAAGGAAAAGCTTTACCTTCCTCAACTCAGCATCTACACACTGAAGAAAAACTCATGTTAAAGAAATAAAAGGTAAACCCAGGTTTCACCACATTAGAACATTAGTATCCACTATCCCATATATTGTTGTGAATAACAATTATTTCTTTCTAAAGTAATTTCAACTTCAAAAATTTCCATATCAGAAAATTGGTTTCTCACCTTTAAAACAGACTGACCTGTGAATTACAGAAATCCAAATTAATAACTATTCCTGCTGGCCATTAGAAATAAAATTAAGTAATCATTCATAAATTTGCTTAATATATTTATTAATATGTCTGTTTAATATCTTCATTAATGATTCAGATGAGGGGATCAAGGGCACCATGAGCAAGCTTGTAGATGACAGTAAATTGAGTGAGAATGTTGATCTGCTCAAGGGCAAGAAGGCACTGCAGACATATCTGGACAGGTTAAATTGATGGGCTGAAGTCAATGGAATGAGGTTTAACAAGACCAAGTGCTGGGTCCTGCACTTTGGTCACAACAACCCCAAGCAATGCTACAGGCTTGGGGCAGAGTGGCTGGAAAGCAGCTTGGTGGAAAAGGACCTGGGGACACCAGTGGATGGCTGAACATGAGTCAGCAGTGTGCTCAGGTGACCAAGAAAGCCAACGGCATCCTGGCATGTTTCAAAAACAGTCTGGCCGGCAGGAGTAGGGAAGTGATCATGTCTCTGTATTCAGCCCTGATGAGGCCACATCTTGAGTACCAGGTTCATTTCTGGGTGCCACAGTATAGGAAAGACACTGTGGTCCTGGAGCGTGTCCAGAGAAGAGCAATGAGGCTGGTGAGGGGTTTGGAAGGCATGGCATATGGGGAGTGTCTGGGCTTGTTTTGTCTGGAGAAAAGGCTGAAGGAAGATGCTACTGATCTCTACAACTACCTGAAAAGAGGCTGGAGTGAGGCTAGTGTTGGTCTCTTTTCCCAAGTAATCAGTAACAGAACAAGAGGAAATGGGTTTAAGTTGTGGCAGGCGAGGTTTAGATTGGACAGCACAAAAAACTTCTTTACTGACAGAGTGGTGAGGTGTTGGAACAGGCTGCACAGGGAGGTGGTGGAGTCACCATTCCTGGAGGATTTCAAGATGTGTGTAGATGTGGCACTTCAGGATATAATATAGTGGTCAAGGTAGCTGGGTTATGGTTGGACTTGATGATCTTAAAAGTCTTTTCCAACCTTAATGATTCTATGATCTATCTAAATATACCTACTGGGTGCCATGCAGTGCAGTGGTTCCTCTGATTGGTAAGTGTTCCTATAGTTTTTCTTTGTTGAAATGACACTTTCTAAACTGTGTTCATACATAATTGTGACAAAGATACTGATTTCATCCCCCTTTTTAAATTTGCTGAAGAACCCTCTCTTAGATTAGGGTCCTAATCTGTTCTCAACATTATCAGACTCATTGTCAGATACAGACTTAATTATCCTCATTAGTACTTCACACATTGAATAGCAGAAAGATATTGATCACCTTTTTTGCCTAGATATTTTCCACTTCCTAGAAACTCATTCTTAAAGAGCCAAACTCAGAGCCATGACAAAGTTACTGTCTCCACAGATAGAACAAACAGCAGACCTTTTTCAGGTTTGAGCAGCCAAAACTAGTATCCCTGGTGCTGGGAATGGTAGGGAAACAGGGAAAGCCAGGGACTACCTAACTGCAATCCCAACAGATGTTATTATCCTGAAGTTCAGCTAATTCTTTACTTGACATAGGCAAAGCATCCTTTCCAGACCTTCTTAAGTCTTCTTAAACAAGGTGTTCACTTCATTGAATTTTATGCTAATTATATTAATCTCTGCTCTTAATATTTGACCGATGCAATTTCAAGATTCTTTTTATCATTCAATTGAAGCTGATTTAGTTCTCAAACTACTCAATAATTTAAAACCAACCTATTGACAAGTGAAATGTAAAAGTCATTCTGCAATCAAGGTAGCTCTTATCACACTTAGGGAAATTATTTATACAGCTTCTTTCCAAGACTGAAACTGCTACTACAACTGCAAGAGACAGGAGTCTACAGAAAAATCCTGAGCCAGTTTTGTTTTTCTTCTTTCCAAATTGTACTCCTTCCAGTTACACAAACCAAATGTTTGTAACACTATTCCAAATATGTGCATTAACCTTTCCACTTAATCTTCTGCATTGGTGTGGGGTTTGGGAGGGTTTGTTTGTTTTTTTTTCAGATTCATTAAAAGAAACAGTAAAAAACTGTGAAGTCTTAACAAAAGTGATAGACTGATGCATTTGTTTTCATGATGGGACAATGTTTTACCAAATGTTTGGTAATTTTAAAAAAATAAATATTCAAATAGTAGGAACCCCTACCCGCTCCCTAGCTCCTTTAATGAATTGTTGCATGTTTGCTCAAGCGAATTTTAATGAAACTATTAACACTGTATTTCATCATCTTTCCTTTTCTGATTTGTTCAGAGGGAGAATTAATAACGCACCAAGGGGCCTAGTTCTAGCTAAAAGCAGATTTCAGTTCTGCATGTTTTGAAATGTCTTATTTATGCAAAGGTTTGTGCAGTCCACAGGAAATGTACATCCTCCCTCCACTTTGCTCCCTCTAGCAGGGTGTTTGTCTACAAGTGTCAGCAGATGGAGAGAGTTGATTCTGCCACTTTGCTCTGGTAAGAATTCATCTAGGGTATTGAGTCCAGCTCTGGAGCCCTCAGCACAGGAAGGACAAGGACCTGGTGGAACAAGTCCAGAGGAGGGCCACAAAAATGAGGAGGAACACCTCTGCTATGAGGACAGGCTGAGGAAGCTGGGGTTGTTCAGCCTGCAGATGAGAAGGCTCCAGGGAGACCTAATAACAGCCTTCCTGTACATGAAGGGAAAATGTTTTCTGATTTTCTTTTTTTTTTTTTCCTTAATCCACCATTTCACTGTTAAAAAAGTAAATAAAATCTAGCATCTTGTAAGGAATATAAAACTGTACAGTTTCATGCTCCCTGATACTTCTTTGTTCACATTTGCAAATACAAAATATGTATTCAAGTGAGAATTGAGATTGCCACATATCACAACTGAACACCACTCTCCTTCTAATCACGTCTACAAAAGGCTGCAAGGCACTGCAGAAAAGACTTGAAGTAAAATGAACGAAGAATGCAAAATAAACCAAAGTATGGAGCAGATGCAAGGACATATCTGTTCTCCTGACAGCAAATGAAATCTGCATCATCAAAAATTTGGAGTCTAAATAGTCAAAAGGGAAAGGACAGTGCTTGCAAGGTGCAAGTCAAGATAACCAAACCACAGAATTCTAAATCTGTTCCAGAATATCCCTGAAGGTGCTGCAGAATAAAATAAACAACCATTAACAAGTTTTGAATTGATTTTAAACCACTCATGAAATAATCAGCATTAATAAAGACATGTGAATGATTGTCCTCCCCCACCAATGCATAGCTAAAATGAGCAAAACCAAAAGGTTGATACTGAAGCTACCATAAAGCTGAAGATAACGGAGTTTATCATATTAAATGCAATGAAGCTCATCACCAGAAACCTTCCCTCAGCTCTCCGAGTTCAAACACATGGAATTAACACACAAAACCAGTCCAGAAACAAGTGATGAAAGAAATGTTTCAATGGTTGTAAAGACTCCTACACACAGAGCCTCTGAACAACCTGAGATGGCTTAAAAAGGAGCTAAATGACACTGCACTCAGAACTGATGCAGAGCGATCAATGGAACAGTCAGACCTGGCTCTACAGCCACAATAAACAGTTACCCTTGGCAACAGACTGCCAGGAGCAGCAAAATGGCCGTGGTCCTCCTGCCTGCTGAGTTTGTGCCCCAACCTGAGAAAGTCAAAACTACTATGGGTGCCCTTCTCCTCTTCCTCCTCCCTCCTGCTGCTCTCCAATGCTGGAGGCAGCTTACTAGTGATGCAGCACTCAGCTGCTCTCACTATTCCCTCCTCCTCTGGTCTTCCCATCTTAGAACAGCAAAAACCATTTGTGCCCCCACTACCAATCTGTCTGCAGCTCATGAACTGCAGAAAAAAAAGCCCAATGCTGGGACAAACATGCATGAATAATTTTTGAAAAGGCAATCCAGATAATTACTATCAAAACATATTATCAAGATATAAAGAAATTTTTTACATGGACAAAAAAAAAAAATTACTCAGTGGTTCACTTGTATTCATTAGAAAACAAAGGTGCTCAGTGAGATACAAACTCTGACAGCTCATCCACAAGCCCTTCATCAGCAGATGTGAATGAGAAGTCACCTGTCTCTGATACAGAGGGTTTTCTGCATGAATCCTCACAATTTCTTAGTCCTTGTTCTGAAATACTTGAAATTCAACAAGAACAAGTGTAAAGTCTTGCACTTGGGAAAACATAGCCCTGAACTGCAGCACAGGCTGGGATCTGCCTGACTGGAAAGCAGCTCTATGGAAAGGGACCTGAGGGTCCTGGTGGACAGCAAGTTCAGTATAAGTGAACAATGTGTTGCTGCAGCAAAGAAAGACAAAAAGATGCTGAGCTGCATCAATAAAGGCACCAGAAAGAGAGAGAAAGAAGTCATTATCCCACTCAGCACTTGTCAGGCCACGCTGGGAACACTGTGGTCAGTTTTGGTTCCTGCTATGCAAAAATGAGGCTGGAGAGAGTCCAGAGAAGGGTCACAAAGATAATCAAAGGACTGGAAAGCCTGTCATATGAGGAAAGGCTGAGAGACCTGAGTTTGTTCAGCCATGAGAAAAGAAGGCTTAGGGAAGACCTTATCACCATGCCTCAGTATTTAAAGGGTGGCTAGGAAGAAGATGAAGACTCTTTACATGGAGTCACTTCCAAAAGACAAAAGAAAATAAGTACAAGTTACCAGAGATTCCAATTAGACCATAACAAGAACAATCAACTATTGGAATAATCTCCCCAGGAAAGTAGCTGATTCCTCAACACTGGGCACTTCCAAGACTCAGCTAATAGGGTGCTGAGCCATCTTGTCTAGACCTCTTTACCAAGAAATGTTAGACCAGATGATCCTTGAGATCCCCTTGTACTCTACAGTTCTTAGCAGCCAGGGTGAGACCTTCAAGATCATCCAGTCCAACCTCTGACCCAGCACTAAAGGGTCAATACTAAACCATGTGTCCCTAAGTGCCAGGTCCACACACTGCTTGAACACTTCCAGGCATGGTGACTCCACCACTGCCCTGGACAGACCACTCCAATGTTTGATAACCCTCTCTGTGAAGAAATATTTCCTAATATCCAGTCTGAACCTCCCCTGACACAGCTTGTAGCCATTTCCTCTAGCCCTGTCACTTGACACCAAGAAGAAGAGACTGCTCTTTCCTCACTCCAAGCTCCCTTCAGGTAGTTTTTGAAAGCAATGAGATCTTACCTGAACCCCTCTTCTCCAGACTGAACAACCCCAGCTCCCTCAGACGCTACTTGTAGGTCATGTGCTCCAGGCCCTTCACCAGCCTCACTGTCCTTCTCTGGATGTGCTCCAACACCTCAATGTCCTTCCTATAGTGAGTGGCCCAGAAATCAACACAGTAGTCAAGGTGTGGCCTCACCAGTGCTGAGTACAGGGGAATGATCACCTCCCTGCTCCTGATGGCCACAATGTTTCTAATAGAAGACAGGATGCCATTTGCCTTCTTGGCCACTTGGGCACACGGCTGACTCGTATTTACTCAACTGTCAACCAAGACCCCCAGATCCTTCTCCAAGTTGCAGTTTTCCAACCATACATCCCCAAGTCTGCAACTTACCATAGGTTAACACACTATAAACTTCACACAACCACTTTACACAAACTTAAGAAATTAAATTAGGATAACTATATTAATAATTGTCAGGTATTCATACAAAAATAAGTGTTAAGTGCATTTCAAATTCACACGAGGTTGCTGTCTTGCAAAGAACTTTTTACACCTATACTCTTCAAGCCTTTAGTAAATTGAGTGTTACTTATCACACAATGATATTAAAGGTTACACATAACCCAAGCTCAAGGAAACAACCTGAAATTATGGAAAATACATCTAGATGCATTTTCCAGATACCAGCAAGACAACTTCAGCTAAAACAATAAATTGAAGCTTTAGATGTCCAAGCCCACAACATTAAAGCATCTTCAGATGGTTCAGATACTTCATCTTCCTGCCCTGGATGATTTCTAGCAGAATGTATTTAATGGAGCAGTAGTGAGATACTGCTGTTGGTGCCAAGAAAAGCAACACAGAGCATTTAACTATAATCTGAACTGGAGATAAAGAGTAACAGGTAGCAAAATAAGCACCTTCCTAGAGCCCAGGCAGGCTCATGGAAGTTTTATTTCCACACGTAAGACCCATACATTTGGATAGCACAAAGGCAAAGTAGCCTCAGAGCCACTTCTGTGAGACTCTCAATATCACAGAAAACCCCAAGACGGAGGTAAAATGTAGGAGGAGGAAATAGCTAGAGCTAGGATATAGAGAAGGACCATGTATCATATCATCGCTTCTACTGAGCTGCAAGAAGTCACAGTGATACACCAAGTGTATCATAAAGCATGTCATGAAATACTGCAAGTGGAAAAGGCACCAATGTGGAACACCATCTTTGTTTTGCTTTACTCGGTTCAGATCAAAGTGCGTTTTAAACTTTTGAGTTTGTCTGTGACCTATTCTCATGTTGACAAATTATAATTATCACTAACACAGTTGGATACATCACTAAGAACCGGCAATTAATTTACTCATCTGCTACATATTAATAACCAGAAACATGATAAAGCAAAAGTAGTTAGGTCCATACTACTATTTAGCTGTAAGCGTAGAAAACGCTCTCTAGGTCTGGCAGCAGCAGTAGTAACCAGCCCTTGTTACATGTACCCAGAAAAATGCCATTTGGCACTGATTCACAAAGACAGCAGAGAAAAATTTAGGAAGAAAAAGAATTGAGATGTGATCAGATTTGAAAATAAGATCAAAGGGTGAAAATTATGGCAATGTTTGCAACCAAAATAGAGTTAAAGAAACTGGAACAAATTTCAGGAAATTACTTTAAAGGTGTTATTAGCACTTGCTGCGTTTGGAGTGAGAATGAAGCAAACATTAAGCATCCCAAAATAAAAGCTTACACTGAATAATACACAGAGAGGTTACTCTTCTAGAAAGAAGTGGCATCTTCATGCTTTCCTAGATCTTTCATTTACACACAAGTACAATTGTGATCGATGTGTCTTAGATGATTAAAGCAAGAGAAGGGAAGGCAGGGGACCAAACAACCACAAGACCCTCAGCCACCTGTGAAATTCCTGCAAACCACACTGTTCCCCTCGGTATAATGACAGCTACACTAATAGTCCACTTGTCAGAACTTCAGCTGCATGGAAAATACACAATATGCATTTAGAAGTGTTCAGTTCTCTCTACATCTACGTCTTCCTTCACATTCACAATTGTCTAATCAGTAATGAAGCTGCACTGGCATAAGACTAAGTTAAAATGAAGACTAGTCATTCTGACTATGCTAAAGCATCTGTCAAGGATATAATTTCAGTGTTTTTCTTGGACCAAGGCCACAAAATGTCTGCATTTCAAGACTGTAATTCAGTTGCAATGAAAGAGACCATTTTTACAACTCTACTGGTAAAAGTACACATAAGTTGTCTTTGTCCCATCCTACCACTCACCATGAGTATCACAACAGATTAGATGTAAAGGCTGTTCCAACCCTAGAACCCAGGCACATGATCAGAGACACTTGCACTTAATTAAAAGGGAAAGTAATAAACCTAAAGATACCTACTCCTTCTTCACACGAGAATAACCTATCATACACTGTGAAGACGGAAGTTGGAAGAAAGACTTTTGTAATGTCCACATAATCCCATTAAAAAAAAAAAAAAAAAAAAGTAGTGCCAAGCAAAAAGCTTCCATCTAGGTCTACATGAATAGTATAAAAGAGACAGAAGGGTTCATATCTAGTGATTCAGTCAAAGACCACCTCTACAAGTGATTAATTTTATTTTATCTTAACACCTGGCCTTGCAAAATTCCTTCTTCTGCAGCCTAGTCTTATCATATTTGGTGGGAAAATAAAGGCAAAGACAAGACTCAGTGCAACTTCTGGAAGAGGCAAATATTAAGATATGGGGCTTTTCCAAGTCATTATTTATTTGTTGACTCAAAAATCAGTTCTGGTTTATTACATGTTTTACTTCATATGGTACTAGGATGAGTGCTCTACATATTGTTGAAAACAGGCAGTGGAAGGCTACAGAAACCTTGAGTTCTGTTTTTCAGAATTAAGTGTTTTCTCCATTTCCCAAATCAATTTGAAGCTCAATTGAATTGTAATCATAATACATTTTCAGTGAGACTCTTCTTTGACTATGTGACAATTAGTGGTTAAGGGAATGAAAATGAATGAAGATTTTGCCCACTATTAATGAAAAAGCCCAAATCAGTGCCACCAATCAAAACTGACAGCAAATGAATCTTTGGAATAGTAGAAGAGGGAGTGCTTTGCTCATGAATCTAACAGCCTTTTCTCTACAGGTAAAGGTACTTCTCTGCTCTTTGCTCAGCCATGTGTCAATGGAAATTTAAAGTACCTGTGAGCTTGTTTTCAATTACACTGTTCACAGGTAGAAGAAATACCTCATCTCAGTTAGTCTCACTTAGTGTTTAATACAAACGCTACAGTCTTACCCAAACTGAGATAATGTCTGTTTATTACACAGACTACAGCTATTTTTTTTTTCTCTGCTTTTCATGGCATTTCTGATAGCAGCTCCTCGTGTCAAACAAAGCAAAAAGAACATGCATTATCACCAGTTCTCAATACTTTGTTGCAACAACTGGCTGTGCTCAGTTCTGAGCCTTTTCTGATTGTTGAAAAACAAACTCTTCACGAAGGCAAACCAATCTCATACCCGTGATACAATTTGATGTGTTGACACACCAACTCTGACAATTCATACATAGAAACCTGTTGAAGAGGAATGTATTTTTATTAATTGTGACAGATACAATGGTGTCAAGTAGCTCAGTGCAGAAAACCAAGACATTATCATAAAGTTTAGATGGACAACTGCATTAACATTCAAGTAAAGCTGACTCACAGAGGCAACGGCTTTCTCATCTCTGGGGAACTGAAATGGTTTCTTACGGCTATCAGAAATAAATTGCCGTAACAAGCCTACGCCTGGACGAGGACACTGTCAGAAAAGGTTGTCATTAGTACATCCTGCTTAAAAACTCAACCAGTGAAGTACATATTTCTATATATCTTTTCCCTTGCTAGCTTTCTTCCAAAATATTCTTGCACATATCATAATTGCCATGTACTGTTTGCAATAAGACCTATGGCATTAAAGCAACCAGCCACGTAGACTGAAGAGGATGCTGGAACTCTGCTTCTACTTCAGAATTAGCACTATATTAAGAAGGAATTTAGGAACACTGCACAGCCATGTGTCTGTGAAAAGCGAAGCTTAAATAGGATTGAGACTGGTAAGGGACATCAAGTGCAACAAGAATAGCTTTTACATTAAATAAGCAGGAAAACAAAAAATCTGGACAGGAAAGATGTAGGCCCACTGCTAACCATGGTGGATGTAGCACACCCTGGCTACAAAGAAGGCTTACAGCCCCTCAGGATGCTTTAAAAGGGCCATAGTATTAGACCTAAGTGAGTACTTTTACCTAGTACCCATCAGTCTAGCACAATGCATCCAGTACTGTGCCCCCAATACAGGATAAGAAGTGACGAACGCAGCAACATCAATAAAAGCCAACCAAAATGCTTAGAGACTAGAGATGAGATGATGAGAGAAGGTGGTTTATTCAGTCCAGAGGACACCACTTCAAGGGACTCAAACAAAAGCCACTTCCAGAAGTACTTACAAGGAAGTCATCAAGAAAAGAGAGCCAGTTGCTTCAGTAAAGCACTCAATGGGAGGGCAAGATACCACAGATACAAATTTAAACTGAATATGGCCAGCAGGAGCAGGGAAGTCATTCTGCCCCTATACTCAGCACTGGTTAAGCCACACCTTGAATCTTGTGTCCAGTTCTGGGCCCCTCAGTTTAGGAAAGACATTGAGACTCTTGAATGTGTCCAGAGAAGGGCAACAAAGCTGGGGAGGGGTCCGGAGCACTGCCCTGTGAGGAGAGGCTGAGGGAGCTGGGGTTGCTTAGCCTGGAGAAGAGGAGGCTCAGGGGAGACCTTCTTGCGGTCCACAACTACCTGAAGTGAGGATGCAGCCAGGAGGGGTTGGTCTCTTCTCCCAGGCAACCTGCACCAGAACAAGAGGACACAGTCTCAAGTCGTGCCAGGAGAGGTTTAGGCTGGATGTCAGGAAGAAATTCTTCTCAGAAAGAGAGACTGGCCATTGGAATGTGCTGTTCAGGGAGGTGGTGGAGTCACCATCACTGGAATTGTTTAGGAAGAGCCTGGATGAGGCACTTGGTGCCATGGTTTAGTTGATTAGATGGTGTTGGGTGATAGGTTGAACTCGATGATCTCAAGGGTCTTTTCCAACCTGGTTAATTCTATGATTCTATGAGGAAAACTCTTTTCACCATGAGGACATTAAAGCATTGGATCAGGTTGCCCACAAATATTAGGCAGTCTCCATTCTTGAAGGCTTTCAAGACTAGATGGGATAAAGTCCTAAACAACCTGATCTTGTTCACTGACCCTGCTTTGAACAGGAAGTCAAACTAGATAGCATACTCATGTCCCTTCTAACCTCAACCATTCAGCATCTGCAATTTAAATGTCTATATTTGAGCTATTTGTCTAAGATCCCATGTATAGTCAGTGGAGATCTAGTCAATACTGTCAACAGAGTTTAGTCAATAATTCATTTGATCAAATGTAGATAAATCACATTACTTCATTAAATACATTAACTCACTATTGAGTTTAATTAACTTTCATGAACAGCTGAAGCTGTCCACAGTCATGTGAACACCCACAGTTAGGTTCAAAAATATTCAGTTTCCAAACACAACACTTCCCACTATAAAAAACAAACCAAGCCAAAACAAAAACCAAAACAAAACCACTAATTATTTTAAGTGTCAGAACCCTGAAACACACTTTGATCAGAAGTAGTACAGTCAGCTCTAGGAACATTTTTTGGTATGGATTTACTTAGAGGAATAAGGGAGTTTAAAAGTTTTGCTATTAGCAATGCCTCTTACAATGTACGCATTAAGGGTCACATGACAAAAAACCAAAACAGATCAAAGAGCAGGTTTCCCCCATCTTTGATGTCCCCAACTATCAATGACACTAGCTAGAAGCATCAGGGCTGGGAGTATACCAGCAGGCTATTTGCCCTGCCCAGTCTTACACCACCTGTAATCTGTTCTTCCCTGGAAGAGGTTTCTATAAAAATAGATAAACTGTGGAGAAACTGCTGTGGGCAGCTCCAGCTGAGGCTTTTACTTGTGCAGCCTCTACCTAATGGCTTGAGTGCAATGAAGCTTCTGCCCCGCTCTAGACACGCTGTGCTTTGTTTGCACCTTCCTGATATCTATCCTGCCTTACTGAATTCTTTGCTTATCCTTTTGACCACAGATTTCATTGAACTTTGTTACTGTCACCAAATCTGCTCTGCTTGTTCAGTTTGGGTACTGTGGGACTGCACACCTCATCAATGAGGTCACTGTCTTGCTGTCTCTCAGCTCTCTCGCTACACAGCCCGGTCACATTGACTGCTGACAGCAAAGGGTTCTGTAGCATCACCAGTAATACAAATGGAAGCATAAACAATAAATGTATATTAGCACTAACTCAGGCATCTTGTTGATCTGCTCATATTCAGCAATCTATGGAGACAAGTGCTACCTCAATGTTTATGCCTTCAGAATGCTTTTTAATAGTACTATTGCTTCAAGAAGCCATTCTTCCAAATTCAACACTTTTTTTTTCCCCCTCTTGCAATAATATGCATAGACTAAAAATATTTTTAATGTATTTGGTTTATATGAAACAAGAGAATCTCATGAGGTTCAGTAAGGCAAAGTGTAAGATCCTGCACCTATGTCAGGGCAATCTTCAATGTCAATACAGCCTGGTAGATGACAAAATTGAGAGAAGCCCTGCAGAAAAGGACTTGAGGATGCTGGTGGCTGAGAAACTGGACATGAGTTAACAGTATGTGCTTGCAGCCCAGAAGACCAATGGCATTCTGGGCTGCATTAAAAGAAGCATGGACAGCAGACAAAGAGAGATGATTCTGCCACTTTATATTTTCCAAAGTTCTCCACCAATGTACCACATCATTGCACATAGAAACAGTGTAGTACCATGAAAAAAAAAAAAAAAAACAACGAACCATGAATCACTTCACGTGATGGTACTATGCTAGTCACCTTCCTAAAAGATTTCATTCATCATAATGGCCTTTTCTCAGAAACAATGAAATTTGTCACCTACATTCCTAATAAGATTTCTCTTTCTTTTTTTAAAAAGCTCAGTCAAGCAGACTGAGCTCCTTACAGGATAAGTCACTCCTTCAAAGCAGTGAAACACAGCAGCACCCTAGCCATAAGCAGAAGGCTGAAGTAGATTAGATTACTCATGAAAAAGTTTATTACTTGCAAGACTAAGGCCTGAAATGTCAGTTCCCTGAAAGTTGTTGTAGTTTTTGAAATGTAACACTTGGGGTTCTACATCTTTGACAGTATCTGGAAATAACTACAAACAAGAGCTAAAGTTTCTCACTGACCTAATCAGTTTAGAGGATGAAGCTCTGAAATCCTATATGCCACTATGACAGTATATCCCCAGAGACAGGATACAAGCACTTAAACTAGTATTTGGTTCTGTTTCTGTTAGTTCTCAAGGCTGACTCATTTCAGCCACATCCTGTCAGTCAATACTACCTTTTAAAACTGAGAAACAAATTCATACAGATTTGAGCACTCCTTAGATGATGCTGATTGACCCATGCCAACCTCTCTTAAATCAGTCATTGCCAGCAACTCCTTAAAGTGGAGGAAAATGACATTTTCATGACCTATTTGATTAATTTAGAAAGTTTTTTCTTCTAAGACATCACTGAGGCTTTCAAAATTTGCTTCAGCTGTCTCTCAGACAGACACGAGGAATACATGTTTTAAAAGCTTGAAGAACTTCAGACGCATAACAACAGTGAGACACATTCTTTACAGTAGTGATGCCTACAGATGCCTTGCTCTTTTGCCACAGTTCTGCTGAGTAACAGAATTTATCTTAATAGTGTTTTATAATTAATGTTTTTTCCTGCATAAAAGCTTTGTCTCCAAAAGGGGCTTAGATCAGCAGAATTTCTGATTAATGAGAACAAAACACATGACATTTAAGGTGACAGAAATATAACCCACTATCAGTCTTACTTAGGTAACACCATCCTATTTATTTTTACTAATAATCTGTCTGTGGAAGTTGGATCACAAAGTCACACAACCAATCTCCACAATCAACCATTTTACACTTTCAAACATCTTGCCAAATAAAAATTCTCTATAACTGCTTCCCTTATCTCACCTTCCAGGTTACTTCAACAGGCGTGACAGGACTGTGCTGGCAGACAGCCTGTCACAGGAGTAGGTGCTCTGGGACTCCTGCATTAAGTTCATCTCCTTCTCACAGTCCAGTGAATGGAGAAGAATTTACTCACTCTGTGCCTTATCTTTCCTTTCTTACAACAACTTAAATAAATCTCTCCAGTTTAGAAGCTGCTGGTGCCAACTTTTACACCTGTAACAAAGACCGAAGGCCACTGCAAGAGTTAAGGACAGTGTTTCCCTGGTAGGCTCTTTCCATGTAGTGCTTACAGACCGACATTTCCCTTTTAGTACCTTCTTGTGAGAAGGATTTTTAAAACTGGATAGTGTGAAGAAAGGCTGTTCTCACAAATTGATTGTAGGAACTTTGTATCCTGTAAACTCCAAGGACCCCAGGAGGAAAAGCCTGATTAATTGATCAATTTGTGACTCATCATGAAATCCATTCCTGTGCCTGACAATCTACATGTCTTTCTATCTTTATCTTTGTAGGTCATGCATAATTCAAACATATGCTCTTTTCACTTTCCTCACTTGAAATTACATTAGAGTGCTCATTTGAGGTCTGAATCAAAGCCTGATAAAAACAGATGTCACGTATTCTTTCCTTCTACACACCACAGGGTCTTATTTGATTTTATTCTGCTCATACATAGATAAAGCCTTCAGCATTAGGCATCCAAGAATTTAATAGATCAGCCTCCTGGCCTTTTTGACTGAACAAGAAAACAGTTTCACCAAAATTGAAAAGAACTAGCATAAGGTAAGGAAACAATGTATTCTTCCCTAGAAACTGAATAGCTTACAAAATATACGTGTAAATCTCAGAATGAATCATCTGCTATGAATCTTTGCTCTCCCATTTACCCCATGAAATACAAGATTCTGCAATGCATTCTAACCAATATAAAGTCCAGCCTTTGAAGGACAACACAAAAAAATACACACCAGCTGTAGATACAAAAGATAACAATATACAATACAATAATACAAAAAAGTACAATAAACCAGGTTGGTAGAGACCTTCAAGATACAGTATGAATCTATGCATTTCAGTCTCTGCATACATCCATTATTTTTTATGGTTCTACGAATAGATAGCATAGACACTGAAGCTCCAAGATAAATGATGAAACATAATCTAAGACTCCTTTTTAAAGCTTTCATGGAAATTATTCCATTTACTGTATTCTACCATGCTGAAGCACTGGCTTCAAGTCTGCTACCTCCAAGAAGCCAAAAGAGGGTATCTGCAAATACACTGATGTTAGCAACTGTTTCTATTACTTTTCATTACATTAACTTGCAAATAATCATCTTTCTGTCAGCACCTTCCTCTTTCCACTTGTCCAGTTACATTTATCTTAATGTGTTAAAAATGGATCTTACTTTTTGGTAATTAAAATGAGATGTTCACACATTTAACTTTACTATCAAGTGGAAAATAGGTAGTAAGAATAACTACTTTGGAATGGCTGAAAATAAAAGGTGGAGAGAACTGAATGATACTCTAGCAGAAATACTGTTTTGAACACAAAATTCAAGATGTATCTCTTCTCAGACAGATTCAGTGCAACAGATGAAGTCAAGTGCAGAGAAATAAGTGCTGCCAAGAGAACAGCAGATGAGATCTGTCAACAGAAATAAGTTATTTTTATCTGAACAGAAACCATACATGAAAGGTATGCTCAAAAATGTGTAAGGACTTAAAAGGTGTACCAGGGAAATGACTAGTTTCTAACAACTAGTACCTGACCCTACTCTATCAACAAGTACATATTTTGTAGTTTGAAATTCTAAGTACAACTTTCTGCTGTCATTCTACTGATATTTCTTTTCTATTGAAGGAGTTGCATAAATAAGATTCTAAAGCAGAGGAAACTGATGTACCGTTGCAATGACACTTATTCTCTCCTGTTTTCTACCACAGGCATACAAAATTCAGTGCTGAAAGGAATTAAATGCTTTCCAATGCATTTATCAATGATTCCTCACAGACAATGAAACCGCTTTTTATACAACATATGTAGGCAACAGAAAACTAATTTTAAAGCATATTAATACCCTACAATACAAACAGAATTAATCCAAGCCATAAGGACAGAACTAATCAATTGGAATAAAGCAAACTGAAGGAAAAGGCCATCCAAGTGCTGCAACCACTATCCTAGCTTCAGACTTCAGAAAGGAAATTAGTGTGAATTCTGCTAGACATGCTCTAAAGATTATCTCCTGCATGCTGATCAAGACTCAAACATTTCAACCTGATTCCTGTTATAATTATAACAGAGCCATAATTCTTTGCTAATTGCAAGGTGTAAGGCTCATATTTTACAATATGCATTTAGCATTTCAAGATGCAACAATGCAAGTTCTGCAACTGGAAAAATCATTTACTAAGGAACTTAGCTAATTAATCCTGCATTTTGTTCTCTCCTACTGCCTTGGAACAAGAAGATGCACTTAAAAAATGAAAATATTTAACATAAAAGATTACAAGAGAAAAAAAAACCCCACAGTTAATAAAAGGAAATAGCACAGGTTAAAATACAGTCAACAAGTCTTTCAGCATGTATGGAGGGGATGGTGATTTAGGAGGTGGAGAAGTAGAAAGTGGCATTTAGCTGAAATGATTTGATCATACATATGCCAGACATACAGATCAGGTGCAAAATGCAGCCCCTGAAACATTGTGTGGAATTTTAGCTTGGACTGTTCTACCACATCCTTCCCTTCAAAACTGTATCTGTAACTTCTGCTGTTAAACCTGTTAACGTCACTTAGAGAAGTCAATATACACCTGCCATGGAGAAGATCTGCTAGGACATATGTTTTGTAGAGATATCACAGTAATTGGAAATCTGCACTTTTTACCCTTGGCTACAATCATCGTACTGCTGTATAGTGACCAATAGCCACTGAAAAACTTAGTATTCCATGGAGTGCACTGATCACTTTTTCCTCTGATCCCCATCATCTTCAAAAGTTAATATCTGTGTCTATAGCAAAGTTCTTCACTGCATCCTGCTGTTGTGGTGTTGTAAGACAGTGCAGGTGTGTTCTGTGCCCTTGAGTATGATATGAGAATTAGAGAAAGCATAGGGCAAAAGGCATGCTTTAATACTTGCAACATCCTGGGTTGTATTAGTTAAGAGCATAGCTTAACAAATCATGAGGGGCAATTATTCCCCTGTTTATAGTACTGCTGGGAAACTGCTGTGCCCACTTCTTGGCTCTCCAGTACAAGAAGAACACAAAAATATGGAGCAAATCCAGCAAAAGGTAATGAAGATAATTAAAGTGCTGGAGCATCACTCAAACAAAAAGTTGAGAGAGCTCAAACTGGAGAAAAGGAGCCTGAAGAAAAGGTGGGTCAGGGACGTCTTTTCAATGTGTGTAAACTTCTGATGGGAGAGTGAAAAGATGAAGACAGGGTCTTCTCAGTGGTATGCAACAAATGGACAAAAGTTCTAATGGGCATAAATTCAAATACAAGACATCAAATTTAAGCATGACTCGCTCTGAGAAACCTGCTCCAATTTACGCTGCCTTGGGCACAAAGTTGGTCTTGTTGATCTATTCTGTGACCTATTTTGTGTTGGAGGGAGCTTCACTCTGCTCATTACAGATACTAAAGACAGTTACACCAAATGTACTCTCATTTCATCCTCGAAAGATAACCAAGACCAAACTCAAATGTACCCAAGGAAATCACAAGGGAAAGTGCATTGTGCCTCAGACCAACACTTTGAAAAGTCCATTTACTATACAGTTTTGTGTTAAAGTTGAATTGTTCTTCATTCCAATTAACAATAGCATATAGAAGAAAGGAGGGAGAGAAGACCATGAATTTCACTGAAGCCTACAGTTATGACTGTAGCTAATTATAACACATTATGGCTTCTAGCAAAAGATCCTTTAGCTACACTGTAAATTACACATCCTGAAGGAGATTGATTTCTCATTTGAAGGATGACAGAGGACTAACATAATCCTTATGGGTTTAGAGAAAAAGCACAGCTGAAATGTTTAAAAGGATGCCAAATCAAATAAGAGATTATGTTTTGATCAGGAGATCTTTCTGCTAATAGGTGGTATAGAAATAAATGGCAGCATTATTTATCTTTAGAGGTCTAGGATAACAGTGTAATTGAGTCCCAGCTATACTGGGCACAACACTTTAAAAATTCACTACACAGCACAAGACAAGTGTTCTTGGCTCAGACATGGTTCAGGACAAAACAAAAGTACATTATAGGTCAGCACAAAGGTGTGCACAGAGAAGCCTGTGAAAGAGGTAGTTCTGTTTCACTTGTTCCATAATGAAGTGTAACCAGTAGGACAAGGGAGGTGATTCTGCCCCTCTGCTCTGCTCTTGTGAGACCCCATCTGGAGTACTGTGTCCAGTTCTGGGGCCCACAGATTAAAAGGGGCATGTATCTGCTGGAACAGGTCCAGAGGAGGAGAGATGAAGACCATCAGAGGGCTGGAGCACCTTCCCTATGAGGTCAGGCTGAGAGAGTTGGGGCTTTTCAACCTGGAATTAAAAATGCTCCAGGGAGACCTTAGAGCAGCCTTCCAGTACCTGAAGGACGCCTACAAGAAAGCTGGGAAGGGACTTTTTACAAGGGCTTTTAGTGATAGGACGAGGGAATGGATTAAAGCTTCAAGAGCATAGATTTAGACTGGAGATTAGGAAGAAATTCTTTACAGTGAGCGTGGTGAGACACTGGAACAGGTTGCCCAGGGAAGTAGTGGATGTCCCCTCTCTGGAGGTGTTCAAAGCCAGGTTGGTCTAGTGGAAGGTGTCCCTGCCCATGGTGGGGGGTTGAAACTAGATGATCTTCAAGGTCCCTCCCAACCCAAACAATTCTATAATTTTATGAATATAAAAGCCTATACTTTCAGTCTTCTAAATGTTGTACCATGACGTCAACCTTGAACTACCATAATTAAATTAAAAATTGAACTTTTTAAAAAGAATCTAAGTCAGATTTTTTTTTTTTCAGAATTTTTGCCTTTCTATAGTTAAAATTAAACATTTTTAAAGTGTAAATAATTTTAGAGACAGTGCTGGAACTTTAATCCAATGGCCAGTTCTGATTATAAAAGAAAAGTGGAAAACAAGGGAGGAGTGGAAAGGGTGAGGATTAAGACCAGGTGTATTTAACAGCTTTTCCAGAAACCAAAGGACTTAGCATCATGCTCTAAATGCACAAAAGATAGTTACTAATGTCTTGAAGACAGCAACTATGAAAAAAAATTGCCCACATTCAGAAATAAATATGGAACTCTGTGCTTTCTTCTTATATAAAAGATAAGCAAAACTTAAGGTCATTTACAAAAAGGGCCTTACAAAAAATTAAGAGACTTGTATCAACAGCTAGTGATGAGAATCAGAGTTACACCATCATCTTCAATGTATTATTATACTTGTAAATCTGTGTAATTATGAGGATGGCATTTTGAAACAAAAGAAACAAAAAAATATCATAGCAATATACTCTTTTGTGCATAGGTCAGGAAAGTTTACCAATATATCAAAAAGCTTTTTGAAAGATTATAAACACACCTGGAGGTTTTAGGCCAGTTATTCAGGTAAATGCCAGGACAGAAAATAAAATAAATAAAATTAAAATAAAACAAAACAAAAAATATTTTCTATGCTCAATTTCTAACCTCTGTACATGACAACTAGACAATTTCTAACGTGAAGATTGTTAGTTATGATAGGAAATAAAATTCAAAACCTCACATGCCAAGCTTACTAACCTAGAAATACTAAAAACAGAAGACCACCATATGGTCTTTCAAGCCTTGTCCTTAGAAGCCTACATTACCTCGCTGAGTAATTTCATTAACCTCCAAGACACAGATGGTAAACATACCTCATCATTCTTTTCAGTGGATGTTCTGCTCTGATACTGTCTAGTGCTTTTTAAGTTTTCTTTTGGTGATTGAAAACAATTTATGTGGTGTGTTACTGTTTTTTTTTCCCCTTGACTTAACAGCATTTTGTACAAAATTCAGACAGAATAGTTTAGAGGCAGCTAATCCCCCTCTTCAGCACAAGTCCACTACCTTCTGCTTCAAACGCTGCTAGACAGCTTACAGCCACAAATCTAATCACCTTTGTATTGATCTTGTAGTGAGTAATGTCAATAATACAATAATAATACAATACACCAGGTTGAAAGAGACCTTCAAGATCATCGTGTCCAACCCATCAACCAATCCAACCCACCTAAACAACTAAACCATGCAACCAAACACCCCATCAAGTCTAAGTTATCCCAGATGAGCATAAAAAATAAATAAATAAATTAAATTGAGGCATTTAAAATACACTAGATTTTGTCTGTTTGCCTAGCAAAATCTGGAAGTGGGTCACAATGTTTTAGATCAGTTGGATCTTACATTGAAATTAACTAAATGTCTCACCTATATTTGAACTCGATAAATTAAGTAATTTTTGTTCCTCAACAAAACAAGAACAAATTGTATTTTTCTGTAATGTAAAAGAAAAAATAAAACACCTTTTTCTCAACAGACTAACAGAATGTCTTAGGTTGGAAGGGACCTTAGAGATTATCTACTCCAACCTCCTTGCCATGGGCAGGGATGCCTCTCAACCAAACTCCGCTGCTCAAGGCCGCATCCAACATAGCCTTGAACTCTGACAGGGAGGAGGCATCCACAACCTCCCTGTACAACCTATTCCAGAGTCTCACTACCCTTGTACTGAAGAACTTCTTCCTAAGATCCAGTCTAAATCTATTATCTCTCAGCAGGTCATTAGAAAACTTCAAACTTAGATGAAATTAATATCAGCTTAGCTCTCAGAAGACTTATAATAAAGTGACACCAACCAAGTTTCCAACGAAATAATGGAGAAGAAAATCACCTGGTTCAAGGTCAGTAATTTTCCTGACTAGCTGTTTTAGATTTGTCACTCCAGCTTGATCCTCACTAATACACTAATCTATAAACTGTCTGATTTCCTAATAGCACAGGAAAAAGTAAGCCATGCACATGAACCAACACCAAAAGCTCTGTGCTAATTGTTTACCATGGCATTTTATGTTTCAAAGGTGGGGAGACACCTAGAGATACAATAAATGACCATAGGTGGAGAAGTCATTGTATATATAATCTAACCAGATGAGGAAAATAGCCAGCTAGACAGTAACTGCATCAGCAGCAGTGCTGCAGTAGACATCCCTTTGGATTTCATATCATCAGTGGCTGTTACCAATATTAATAGAAGCCATCTGGCCTTGCATATCTTTAGGTCTACATCTCATTGTTTGTTTCAACAATATTTATCCATCCCTGGAGGTCTTCCTTTTGAGAGGCAATTTGGAAACTTTTAGATGCCTGAATAAAGAAAACAGACAGCAGGCAATTAATCATGATAATAGCACTTCCAAAGGACATGCTATTACTTTGCTCAAAAAAACCCAAACCTTTTTCATTCCTCAAATTTACTTTTGGGCGTGGGGAGGGATGGAAATCCTTAATTTTACAGTTATAATTACTGGAAAGAGAAATTAGTAGGAATGTAATCTTGTAGCTAATGCCTCGACTAGTAACCCTGAAGATCTAAGAAGCCTTGCTTTTAAATAATGTCCCAAGATCATCATGTCCAGAATTAGCCATCAAAACCTGGTTGCCAAAAACTGAAATACATTAGTGTAGAAATTGCTTTGGACCTAGTAGCCCAACTGAAATGCAAGACAGCTGGTCCAGAGACTTGTGAAAAAGTGAGGATGCTTTCATTTCTCTCTACGGTGACAGAGAATTCAAACACACCCACTACAAGACATCTGTTAATTAGCTGATCTGGATGCAGTGTCTTACTCTTGGCTTCACTTTGTTCCAACTCAAGAAGTGCAAACTTGAGTGGTCTTGGAGGAGACTAGGAAACAAGAAGCTTGGCTGTAGAATGTCAGTAACAGCTCTGAGCTGAGGAAGGTAGTCCCGAATTCAAATAGTTATTTGCAGATCTGTACTTGGAGAGCAAATAAACTCAACAAACCTCTACCACATTGTATTTGACCATGAATGCATTCCATGATTCTGTAAGCAGGCATGTTTGTTTGGGTTTTTCAGTAGTAGTAGAATCATTATATAATGTAGTCATGGCTGAACTGTTTTATGCCAAACAGTAGTGCCTCTGGGTGAACTATCCTCAAAAACATGCTAAATTCAGATACCAGAAGGGATTTCATATAATGTCTGAACTACAAAGGCATTTAAACAGAATCCAGACACTGTTCAAAAAGAATGGCTCAAGACAGAAGTTCAGGCCTCTGGAGAACCATTAGCTTAAAACAGGTTTTTTCTGGAATACAGCTTTAGCTGAAGCATCAGAGACCGACAGACGCTTCTAGCACACACAATTATAATGGACAACTCAAGTCTCTGTCTCTAAGAATTTAAATATATCTGCAGATATGAATACCAGGAGCCTAGCTCTGTTTATAAAACTCTTCAGCCTTATTTAAAAGGTGAAATCAGGTACTTTTTAAAAAAAATATTAATCTCTGTTTGATTCTGCTTAAATGATCCATCAAAGGATCATTTCATATTAGCCCCTACATTCTATATTTACACAACAGGTGTTTATAGGAAAAACAGAAGAAGTGAATCACTATTAAAAATGTTTCCATTTTAATGTCATTTTTATTGTGCATATTGAATTCATTAAATAGGAGAAGCAGGATACTCATTTGGAGTTGAAATTAATTTCCTTCTGACAATCAAGAAATACAGTGAAGTTTTTTTTCATTCAACATGCACTCTGTTTTTTGAATGCCGTATTTTATTTTTTCAAAATAGTAATTAGCAGTAGTTTTAACATTTTCTCAGTTATAAAGTCTTATTTAATGGATACCATTTCCATAAATTTTAGTGAATATATTGTGTTAGTCTATTATGTTCTGTATTATTTGGCTACTGTTATTAAACAATAATAGCATTCACTTTGTTACAATTAAAAAGTTAAAAGGAGATTTAAATACAGAAGGAGAGGAAAGAGGTACATTAGATATATTGTGCACCTGAAAGGAGTGGTTGTTTTTCTCTTAGTCTCTTAAGTGCAAATTCTTCTTCATTGTGTTTCCCAGGCACCGTTTCCAAAACAGTTCATCATAGAAGGTCATCTAGACCAACCCCCCTGCAGTCACCAGGGACATCAGCCATTGACCTCTACTAGATCAGGTTGCTCAGAGTCTTGTTGAGCTTTGCCTTGTATACATACATGGATGGGGCTTCAAATGGACAACCTGATCCAGTATTCCACCATCCCTCATGCTAACAAATTTGTTCCTAACACCCCATCTAAATCTCTGCTTCTCTGGTTTCAGATCATTGCCCTTATCTTATCACTGCAGGCCTTTACAAACTGTCCCTTGCAAGTCCCATTCAGGTACTGGAAGGCCACTACTAGGCTGAACAATCACCTTGTCCTTGCAGCAGAGGTCTTCCAGCCCCCTGATCATTTTTGTGGCCCTCCTGTGGGCCCAATCCATCAGGTCCTTGTCCTTCCTTTGTTGAGGGCTCCTGAGCTGAACACAGTGTTCCAGGTAAAGTCTTAACAGGGGAGATATGTGAACTTCTAATAGTTGCTAAATCTGCCAACCAATAGTTGCAGAATGGTCTGAGCTTTCTCAATTAGGAAAAATGTGACAGCTCACAGTTGTTAATAATGAGACGCAATAGGTGTCACCTCACATGATGCAGTACACCATTTTAGGGATTTTCATCAGAATCACAGACGGCTCATTACTTCACAATGTTCCTGCATACTTTAAGATGTCCAAACTACATTTGGACATTTAATAGCAGGGTTCATTTCACTTAGGATAGATTTGGCCATTTTTTAAATTATTCTTTTAAAGCCTAGTATTAAAGCCTGAGTCAATGGTTCACATCTGTTAAGGGTCTCACTCCATTTACATTTAGATTAAGATAACAGAAACTGCCAGAATTATTGACATCACAAATCCACCTGTGCCAGTACACTGTAAGAGAGGGGCTGTTTTCAGATAGCTTTGGAAGGCTATGGGGAAGATTTGCCTTTGCTCAAATTAGACAAGGTTATGTTTAGTCTTTGACTCAGAAAAGACCGTAAATGTCTTGTGACTGAAGGAAGAAATTGGGCAGAATTTGGTTGGATGTGTTAGGACATTGATTTGCTATTTTAGCCTATTGTATGCCTTAATTACATGCATGCCAGTAGAAAATAACCAATTAAGATGTGACACATGTGCTGTCTGATAGACTATATAACCTTGCTGTAAAACGTAATAAATGTCTGCCTGCTTACATCTTGTCCTGGAAGCTGAGCTCTAGGGTGATTCAAACACCTATACGACAACAGTACACTTTCTGCAAGATTTTAGGAGTAGGTACAAGAACTCAAAGTATATAACATGCCACAATGAGCAAGCTTCCTTCGTCTCCAGAGTCATATATCAGTTCCAGAATGCTAACTATTTACCATTCCCCCAGTAGTTCTCTTTGGAAAGGCAAGCTACCTTTTTTAACCTGGTTATAATACTGATTTTATGTAAGCACTGTGCTTACTTAGAACGTGAATTTATCTTGTTTGTTTGTTTGTTTTTCCCTCTCTTCACGATATGTGGGAAGCAGAAGAAAATATTTAATTACTTTGGTTGGAATATATGTTACGAGAAAAGCATTTGAAGTCTTGATGAGTTATAGATCCACATTTTCAAAAGATCTATGCTATAAGAATATAGACTGGACAGACATAATCAAGGTCATTGTTTATAGATTCCTGTTTATAAATTCCTGCTATAATATCCACCCATGTCAAACAACTGCATGCAGACAATACTCTCCATATTAAGCGTATTAAGAAACCTCATCCTCTACATGAAATTGCGTATATTCTCTATCTGATAACATCTCTAACAGATCATATATTTTTCAAACAAGGAATCCTGAGCAAGCTTGAGATATGTCTTTTGTACCCTTCTCTAGTCCTCCCTCTCTTTCTACTTAATTCAAACAAATTTTTGTCCCAAAAATTTATTTCACACATGAAACAGTCTTCACTTCTAAGTAGCATTTCAGATAATTTTATAGCTATCAGTAGACTAAAAAGTGTTTCTGTAGTTCCCTTGCCAGTTCTATTAGATTAAATCCATTAGCACACTCACACATGCACACACTTTACATTCTGAGCTGTTTCTGTTCATAACATGATTCCATTAAGATGTTATTCTTTCCTGTTGCCCATACCATACAACTTCTACAAATTTGGATGTCTTAGGTTTCCTTAGATTAGTTTTTAAATCTTCTTTTTCATTTTACTACTACATTAATTCATTACAGGTTATATATTCCTGGTCCTGCTGCTTCAACATACTTAATTACATTATACACAACCATGTCTGCTCATGTTCAATATTCATGGAATCAATAAGGTTGGAAAAGACTTCAAAGATCATCAAGTCCAACCTGTCACCCAAGACCTCATGACTACTAAACCATGGCTGTTGAACAGCTTCACTGAGTTGCCACACACTTCATTTCTGGCTTCTGCAGTTGCAATCCTGTGCTTTGTTACTAAAAATAGAGCTACCTGAGCTGGAAAGATAATTACAGAGCTGGTAAACAGTGCTCCTCCCCATTGAGTAAATGGCAGAATAAGGAGGCTGCTAATGCACTAGGGTGCATGTGGTCCTGTGAGTCTTTGAAATCTATCAAGTGTCATTTCTTTAAGCATTTGTGGCTGTTTCCTTCATGGATAAATTACTATTTAAGTAAATAACTGTTTGACTGTTGGATCAACAAATCGGAGGTGGGGGAAAGAACAATCAGCCTATTTTAGGAAAAAGAATTGCAGCCTAATTCTCAGCATGCACAAATCAGAATAATTTCACTGAAGTAAATAGCACACTGCTGGCAGACTAGGTAAAAGTCTAGTTCTCTTATTTCCTGCAGAAGAGAGATTATTGGAGGATTCACTGCAGCAGCTCAAAGACTTTTTTGAAAGTTATTTCTGTCACAAACAAGTAAGAAAAAACAAACTGCCAAAGTAAGAAAGCACCTTTTTCCCTCTCAACCAGGTCTGCAGTACAGCAGCATGGCACCTGGAAAGCATTCCTCAAAGGTAGAAGTCCCCACAGAGTTTCATGCTCCTCTGCTTTTGTCAATGAAACATTGCTCTCCCTGTTTCTTGGGACTGATTCTTGCAATAGAGCCCAATATAAGCTTTGTTGGCAACAAGGTTTGAGACCATAATTGGTCAATAAAACTCAACCCATTTTCAGCCATTACTGAGGCAACAATGTATAGATAATACCTAAGTGACCATTAAAATCACTGTGATAGAAATGTAGCCCCAAAGTTAAGACTGTAAAATACCAGTTATGTTTGTTCATACAAAACACTTTCTGGGGCCAAAAAGAAATGTAGCTTTCTGGAATTATTTTTTTTTGTTTGTTTGTTTGAATGCAGAATTTAGGAATAAAAGAATTAGGTAAAAAAACACCAGAAACACCTATTTTAGAAAGCACTTCTATTTTTCTTTCCTAAGCTCCCCAAGTTAATAAAGCCTCCAAGGCTGTACTCAACATGTTAGAAAAGTTTGGTGGAAGAAAAGAGCTTGCTAGTATGCATAAACTATTTGCTTATCATCATGTTTCTATACTATACTATATACAGTGTATAGAGGGACAACAGATGAGGTTAAATCCAGTCTTTGACAGCTCATTCAGGAGAGGAAAGGATGAGCTCTCCCCTCTTCTGTCTCCCATCTTTATGAAAAGCCCATCAAATTATCTTCCATTGACAAGAAAAAGCAGTCTGCCAATTTTCACCAAAAACTATTAAAAAATAATATATGGGATGCAAAACTGTAGAAAGATATGGAAACATATAGCATATGGAAAAAGACAACGGGGGAAAAAACAGAGATGAAGAAAGGCAATGAGGAAACTGGCCTACAGAAAACCAGGTCTTTCAAGCTCTGTATATTCTCTATGGAAACAGAGAATCCTCTAGCAATAGTAGTGATGGCAAAAAAGAAACAGAATACCAGCCTTCTCATCTTAAACAGAAGAAATATAGGGAGTACAAGTCTGCACACCAGAAGGCAACCCACACCACCATGCCTAAGTGAATTCTGAAGACATCCAATTCTTGCTTATTTGTCATTTTATCATTGTGTTTCACCAGAACTGACACATCTTGTTTCTGTGCAGGAATAATGGAGTTCCCCTGGAGAAAGTCATATGTGTTTTTCACATTTAAAATCTAAATAAGTATCCGGGGGTGGGGGGTGGGGTGCGAGGAGGAGGAGGCCTGTGGGTCAAACAGCAACGAAGAAATTTCTGTGAGTGATGGAATTCACTGCATAAGCAAAATTAAATCCTATATTTCAATCACTGATCAATCCTCCTGTGTTTCCACACCTTTCTTTCTGCCCTAAATCATCAAAAAGACAGTAAACAACATATTCATAAATTAGATAAAATGTGCTTGTTATGGTAGGACAACTACCTTTCAAATGATAATATATTCCAGAACAGAATCCATACCAAAAAAATAAATATACATATATGAAAAACAGAAGCAGTGTTTTCCCTGCACTTACTTCTCCCAACATTAGCTCTTGCCTTAAATGAGATGTGATAACCTTTAACCCTTGGAGTAATTTATAATTTATTCATTCAGCCATTTTCCCCCCTTGATGAACTCAAAGTATAGATGTTTGTGTATCGTAGTAGCACCAATTTCCAAAGAGTTCATAATTAACTGTATACTTATGCCTCAGAAAACTAGCAACCAGCTTTATCAGGCTCCCTTAATCTGCAGAAATTCCATTAAAAGTACTTTTTGACTGCTGACCAAGTTCCATACAACACAGACATCTAATTTTAAAAGCTCTCATGATGAAACATTCAATTTTTTCTCAATAATTCAATGGCTAAAAAGCAGGTACAGAATGGTCTCCCCAGCACAGGAAGCCTGCAAGTGAAAACACAGGGTAAGCACAGATTCCATCAACTTACCTCAGCTATGTGTGGCATGGGGTTAAATCCACAGAGATTGCACACAACTTTCTTGCACTCTGTACATGTATTAAAGTTGGGGGGATCACTAGAACCAATATTTAGTCCAGTTTTACAAAGAGGACAGGACACTTCAGGCTGGCTGGCTTTCTCCAGTTCCAATGCCCCAGCAGGTTTCTTAGCTTCAGCAGCCTGAGGCTTGCTATCTTTAGCCAAAGCAGGTTTCTTCTCTAAATCAGCTCCTTTAGTTGTTAAACCACTATCTGTTTTTGATGGCTCTGATTTTTCAGTGGTAACAGGCTTGGCTTCTTTCTTTACAGGGACAGCTTTTGAAAGAGGCTGGGACAGACCAGCCTCTTTGGCAGCTGCCTGAGAGGCTGGAGGCTGGGACTGCTTTGCTGCAGGACCAGGTGTAGCAGGGGCTGGTATCTGTGACCCTGGCTGACCTGCTGTGGAAATTAAATTCGAGGCCTGGCTGAATATTGAAGCTCCAAATCCAAAGAGTTTCCCAGTAACTGTTTCTTGTGGTGTTGTAGGCTGAGGCTTAGGGGCATCGGTGATGCCTCCCAGATTAAGGCTGAAACGCCTTGATTGCTCGGGAGCCTTCTGAGGAGGCTGAGATTGAGGCACCGGCTGTGCTGGTGCTGGTTTGGGACCTGTCCCTGCTTGTGGGCCCTTGGGAGCTGGTTTGGTATCAGGCTTTGGGGCTGGTTTTGTTTGTAATTTCTTTGAATCCTCATTTGTTTGTGTTGGCTCGACAGGCTTTTGCGTTTTAGCATCTGGTCTAGCCCCGGGCTGAGATGCAAGCTTGGGATCTGACTTCTGTCGAGACACTTGTGGAAGGGGTTTGGAATCTGGTTTATCCTCAGCTGGATGTGTGTCCTGTAATGGCTTGGCTAAATCTGGCTTTGGGGAATCTGCCACTTTCTGTTGAGTTGGTGGGGGCCTGGGACCAGGTGAATCCTGTGTTGGCCCTGGTGCTGCAGAGGCAGGCCCAGCATCCACTGCAGGCTTCTGTGTACTGGGCTGTTTTTGCTTATCTTCAGCCTGTGCTGTCTTGACCTGTTCAGGCTTTGGAGCAGGATCTGTTTGCTGGGAGATCTCAGTAGGCTCACCACGAGGTTGCTTTGATTTCACAGGGGTAGACCCAGGCAAGGATGGCTGCTTTTTCTGTGGCTGGGTTTTTTTCAATTCTGCTGGCTGTGAAGGATCAGGCTTTGGAGAAGCATCTTTCTTTTGAACTGGCTGTGGCTGGGGAGGTGGTTTAGCCGTTGAAGCTGGAACAGGTGTCTTCTGTTTGGGTAGAGATGACTGTGGTCCAGGACCGTGACCAGGTGCTAAGTCACCACCTAACGCTCTTTGCATCTGGCAGTTTAAACAGAGCCATTCCTTAATCTGCAGGAAAAGAAGAAAGGGAAAAAAAGTAATTTAAAATATATTATAATTAAGACAAAATAATAAAGTTAACATCATAATAATAGATTATTTTAACACATGGCTTGTTGCAACATCCACCTCAGCTGTCACAGGTATTTGGCTTTAGCAAAGTGGCAGATATTTCTTATATTAGGGAGGAGGGCTCACCTTTACAGTAGAGAAAGACATGATGCTATAAGGGGCTTTTTAATGGACCTAAGTAAGGAATGTCTTTTTCTTCTAACCACACAACTTTAGCAGATGCTTGGACAATGCACTTTTCATAGTAATTTACTGCTCCTGCCTCCTTCCTTTTTTTTTTTTTTAATTTTCATGGTACTCTACAGTAAGATGAGCAGATGAAACACTGCCAAGTGGTGCTGGTGCCTACCTGCTTTCATTCACCTTCCAGGAAATTTAATTTTAAGTCACTATGATCCCTTTAAGGCCCCAAACAAAGTAGGTGTAGGGTTTGGTAGGGCTACAGAATCACTGCTCTAAATAATTCTTGTGTTTAGGGATTCCAGATTTCAGTATCATTTATAAATATTTAGGCTTGCCTTCAACATGCAGCTGGTCCAATGTGGCTATCTAATTGGAGTCCAAACAAAAAAAATAATTCTGTGCTACAGTTTTCAACACAAAGTTGTGAGGAAGACAAATTTTAAACTCTCAACTGTTATTTTTTTGTCCTTATCTTAAATATAAAATACATAAATACACACACTCACAGGCACTCTTGATACTAAACAGAAGCCTTTAAATCTAACAATGACTTTGCTATTGCTACAACTGAACTTCAAAATGGAAAATGTAGGAAGTTTTACATTACTCTATTACTTTTTAAATCTTTCTGGTTTAGACATAAAATTCCTCACGTGCCTTTTAGTAGGAGGAATTAAAGAGCCAAACTCCTCAAGTCATTATAGCTTACACACATCATCCTCAAACAAATATAAAGCTGCACAAACTGTAGCTCTGTGATTGGAACTGCAGGAGTTCAAAATGAAGTGCACTACATGATGCAGTTTTGTATCAAACACTGCAATTCTTTCTACTGCAATTACAGAGACTTCCCATAAACTCTAACAGGAGCAGGCTTCTGTTAAATATAGATGCTCTTACGCATTATGACAGACAAAGTAAAACTTATCGCTGCTGTAGATACCTAAAATACTAATGTTTGCCTAGCCTAAAATGTCTTCCTGAACCATAGTTCTGTGACTTTCTAGTTTCTTTCCCCACATTTTTCAGCTGCTACTCCAGCAGCATTTGGCTCTTGTTGCTTGCTGGGTGAGAACAAGGCAAGCTGCCTACGTTCTCATTGGTTTAAATACTGTCCCAAGACAAATAATGCCCTTTGGTAACAGAGAAACCTGATAACTGAACCTATAGGATGGGGCACATCCAAACATGGCCAGGGGCACACACAGTTTACAGCTGTGTCACAAAGTTAGTTACACATGCTGCATGTTTATCTGGCCCCCAGGAAGTGTCCAGGTTTGCACATTCACAGGTGCTTACAAGGTTAATCACATGTGCTATACATTTGCCTTGACCATCTGGACCCCAGGAACTGTCCAGGTTAGCACATTTGCATGTGCTTAGCCCATTGTCTGAGCTAGGGCATGTTTTGACCCTTCAGAACACACTGGTAGATAGGGGCAGGGACTGGGTCTTATTTCTAGTAAAGATACACAAATTATTTTCTTCATCCTGAGAACCATGTCATCAAGTGTCATGCTGGACTGTACATTTGACAGATTTCATGCACCATTTTTGTTCAGATTTCAACTACTGAACACAAAAAGTTCTACCTCACTTGAGAATTCACTGATGTAAAAATCTATATGCACTCAAAACAACAAAGTAATTAAAACTGCATGTAATCATCATCCATAACATCTTTTTTTTTAAAGCTTCACAGAGACTCTACTAGTTGAGAGCACTAAAATAATTTATTCACAGTGTTTTAGTAACAAAATCCATTGAGAATTACATTGAAGAAAGTCAAAGCACCATGTTCCACAGCTTGCTTTTCTTTATGCATTCACAATCTAATAGTTGGCTCCAGTAACAAATACAAACTATGAAACAGCTCTCCTTATCCCAAACAAAGCCAACACAACTGAAGGCAACTCAGAGCCTATTCCTTTCTGCACAAGTGTTCAAATTTATTCTAACTACCCAAACCCATCAAAAGCAATAGGAAAACTGTCAGAGAGTGAGTGCATTGATTGGAGAGCTGTTTCTGTTCCTGAAGATGATGTAGGGGAGGAAGAGAATTCAGCTTGATTCTAAGATTCCAGATCTATGTGAGAAAGGAATTCCAGCTTGCACATGGAACACATTTCACATAAAAATAGGAAGCCATTTTCTCAGTCCTTTTGCAGAACAGGGTCACATTCTATGGGTCTCACTCTCATTTGACCAGTAACTTGGTGCTATAAAAAGGACCATTAGGACATAAATAAAATATTAACACTTTACATCACCACAGAAATGTAAAGATTTATAGAGCCTTTACATTGCCACAGATAATGCAGATTGTTAACATTTCTCAGTGCTATCCCAAAGCAGTTTATTTGGTTTCTGACAATTTCAGAGAGGACTGAAGAATCCAGATTTGGCTCATAGAAGACATTTCTGCCAAGATGATGAGAGGAACACAAAACATAAAGCACTTGAACCCATTACTTTATGCAGCTTCATGTAAGGTGGTAGAATAGGTGGACTGAAAACTGGCAGAATGATAGAGATCAGAGGGTTATGATCAGCAGTGCAGAGCCTAGTTGGAGGCCTGTAGCCAGCAGCAGTGGCTCCCCATGCATCGGTACTGCCTCCAGTCTTGTCCAACATATTCATCAGTGACCTCAATGAAGAGTATATTCTCAGCAAGTTTGCTGATAATAAAAAACTGGGAGGAGTGGCTGACACACCATCAGACTGCACTGCCATTCAGCAAGACCTAGACAGGCTAGAGAGACAGGTAGAAGGGAACCTAATGAAGTTCAACAAGGGCAAGCACCTGGGGAGGAATGACCACATGCGTCAGTAGAGATTAGGGGCTGACCAGGCTGGAAAGCAGCTCCATGGAGAGGGACTTGGAGAGCTGGTACAAAAGTTAACCGTGAGCCAGTAATGTGGTCTTGTAACTAAGAAAGTTAATGCATTAAGAAGACTGTGGTCAGCAGGTTGAGGTAGGTTCTCCCCTCCACTCTACTCTGCCCTGCTGAGGTCACATCTGGAGTACTGCAACCAATTTTGGAGTCCCCAGTTCAAGAGGCAGGGAGCTACTACAGAGAGTTCAATACAGGGCTACAAAGATGCTGAAGGGACTGAAGCATCTCTCTTACAAGGAGAGGCTGAGAGATTGGAGTTCTTTAGCCTGGAGAAGATCAAGAGGGTATCTTATCAATGCTTATAAATATCTAAAGGGTAGATTTCAAGAGGATGGTGCCAGACTCTTCAGTGGTGCCCGACTCTTCAGTGGTGCCCAGTGATAGGACAAGGGGCAATGGGGACAAAATACAACACAGGTTCCTAAATATAAGGAAAAAGTTCTTTACTTTGAGGATGATGGAGCTCTGGAAGAGGCTGCCCAGAGAAGTTTTGATCTCCTTCTCCAGAGATATTAAAATTCTGCCTGGACAAGTTCCTGTGCAACCTGATCTAGGTGAACCTGCTTTAGCAATGAGATTGGACTATCTTGAGGTACCCTCCAACCTCTACTGTTCCATGACTCTGTGATTCTATAATACTGTAAAAGACAAGGAACTAGATCAAAAAATCCTGTTATGAACAAAAGACAGCAGCTATAACTGAACAAACAAAATCAGTATGTCAACATACAACTGAAAAGGTCATCTAAACAAGCCTGAGCCATACTAGCATCTACATTTTCCTTTTGCATCATCCTTCTATGAATAAGATTTCATCTGTTTGAAATAACTACAGTGATACAAACCTTTAATTCTTGTACACAGTATGTAACAGATCCTCATCTGAAGCAAACAGATCATTACTACAAAATAAATATTTACCTTCCTTTCAGATATCAGAAGTAAAAGGCAACTGGGGAGTTTATCAGGGAATACTGATTCAAGATGCTCACAAAAATGATGCTAGGTTCTAGTCAGCAGCATGGTCCCCAGGTATCCATTCCACAAATCACAACAATGGATACAAGCACTGTATCTTGGTGCCAAACAACCATTTGAGCAAACTTTTTAAATAGACATTTTAAAATGCTATTTTTGCATGTAATTTAGCTGATTTAAAACTATTAAAAACATGACTGGATGAATTGTGGCATACAGTTATCACAAGCTTAAAACACACTCTACTACTCTGCCTAAATTACTACTGCGTAAAGCTATAGTTTGCGCAAGAACTATGACTGTTTGGGGAACTATTTTACAGCTTATATAATTACAATGATAAAGCAAAACAGAGAAGGTAATATTTTTACTTTTTTTCTTTAGAATGCCAGTATGTCAGAATATCTAAACACCAGTTTTTACAGACAACAAAGTATTGAAGCTGCCTCACATAAGGAAAAAGACTTGCACAAGACAAGGAAAAACACCAAGGTGGAGCTCCACCTGGGCAAGGATGATGAGCTGGTTGAGACCATATGGGTGCAGATTAAGGGGAAGACAGGGAAAGGTCATGTTACTGTAGGAGTCTGCTACAGGCCACCTGACCAGCAGAACCAAGCAGATGAGGCACTCACAGGCAAATACAAGTGGCTTCATGTTCACAGGCTCTGGTCCTTGTAGGGGATTTCCACCATCCTGACATCTGCTGGAGGGACACCACAGCTAGGTACCAGCACTCCAGGATGTTCCTGGAAGGCACAGATAATGACAACTTCCTCCAAATAGTAGAGGAACAAACAAGAAAAGGTGCTGTGCTGGACCTTGTTCTCACCAATAGGGAAGGGCTCGTCACCAATGTGAGACTCAGGGATAACCTTGGCTGCAGTGACCCTGAAGCAATAGAATTTAAGATCCTCAGGGCAACTATGAGGACATAACCCAGGCCTGCAACCTGGGATTTTAGGTAAGCAGACTTTGATCACTTCAGGGATCTACTGGCCAAAGTATCATGGGACAAAGCCCGAGAGGGAAGAGGGGCCCAGGACAGCCAGTCAGTATTCAAGGATCACCTTCTCCATGCCCAGGAGCAAAGTATACCCACAAAAATGAAAGCAGGAAAGAATGCTAGGAGACCTGCCTGGATGAGCAAGGAGCTCCTGGACACGTTGGCACACAAAAAGAAACTCTACAAGGAGTGGAAGAGGGTACAGGAGAGAAGAGAGATGGACATAAACTAGAGTTAGTTGAGAAATCAGCAGCCCAGCTGAAGTGCATGTATGTGGGAAGCATGCAGTATGGGTAATAAACAAGAGGACATGGAAGTCATGGTTCACCAGGAAAACTATGATGCAGTTGCCATTACAGAAACATGGTGGGATGATTCACATGACTGGAGTACTGCAATGGATGGTTACAAGCTCTTTAGGCGAGACAGGCAAGGAAAAAGAGGAGGAAGGGTGGCCCTGATATTAGGGAATCTCTAGATGGCAAAGAACTTGAGATTAAGAATTAAAGGATTGAGTGCCTGTGGGTTAAAATCAGAGGGAGGGATAACAAAACTGACATCCTGGTTGGAGTCTGTTATAGACCACACAACCAGGATGAAGAGGTTGATGAAATATTCTATAAGCAACTGGAGGCTGTCTCGAGATACCATACAATACACCAGGTTGCAAGAGACCTTCAAGATCATCGCGTCCAACCCATCAACCAATCCAACCCACCTGAACAACTAAACCATGCAACCAATCACCCCATCAAGTCTCCTCCTGAACACCTCCAGTGAAGGTGACTCCACTACCTCCACGGGTAGCCCATTCCAATGGGCATGCACTCTCTCTGTATAGAACTTCTTCCTAACATCCAGCCTAAACCTGCCCTGGCACAGCCTGAGACTGTGTCCTCTTGTTCTGGTACTGGCTGCCTGGGAGAAGAGACCAACCTCTGCCTGTCTACAACCTCCCTTCAGGTAGTTGTAGAGAGCAATAAGGTCACCCCTCAGTCTCCTCTTCTCCAGGCTAAGCAACCCCAGCTCCCTCAGCCCTTCCTCATAGGGCTTCATCTCGAGTCCTGTGTCCAGTTCTGGGCCCCTCTGTTTAGGAAGGATGTTGACTTGCTGGAACATGTCCAAGGGCAACAAAGCTGGTGAGAGGTCTGGAGCACAAACCCTATGAGGAGAGGCTGAGGGAGCTGGGGTTGCTTAGCCTGGAGGAGGCTCAGGAGAGACCTTATTGCTGTCTACAACTACCTGAAGGGAGGTTGTAGACAGGTGGGGGTTGGTCTCTTCTCCCAGGCAACCACCACCAGAACAAGAGGACACAGTCTCAGGCTGCACCAGGGGAAGTTTAGGCTCAAGGTGAGGAGAAAGTTCTTCACAGAAAGAGTGATTGGCCATTGGAATGTGCTGCCCAGGGAGGTGGTGGAGTCACCACCCCTGAAGGTGTTCAGAAGAGGATAAGAAGTGGCACTTGAAGCCACGGTTTAGTTAGTCAAGAGTTGTTGGGTGATAGGTTGGACTGGATGATCTCTAAGGTCTTTTCTCACCTTATTGATTCTTTGATTCTGTGACAGCTGGAATCAGGGACATATAAGGAAGCTGCCTGAGCAGCAAGAAACCTGGTTAGAAAAGCTAAAGCTCTGTTAGAATTAAATCTAGCCAGGAGATCAAGGGGAAGAGTAAAAATTTCTATAGGTATATTAATGGCAAAGACTAGGGAAGGTGTGGCCCCCTCAGAAAGGAAACAGGTGAGATGGTGATGAGTGACATGGAGCAGGCTGAGGTTCTTAATGACTTCTTTACCTCACCCTTCACTGGCAAGGGCTCCAGCCACACTCCCAGAATACTGGAAAATAATGGCAGGGGCTGGAAGAAGGAACTGCCCATTGTGAGTGAAGATGAGGTTCGTGACCATCTGAAGAACCTGAAAGTGTTCAAGTCCATTGGACCCAATGGGATACACCCACAGGTGCTGAAGGATCTGTCAGATGAGGTTGATAGGCCATTCTCCATCATATTCCAAAAGTCCTGGCAGTCCAGGGAGGTCCCCACTGACTGGAAAAGGAGAAACATAAACCCTATTTTCAAGAAGGGAAAGAGGGACGACCCAGGGAACCATAGGCCAGTCAGTCTCACCTCTGTGCCTGGTAAGATCATGGAGCAGATCCTCCTGGAGGCACTGCTGAGGCAGAAGAATGACAAATAAATGATTTGGTACAATCAGCATGGCTTCACCAAGGGCAAATCCTGCCTGACAAACCTGGTGGCCTTCTATGACAAGGTCATAACATTAATATCGAGCAACTGTCATCATTTACCTGGACCTGAGCAAAGCCTTCAACACTGTCCCACACCACATCCTGGTCTCCAGGCTGGTGCAGTATGGGTTTGAAGGTCACACCCAAAGGGTGGCTGTCAAGGGGTCCATGTCCAAGTGGAGTCCCTCAGGGATCAGTACTGGGACCAGTCTTGTTTAACATTTATATTGATGATATGGACAGTGGCATTGAGTGCACCCTCAGCAAGTTTGCTGATGACACCAAGCTGTGTGGTGCAGCAGACATGCTGGAGGGAAGGGATGGCATCCAGAGGGATCTCAACAGGCTGGAGAGGTGGGCCCATTACAACATCATGAGGTTCAACAAGACCAAGTGCAAGGTCCTGCAGCTGGGTCGGGGCAATCCCAAGCACCAAGACAGGCTGGGCAGTGACTGGCTTGAGAGCAGCCCTGAAGAAAAGGACTTGGGTGTGCTGGTGGATGAGAAGCTCAACGTGAGGCAGCAGTGTGCACTTGCAGCCCAGAAAGCCATTCACATCCTGGGCTGCATCAAGAGAAGCACTGCCAGCAGGTCAAGGGAGGTGATTTAACTACCTGAAGGGTGGTTGTAGCCAGGAGGGGATTGGTCTTTTCTCCCAGGCAACCAGCACCAGAACAAGAGGACACAGTCTCAAGCTGTGCCAGGGGAGGTTTAGGCTGGAGGCAAGGAGAAAGTTCTTTACTGAGAGAGTTGTTGGCCTTTGGAATGTGCTGCCCAGTGAGGTGGTAGAGTCACCATCCCTGGAGGTATTCAAGAAATTGGATGTGGCACTTGCCATGGTTTAGTCATGAGGTCTGTGGTGACAGGTTGGACTTGATGATCTTTGAGGTCTCTTCCAACCTTGGTGATTCTGTGATTCTCCCCCTCTACTCCACTCTGGTGAGACCCCACCTGGAGCACTGTGTACAGTTCTGGAGCCCCTACTACAGGAAGGATCTGGAGGTGCTGGAACATGTTCAGAGAAGGGCGACGAGGAAGATTAGTGGGTTGGAGCACCTCTCTTATGAGGACAGGCTGAGGGAGTTGGGGTTATTCAGTCTGGAGAAGGTTCTGAGGAGACCTTATTGTGGCCTTCCAGTATCTTAAGGGGGCCTACAAGAAAGCAGGTGAGGGACTTTTTAGTGTGTTAGGTAGTAATAGGACTAGCAGGAATGGAACAAAAATAGAAATGGGTCGATTCAGATTGGATGTTAGGAAGAAGTTCTTCACCACGAGGGTGGTGAGACACTGGAACTGGTTGCCCAGGGAGGTGGTGGAAACCCCATCCCTGGAGGTTTTTAAGGCCAGGCTGGATGTGGCTCTGGGCAACCTGACCTAGTGTGAGGAGTCCCTGCCCATGGCAGGGGGATTTGAACTAGATGATACTTGAGATCCCTTCCAACCCTAACAATTCTATGATTCTATGACTTAAAGACAGCTCAGTGCACTGCATCACACATCAGCACAGCAAATGCTGATTGCTTCCATTAACTGCTTCAAGATTTAATATACTAAAAACATGTGAATGATTAATAAAAGATTCAAGTGCAGATCAAGGTAGCAGCAAAGAAAAGGTTAACAAAGTTCAGCTGTGCTACACAGAGCACATCCAAGTGAATATCACTGGGATTTGAAAACGGATTACACTGTCTGGTGGGAGCAGGGCTGGGCCATGCCTCCTGCCCAGTGATTACCCAGCAAACAGCATCTCTGCATCACATGGCCTAACATAGTAGTAAATTACAGTTGCTGAGCAACAGTAATACTGGCACAGATGGCTCACTGCAGTTGACATCTTTAGCTATGCAGATTAATTTATTATTTACTTGTGCTAAAACCCGGACAGGACAGTTTTCTGGGCTACTGAGAAAAGACTCCAGCATATTGTAGAATATTGCCAAATTAAAACATTGAGAAATTATTTTGCCATGCACAGGTGTCTGCCTCTTTCTAATTTCTACCTCTTTTGTACAAAAAAAAATAATTAAAAAAAACCCTCTAAGCATCATTAGTATTAATGCATCTAACCCTAGATTTAAGTACAAAATGTAGGCAGCCTTCCTCTGAGACAAAAATGGTGTGGGAGTGTATTTAAGAATATTCCACAGAGAGAAACCCTTTTCTATGCTACCATAACCTTTCTATTTGAGGATCTCACCATTTTCCCAAATGCCTATCTGGCAGTTCGAGCTGGGGGCAGAACTAAAAGAACTATAACAACTTCATTTAATTGCAAAATTTGTGAATAATCTCTATTTCCATCTAATATGTAGTGGTAGTAACACTGGAAAACTCTAATTATTCTTTGGAACAAAATAAGTATTTCACACAGAAATATTTTCAACTTTGATCCTTTTTAAAAGGCAGCTAAACAAGACTGGTTTAACTCTGCTCTCTAATCAGTTTGAACCCAGACTCAGCTCCATCTTCTTTTGCAGAACACCTCTAGGTCTACTTCAGTAAAGATTTGATATCTACAATAAAACCTTGAGAAAGTGAAAAAAAAAAAAAAAAACAAACCAACCCAACATTTGTGTTCTGTTGGAGTTGAATCAATTTATTTAAATTTACAACCACTGATGGTCAAAGTCAAGTCCTTAATTTCTTTCTACTTTTTTTTACATTGCTTAAATAAATCCAAGTTGAAGTTTACATTGGGCATACAGTTTCAAATTTATGTTTCCTGGCATTAAAAAGCTCAAACTTTGTGACATGTCACTATCTACAGTAATGGCAGGTTTATTTCTGTTTATATGCCATTTCCAATACATATTGTATCCTGATTCTTATGAACTACTTTAGCACAGAAGGGTCTAGTCTGTAAAGCACAGAGATTATTTTATTTCAATCAGTAGCTTCCTTTACTGTCCTAATCAACAAAGGTTAATAGAGTAATTTATATTCATTTTATTATAAATATAAGGAAAACTTTTCTGGATTCACCAAAAGAATTATATAATCACAAAATCATGGAATGGCTTAGGTTGGAAGGGACCTTGGAGATCATCGACTCCAAATTCCCTGCCATGGGCAGGGACACCTCTCAACTAGACTCAGCTGGCTCAAAGCCTCATCCAATCTGGCCTTACACAACCCCAGGCACCCCAGGGATGAGGCATCCACAACCACCCTCAGCAACCTATTCCAGAGTCTCACCACCCTCATTCTGAAGGGCTTCTTCCCAAGATCCAGTCTAAATCTACTCTCCCTCAGCTTAAAACCATTCCTTCTCCTCCTGTTGCTAGAAACCTTTATGAACAGTTCCTCTCCAGCCATCCTGTAGGATTCCTTCAGGTATTGGAAGGCAGCTCTAAGGTTCCCTTGGAGTACTCTCTTTTCTAGGCTGCGCAACCCCAGCTCCCTCATCCTATCCTCATAGCAGAGCTATTCAGCTCTTATATCATCCTTGTGGCTCTCTCTGGATTCACTCCAACAGCTCTGTGTCCTTCTTTTGATGGGGACCTTAGAACTGGAAGAAGTATTCAAGGTAGGGTCTCACAAGAGTAGAGTAAAGGGGCAGAATCACCTCTCTTGCCCTGCTGTTCACACTACTCTTGATGCAGCCTTAGACACTATTTGCTTTCTGGGCTGCATGACTGCACTACTGGCTCTTTCTTTTATGAATATTTTTTTAAATTATCATATATTCCCTTCTATATATAAGATAATAACAAAATCAATGCATTTCTGACTGCATAAATCCTCTTTTGTTACTGAAAATACTTTATGCCCAAGTATTTGTCTACTGTTTAGGATGCAGGAGAAAAATAGATACTAATACCAAAATCATCATGGAGATTTTAAAGAAATCACCATATCATTGTACATAAAAATGCAAGCACGGGGAAAAATGTCAAAGCTATAGTATCTAGAGCAACTGATACAGAAAACTCCTCACTTTGTTGAGAGGAAAAACAAAAATCCTCCCCCATAAAAATACAGAAACAAAACAAAAAAAAGAATATTTTTAGATTTCTTGAATTATTTTTTTCCTCTTGAACTGAAAAATGAAAATGTCAATCCAGTAAAACATTTTACTTGATCTGAAATCATACGCTCCTCTTTTTCATGTATTTTTTTCCATTAGGATTCTGTCAACTTTGCTACAATGTTGATTCAATAAATTTATTTGATACAACAGATGTTGTTCCAAAACCAGTCAAAATCAGTACAATACTTTATAGAACTCACTCTGCCTGCATCCAAAAGAGCTTTGGCAAGTAAACAAATCCTACATTAATATACATGTCTTCACATTATCTGAATGCAATTTTCAGCAAGCATCTAAGTAAAAAATTATACCTGGCTCCAAGACTAATTTTAAATGGTCTATCAAAAGCATACTGAAAGAGTAGATGAAAAATGGACCACAAAGAAAAACTGTATGAAGAATAAACTCCCCTAAAAACTGCCTAGAAGACAAGCATTCACACAGTAATCATGAGCAGGCTCATGCAGCAGAGCTCACATACACCTAGTTTCCAATATTAACAGCTTTAACACTCCACTTGATCATCAAATTTACTAATGTCCATCATAAATAATATAATGATATTATTACAAGCTCAGTCTATGTTGTATGCATGTTCCAGTAACGGAGATGAAAATTCATTCCAGCTACCAGGCATATGCAGTGGTCATTTAGATTGAACTAGAGTAGTTTATGCTTTTTGCCTAGCTTTATCAAAAACTATATTTAAGTGTTTCACAAAATAATTTCTCAGATGTCTTTGCTCATTTTCAGAAAGCCTACTCATATTCAAATATTCCAGAGGGCTGAATCTTTCCTGAGGAAGTACAGGTTTCTGTTGCTAATGGCTCATGGAAGTGGTTTAGGCAAAATAACATTTTATTTCAATGAGAAAAATAAATCATCATGTTACAAAATACACACCTGCTACAAAGTTCTGCTGTATGTGAAAGGAAATCATCAAGCCTTTCTCTTACTTTATGCAACTGTTGCTAAGCAGTTGTGTGTCATGGTGATAAGTAGAGTGTGAACTCCTAGACAGATTAGAGAGACATATGTTACTGAACATGTTATGTATGGTGTGTTTTCTCTCTAGGCTGCTGCAAAAACCAAGACACCAACTCGCCGGTTCGCTCAAGGGGTCTGCAGCATCAGATGGTTCAGAGAGAGAGTTCAAGGGTCTCACCTTGGTGCAATACACGTATCATTTTCTGCTCTTAGTTCCACAGTTCTCCTTAGTGAGTTAAAACAGACTGTGGCAGTTGAGGCTGGGTGCTTCCTGTTGCTGCCATGTAAGTTACACCTCCCATGTCCTGAGCGTCCAACCCAGTAGGTGGACACAGGAAACAGTGTATTTCTACCCATAAATCCTGCACCCTATAAATTCATCTGCAAAGTCATTCTCTTTTTCTTTCTTCTCTGCTCATGTGGGAGATGCTCCCTATCAGGTAACAGTGGGGGAGTATCTCAAGGCCTCTTAGGACTGTCTAGGCCTAATGCCAGGCGGAGAAGGTAGGGGGGAGGGCAGCCTATGACTAGCCTAGCAGTTGGGGGTGGGGAGAAAGAGGCCTGGGGGTTTTGGGTGCACCCTCAGGTAGAGAGAAGGGAAGTGCTGGGGGCCCTTTGGTTGTGCTGTAAAGGCTCTGTATACTTTGGGATATCTTTCCCACTATGCTTAGCAATTTCTGTAAAACAGCAATTGCTTTTCCATTTAAGCTTTTCCATCACTTTCCAATCCATTTGTGTAAGTGTCATTCTTTTGTCCATCTTGGGGCAACAGAGGATCTGTCCAGCCTCAAATGAAGACACAGATGGAGTGAAACAGAGTGCATGGACTCCTGTATTTTAAATAGAGGGTTAGATTAAAAGAACTAATAACGACTTAAGAAATTACTATTTTTAAATAATGCTTTTAACAACTTATTCAATCTACTTCTTGAGACAGTTTTTAAAGTGTGCGATATTCTTTCCAGAATTAGAAATACAGAATAGACAAAGGCTGTGCTGTCATTCAGCAAGACCTGGACAGGCTGAAGAGTTGGGTGGGGAGAAATTGAAAGACATACAACAAGGGCAAGTGTAGAGTCTTGCCTCCGGGAAAAAACAACCCCATGGACCAGTGTATGCTCAGGACTGATCTGTTAGAAAATACCTCTGGAGAAAAGGACCAGAGAGTCATGGTGGACAACAGGATGAGCATAGCTAGCAATGTGCCTATGTGGCCATGAAGGCAAATGGCTCCCTGGCAAGTAGGTCCAGAAAGTTTCTCCTTCCCCTCTACTCTGCCCTGGTGAGGCCACATCTGGAATATTGCATCCATTTCTGAGCCACTCAGTTCAAGAAGAACTTCAAGGAACTTCTTGAAAGAGTCCAGCACAGAGCCACAAAGATTATGGGGTAAAACACCTCCTTTATGAGGAAAGGCTGCAGGAGCTGGGTCTCTTTAGCTTGAGAAGAAGAGACTGAGGGGTTACCTCAGTAATATTTATAAAGATGTGAAGGGCAAGTGTCAGGAGGACTGAGCCAGGCTCCTCTCAGTGATGTCCAATGATACAACAAGGGGCAACAGGTGCAAGCTGGAGTATAGGAGATTCTACATAAACAATAGAAGGAAAAACTTCCACTGTGAGGGTGACAGAGCCCTGGAACAGACTGCCCAGAGAGGTTGTGGAGTCTCCTTCTCTGGACACATTCCAAACCCACCTGGATGTGTTCCTGTGTTTACCTGCCCCAGGTGATGCTGCTCTAGCAGAAGGGTTAGACTTGATGATCTTTCAAGGTCCCTTCCAACCTCTAATATTCTGTGATTCTGCGTGTAATTTAGAATGATCTATACTGGAAAAAAAATTCTCTCTGTTCATTATGCAGACTGAAGAAACTTGTAAGAAGAATATATTAAGAAGGTATTTCAAGCAGATCTACAAGTGAAAGTGTTAAAGACCAAAAGTAATATAAAGGCTTCTCTAAATAAATTTCTTCCACTATCTCACATCCAATTTGAAATGATTGCTTTCCAAACCATAATGTGTTTTGACAACAAAAACAGTGGCTATAAAGGGCATTGGAAAGGCACAACACACAATTACAGAATCATAAAACCTGGCAAAAATTATAGCAGGAAATGTCAAAGTTTAATAATAAGAGGCAAAGATATAGTCAGTAAGTGCATGGGTAAAAGACTAAGACTTTTGGTCAGTAACACTTAAGAACTTAAAATAAGTAAAGCCGAAAGAAAAACTTGCACCATACTCAAGAAAACTGACAGCTATGACAGAAAGCATGTTTTTCATGCTAGACAAGAAGAAATAAGCAAACTATTGTAAATGAGGCATCAGAAATTTCTGTTAATAATCCAAATATTGAAATAAAGAAAGGGAAACTAGAAGGAAAGTTTCAGAACAACTCAAGCAGGAACCTTCACCACTGAAATAAGTCAGTTTTTCCATATGTGCCAGAGCAGGTTCCATTACTCTCCTCCAACTGTTCAGTAACAAAATCAGATGTGATTTTCATCATACTTCACTACAGATTGGAGCAGGACACCCACAATGAAGTTTCAGCAAGACAGCTGGTGGTGCAAAACTGAGCAAACGAAAAACATCTGAGTGGGAGTCAGGAGATTGGAACTAATAGCTGAATAAATTAGATGGCCAAGACCTCCATTTACTGAAACAATTTCATCATGAAATAAATGCATGTCCTGTGTTTATTTCAATGTGTAATATGAAATTCAAATCTGCTTTTACATATGTATGCAATCAGTCTTAAATGCAGCTGTACTTATTGTCTTAAAAGTCCTGTATTTCACACTTACAGAGTACCCACTTCAAAAGCTAGTAATTATTCACAGAATTTTCAAATGCATTAAGATCTTACATAAACTCTCTCAAAAATCATTTCATGTCAAAATACCAAAGCTGTTGAACAATTCCATGGGAAATATGAGAAGGACAAATTTGGAGGTCCAAGAGAACAGCACAGAAACAAACAGAAAAAAAACACAACTAAATGTAAGAAATCTTGGTCTAAAAACACTGTCAGAATTTCAAGGTAAAGCTCTCTTACAATTCTTCTTTGACTTTAGCATCATTGCATCACATTCTTGTTTGTTACACAAATATACATTTATTTATTTTTACCCAAAAAGTCCAAAATTACATACTTTATGATCTTTCCTCCTTGATAATATAAACTTGAAGCACCTGATTAGTTGCCAAATTTCCAAAATTTCTGCACATGCTTATTCCAGTCACTAGTTCTCCAATACAAGTACACTCCTAAGCAATGTAACATGTTACCAATAATTACTGCAATTACTCTTTCTAGTTAAAATTTACAATTTTAACAACACTTCCTGGATGCCAAAACCCCATTGTTGTCGTTTTACCAAATACCTGTTAATAAATGTATGTACTGGAAAGAAATCTAACTGCTAGTAATGTTCTTAAATCATTGTGATACTGAGCAAACAGCTTGTCCAGAGAGGCTGTGAATCATAGAATGCTTTGGTTTGGAAGGGATCTCTAAAGGTCTAGTCCAATCCCACTGCAGTCAGCAAGGATACTCCACTAGATCCGGTTGCTCATAGCCTTGTTGAGCCTCAACTTGAATATCTCCATGCACGGGGCCTCAACTACCTCCCTGGGCAAAGTGCTCCAGGGTTCTACCACCCTCATGGTAAAGAACTTGTTCCTAACATCCAATCTAAATCTACTCTTCTCTAATTTCAAACCATTGTCCCTTGTCCTGCCATTCCAGGCCTTTGGAAGCAGTCCTTCTGCAGCCTTCTTGTAGGTGGCCTTCAGGGCCTGGAAAGCTGCTATTAGGTCTCCCTGGAGCCTTCTCTTATCCAGGCTGAACAAAGTCTCCATCCTTACAGATACTCAAAACGGATTATGAGCAACATGCTTTAGGTGACATTGCTTTGAGAAGAGATGGACTATATGATCTCCAGAGAACTCTTCCAGCCTCAGTGCTTCTTTGATTCAATGTTAGATGTAGGGATATTATTTGTCAGATTGAAAATACAGTAGCAGTCTGTACTTCTACCAGCATCTCTGATCAGCCAAACTAACAAGATAAAACACAACAAAAATAAGCTTCCCAAATATCCTTCCTGGCTATTTATCACTAGTTAGTCTTTGGTGCCAGGTCTGTTACACTTGAATTTCTATAAATTGGTAAGAGTGTTGGTACTGAAAACAAATCCAACCTACACCGCAAATTTAAAATATCAGGATACACAAGAAGCTGTTCAAGCATCAAGAAGAGATCTGACACTCATATGAAACCCATGCAGAGCAAGTAAATGATATGCATAAGTACATAAATCAAGCTACTACAAACATCAGGTTAAAATAAATTCATTTGAAGTCTTAATACTTTCTATGCCATTTCTATGTTATAGAATTACAGCAAGAATGGGTATCAAGAAATAGAAATAGTCCACAGAGATATCTTTCTCAAGAACGAAATAACCTGAGTAGCACCAAGTCAAAACTCCTGACTCAGGCTTTCTTTCAGCTAAGAAATACCACCACACATCCTTTTCCAAAATACACACGGTAGATACAAAGCAGGTTTTGCATTTTTTTGTTTAGTTCTTATGGCAGCAGGTGCTGTTAATTTATAAACATATTAACAGGTAACTGTTGTAGTCAGCTTACAAATGTACCCAGCAAGTGCTTGAAAGTAAAACAGCAAAAATGTCACATTAGGGCTCCTCCTCTTTTTATATGAAGAAATAAGAATGCACATCTAAACACACTTCATGAACACAGAAGTTTTACCTTCTATTTTCTTCCTAATTTCACTCCTGTTTTACTCATGAGGATTTTTCACAAATACATTATGCATTATTTTTATCACTAAAACTGTTGAGGCCTTAGGTGATCAAAATGAGACATTGTAACACATCTGATGTTTCAGCATAAAAAAGGTAAACTTAATTTTGTGTTCTGGTAGCAAACATCAGTTTAAAAACTACTCACCTCTGTTATATGAGGATTAGGATTGAATCCACACAGGCTGCAGACAACAGTGTGACACTGTGTGCATGTGTTGTAATTGGCCTTTTCTGGAGCATGCAGAAGCAGTTCAGTGGTTGTGCAAAGAGGACAGAAGGTTTTCTTTGGGCTGGACTCAGTGGGTTGGATTGCAGCAGGTTGCTTTTGCTGTGATGGTTTTTCAGGCCCTATTTGCTGGCCTGGTGGTTTTGTAAGTCCTGGTTCTTGTGCTGCGGGCTTTGTGGCTCCCCCAGTTTGAGATGGTTTTGTAGGCCCTTCCAGTGGTGGTGCTTGTTTTACAAGCCCTGGTTGCTGTGGCTTTCCAGGTCCAGGCTGTGGTGGTTGCTTTGCAGGTCCTGTTTGCTGAGCAGATGGCTTTTCAGGCCCAGGCTGCTGAGCTGGCTGTTTTGGAGGCCCTGCTTGCTGGGAAGATGGCTTTACAGGACCTCCTTGCCATGCTGACTGCTGAGATGATTGTTTTACAGATCCTGGCTGCTGTGATGGTGCTTTTGTGGGAGGTGGTGCTTGGGATGATGTTCTAGCACTGTCTGGTTGCTGTGCTGATGGTTTTGTTGGACCTGATGAAGGTTTTGCAGAAGCTTGTTGTTGAATGGGCTTTGTTGGTTCTGATTGAGGTTTTGTGGTCCTCGTAGCTGGGGTGGCTGTTTCCCCCTGTTCTAGCTTAGAGTCTGCTGGGTGGCCAGGGCCTGGTTTCTGAGCTTGCTTTGGTTCCCCAGGCTGCTGCTGAGGCACAGGTTTGGAAGACTCACTTTGCTGGGGGGTAGGTCTCACAGGTCCTTGCTGTTGAACACCTGGCTTTGGAGATGGTTGTTGAGCTGGATGTTTTGCAAGGCCCTTCTGTTCTTCAGGTTTCCCTTGCTCTTTTGGGGCAACTTTTTGTTTCTTACCAGCTTCTTCATGAGTTGCATCTGAATCTGATATCAAATCAAAAGGGTTGAATTTGTTCACAACTGAAGTGACGGCACTCAATGGATTGGCTTCTGAGAGGAAACTGGGCATCATACTTGGCTTCTGGTCTTCTTTAAAATCAGTCCTAGACTTTGATTCCCTTAGACTAATAGAAGAAGGACTCCGTCCAGGTGCCCGTTGTTCTGTCTTCAGCACATCTACCGTTCTGCTTTTACTTAAACTTGGTGGTCCCGGATCTGGAGGCTTACCTGGTAGCCTGGGATGGTGGCTTGTATCAAGCTCAGCATGTCTGCAAATAGAAAATGTAATAAAATTAAAATAACGCAGAATACTAGAAAAATCAAGTAAGATGTATCTGTGACAATGGAAGTGCTGCAGTAACACTTTGAAGTTTCTCAGGTGCTTAAGTGTTTGCAAGACCAAGTGTTATAAGGTGCATGCAAAATGTATATGAATAAAAATTACTGTTCTATAAAGACTTATTCAGTCATAGACTGACTTATTATCTAGAAAATAATTTAATACAACCACCAGAAAATTTTCTCTTTAGAAATCTGAAGAGCCCAACTATTTTCCCTAAATCCAACTGGCTAACTCTCCATTCTATACCCTGGGAGACAGAGAAGACTAAAAGAAACAAAGGTGTCAGAATATTAGCCAATCAAAGCACAGCTGTAGAAGAAAAACACTGAAGACAGCAAACTATTTCTGGTTTTATGTTCTGGCTACTTGTACAAAATTTGGGTATATTTACAATTTGCTATGCAGCAGGGACTTAAACTCCTAAATCTCAGGTATGATAGGGAATATATAATATGTTTCTGTTTAAAGTATTTGGTTTGCCACCAATCCACTCACAATGATGCCAGTTCACAGAATTACTCCTGAAGCTTTTTTTTTTTTTTTTTCTTTTTAAATACAATTACTAAAAATATAGGAATCAAAACCGAGATCATGTCTTCATGATCATGTATTCTGCTTGCTGCTATACTCGGCTGCAGCTGGAGGAAATAATATTGTATTCAGCACTACTGCTAAAGGATGTAGTAAAACCTTCTGTTCAGTGCTATCACTGCGCTTTTGCGGGAAGATAGAGTGTTCTCCTCAGTGCTGCAACAGTGTTGTAAATATAAAATGTTCAGATTTCACTTTAAGACATCCAGCTAACTGTGATATTGTTTTTCCAGACATGATATTTATTCTTGGGTGCACATAAGCACAATAAACAATCAGTCATTACATTTAACAGCTTTCCTTAACTAAAAAACAAACAAAAAAAAAGTTAAATATATTTTGCATAATTCTGTTTAAGAATTTTATCAGAAGTTTGCAGAATTATATAGAGCAGACACATTGAAAAACATACTTTATACTGTTAATGTTTCCATGAGTTTACTAGTATTTCTGATTAATATCTATAGGGCTTTTATTGCATACCTAGCAATAGCAATATACAAGGACAAAGCTAAGCAGTAGCCATTTCTGTGCTCATAATTCTCACAACATAAGACTTTATCACATTCTTGTAAATTAAAATTTTCCACATGAAATGCTTAAGGAAAAAACTATTTTCAGCCTTCCATAACTCCATTTACCCTTTCCTATTCTTGTGAAATTATTGTCCATAATACTGGGAAGTTTACAAGCTTAATGTTCAACCCACTGAATTGAGTAGATGTATTTCCACCGGTGTCAGTGAACACTGATTAACTCACTATTCATATAGAGGATAATGCCCAATGATCACCCAGCACCTTCAAGTATTTGGCATTTTTGCTTGTTAAAAGAATAATTCTGTACTCTCATTAGCAACTACACAGGTCTGGCAGCAGTTTTATTTGTTCTTATTTAGAAAAGCACTTGGGTATATGTGAAGAGGTCCTGCTTAATAAGCTAGATAGCTTCAACTAGTCAGAGAAACATAGAATGGCTTAGGTTGGAAGGGACCTTAGAGATCATCTACTCTAACTTCCCTGCCACGGACAGGGACACCTCTCAACTAGACTCAACTGCTCAAGGCCTCATCCAGCCTGGCCTTGAACACCCCCAGGGAGGAGGCATCCACAAACTCCCTAAGCAGCCTATTCCAGAGTCTCACCACCTTCACACTGAAGAACTTCTTAACATCCAGTCTAAACCTACTCTCCCCCAGTTTCAAACCATCCCCCCTTGTCCTACTGCTAGACAAGTCCCTCTCAAGCCTTCCTGTAGGATGCCTTCAGATACTGGAAAACAACTGGTGACAGTCTGGTGCACTGGTGCATTTGTGCTTGCAAGTATTCAAAATAGTGGAAGGTGTCATTCAACAATACTTAAAGTGACAAGGGAAAAAAAGAAAAGGATCAATAGTAGCAGTAAAATCCAGGTCAGGAAACAGGGTACCATGCCTAAACCTTACAGTGTCAAGATGGAAAGAAACCAAAAGTTTCTAGAAATGGAACTTAGACATTAACAAGTAACTGTGAACCCCTACTGAAACAGGGTTTTCTGCCAACTTTCATTTTTATCAAAATAATGCGCTTCATATATTTCCACCTGATCAGATGTCAGGACTGGAAGTGAGATTAAAACCCATGAGTCTAAGAAATAAAGCCAGGTGAATCTGAAAGGTTGTCCTGTCTCCATATATAACAATGCCTATTGTGAACAACTTAATGTCTACTGTGAACAACTTAATGAACTGAGGGAAAAAAACAAACCAACCTACAAACAAACAAAACCCCAGCTGCATTAGACGGTTCATATATTGGTAATTTATTGGTCATTTTTAGATAATGTGGAACAATTCCTCAGCAAGTGGACACTGACATATTTACAGTCATTCAGTGAAGCTAGAATAACTGTAACTTGCTTACAAATTGACTGTGTATGTTTCAGCTAAATTTCCTAACCATGAGTTTTCTGCAGATGGGTTACTGATGTAAGACAGAATGATTCCATAGGTGCTAAACATCCCAAACAAATGTTCAAATGAGGGAGGAAAAAGGCAGTTCACATTAGGTGCTTGTCATCTAAATGCTTAAATTAAAAATTATAATGGATATTAATTGCATTTAGCTAGTGCATTTTTGAAGACTTAAAAGCTCAAAGACTACAGAAGTCCTAGAAGTTACAGCATGTATTTTATGTTGATAAAGTTGCAATCATTCCCTGGTGCATACATTACTTACTACTAAAAAGTCTGTGGGTGCAAAAATTGTTACTTCAGAATATCTTAAAAGGACAGTGAAAGTGTGGTACACTAACAAGATCAAAGTAGGTTTTAATGCCATAAATACATTTGTAGGAAAGCAGCCATTTATAAATGCAGAAATATTCACACTGCAATGAGCTTAGCCCAGTCTAAAATCTTCTAAGGATATCTTACTTTTTACTGCGACATTAGGATGAAACAAACTTTTTAAGTCTTTGTGACCTGGCTCACTTTCTGTAATGAAAAAGGGAATTTTCAGTTTAGTTTCACAGACCTAATCAACATGTTTATGGTGTTTTCCCCATTAACATCTATAGATGCTGGTTTGAGTCCTTTAACTGAACAATAAATTATATTTTATATTCAGTGATAATACCTGCTTAATAATTATATGAGACATCAAATTGGATTATTTGATTTACAGTTAAAAAAAAAAAAAAAAAAAAAAAAAGAGAGAGTGCAATATCTCAGGAGTAATCTCAATGTCTCCAGTAGTTTGCCCAAGGATGAATTTGGTCCCACCCTCTTTGCTTCTCTCCTTCTACAATTCACTTATATAAACCTGGCATTACATAAACTCAGTATGCATTTATCTAGGGTGAGGTCAATAAATAAGAACGGTGTTGAACGGTCAGCAGAGGAGGCTCCTTTCAGCATCCTCTTTCAAGACAAACAACACGCCCAGACCCGGAGACGGAGAGCACCAGCGACGCCGGCCCTGCATGACGAGCGTGGGAAGAGGCGAGTTCAGGACCGCGGACAGGGGCACGACTGGAACGGCGACACCGGCCCAGGGCCGCGGCGCGGGCTTGGGCTTGGGCTTGTTGCACATTGGGCAGTGAATTGACAAAAGGGACAGGAAAAGAACCAGAAGAAATTATTCCGGCCTTCGCGGATGCAAAACGAGATAAAGCCATTGCTATCCAGGATACTGAATCCAAATAAATTTAATATATTATTTAGCCTCTTTCCCCTTTCAACAAAAGAAGGAAAAATCGAGAAGGAAAATAAGGCTGAAAAAAAAATAGACTGAAACAGACCTCCTCAATCCATGACTATTTAATGAAGCTAAATTAGAGTTTTAGAGGTTAACAACTGGCAGAGCAGTGGCTAGCAAATACATTATACCCAGAAGATTTAAAAGCTTCAACAAGAATCTCTTTCTCCAGAAAGAGAAGCTTACAGAACCTATCATCCCTGGGAAGAGCTCCTCTGAACACTACCTGAGCTGTGGGGCACTCCAGCCCCGTAAAGCACACACACACATAGACACAGAGAAACCCGACACGTTGTATTCAAATCTCTCCTCTCCCCAGACACAGAAATTACCCCTACTCCGGATCAGTGCGAAGGGAGGGGAAGGGAGAGGGCGCAGCTCACTGGCACCGAGGACCGCTGTTATTAGAAACCACTGGAGTGGGGAAAACCGGAGAGTGAAGGCTCCGTCCTACTGTCCGCCACTCGTGCAGCCGCCCCCTTCCCTCCCTCAGCCAGCAAAATGCAACGCCTGCTCCCGCTGCAGCGGGCCTGGATCCTTATTGCGACTCGCCCCCGCCCCACCGCGAGGACAGGGAGACGGGGGGAAGGGAGGAGCGGAAAAAAGGAGATATTCCGTGCATGCCTTTGCATGGGAGGCGGCTCCGCGCCAGCGAGGTTCCCTCTGGGCAGCCCCTGCGCCCTTGACATGACAGCGGCGATCTGTCTCCTCTCCTCCTCGCTCAGCTGGCTCAGGTCCGCCTCCACCCCAGCCGGGACAAGGCGCTGCAAGGTGGCCGCGGGGCCGCCGCCATCCCCGGCTGCCGCCGCCCCTTCGGGGAGAGAGCCCAGCCCTTCGCCTCCTTCCAGGCTCGCTTCGTTGCCCATGGCCGCCGCCGCGGCGCCCCGCTCGCCGCTTCAACCGTCGGGCGTACAGCAGGCGGGGAGCCGCTCGCCGGCGTGTAGCCCCGCTCCCCAGCGGGCGGAGCGGCGGGCGCTCAGGGTTCCGCGGCCGGCACTACGGCCCCGCACGACAGCAGTGCCAGGGCCGTGCTCGCCGGCTGCCGCCGCGGCCGCCGAGGAAGTGCGGCGCCGCCAACCGCCCGCCGCGCCGCGCTCCGCCACCCAGCGCAGCGCATGCTCCAGGCAGGCGACTCCCCCGTGCACACCCGCGACCCGCCCCACCACCCAGCCCTTAAAGACGCCGCTCACATCCCCACCCCTCGTCGCCTTCCTGGTCTTTTGCTGTCTACGCCGCACCGCGCAGCTGCTGCCCGACCGTCGTAGAGGAATGGATGGGTCGTGGCCGCGGCTGGCTCTGAGCCAGCCCGCCCCTGGAATGTTGCCTCCTGCTCTCCTTTCTCACACAAGGATGGGCTCGCAGGCGCGCAAAGCTTGACGGAGCCTGGCTCGCTCAAAGCACGAATTGAGGGAGGCTGGAAGGCACAGCTGGAGAGCATCCATGCAAGCAGTGCCTTCGGAACAGAGCCATGGAGGTCAGCTTGCTCAGGGCCGTGTGCAGCTGTGTTGAATGTCTCTGTAGATGGCGGATTTCACAGCTTCTAAGAGTTTCTATACCGGTATTTGACCACCTTCCAGGTGACGGCTCCAGTATGTCTGTGTTGTTCCAAGACTGGTACGCCCCAGACTGGAGGCAGTACTTCCAATGCGGTCTCAAAACTGCTGAATATATTGAGAAAAACCAAATTTAACCTGCTGGCAGCACACGGAGGAGCACAGCCCGCTCTGCCGTTGGTGTTTTTCACCAAAAAGCCATACTGCTGAAACATCCACCTTGACATCCATCAGGACTTTTTCTGCAAAAGCTGCTTTTGGAACAGCCTATCCTTGTGCATGTAGTTATTCCTTCCCAGATACGGGACTACACTTAGTTTTGCTCAACTTCATGAGGTACTTGCCAGTCCATCCTCCTGCCTGTAAGGAGACCTGCAAGGAATAACCCTTCCTTTCATTATATCTGCTGTTCTCCAAGCTGGAATCATTCACAGACTCGCAGAGGTTATGTTCCATGCCTTTTCCCACATCATTAACAAAAACATTGAATATTATTTGTCAGAAAGCTGCAACTAGTAGCATGCCACCACCTGGACTTGAAACAACTAACCACAAACTATTTGAGCCTGAGAGTTCAGTCTATTTTTCACCCACTGCACAGGTCTCTCAAATTTGGCTAATGAGGATATTACAATTGATTTTGTTGAAAGCCTGATGGAGTGTGATTTGCCTGGAGAGGACACAGCCTCTTTCCAATACCATTCCTGTCCTTCATGTTCTTGGATATGTCTTCCAGGAGGATTTTCTCTAGTAACCTTCCCAGGAAGGGTTCTAGCCACCTGAGCCTGACTGCCTTGTAGTTCTCTTGTGGATACCCTCTTTTGCAGAGAAGTGCAGCACTTGCCTTTTTGTGATTAGATAACTTCCCCAATAACCTTTTCAAGATGATAGAGTAACTTTGCAATAGCATAAGCCAGCTCTCCCAGCACTCTTTGATCCTTCCTATCTAGCCCATGACCTTATGCATAGCCAGCTGGTTTAAGTGCTCTCTGCTACAGGTCATGCTTGACTCCAACATGCTCTGTGGCTTGGCTCAGGGACCTGAAAGACTAGAGGACAAATCTTGCCCATGGAAGTCATGGCAGAAATCCACTAAGCACCTCAGCCTTTCTATGTCCTTTGTCACTATTTATCCTGCCTCACTGATTGGAGTCCCCCTTCCCCCTCCCCCCACCAAATCCTTCCTAAATATCTTACTAATTTGTGGATGTTTTTTTAATATTCCAGCATGTCTTTTAAACAGGCAGATCTTCACAAATACCAGTTGGTTTAACTGAAGGGATGTGAAAGCGTTTGGTGCTCTTTTTTTTGTCCCAAAATTACATACCTAAAATGTTTATAATACTCTTGTATTGTAATAATCAGAGACCATTTTTTCCAAGACAGGTTCACGATAAACAAACTGGTAGCTGTTGAGGGCTCACTACTTTTCTTTCAAGTGACTTTAAGTTACACATCAAAAGATCAGCTGAGCGGAGAACATGAGAAAGCACAAAGAAAATCCTTTAAAAGGAATAGCATGACATGAGTGTAAGTGGATGCCTGTTCACATGGTGTTCTAGGTAAAGAAATCAGAGAGGCCTGTGCAAGAGGTGACACACAATACAGTCACACCTTAACATGGCTTGTGAAGGAAAGATACCTCCATTAGGGATTTTAGAGGGAGGCAAATGCACATCCCTATTAATTTAGCACATAAATATTATGTGCTTTGATGTGAACAGATGTGCAAAGTGCTGCTGCATGGAAGAAGACAAATGCACAGGAAAGAAGGGGAAACAGGAATTTAATCAGTGGAAGTGTTTGGTTTTCTGATATGTATTAATGTAAGCATTTGGGTGCACTTAAAGACACACACATATTTAGACCTGTGGAAGATGATATTCCTGTCATTTATCTGGGTAGCCTGAAAGTTTATTCAGTTCCCAAATGCATTTTTTCTAACCAAATAAACCCTCTATGCTGCTTTATTTATAGCCCTTTTTGACTCAGACCTAGAAGTCATATTTAAAAACCAGGCGGTGTATGTCAGGTATAGATTCAGACAAAAGAGCTGAGATCAAAACACATTCGATTCACTCACTTTAAACTGGGGAAAGAGCAATTCTGCTAAAACCTACTGTTCATATTTCACTGTTAACATGTACTGAGATAGAAGATAGGAGGAAAGAGATATAATCCCTAAGGAAGGAAGCTGAGCCCAAATGGAGACACAGGATGAGAAATTACCTTCAGTGGGAAGTTTACTGTTGGCTTCACTGAAACAAAGATGTCACCTTAAAATGGTTATAATTTCAATTATCTTATGGAATTTTGTCATAAAAGGTAAATGTCACAGGTCTGTGACAAGAGCCAGTTCTTTTGAAACAGCATGAAATCAATAGTTATCTCTCCCAGAAGTCACTCCACAGGCCTGTTTTCCCTGCATCCCATCATTGCTACATCTTTTTCCCTATGCACTTCATAATCTGTACTGAAGTGACAGCAATGTCTTGATTTCTTGTTACTGATGAATCTTACAAACTAATGGGACAAAACATGTTATTGCAAGGAAAGAGGAAGATCAAATGAATGAGCCTTTTTCTCAAAAGTCGTAATGTCTAACTTGTAATAAACAGCTTGATGATATCAGGCATAATACCCTCATTAACAAACAAACAAAAAGAAAACAAAACACACACACACAAGCAGTAATAATTCTTAAGTCACCAGCACTGGAAAATATGGTTTAAGTCCTTCAGAGATAAAACAGTCTTTTTAAAAGTGCATGTAAATAAGAACTCTGTTTGTAAATTTAGAGGTCAAGATGTAGAAGCAGGATGCTTTTCCATAGATACTAGAGACAATAGAAAGGATACCCATGAACAGAGGTGATTCCAGCTACCCTTTGAGAGCTTGCTCACAGTTTTCGTAGCATTTTCATTGTATCTGTTTCAATCCATGACAGATCAGCACAATCCACTTATTATATTTCACAATATTAAGTCCATCCATTACATTATCCCTTCAAAACAAAGGCACAGTGTATCTGAGCTTTAACTTCACTCAGTGTATGGACTAAGCTGTATCAGTAACACAGTAATTTTCATCTGACCAGTTTGGTATGCCAACTGGATACATCAAATCTCCAAAGGAGCCGGTCCAAGTTACAGCTGAGTAAGCAGAACCAGCACAAGGACGTTAGATCATCTTTTGCTAATGCTGAATCTGATCTGGGGCAAGTGAATCTTGCAGGTGTATAACTTTAGCACTAAAATGAGTGCTTGAAATTAATTTCCTGATTAACAACACTGAAGATATCCAATCTTCTCATTAGTAGGCTGCTTAGTGCAGATGTATTCTTTACATTTAAGAGGAGAGAAAAAGCCATTTAATGCACAGAATTTGGAGAATTAATGCTAAGAACATCAGAAGAAAGGAATAAGAGGTCAATAACACCTTGGCATGAGCTGGCAAAATGGGAGGGGAAGAAAAACTAAAATTTAACAATATGCCTGGTGTTATGCCCAGATAAAAGTGATGGAGGAAGAAGATGCATTAATCTTTAACTATTAACAGAGGCCATACTTATCAGTACCACAAACTAAGGTAAAATTAAAGGGGAGCTAAAACATGCATAAACATATTTACAACACTTTGCATGTTAATGATTTCCTGGTTTATTTTATACTAATACCTAGCTAAATGTTACAATGGCCATATCACATTTACCTACCACATTTCAGAGGTACAGAAGCTGTGGAGGGTTCCTTAGGTTTAATAGATGCTTAGTCCAGCTGCTATACAGAATGAGCAATACCTCCTAATCATAGCTCTTTCTGGACAGTAATAACAATGCATTTGATAATTACATTGGCATATATAAAAGTAAAGGGTAATAAGAAATACCATAGGGTAATCAGTTGATCAGTGAACTATGCTTGCTGTCCTCTCCTGTTCACCACTGTGTCCAGCTGTGGAGCCCTCAACACAGGAAGGGCATGGACCTCATGGAGCAGGTCCAGAGGAGGGCCACAAAAATGATCAGGGGTGGGAACACCTCTGCACACCTCTGCTAAGAGGACTGCTGAGGGAGCTGGGGTTGTTCAGCCTGGACAAGGGTCCAGGGAGACCTAACAGCTGTCTTCCAGTACCTGAAGGGCACCTACAAGATGGCTGCAGAAGGACTGTTTCCAAAGGCCTGGAATGGTAGGACAAGGGGCACTGGTTTGAAATCACAGAAGAGTAGGTTTAGATTGGATGTTAGAAACAAGTTCTTTACCATGAGGGTGGTAGAACACTAGAACCCAGGTAGAACTAGAACTAGATCTCAGAATGCAAGTGAGCATGCTGCACCAGGCATTTAATGGGAGTACGCAACAAAATTATGTTGAATCAATACACTTAATGGAATTTTTCAGTACAAAAATGTCTGATTATTTTTTTAAAGAAGGAAATACAAGAATATGAATCTATTTTCTGGAAATATCTTGTGCAACACCTAGTCACCAAAGCAATCAGTAAAGGATGATTACAAGGTACCTTGCAAAGCATTATGTATTGCTCTTCTATTCAAATAAATATTACTCTTCATTCTCTAAACAGAATTTTCTATTCCAGGTTGAGAAACCATCAGAATAATAGTTACCCTGTTCCAAAGATCCTGAAAAAAACACCTACCTAAGGAAAAGAAAAACAAATAACAAAACCACACACAAAACCAATCAACAAACCAACCAAAAAACCCCAACTAACCAATCAACCAAAAAAAAAGAAAAAACCCAAAAGACTGAATATAACATAAAAACTCACAGGTAAGAAAAAACACCCTGGACACAGTTATTTGCAGTGTTCCAGAGTTCTTGAATATCTGGGGGGTTGGGATACAATACCATTAATGTTACAGTATCCTATTTATTATTAAACAAATCACTTTTGAATAGCCACTGCAGATATTTTAGCCTCATTATCATCAGTCCAATAGAAGCAGGATTAGTGCATGCACTTTATTCCAGCAAATAGCTAATGCATAGACACCTGTCTCCTAGCAATCTCAAAACCAGATTTGCTTGCTTAAACAAAACAAGGTCTGCCAACTGCCTACAGCATAGCAATGCTGATATGCTTACAGTATGGACTCCCACAGTACAAATTAGTCATAATGTTAATTTCGTTTATTTTCAGTCAGTGCTTCTAATACACAAATAATGATTTCCATCTTAAACTGAAGAGTGGAATAAAAAAGCCTTTAATCTCAAATCCTTTGTCCTAAAACACTTGCAACAACAAGCAATGTATAGATTTGTGCAGTCATCATCCAGTTGCTTTCTCTAATTTGAGTTTGTGCACCTACAGCACTTGAGTAAAATGGTAGTCGACATCCTCACGCAGAGCTCAATTTGCATCTGCTTGTATGGTGAAACAGTTGCAGCTGGGATTATTACAAGTCAAGAGCTAAAGCAGTCAGGAAGAACCTAGGGAAAGATCTGAACCATCACTAGCATCAAAATATGACAGATCATATTAGAATAAACTAACAAGGATGATCAGAGGGCTGGAGCACCTCTCCTATGAGGACAGACTGAAGGAGTTGGGGCTGTTCAGTCTGGAGAAGAGAAGGCTCCGAGGTGACCTCATTGTGGCTTTCCAGTATCTGAAGGGGGCCTACAGGAAGGCTGGGAAGGGACTTCTCAGGATCTCAGGTAGTGATAGGACTAGGGGGAATGGAATGAAGCTGGAAATGGGGAGATTCAGGCTGGATGTGAGGAAGAAGTTCTTTACCATGAGAGTGGTGAAGCCCTGGAATGGGTTGTCCAGGGAGGTGGTTGAGGCCCAGTCCCTGGAGGTGTTTAAGACCAGGCTGGACGAGGCTCTGGCCAGCGTGATCTAGTGTAGGGTGTCCATGCCCATGGCAGGGGGGTTGGAACTAGATGATCCTTGTGGTCCCTTCCAACCCTGACTGATTCTATGATTCTAACTGTTCTGTTTATTCAATTGGGTTTGCATTCAGAAGTGCAACAGTGAGATTCCAGGGTAGGCTGAAAGTGGACATTAGGAACAATTTCTTCATGGAAAGGGCTGTCAAGCCTTGGAACAGACTTGGAACAGGGCAATGAAGTCAGTATCTCTAGAGGTATTTCAAAGAGTAGATGTGAGGCTGTGGAACATGATTTAGTGGTGAACTTGGCAGTGTTGGGTTAACAATTGGATCTGATGATCTTGTAGGTCTTTTCCAGCCTAAACTATTCTATTATTCTGTTCTCAGGATCTTTCTCTTAGGATTGTTAATGGTAAAACAAGAGTGTTGAAAATTTTAATTTCCCTAATAATTCTCTCTTTCATCCCCAGAGCAGTAGGTACTTAAGCTGGAAACTTCATAGCCTAAACAGAGGAAAGTTTTGTTTATTATTGTAATACTTTGTTTATTATTATTGTATTATAATCTCGTCCCATTATATACTCAGGTCTTGCTTGTACCACAGTGTCAAGAGTAGAGGCTTGCACTTTGAACACAACTTCTGTTTTTCTTTTCTAAATTAGTTAGTCCATGGTAGGTTAGGAGAGTGGATTTAAGACTACCAATAATATTCTCTTGTATTTCATGGATCTTAATTGAAAAAGGCTTCTCAATATGCATACTGCCTTTCTGTATCATATGTAAATAAATACTGGCTTGGGCCACCATTTCCAAGGATAAGAGATTAACAATAAGCACCTGAGTCCTTCTTTAGGATATCACTTGTAGAATGATCACCAGGGATACAGAGTACACAGTTCCAGTAAGTACTGCCTGTTGCTTTCCATGTATTGAGTGGTGCATTGTAGACTGTGGTAAATACGTATTAACTAGGTTTTATGGCATGGGTTACCATCTGGCTCTGTGGTAGAGTTAAAAAAAGGAAAAGGTTAACCTTTAGTCTATGAAGTCCTTTTTAGAATGGGCTCTGGATACTGCTCATTTCATGTAAAATAACCAAGACTTTATCCCACAAAGTACACCTATTCAAGATTAAGAAAGTTTACCCTTCTCTTCAGGTATGTACTCAGAGGCTTTATACTCTTGACACTAGAAATGGCTCCCAGCTCATAAAAGAATATAGAAAAACAGCTACATCCCACATGTATCAAAAATAATCTTAGAATGGATGGGAAGGAATATCTGGAGGTCACCTGGTTCAACCCCTCTTTCAAAAAAAGGCTAATGTAGATTAGATTGATTAGAGTAGCGTTCAGTCAGATTATTTCCAAGGACTGAGATGTCAGTCTCAGAACAACCTTATATCTAATCAGAATTTTTTTTTATTCCTACTTTCTTCAATTATCCTCTCATCCATTCACTCTGCACTTTGGGCTGAATAAGGCTCTATTTTCTCTGTCTTCTCCCATTAGGAACATGAAGATGGCAATAGGATTCACTCTGAACCTTCTCTTCGTAAGGTTGAACAGCCCCTCCTCATACGTCAGGTGCTCTGGTCTCCAAACAGTTGGGACAAACCTCCAGTGGAATTTTTCCAGTTTGGCAATCTTCTTCTTGAGCTGAAGAACTCAAACCTGATCACAGCACTCCAGATGTAGTGTAACAAATTCTGAGTAGAAAGGAATAACCAATTCCCTCAATATCTTGACTACAACGCAGCTCAATATAATTATGAACATCTAAAAATGCACGATTTTGCTCAAGTCCTTCCTGAACACCATGACTCATGTTGGCCCCTTCTTTCAGCCTGACGGTCTCCTTGAATGCCAGCTATGTCATGGAGCACATTGATTTCATTTCCAGCGTGGTGATGAGGGTCTATTCCTTCTTATTCTCCAGATAATCAATAAACATATTAAACAGGGTATACCTTGGGAAAACCTGCAGGTAGGCACTAAAAGTTAGTCACTGCATAGCTTTATGTAGGAGGCTTACTTTTGTGGGGACACTGACACTTTAACAGTAATGGTAATTAATGGTTTTAAGATTTGTAAAATCAGATACTCCAGTGGAGAGGTCCATAAAAGTATCTGTTTTCTGTGATTCACAATTTCAAAAATTCATTCTACATTGCCTAATATGCACATAAGGTATTAATTTATATAAGAACACTCTTTATCTCTGCTGGTATAAAGAAGTCACAAGATGTTTATTCTTAGCTCATCAGCTAGCCAAAATTTAGATTCTTAGATACAAAAATAAAGTAAAATTAATCAGCTATAACTCAGAAGCCACAAAAAGAAGAGAATCATAGATTCATTAGGTCTTAGTGAGTTAGTGCCGACATGCTTTCATTCTGGAATGCAAACTCTTGCTTTCCGCTGTTATACGTAGTGCTGTATCATATATCCCAATGCACGAACTGATCAAATTGCAAATTAACATTAATCTGATAGAAAGAAAGATTAAATTGATTTCTTTTCAATGAAGTTTGTTGTTTTGTTTTTCCTTGAATTTCTCTATTGCTGTGGTGTCTACTTCTAAGCTTAAAAGCAGTTAATATTTTTCAAGTAGGTCTTTCCCATCCCTGAGGATTTTTAAGGACACCTGAAATGGCTTTATATGATAATGACAAGAAGTAGGAAAAGACATGAACTGAAAACACCAATACACTAAAAAGCAGTGGGCAATGGAGATATTAAGATAACTCAGAACTCTTTAGGTCACTGATAGATGGACAATTGAAGGAGCCACTCAAAAAAAGGTTCAAGCAGAACTTTTTAATTCGCAAGAATGAACACAAGATTATCAGGAGTGTGATGAGAAAATAAAATAAAATTTTAAAAAAGTTAGTGTAGAATATTTGAGGTGGACTGTGGCACAACATGGAAAATACAGCTTAGAGTTCCATGAGAGCAGGCTGCCAGTCTGGTCAAGCCCTGTGTCTCATCACCACAATCTGAGATAGAATCTTAGTATTTTATATTCCTGACTGTTTTTCTTTGTGAGTGACTATTCTATGTGCAAAACAACAGCTAACATCAAGATGGGCTCTCTGGCAAATAAAACGGAGAGTTCCAGGTCTGGATACTGGGCTGTCTATGGACCTGATACGAGAGACTTGTGTGATGGTGTTTGCCTATTATGCAAGAAACATTTAAAACTTACTATCTGACAAGTAAGAACAGGACCAAGCTCTTTCTTCATGTTTTTATGGTTGCTGGGTTTATGAATGCAGCTCATATAAAGGCACATTCTATCTGTGTTCACACGTTGACTGTATCTCTACTACAGATGTAATTGAGATTGCGGGTAATACTGACACATGGCTTGGCCTTTCTACTAGGTGGACAGGGAATCACAGAGGCTTTAGCTCCAGCAGACTGGAAGGAAAGCACCCTTGGGCCCTGAAGTCCACATCTCTTAGCAGTTTTTGCTCTCTAGAATTCTTCAACTTATCAGAGTCCTTGTCAGCACTTTTCCACTCCATCACTACATTCTAGAATAGGATTTAACTAAATTAGGATTCCTATATTTAAGTACCTACAGACAGACACTACAGTGAGCTAAATGTTCCATCTCCTGTTGTACTTGGAGGAGAGACAGTCTATAAAACTTAAAGGGGAAGTCAGGTGACCAACAGATGGGATTCAGTTGCATAATCATGCTATATGTTGCTTAGACTTCTGCTGCCTATGCAGAGAGATGGAGATCTTTTATAAGGTGTATAATTTCTTATATAAATTCTTAGTTACAAGTGCCAGCCCTACCATAATACATATTAGATGCCATTACATACCCACCTGCAGGCACATAGCTCAAAGAAGTAGAGTATACCTGAGAAAGTTAACCAGCTTGGTATAAGATTCCACTAACTACATGGGAAGGCAGGAAGCCAGCTTGCTTAAAGTTTAGATGTCCTCATGCCTTCAAGTGAATCTCAATTTAAGTGTCATCTTGAAAGGTAAAGTTTATAAGCCTCTAAGTGCTCTCTTACCTTACAGTACAAGCACCTGGACAATAAATCCAGTTAAAATCCAGAACACATTCTAAGCATCTCAAAAAGGTCTTTGCAACAGCTTGAGCCATGAATGGAAAGGACTGTGTGAACTGTTTCAAATGCTACTTGTGAAAAATTATCAAGCCACCCATGGGCAGAAGCATGTTTTTACAGATTTGTTGGAATGTTTGCAAAATCACAGAATGACAGAGACACTGAGGTTGGAAGGAGACCCTGGACCATCTTGTCCAACTCCCCTGCTCAAGCAGGGCCACTTAGAGCTGGTTACCTGGGGCCATGTCAAGACAGCTTTTGAATACCTCAAGGAATGGAGACTCCACTGTGTTCAAGAAACTCGGTGGAATACCACTAAAAAAAATATGGAAGTTTCACGATAGTATAGCCCCAAAGTCACAAGCATGCCCATGATCTAATTTAGCCACAGTTTCCCAAAACAGTAGCACAACAGAAAATACAGTTACTTCCTTTATTACATTATACTGCAAACACATTATAACAGCAGCAAACACACTATGAATAAAAATGCCTATCTCATTTCCTGTTACATCAAGAAGAGTATCTGGCTAAAAAATATAACTAACTCACAAAGAGTTTTAAAATACTGCTATACATTAATCCGGTTTAAAATAAACCTCACCCATTTAGGCTTCACTGTTTCTCTGTTGCATCCATCAAATTTAGCCTCTTAGATCAAGTCTCACCAGCTGAAACAGAATTTCACTTGAACAGAACTCACTTTTGCAGTACAGAGATGCTTAGAGTTGTAACAGATTTATCTAAGTTTCTTAAGAATTCCTAAAATCTTCTGAACTAATTCACATGAAGAAGTTCTGAGGATATGAAGACAGAGGAATCTACAATTTCAGTTAATACAAGCAAATATTCCCTCCCACACAGATCCTCCCCCTTCTTTCATCTCATCTCTCCTTCTCCCTTGCCCTGGAGTATCATTCCATCTATCTGTGGTTCCCTTAACACTCGTGTTACATTTAGAAAAATACAAGGAAAATAATCAGCTATAATTCTGAAGCCAGAGAAAGAAGAGAATCAAAGAGTAGAAGAGTGCTTTTCCCAGGCACTGGTGGAAGAAGTGGAGTATGACCTTACTGAGCTCTTAACTATGCCCATTGTCACAGCATCTTTGATAGCCCTATGACTGTAGAGGAGACTAAAGCATTTTAGCAAAAAACTAATGGATTTACACAAAGATTTAGAGAAAATATGCTTCAACAAGATCTATGCTAAATAAATGGATATTCTCTCCTTTCCTTCAGTCTTCCTGGTGAACTAGAAAAGTGACTTTTACATCAAAGATTCATCTTCATAAAATATGATCTTGATATTTTTTAGGCCTTCCAATAAGAGACTTTGAGTCTGCCTGCAGTAGAAATATAACAGAAGAGCCCTATAAATGTAAATATTTTCCTATGTGTTAAAGAAGTAACTCTGTTTCATTTACATACCCAGATCTCAGAAAAATATTAGCACAGCCATGTTTACTATTAAACTATGCACTCCAGACTTAAAAATTGACAGAATAAGATTAAGGAAATCTACAACATAGCTAAAATTCCACATTTCCTAAAGATATCTCCTTCCAGAAATAACTGCAGAGCAGCAAGTATCTTTACAAATGCCTGTAGTTTCAACCTTGAACTTACAGCTATTTCTTACCTTTCCATGATCTTGACTCAGTGCTTCCCTAAGGACTAGATACTTTTTTTTTGTTGTTGTTTTCTTTTTTTCAAATCCCTTCCCAGCTAAGTCCCCTCCTAACTCCTCAGCAGAAGTTCCTGACTCACGCTCTTGCCTTTGGTAAAGCGAAGGATGTGCTAAATTATTCAGTTGACAGAAAAGTTTTCTTCACTACCACAGGGATTACACAATATAAGAAGACTTCTAACTTGCCTTATTTGTTGCATTTTTCCCCCTAAATTGCCTAGGACATCAACTGACAATTACCTCTTCTCATTCTCAAATTTCATATAAGCAACACAGAAAATCATAGGAAGCTTGAGCAGAAAAAAATAAATAAAAGAAGGGAAAAATATGCATATAAAAAAAATCAATAAATAAAAATTAGCTTTCTTGACAAAAACACTGTAGGCATAAGCATAGAATTTCTCTGACAGAGTCAACAGGCTTGCATATAACATTAAAATAAGAGTTTCAAAGGTCAGTCAAATTCCAGACTCCTCCTTTTGTCACTCATCTTCTATTGATTTCTAATCAAGAACCCTCATTTTATGTCTACATTTATGAAAATTTTCTGTAAATTAATTGTAAGTAGAATAAGGCTACTTATATGTAAGTAGTCTAGGGCTAAATTTTAATCAAAACGGAATTTATGGTACAAATTTACTACTTCGTAGAGATGATAAATGGCAAACAAAAGACTTCTTCAATAGATGTTTTCAAGATTCTGGAAGTTTCTATAATTAGTAAATATCTTCAGCAATGAGGCTCACAATACTTCCCAAAAGTTCAAAATACCTTACTAGACAGTATTTTTTAAATTATATTTCATAAATTTAAGAAATTCAACAATGCAGAATAGTAGAATTTAGCTTGGATTGTGCTCTTCCGTGCGTGCTTACAGAGAATACTGAGGAGAAGGATTTGGGGGTGTCAGCTGATGATAAACTCACTATGAGCCAGCTATGTGTGCTTGCAGCCTAGAAGGTAACCATGTCCTGGGCTGTGTCAAAAGATGTGTGACCAGCTGGATGAGAGAGTTCTTGTGAGACCCTACCTGAAGTACTGTGTCCAATTCTGGGGCCCACAGCATAAGAGGGACATGAAAATGCTGCAGTGGGCCACAAAGAGGGCCACAAAGGTGATCAGAGGGCTGGAGAACCTCCCTTTTGAAGGCGGGCTGTGAGACTTGGGGTTGCTCATCCTGGAGAAAAGAAGGCTCTGGTGACACCTTATAGTGGCCTTCCAGTGCCTGAAGGGAGCCTACAAAAAAGCTGGGAAAGGGCTTTTCACAAGGCCTGGTAGTGACATGATGAGAGGCAATGGATTTAAGCTTGAAAAGGAGAGATTTAGACTGGAGATTAGGAAGAAATTCTATATAGTGAGGGTGGTGAGAGAGTGGAGCAGGCTGTTCAGGGAGGTTGTGAATGCCCCCTCTCTGTAGTTGTTCGAGGCCAGGTTGGATGAGGCCTTGATCTACGTAGTCTAGTGGAAGGTGTCCCTGCCCGTGGTAGGGGAGTTGGAACTACATGATCTTCAAGGTCCCTTCCAACCTAAACCAATCTACGAAACTATGAATATTGCACAACAGTCAAGACCGCTATAGTAGAGTTGAAGTAGTTATTTTTCTTCAATTTCTATTCCTGTTCTTGTTTGTCCTGACAATTGTTCCCTCTTCATCTTTTCTTAAGCATGAAGACATTTATTTTGCTGTCCATAAAGACTTCTGAGAAACATCCTCTCCATAGTGTGAAGGTACAGGTTGACTGTTTGTGTATAGCTGCTATTCATAATGCTCTACAACTCCTCACAGAACTGCTGATTCCCGCTGTTAGAGAACACAGTCAGGAAAAGGCAAGCCACACAAGAAATAGACATTTCAGCATTACCTTACAAAAACAGCATACATTTTGAAAACAACTAGAATATAATCTAGCTGTTAATATCTCCCATTAGGACAAGTTAAAAAGGCATAGAAGCCATGTTTAATTCTAACTTATTATCTATTATTAACCTATTTTACAAAACAATGAATAATGAGATTATGTTATATAAGACTGCAAAGCTTTTTTTTTTTTTTTTTTAATGTATTATATGCTGCTGTGAAGAAAAAGTATTTGTATTGATTTTCTGTTTCCTAGCATATGATTTTTATTTACCCATACAGACTTCTGAAATTTTTTCAAGGAATAAGCAGCTCTGATTTTTATCTCTTTGCAGGAAGTATCTTTTCTTACCATCATTTAAATAAAGTTGGGATCAATACAACTACTATTTAGGAATTCCACTAAGGAAATTTAAAACAAAAGGGGAGTTAGTTGCTGCTGGGAACAGTTCTGCTCCTGAGATATTTTTTCTTTTTAAATTATAAATGGTACTTACACTCACAATTCAATATGGAGAAGGTGCTCAACATGAACAATTATAATTAATAGAAAATTGCTTACCTTCAACTTCAGCTTTCCTTGCAATCTTGATTTATTTTTTGTTTTGTTTTCATCTCGAGTAGCTCCAGGTAGCAGTAGAATGAGAATTGCCTGTGTCCCTATGAATGTCCACAGCAAAGCGGTTAGCCTGTGATATATTGGTCTCTCTAATCTCTTCATATCCTCCCTGGCGCAACTGAGTACTTTGTGTAGCTCTTAATACTGAACAGAGATTTCAAAACCAGTGATTCCAACTCAGCATAGCTGGAGAGTAATTTGATTCCACATAATGTTTTATAATGTAGCTGCCTTATATAAGGTTTGGTCTGTTCAAAATATATTTTACAAAAGATACTGTTATATTCAGGGCAGGAATATAGCAGTGTTCCATCTTTGAAACATTGTATAATAAAATAGTCAAGGACAAAATCAAACAATCCCTTTTAATTTATAAAACTATCGGTAATATGATTAATGTAGTTGCAAACAGCATGAGAGCAAAAAAGATTTAGGACATAGCTAGCCCTAATCCAAAACCTTTTTGCCATGTGCCCTACTCTCACACAAACTAACCCAGCTCTGGATAGCTGTCAGTACATGCATACCTTTCCTGTCTGAGTTGTTGTTTTCTTTTGTATTCTTATAATTGATAACGACCATTCCTCAAGGAAGCTCAGGGAATTAGCTGAGAGGGAGGTGGAATTTCGAGTTTTGAGAGAAAGCAGCATATTTGTGTGGACTGTTTTATTCAGTGTCATGTATTAAAACCAGTTTTAACATCTGCAGCCAGCAAAATATGTTTGTTTTCTCAACATAACTTCTCCAACTTGCTCATACTCTTAAATTCTTTGAAGGGGAAAAGCTTTTTAATATTCACAGTCTAATATTTTTCACACATGTTGGTCCCACCTCCTCCACCCACCCCCTACCCCTCAATTCTCAGTGGGTAGAATTGAAAAGTGCAAATTCAGACCATAACTGGAATGAGCTGACCTAGCATGATTGCTTCCGATAGACCAAAGCAGATTACATCACATGAGGATTATAGATTAAGATTACTGTGCTGATTGTGCCAGTGCCTATGAGGAGTTCAGATAATTTCTTTATTTATTTTCTTTTACCTTAATTTAGTATTTGGGTGTGCTTACTCAATGTGTTGTCACATGTGTAGTTAGGTTTGGTTTTTTTGTTATATCATGTTTCAAGTGGATTGAAATGCACTTTGGCAATTATTTTGGGGTGGGTTGGTTTCTTTGTTTTAATATCTACCAGCTGCCCTCATACAAACATATAATATATGCTACACATCCTGGGTGGGTCTTAAAAATCTCTTGCAGACAGAACAACAGACAGTCTTTTAATGACAGTCCCCAAGATGAGATATAAATGAAGTGATTCTGTTTCAAAACCCTGTCTGCATCACCTGTACCTAATCCTTGAGACTAATACCCTGTTGCTGAAAGACCTTTCAAGTTTTACCCTGCTTTAGGTTATACTCAGATATAGCCACATATATGCACACCTACAGAAACTAAACACTTGCATGACACATGTGCAAGCAAAGTATCCTTTTATGTATAAAAGCATTTAAATATTGTAAAAATTCCTATTAGAAATTATAATATTTTTCTCTGATCACATAATCACATGGTTAAAGCTTATATATATATATATTTATGGTTGTTTTGGTTTCATAGAATGGCTTAGGTTGGAAGAGACCTTAAAGATCATCTAACTCCAGCCTCCATGCCATGGACAGGGATGCCTCTCAACTAGAATTGGCTTATCAAGGCCTCATCCAACCTGGCCTTAAACACCCACAAGGAGGATGCATCTACAACCTCCTTGGGCAGCCTATTTCAGAGTCTCGCCACCCTCTTACTGAAGAACTTCTTCCTAAGATCCAGTCTAAACCTACTCTCTCTCATCTTAAAACCATCCCTTCTTGTCCTATTGTAGTGACCTCTTTGCAGCCACATAAAAAAAACCCCAAACCAACAAACAAAAAAACCTCACAACCAACAACAACAAAAAAACCACCACCACCACACACACATACGAAAACCCACCAAACACAAACACAAAACCCCCTAAAACTTGCATACATTGGGCAATGCAAATGTCCTTGCTCTCTGCAAGGAACACCTCACACAGAATCACAGAATTGTCAGGATTGGACACCCAAGGATCATCTAGCTCCAACCCCCATGCCATGGGCAGGGACACCTCACACTAGATTAGGCTGCCCAGAGCCAGATCCAATCTGACTTGAAAAATATCCAGGAATGGGGCCTCTACCACCTCCCTGGGCAACCTGTTCCAGGGTCTCACCACCCTTAGGGTGAAGGACTTCCTCCTAAAGTCTAATCTAAATCTCCTCTCTTCTAGCTTGGATCCATTCCCCCTAGTCCTATCACTACCCAACACCCTAAAAAGTCTCTCACCAGCTTTCCTGTAGGCCCTCTTCTTATATTGGAAGGCTACAATAAGGTCTCCTCGGAGCCTTCTGTTCTCCAAACTGAATAATCCCAACTCTTTCAATCTGTCCTCAGAGGGGAGGTGCTTCATCCCTCTGATCATCCTCATGGCCCTTCTCTAGACATGTTCCAGCATGTCCATATCTTTCTTGTAACAGGGGTTCCAGAACTGTACACAGTCTCAAAAGAGTGATGTGGAGGGGGAGAATCACCTCTCTCAACCTGCTGACCACACTTGTCTTGATGCAGCCCAGGACACAGTTGGCTTTCAGGGCTGCAGGTGTACCTGTAATAACAATAAGTCTCTATGCTTACACTGGAATTTTAGCCCGCTGGACTAATGAAAGATATTTTGCATTGCTTACAATTAACTTGTGGGATGCACAATAGGTATTACTGAATAAAATTCTTCCTGGCTTTGATGTATCTTAATATGTCAGGACTGATGTCCACACACGTAAAGTCTTTTTTCCTCCAAAACTAGGTAGCCATCCCAAGTGCATACTGTCAGCAGTCCGTGGCTGTAAAGCTGGAGGTTACTAGCATCTTTATTTTATACTTATACATCTAATAGCTTTCACCTCTATTATCTATGATGAAAACAAACACAAAGATCTTTTAAGTATATGGTATCTGAATACAAGATTTCTGTTACTGGTGGAAATACAAGCACAAATTTTGTGTATACGAATGTTCCACATCATCTCCAGTGTATGTCCTAGCCTTTCTGCGAAGTAATGTCTGGATATTCATGGTGAGACAAGACAAGGTTAGAGTCAACTACTGCATTTCCGCCTCCACATTTTAAATTGCTTCACCTTCACAGGGATCAACAATTACTTTGCTCTATCCTTGCACTTCAGCTAAAGAAAATCTCAGCAGCCAGATTCATTTTCATCTCCTGTATGTTCCCTCATATGACATTTTCCCACTTCTGTGTACTAGAGTGATCTCGTTCTGTCTTCTGAGAAAGTGTTTCTTCAGAAGAAGTAGGGGGTCACTGGGCAGAAACAGACTTCTACAATCAGCTTTAATGTCCTGACTGATAAAACTGTTGAATTGCTTCTGCAACAAACAGATATAAAGGCTGTTTTGCAGGCCTCTGGGCAATAAGGGATATTGTTTCATTTAATTGCATGCATAAAACAAACCAAATACCTCTTTCCACTAATATCTCTCCTGAATGACGTACCTTTTCCATGACATTCCACATAATTTTTTTATTTTTTTAATAAGGTAAAAAAGAATGTAAAAAGTAAAATAAATAATAATTTTTTAAAAATTCAATATTCATTCATAATCTCTTCCAAAGATGTCTCAGCTACGAATGCAGCTGTAACAAGTGTGGTAGTTCCTTGCCAACATGTGAAGTGATAAAGCTGGTTGAAATTTTTCAGTATTTTGTTGATCAGAATATGTAAAATAAAATTTCCCATCTCAATCACTTTTAAAATATATCTATTTCAAAATATTAATCTAAATGTAAATTTTCCATTTTCATTCTTTTCTCAGCAAGATTTGATCATATACAGCCAATGAAACTGGAAAGCACAGTGAGTGAAATTATTATCCTATTGGATGTAGACTTTTTTGTCATTACCTTGTGTGCATCCAGGATTTATTCCATTGTCTCCTCAAATGTATTTATTCTTTCTTCTGCTTATTTAGGGTAGGAAATAATTCTATTAATCTAGGTAAGCATAATATACAAGTGGTTTGTCTAAATTTTGAACTTGACAAAAAAGGTATTATAGTTTATACCTTTCTGATTTGTTATTTCTCTATCTCAAGCACCCATTCAGCCTACAGACATGAATTTGGTAAATAATTCAGGGTTATAAAGAGATTAATATTTATTTTTAAACATCCATCTGCAGGGTTTATTTTTCTTATGGTATGTCTCAATACTTGAAATTAAAACCCAGAAAAACGCCAGCTGACAGCACTGCATATTTGAATGGTGCATACCCAGTCTCACCAAATGGTTTCTAATTAACTGTAAAAATAGAAACCAGTTGCTATATGTACTGGCAAAACAGGGCTGATTAAATGCATTTGTATCTCAAGCACTGAACCTCTTACCAGTTAATTGGATTGACATCTTCCCGAAAGAGATGCACCAGCAGGTGGCTCTTGAATTTCATAAAAGTCTACTACTGCAAATTGTTGATCAGTGGCAAGATCCTACTGGCTGTCTTTAGTCCTGGATCAAGAGTCACACCACCTGAACATGATTATGGTTTGTGAGCCCTGGTATACAGCCCAGCTTTACATGCTCTGTCCCCATGCACTCAGTGTATGGAAGGAGCTTTAATTTATACAGTGATAAAACATCAGATGATTCTGTTACAGAAAAAAAAACTATTACTTTTTTCCTTAGAGACATGCAGGGATCTGTTCAGCAGCTTTACAGCCACAGTTGTAAAGGAAATCACACAATTTGCAGGAACCAGTTATGAGGTAAATTCTACTATAGATTACATGTTGATGCCAATGGAACTGCACCAGAAGCACGGATTGTGAAGTACACTTATGCCCAGCCACAATCCTATTTCCTTACCTTAAGCCTGAAGGTGGAACTTTGCTTTTTATATCTACTCTAAATCATGTTTCCTTCCATTGTCTGCAAGCTTGCTAGACATTTCCAGAGGCATAAACAGAATAAAACCAAGACAATTGTTTGTGCTATTAGTACAAATGCTTTTTCTTTCTCCAAATATTTTAAAACTCTTCATTAACAAACTTTCTTCCTAAAAGTAAGAACATGTATATGATTTATTACAATGTATCTTCGATTGGAGTTTTTATTTAATGGAAAACCTTTTTTATTTTTCCTGTAAATGCAGTTTATTTACTTGCTCCTAATATTTGAGGCAATATCCTCTTGCCACTGGCTATCAAATTCACTTTTCCCTTCTCTTTATCTGAGTCAGGATCAGCCCTGGGTTTTGTATGGCTCTCCCACTTCTACTATACTATATCAGAAGCAAGAATTGAAAGGTTTTGTTTGCCCTAAACTAAGGTAAAATACACTGAATATTCTTAGATGTGATTCAGAGATTCATCTGGCAAGTTATGGAGAAAATGTATTACTTTCTCCAGCTATGGAGGTAGAATGTTTCCAAATTCACACTGCAAATTTTCTTGTAGTGACAAACTACAAGGAAAGTAATACCTTTTCTAGGGCTTCGTGGTCATCCATGAGAACATTATGTTTAGTGGTGAAAGAATTTAACCAATAACAAAATTAAATAAAAATTATATAAAAACAAACAAACAATCAAAAAACACAGTTCCTCAAGGCTCTGTCCTTAAGAAAAGAGCAGAGATTTGATTGGGTCAGAAAGGCTCCTTGAGTTCAGGAGGTGGCTTTGTTTGCCTTGTTGGTTCTAAGTCCACTTTTATATACACTTTGCCATATTTTTCAACATTTTATCTAGCTAAACTGTAATTATGGGACATATTTCTTATAGCTATACACTTTCTAAAAAGACATCTAATGGACTTTTTTAGAAGAATTTTCAGCAACATAGAGGAAAAAAATCTTTTAAAAGTCTTTTTCAAGGTCATAAGTATTTAGCTTCTGTAATCTAATGATGAAAGTGTAAAATGCAGACAGAAGGAAATTCTGTAAAGACCAGGCTTTTTTTTTTTTTTTTTTAACCTTAATAAAGGTAAAGCTATTTTCCAGCTGTATTAATTACTTACCTTGTCCTTTAAAGTGCAGGAAAAACAACCCCTTTCAATTTTCATTATCTAAAGAAATTACTGAGATGACAGTTACCTTGTGCCAGGGCTTCTCCGTCCCTAATGAAGCCAGTAATGCCATACTGTTTCTCCATTGGACTGTGCTCTAGAGCAGCACATAGAAATGCTAACTGCAAACAGAGGTCATGACAGTTGCAATAGAAAAAGTTAATGCAGAAATCTTCCCTGAAACTGTTTCTTCATGAATATTTACAGAGTTAAGGTGTTTCATACAGTATGCTAAGTTCCTAGGGAAAACTTTTTCCTATTGTTTATTCACAGGCAGCCAAAAAGCCTTAATGTTCTGAGAAAACCTGATAAGCATACAGGTGTCAACTTTAGTGAAGATAAAATAATTTGTACACCATGCAAGCAACCCAAAACAATTAATACCGTCTAAATAATTTGAGGTAGGAGATGTTTTCTTCCTACACCTGTTCCTATTCTTTATGGCAATTAATGGAATAAGAATGATGGGACATTTACCTGCTTTGCCCAGGAACAGCCTCTTCTCTCTGAAAACTCTCAGAAGAATAGATTAATCTATTCTGCTGTGCACTGGAGCCCTTAGAAAAAATACAAGAAAATACAAGAGGATGTTCAGTAAGTCATACATAGTATATTCTATATATTTCCTCTGGAACCTTCTTTTCTATCTGAAGTGCTGAATTATCCATGTTCCACTGATGCAACTCATCTAAATAAGGTCTTCAGAAAGAGATGCAATTTTTGCAGAGAAAATGATGTGCTATGCCAAGAGCAAAAATTAAAAAGAGTAAATTATGTGTTCTGGTTGAAATGTCTAGGCTTCAGATTGAAAAGACTGCCCTTGTGTTTTGTTCTGAAATTTGCCTTTCAGAGCTAGCTTGCATATATGTGATATTACAGAATAAAAGGTTGCAAAAGGATTCAGTACTGTTAGTATGAAGCAGTCAGAAGTTCATAGAAGGCCAGAGCTAAGTTAAAGTTAATGCTAAAGCCTAAGCACCACAAGTTTTAATGTTTTAGATGTTTTGAGTTTTTGCCTCTTTCTTGATTTTTTCTTTTTCTGTCAAGCACATAGGACAATCAAAGGACATTTGATGTGTTCAGCTGGCTACTTTTAAAGCAAAATTGTTAGTTATTTCTTTTATCCATGAGATGCCAGGGGCCGTATCTTATACAGTATATGGGCACCTGCATGTGTCAATAGGCAGGAACTACATCTTCTAAAATGTAGCAAGTTGGAAACCTCACTACTAGTGATTTCAGCCAACTAATTTATCAGTTTAGATTAATCTAAACTTTCCACTGGAAAAAAAGACTCTATTTTCAATTTCCATAACAGTGGAGTGGATCCTACCTAGCTGGATATCAGTTAAGCATCTGAGTGCCGTATTGGTGAAAATTGGATAAGGTTGAAATATTCAAGTTTGTGGAGAAATGGAAAACAAGAAATATGCAAATATGCATTGAAGAGCTTGGGGAAGTTTTATAAGTAGATCTTTTCTAGAAGTGGTCATGAGGTTAATCTTTGTAATATGCTTTCTGGTGTCCTTGGCACAAAGTGAAGGAGTGAGTTAATGAAATTCTATGATTAAAAAGAATTGGAGTAGTTGTCTGTACAGAAAAGAATAGTAAATTCTCTTCCATATAGAAAAAAATAAATGACCTTGAGGATAGTAATAATGGAAATGAAGTGAAATTCAATGGTTTGTGAACTTAAGGCTAAACAATAGGAATTGATGCCACAATCCAGAAGGCGAGTCTGAAGTAGCAAAGGAAAAGATCATGGGTAAATTAATGTTACAGGGTGACTAGAAGCCAGTGATGTGAGAAAGTTCTGAAAAAAATAGCAAAAGCAGTCTAAAAATGTCTCAGGTTTTATATTTTCAGAAAAGAAAGACAATTTTAAGTATCGTTATAAACCCCCTTAAGGTCTTACTCTCACCTGCAGTACTTCTTGTATCAAGAATTGCCATTCTGGTTCAAGATAAATTAACTCCACAAAGCATATAAGAACTTCAACCAAGAGTACTGTAGAGACTGGTTTAGGAGTGGGTATGAAATGAGCCTAGGCCTCTTTACCCTAGTAAAATTAACACTGAGAAAGGGATATGATTGTGCTCTTAATGGCCTCAAGCTGCACCAGGAGAAGTTTAGTCTAGACATCATGAAAATTTTTTTCACTGGAATAATAATCAAGCATTAGAACAGGCTGCCCAGGGAGGTGGTTGAGCCCTGGGGGTGTTTAAAGGTCGTTTAGATGTGGTGCTTAGCAATATGGTTTAGTGGTGAACTTGGTAGAGTAGGGTTAGTGATCTTGGGGGTCTTTTCAAACCTGAATGATTCTATGGTTCTAAATGGATCAGAAGGCACGAAGCTACAGGACAATGTTGACAGCAGAACAAATGGATATGTTGGTCATTAATAAAGTTAGCATGGAAATCAGAAGACTTTCTAACCAGAGAACAGTGAATTTATGGAACAGCATTTCAACAGAATTTGGGGGGAGGGGGAAGCAATCCAGGCATTAAAAATTACTTTGATCAGTTTCATGATATTGTTGTCCATGGTGGGAAAGGCCTGGGTTTGCACAATCAGAATACCCTTTTCAGTAAACTCCAGTCTACTAGGTTACTTCAACCATGAGCTGATAATACTGTTTTCAAAATACTGATTTGCTACTACAGTCTCCTGGACCCAAAAAAAAGAAAAACTTACACCAGTCAAAACATATTCAAAGGAATCCTAAAAACAACACACAGAACTCTGCTAATACAAACAGAATATTACTGTCCTCTGAGTGGGTATGAGATTATGAGTTGTTTCTCTCACACATTCTCACTCCTTTCACTGTAGTCACTGTTGTGCAACATTCTTTCCCCCTTTTTAAACTTATTATTCCAGAGACGCTACCACTGTTGATTGGCTTGGCCTTGACCAGCAGCAGGTTCATTTTGGAGCCAGCTGACATTAGCGCCACTGGACATAGGGGAAGTTTCTGTCATCTTCACACAGAACCCGGTTCTGTAGCCCCTCTGCCATGTAAACCCAATATTAATATTTGCATATTCAAATGCTGAGACATAAACATGTACTTTTTTTTTCCTGGCACAGATGCACACCAATTAAAGACAGATAAATTGCAATGGACCTTGACAGGCTTGAGTGGTGGGCCAATACTGGCCTCATGAAGTCCAATAAAGCCAAATGCAAGGTGTTGCACATGGGTTAGAAGAGACTTCTGGGAACATCTAGTCCAACCTCTCCATTCATACAGTGTTAACTAGAGCTGGTTGCCCAGAGCTATATGTCAGCTTTTGAATATCTCCATGGTGGGAGACTCTACAACCTCCTGATGCAACTTGTTCTAGTTCTCGGCCACCATCACAGTGAAAAATGTTTTCCTGATGTTCAGATGGGGCCTTCAGTGTTTTGGTCTGTGCTCATTGCTTCCTGTTCTGCCACTGGGCACTGCTGGAAAGAGCCTGGCTCCATCTTCTTTGTACCCTCCATTAAGGTATTTGTATACATTTCTAAGATCCCTCTGAGCCTTTTCTTATCTAGGCTGAACAATTTCAGCTCACTTAGAAGAAATGAGACGTTTCATTGGACTGGCTCCAATAGCCTTGTGTCTCTTGTACTGGGGAGCCTGGAACTGAATATAGTGTTGCAGCTGTGGCCTCACTAGCAATGAATAAAGGGAAATGATCACCCTTCTTGTCTTGCTGGCAACACGTAATGCAGCCCACGATAGCATAAGCCTTTTGTGCTGCAAGAACAGATGCTGGCTTATGTTCACCTTGGTATTCACCAGGACCCCTACACCCATTTTCTGCAAAGCTGCCCTACAGTTGATCAGCCCTCAGTATACACTAATGCCTAAGGTGCAGGACTTTGCATTTCCCTTTGTTGAACAGCATGATTGATTCTCTTTATGTGCCTTGGTTTTGTGTTGGCTAAATTGTATGAGAGATCTGTTAAGGGTAAAGATATGGCTGTGTCTCACTGATCAGAATAAAAGACTCAATTTCAGTGACAGAGTTAAGGACAGGATACCTATATTACCATCTTAGACATGAACAGAGTACCAAAATCAAATATTATACTAATATACAGGGAAAGATTGTAGAGATTAGAAAGCTCTTTTGCATCAATGGGAAGGGTAGAGGAATCTTACTTCCCACTATGCTAAGCTGAATTTGTAACTTCCCCCTTTCTTGGCCATTCTTATAAGTTAAAAATTACGATGAACCCTTACTGGATCAGATATCAAGGTATGAATTAAAAGAATCTGATTCAGTCTTGTCTACCTGAACAATGCTACCCTCTAAAAGATATTAAATACTACATAGATATTTTCTTTTCAGCAAAGATTTTGATGCCCACCAGCCTGGCAGGCCTATATACCTTTCACTTTTAGATATTTCACCTTTCACCTTTCACAGTCTAGATATTTCCATCTTCTTCTCTAGATAGTTTCAGTGATAATGGTATACTGCAGTACAAAATGTCTTAGTAGGTATTAAGTGAAGATTTTTAAGCAGAACATAAAGCTTGAAAAAAGCAGGAGGGGGAAAAAAATGAAAAAAGAAAGCTAATTATTTTTTCAAAGACTATTGAACATTATTATGACAAAATTAAACATACTTTTGTTCAAAAAAATAGATATCAAGAACAATTTAATTACATTATACCACTGTATAAGTAAAAGTTTGTCTTTCTGAAAAGGGTCACCTACTTAAATGGAAACCTGAATGCAGTGGTAGAAAGATTTTGACAGAGAAGTTTTAGAAACTGAATTCAATGAACATTCTATATTTAAATATACGTTCAAAGGCAGACATTGAAAAAAATATCACAAGTCAGACAGAGTAAATCATGAGACTGTTTAAAAAGAACTTATGAATTTTAAGACATCTTATAGATTGAATTATTTTTATTTGCCATCTGATTTGAATGTCTAAGAATAATGAACTTGGGTTTTTCTCCAGAACCTGAAGGGCAAAGGATTAGATAAAATCTTGAAAATTGACAGCATAATGAATTTCTTTACATGCAATGTTTTATTTAAAACCTTAGTTCCCATGAACATGGTAAGAATTTGGTCCTGCAGTATTTAAATAGGATGTGAGATGGTTGTACTTGAAAAAAAAGGGTGGGGGTTGGGGGTGGATTTTTACTATGGTCTTGACAGCCTGTCTTCCAATTTATCTAGCTCATTAAATGTTTTGAACTGCCTTTCCAACATGTCCTACTCTTTTCTGGAAATAAAACTCAATGTGCAACAATCCTAGAGAGTTATTTTTTTATTCTCTAGGAAACAGGAAAGCCCCACTGTCAGGTGAACATTTTAATGTTCCTTCTCTGTGAGGATTTCAATTTATTAATTAGATAAGACTGAAATGGAGATATTTATTGAATAGTGTAATACTTTGGAAACAAGGTACAGATGACAAAAAAAAAAGGCCAAGTCAAATCGCCGTCAAATTGTGATAGTAGTTGAAAGTTTTTGCTACATGATTCTTCAGAAGAATCCCTGTACAAGTCCCAGACAAACTGTTTTACATGCAGAGCACTGGTCTGCATTTGACAAGTGAAGGAAATTACTATATACTCAGGAGATATTTTTCAGCTATCCCAGAGATGACTTTATAGGCCCTGCTTCCTTATACTGAAATTGTAGGCAGGAATTTATTACTCTGAAAAGCAAATGTGCTCTCCTCAATCAGAGGTTGTCCTTTCACTATCTGTTCCTTGCCAGAGACACTCATAAATACAGGAGCAGGCTTTTCACCATGCGGGTAGCAGGCACCAGTCTGACTTCTGCAGCTGAATGCAATGCATTCAATACCTCAGATTTTACAACTGCTTGAATCTAGGCATTGAGATGATCTATTTGCATGTGTCTTATTGGTTAGACTCTTTTCTTCTAGAGAAGGAAGAACACTATAAAGGTGTGTTATTTACCTGAATTCACTTTAAATACCAGTCAAGTGTAAAAGGAAAACAAAACATTTTATTTTAGTGAAGTTGGGTTCAACTCTTGAGTATAGAACTGGGCAGGGTGTTACAGAAGAAAAGTATAAAAGAAGAAAATGCGTCATATAATTTAATCCTAGTGTCCATCATCTTATTTTTAGATGCTATTTATGATTTTTTTAAGTTTAATATCAGCTGTGGAAGCCAAGATAATTATCTAAGTTCAAACTGCCTCTAGGCAGTGCCTTTCAGAAAGGAAAGTTGGTTTCAAGGTTAGATGATCTCCTTTGATGAGACTGCTTATGAGAAGGCTATGCTGCCTCTCTTTGTTCCAAAGTAATTGTTTTTCCTTTCTCCCCTACATTTTTATGCTGGAGGTGATACTGCCACACAGCACAAATGCAGACACTTCTATTCCCTTTCCCTAGACCTCCCAGTTTACAAACTTAATTTGTTCTTTACTCAGCATATTGTCCTAAATGAAATGGTTTTCCTGACAGTCTTGAACTTTTCAAGGTGCATTTAAAAATTATATTATTGAACAGCACTCGTGCTACCTTCCATTTTATCAAATCTACAGTCTCTGGTGAGCTCACTATAGAGAATACACAGAATATGTTAACAGTTTTAGGCTTCTGAACTACTTCAGACAAATATCTGATAAATATAAGTGAAATGAATCTCAAAGTATGAGATACTCTTCCTGATACTTAAACATTCTAACTTTTCAAGATGCAAGGGGAGGGAAAAGTCAGAAGACATGGAAAGTTAAGAGGGGCACAAAACGTGAATTGTAGTTCCTTTATGTACCAGTTATCTGTTACTTGATAAAGGGAGGGATTTTATTTAGGAGATGCTACCAGACAGCTGAAAAAAAGCAAAATAAATTAACCACAGTGAGAATATTAACGTTACAAAACAGGTAATGTGAAAAGTCTAAATGCACAGTATTGAAAAACTTCAGAGTTAAGTAATTTGAGCTAGGTAGGATTGTGTACTTACTAATTTTAGTGGGGTTCCACAACATTAGAAAATTAATTAGCAATCTGTCCATAGAAAATACTGAGTAAATGCTGCCAGGAAGTATCAACCTTTAAGAAAATGAGAGCATACTTGTAAGTAAGTAGTGATAATTTAGAACATCTACCAAAGAAACTTCTCAAAGTCATTACAAGAACACTAAATTTAATATCTCTTTAGTCTTCCAGGCTGAAGAAATATAATTATTCCTGGGTTTAAAACAAATTGAAACAAAGATTAACTGACACACTGACAGTCCTGAAGAAGTCTCACTCTGGCGCAGGGAAACTCTTTCTCCATCTCCTTTGTCTTGATTCTTAACTGTTTCAAGAGTATGCAGTTCTTACTCTCACATCACTTATCTGCCTGAATAAATTAAATGGCTCCCAACTGATGGGGGAATATATATAATAAAAAAACTAAAAATTTTCTAAATTGCCTACAAATAGAATATAAAACTTCCCAGAAAATGAGACATGCATAACTTAAAAGCCAAATGAGTTATTTGGCTTTTTCAGCTCTTTTTCCTACTGTGCTCATAAGTAGCTGTGTCTTCATCTCAGATTTTATTGTCGTTATTGTAAATCTAAGTGACACTAAAGACATTAGATGCATGGGAGCATAAAGAAGTGTAGATGTTGTTACCAATCTTAATTTCACTTGTCCTCCCATCTATGGGCAATTGCTATAGCTGTTCCCATTAGAAGTAGCTTTAATGATTGTGAATTATTATGTCTGATATGCTATATTTAATGCCTTAGCTAGTGGCTTAATGTGCAAAATCACATCCTTAAAAGTTTACTCAACTTTGGCATTACTAGAAAGAGTCCAGTTGCATGGGCAGGATTGTTTGGCAACTGATTTGGGAATCAGAAACAATGCTAAATAAATTATAGGATAGATACAAAGCAAATATAATTTCCTGTAAGTTATGGCCAGTTCTAATTAGAATTAAGATGTCTCTTGCAAACACAAATTTTAGGTAGATTTAGGTATCATAGCTTTCAAGAACGCTAATTTGTTTTAGTGGCAGTTTTTGTTTACTTTTTAACATAATCAACCATCATGGGCTTACTTGGCACTTTCTTGAGAACCATACACCGATATTTTGTTTAAAAAGCTTGACACAATTTTATATTGAAGAAATAGCCTTTTACTTGCACCAGATACTCCTGCTTTTCAGCAGTTATATAAGTATTCATAGGAGGGGAATCCTTAATTCATACCAGTGAATCCTTAATCCACTGCCTTTTGTAAATTCGTCCAGATAATGTTGGAACTACAGATTCTTTAGCTTGTTGTGGGTTGTAAAGGCTTAACTGGGTGTTTTTTTACTGACAGCAGCATGTGTACAGTACAATTTGTTTGTTTGTTTCTTTCTTTCTTTTTTTTCCCAACTCATATTTAAATCTGAAGTGTTTGCTTGCTGATAGCTTTCCACTGGAAGAGATGAACAGTAGGAACTCAATCACTCAAAGGTCTTCACATCCTTAAGGACCTGAACCTGAATGCAGATGTCAAGATGCGTTGAATTACATCTTCCACTTCTGGACAGCAAGAGGTCAGGAAGGCTTTCTAAAAACACATCAAGTTTTCTAGGTGGGAATTGAAAGATTCACATAACCCAGACATGCACATAAGAGTTTGACTCACAAATAATGCATTCAACTTTCCTTTAAAAGTGAAGAAATCTTTGCACAGAGAATCCCATTTTTATTTTAAACCATGTTATTAGAACTAGTTAATTAATCCAGACACCATTTCCCAAACTTTTGGTACTTGAAGCAGATGATTTTTTGTGTTAAAGTTGATGGCATGTGACAGATATCCCTGAGCAGTGTCGAATCTGTCCAATACAGTTATGACCAGCTGCTGGAGCTCTCATGCATGATATTCCACTCCCTGGGGTACCTCACTCTTTCCAGGCTATTTAGACTGGTTGCAGGGCAGAATGCTCCGGCCATCACACTACATCTGTTGTGAATTTTTGTCATAAGACGCCAGAAAGGTAAGAGGGAAAAAATATTTTAAAACGCTTCAACTTTTTATTGTATTCACAAAGTCAGAGAGAAATTCTGACCACACTGGAAACAGAAAGAGCATATCCTTTGATCTCTGTTCTCAACTTCTGTTAGTTATCTTACAGAAAATAAGAAGAAAATATAGCACAAGAATTACAGTTTCTGAATTTCAAAAAAGTTCACTATGTCTTTCACAGCTCCAGAATGTCAGGTTTCAGCTAGGAGCACTACCATATCCAGTCCTGCCATTATATTATAATCAAAGAATGTGTGTGTATAGTACAGACTAAGAGAGTTTTGTGTGCACCTCTTTTTTTTCTCTCTCTCCTTTATTTTCTTTTTTTTTAATCTTAAATTATTTATATTGTTTTCTTTTGCATTGCTCTGATTAAGTCAAACCACACCGCTTTACTTCTCCTGGTGCTTGACAAAGTGTTACCTGAAGCACAGTTCTAGTTCACAGATACCCCAGATAACATGGCATAATATTGTCACTGCACAACAGGCCTCTCACTTGTGATATGCTGAATTAAATTGCTAAAGGAAACTGATGTAAGTGAGGCAAGTAAGATGGCCTTCTTCCATGCAAATGCTATAGATGATTTACTGACTACAGCCCCGATAAATTACTGTGCACAAGGATTATAATGACGGTGGCTGAGAAAATGTTCAATGTGGCTCTAAGATTAATATGACATTTCTAGAAGAATGTCACATTCTTCTATGAATTCTGTATCTCTAACATATATAGTGGTTGAATTACTAGATATAGTCAAGAACTGAGTATGCAGGGTAAGAGAAAAAATAATAAAGCTAGGAGAAATACGCAGAATACCAAAAATGATCCGGTCCTTTAGTTGCCCAGGAACGTCCTGCAAAGTCAGTTCGAAGACTTTGTATTATAGTCATTATCTGAGGATTTATTGGAGAGTGTCTGACTTGAATTCATTTCAGCAGAAAATCAAATGTCAGTTTTCAATTACAGCCATTCTTCTGGGATAGCTGCTTAAACAGAAAATAAGAAAATGTAGCAAATAATTTTAATAACTCTTTCATAGATTCATAGAATGGTTTAGGTTGGAAGGGACTTTGAAAATCATCTAGTTCCAAACCCCTTGCCACAGGCAGGAACATGTTCCACTAGACGAGGTTGCTCAAGGCCTCATCCAACCTAGCCTTGGACACCTGGAGGGAGGGCATGCACAACCTTCCTGGGCAACCTGTTCCAGTGTCTCACCACCCTCACTGTAAAGAATTTCTTCTTAATACCCAATCTAAATCCACTGTCCTCAAGCTCCAGCCCATTCCCTCTCATCCTATTACTACAAGTCCTTGTGAAAAGTCCCTTCCCAGCTTTCTTGTAGGCCCCCTTCAGGTACTGGAAAGCTACTCCAAGGTCTCCATGGGGCTTTCTTTTCTCCAGGATGAACAGCCCCAGCTCTCTCAGCCTGTCCCCATAGGGGAGATTTCCCTATTATGCCAGTTCTTCTAGCAATGAAAATTAAGAAAATGCCATGGATCAGTCCTTTTGCCCTGCAACCTATTTCTTAGCCTTACAAAGCAGGGAAACTGTTGTACTGTGTGTAACAGCCTGTGAGGCAACGGTCTAACTATCAAGTCTGTTGTGAATATGCGTTTATACATTATTTTACTGAGCAATTGAACAAAATACTACTTCCAGAGTTAAGATACAGATGAATAAATCAAAAGCTGTCTCAGCCTACAGAGACATATCCCATTCATTTTCATTCATTAGCTGTTAATAGCTTCTGCTAATAATTTCCGGTGCAAAAGTGTAAGCTACCTTGGGGCTGACTGTGGCAAGAAAAATAAATGACAAAGAATAAAAAAAAAAATTATAAAAAAAAAAAAGGAGATAAAGATAGGTAGAAAAGACCAGAAACAGAAGAAATTCTACATAAATTTAACCAAGAATATAACATTTTAGAAAAGTATTATTGTAACATTAATAAATTGCACTATATAGAAATAGGGAAGGACATGAGAAAACTGAATGGAGAAGTTTTGCCATCTCATTCTGGGTCAGACAGTTCTTTGGCAATGAGTTTGCTTTACTGTTTCTTGTCAAGGCTCTGACAAAGGGACTCTGACCATAAATTGGTGGGAGTAGTTTAGTTAAATTATACTAAACATATTGATTTATGCTCCTGTCTGAAATTCTTGGAACCTTCTGAACTTGCTTTTGAAAACTCAGCTTAAAAGAATGTGCTCATTGCCAGAGAAAAGCCACATGTACCTGCTTGGGCACCTAAGTGGAGTGCAAAATTAAAGAGATGGTGGTTTGGTCTTTTTAATCCAATATTATTTATGGAGAAGCTTGACCTTCCCTACATGCCTGACATAAGAAACGGACTCTGAGGAAATACCTAACATATAGCTATGTAGTTATGTAAGGTGAATATTATACATTTTAAAATAGTCTTGAGTTAGAATCTGCTTGTAAACTGACTTCTAAACACCACAGATAAGGGTTCCTTTGCATAAGGATTCCTTGACTATAGCTGTGGAGATGAATCTTAACATTAATTCCATGGCTAGATTGAGGCTATACTCAATGCAAAATAAAATCAACAATATTATTGCCAGGATTATTCTTCCCTGAGGCCAAATCCATATGGTAAGGTCTGATCCTCTTCCTTCCTTTGGCGTACATAGTGCCTCTGTCCATACAATAAGTGTGGGGGCTTAACTCCATCAATGAAGTGGAATAGAAAGAGGCATCATCCTCTGATCTGCCCAGCATGAGGTCCTTATCCCTCTCCTTAAGGAAATTCCTCAGAATCATTCATGTCCACATTAACATCAATGAAGGCCTCACATTAGTATCATAGTATCAGTCAGGGTTTGAAAGGACCACAAGGATCATCTAGTTCCAAGCCCCCTGCCGTGGGCAGGAACAACCCACACTAGATCAGGCCAGCCCAGAGCCTCATCCAGCCTGGTCTTAAACACCTCCAGGGACGGGGCCTCAACCACCTCCCTGGACAACCCATTCCAGGGCTCCACCACTCTCATGGTGAAGAACTTCCTCCTCACATCCAGCCTGAAGTAGTAGCTGTGCTGCAGGATAAAGAAAGGGTTTTTAAGTTAAAAAACTCCAGTATCACTGTGTCAAAGATTTAACTTTATTTTTCTATACATATATCTTACTCAATCGAGTCAAAATGGCACTGAAAATGATCTCATTTATCCTAGTAACACCTTAGAGAGAACTCAATAGTAAAACTAAGAAAACTTTCCTTTTTTTTTTTTTTTTAAGTGAGGAGCACTGCAACGATATTATTGTGTATCAACATACTAATGTTTCCTACAGATTCCTTACTCAGTGTGTTGTGTAATGTAATGCAACAATCTTTAACTAAAGTCTCTCTTGAACTGTATAGGTTCTTTGTTTTACATAGAAGTGGCACTTAAATATTTTTTGATCATATAAATATCAAAAGGATTTTAAAAATGTATTGCCTTTTTAAAATTAGTCCTAACTAATAATTTATTTAACTGAAACTCCTCCCCTGAACATTAATTTGTTGTCTTGAATGCAAAATACAAAGAACTTGTATTTCAGTTTGGTTTTGCATCTGCCTCATTTTGTGGCCTTGGAATCAACATTTAACTTTTCCATGACTTCACAGCATCATCTGTATAATGAAGATAATACTAATTAATGAGAGCTAGAAGCATTAAAAGCTATGTAAGTGCCAACTTTAGAGACTTGTTAAATTAATATATATGCTTCCATCTATTTTAATGACTTTTAGATCAGGATAATTCAGAAATTTACATTTTCATGAAGTTTAGAAAGAAAAATAAACATCAATACATGGAAGTACTTTTATTTGATACATAGTTCTTCATAGCATTTATATTCTAAGAAATGTGTCATTGTGGTAATGCCTGCTACCTAGGTGATACTGCTGAGAAATAGGAGTCTACAGAATTCACTCTTTCTATTTAGCTTGGAAGCTGAAAATATTATCTATAGAATAAATGCATACATAATTATAAAATCTGAATGTTCTTCTTTTTTAGTGTAAAATGTATAGCAACTTCAGTGGGTATCTACACCCTAAAAGAAAACATCAATGTCGTTATGGCTTTTTTTGTTAGCTATTGAAATTAAAATCTTCAAGTACAGTTGCAGTGTTGCTACAGAGGCCAAACACAGGGAATGAAAATTCATTGAAATAAAAACATAGTGCAGTTTATCACTTGTGTCTAAGAAGTCAAGCTCAACTATCCAAGTGTCCTAAGGAACACTAAAAAAACCAAGTTTAAACAATCAATATATTGCATAATGAAAATAGTTTTCCATGTGGGTTATCAGTATTATGCCTCAGGATATGACTCCCCTTAGAATTTGAGTGTGTATCATGTATCAGATGGTAAAGCAGGTGAGACTGGGAAATGAATGATCATTAATTTTAGAATACATATTTCTTCTGTATTTGCTGAATTAATTTGTGTGTAATACATCACAATCTTGCAGGAAAGGGGATAAAAATGAGTCAGAAGAGGCAAGCATATATCAGGTTGAGGCCAAGACTCAGACTGAATGATGCCTAAATATATTTTGCCTTATTAGTTATTCTGAAGATTTCATGTCTATTCCTCTTTCCAAATGAGAAATAATTTGGGGGTTGTCAAGCTGTAGGAAACAAACAAAAAAACAGAGACTTTCCATAGTCCAAACAAACACTTGGTTTTATGGCTAAAAAAAAACAAACAGAAAACCCCAACAAAACAAACATACCATGTTAACATAATTTTCTTCTTAATACCATTCAAACCAATGTTTTTAATTCAAGGTATCTCATCTAAATTTTCCCAAAGTAATTGACTGTTATAAAATCACTATTTTGATGCAGATAGTGGAAGCAAATTGCTCTGATTTGTAAGCTCCCTGCTCAGCTATTTTTGATTATACATACTGAGGAACTGTGATCAATGATGGCTCTTAATAGAAAAAGGTCTTTGTGAAAAGACATTACCAGGAGGAAAAATGTTAAACTCACAGACATTTCACCATTTGGCAATGAGTCACCGAAGCATCTGGCTTGAATTTAAGCACCCTTGAAGCATTTATGCACTGGTAGTGTTAATACACATTTGTTTATGGAAAAGGAGATGTGAATACATTCATTACCTCCTATGATGAGGAAGACAGAATGGAGTTATGAGAAGTAAATTTTTTTTAAATAATTAAAAAGCAGCCCAAGAGCAACAGGCAAAATGAATGCAAATGCTAAATTCTTTTTTGGGAACAGAATCTGACAGCTTTGCCAAGATGGTGGTACATCATTTCACAAAAAGGATGATGTTGAGACAAACAGGTGCCTGAAGGAATTATTTATAAGAAATTTTCACCTAATTCTTAGTTTCCAAGTGACACTGCTTTGACAGTAATGGATTGGTGTCAAAGTTGAATGCATTTTTTGTACTTAGCATATCTAGAGCACAGCATCTCATTAATCAAAACGAATGTGAATATTGAAATTTTCACAGAAAAAAATAGCCTCCAGGCTCCCCTTATTCGTGTTTTAGGAGGGAAGATTCTTTTTGTTAATGCTGAAGGAGAGACTATGCAAGTTCTGCTGTATCTATAGTTGTACTGAGAAAAATAGGGGATCTTTGTACTTAACAGCTCACATTATTGCCACAATCGGCAACTTGGATCAGCAAGCAAGTAGCCAAGGAGAATATAACCTATGAAAAGCCCACTGATAAACCTGAGATTTTCATAGCCTGTATAAATACATCTGGTTGCTTAAGAAGAAATATTCAGTTATTTCTTTTGATGAATGAAAAAGTTAACTATAATAAGAGGAAGTATGAGTGACTTGTATAATGACAAAGTAAACAATGTCACAGTTTTAATAAGGAGTTCACAATCTAAAAATTAATGTTATGTCTTAATAGAAAAGTACATATTGGCTTTTGTTCCTTTATGCTTTAAAATTTACAGACAAATCACCAACAAACAAACAAACAAAATAATTTAGAAAACCCCAAAGCTTTAAGTAGCATGTTAAATTACACCCTCAGAACTGTTCATATTCAAATGCTTCATCTGTCAGAGAAATCCTCAACCATCTGTTTGCCTCAGGTTCAGAGTGCTGGCTGAAAACAAATAGGTAATACACCTTGGATTAATTTACACTGCTCTCATTTGCTGCCAGATTCCCTCATAACACTGAAGGTTTGTGATAAACAATAACGTACAACCCAAAGGTTTATGCTGGTTTTAGTATCACAGAAAACAGATCACTAAACAAGAGAATGGAGCAATTCTCACTAAAGACAATAACAAACTACCATGTATGTGTTAGAAGCAAATCACTAAGTGAGAAGATAATTATTCTCTCAAAACAAATTTTATGCACCATATCCCTTTCACCACAATCATTTACTGTTTCTTAAGGAATACAACAGAGCACTAGGTTAAATGTTTAATACTAAAACTGATGTAATTACTACCTTGGTTTGTACCCAGAGAAAGAGTCCACTATATATTTTTCATATACCAGCACCAGAGTTTCTGCAGGTCTGGCTCCTGTAGAATTTCTCTCTTTCCTTTCATCTCCTTTGAGGGTGAAGCTATGTAGTTCACTGGAGCACTATGTGAGAAAGCCTCTATTTACCTCAAAATAAACAGGTAAATCTAAGAGACAGAGCAACTGTACATGGGCCCAGTCTATACTGTATTTTTCTCTGCAGATTCTATAGGCCTCAATTTTGTTCTGCCTCATAAGTAAAATTTAAAAATGCAGTCTACTAGTTTTGGAACACGCTTCGAAAAAGTTTTGAGGCACCTATTTTTCAACTAAGCATAGATATTTTGATAGATGTGTAGATTCTAACAGATTTTTGTGAAGTGTATGACAGATTTTTCTGATAAGGTACATGCATTGTTTGTTTTATAAAGCTTGATATGGTTAGAAAGAAGGAGCTAACAGAACTGTGTCAGGGCTTGTGCACAGAAACATTTCAGCTTTCAAATTTTTCAGATTTTAAATCTTACCATCAGTCATTTCCTTCATATTTGTAGCAATTTCTGACAGTAAATCCCAAGAATAGCTCCATGGTAATGTAATGAGTGTTTTAGAAGACATACTTAAAGAAACCCCAAACAAGCAAACTAAAAAGTGCTTGCGATACTTAATTTCTCCCTACTTAGAAATTATAGTAAACATAAAATTTTCATGGTCGTGTAGTGTTCTGCTTATGAAAATTGTTGTGATGGATCATAACATCATTTTCTTCAACCAGATATGGGGAAATAGGAAAGGTGAAGATCTTTTCTGATTATTTGTGATCCCTTTGCCTTTTCTTTCTTTTTTCCTCCAAACACACCATCAATGATGTAGTATTCTAACTCATTAGAAACAGATAAATATATTTAAGAAATAGGAATGATCAGTGTGGTCATCCAGGTTGTTTCTCTGTGCTGCACAAACCAACAAATCTTGATTTCTAAACTGAACTCAGTAGCCTCTAAGTATTGTGCAAAAAATGTTTTAGAGGGCAAACATTTTCATCTAAAGTTAAATATAACCTATAAAGTGATCTCAAATTATTTAATTGTTCTGATATTTAAAAGATAAATGTTTACATGATATTTAAATGAAAGACAGAAATTCTCAAATGGCTTAGGAGTTAGCTTTGACCTTTATGTTAAGCTGCCAATTCAAGTCACTATCAACCTGAGCTGAATCTGAAATGCCTCATATTCTGTGTGGCTAAATGAAGGCTTCTGAGAATTTAATAGATGATTTTACCTATTTCTTCAAAGAAGGAAAAAAAAAATCTTAATTTTATTTTGATTTTACTATGAATAGCGCCTTTTTGTGAAACTAACAGAAGAAAAAGAAGATGAAGTAGGACAGGCTCAGTGAATAAACTCCTGCAGTTCCACACTGCTTCTCCCAACTCAAAAGAATGCTTAGCTACAAACTGAAATATGGAGAATTGCACTATAATCACAATATTTGTTCTCTCCACATAGCTTTATTTTGAAATGAATAAAATATACTTCATTCTTCTTTTAATGTTTTCCAGTTTAAATAAAGCAATTTTTATAAGACCTGAAAGAAAACTCAAAAAGATTTATTAACTATGATCAGTATGTTTCATAGATTTTGGGTTCTGGGTTGTTTGTATAAGGTTTTACATCCTTGTAAAAATGTTTTGGAGTAATAATCTACAGTAAAAAAAAATCCTATGGGAATGCCTTTATTATTCAAGAGTAATTACTGAGATTATGTCAAATGCAGAAGTTAATAAAATTTGAGTTACAATTTACAATGCTGGAATAATACTTATTTGTATAGTATTCAGTCAAAGAAGGTTCAATAATAAAATATTTTTAAAGATAATGCTAAAAAAGGCACTTATTGTACTAGATTTAATAGGAAATTCACAAAATGTCACAGACTGTCTTCCAAAGTCCCCTGCTGTGGATTTCACCTAGACATTACTTCAAGCATGTACAAGAGTAAAAAGGATCATACTGAAATATCCATAGTCAGCACAGAAGTTATACTGAAAATTCACCAAAGGTAACCATCATTTTTTCTTTGAAGTCACATACAAAAATCCCAAAACCAAACACAGAAAAATGTGCACCTAGGATGTGAGCTGGGACATCGTGGCTTCAGGTTATAATTATATATTTGATTTGCTAAATAACAAACCAGTTTAAGAATGATACCTCATGTTAGGTTTTCTAAGCAGGTAAATTCATTACTATAGAACTAAGATGATGATTCTGAGTAAATGTGAGCTGGCAGTAAGAATAAAACTGTTTTGAAGTAATCACTTGGCAGAAATAAACTAAAGATAATTTTAAAAAACATTGTTTCAGGTCTAAAAATCAAGAAACTAAGGCCAGAATTCATCAGAACAAATTCAGCAACCAGTGTTGTACAGATCTCCCTATAAGTTAGTCAAGTTCGTGATTTAAGGTTGTGGAGTGCATAAACCTTCTCTAGAACATGATTCATCTCATCTACTGAAACAGCTTAGATGAATCATGCCCTAGGTGTTTGTTTTAATTAACCAGTTCTAAAGCGCATCTGGGCTAATAGCTCTGATATAGTCAGATGACATGAAACAGTGGGCTGCCACTTTATGCAAGTATGTCCTGTAAAAAGGAAAAATCTTTCTGTTCCATGAAAGTTAAATCAATGTATCACGCATTGTCTATAAAATAGCTGAAGAGAGGGAAAAAAAAGGCACAAGAAGCAAATAACTTACCTCATGACTCTTCACATATGTTTGGAAATAGTACTGGAAACACTAGAGTCATATGAATTTATATTTTTGCCCCTGGTTCTGCTGTCTCCATCATAAAAAGGACCCAGAGCTGTTGGAATGAGTACAGAAGAGGCCACAAAGACAATCCAAGGGCTGGAATACCTCTGCTATGAGGATAGGCTGACGAAGATAGGGTAATTCAGCCTAGAGAAGAGAAGGTTCCAGGGGAACCTTATTGCTGCCTTTTAATACTTGCAGGGATCCTACAGGAAGGGTGGGACTTTTTGTAAGAGTGTCTAGCAACAGGAAATGTGTGAAATGTTAAATGAAATGGCATTTTGAAAGGACATTTCAAAAATTGCTGAAGAGTCAGGTCTCTGCTTGGTGCTACTTCATTACAGGTCATGAGTCTGAGAACTGGCATAGAAATTGCTGAAATATTGCTTGATTAAAATCTTACAAGCAATCCACAAGGTCACCTGATTACATAGAAGCAAATGATAAAAGTGGCATGTTGCAAAATTGCATTAGAAAAACATAAAAACATCTACATAAGTGTATATTGCTGAAGATTCAGAGTGAAACTTTCTGCAGTGGTGAAACATTTCAGTAGCTAAAAAGATTGTGCCTGAAATTTAGTTCTGACCCTGTGGAGATTGTATCAAACCAGGACAGCCATATAGATGAAACATAAGGAGGTTCAAGGTTTATACACCAACAAGGGAAGAAAAACAAACAGCAAAAGCTGGAATTTGCATCATCATTAAAATCTATAGTAGCATAAGTTGTGGAGGAGTCAATAGAGCTGACTGCACAATGGGTGAGACAATCCAATAAAGAGACTAAAACACAAAGTGTTTCTAATAGATGCAAAACTGAGATCAAGTTACTCTGTAAGAGGGATCTTAATGTATGTTATGTATTTCCTAGAGTAACAAATATTGATAATGCAAAGATATCTTCTAAGAAGTCTGGATCAAAATTACACTCCCTAAGACATCCACAGTTATTATGGAGCCACCCTTTACTACTAGTCTAGGAAAGATGTCTATTTGCTTCTTTTTCACTATTCATTGGAATTTCACATATATAAACAGTCCCCAAATGACAGTTCAAATACCACAGTGAAAGACCTTCTGATGTCACTCCTATTGAGTCTAATATGCCTAGGGGAAATTAAATCTATCACAGTTAATAAGTATAGAAAATTAATTACCTTATTAAAGAAAGATCACAGAATTACAGGATAATTTAAGATGGAATGGCCCATGGCCCTTTGGAGATCATCTATACCAGTTCCAAATCAAAGGACAGCTAACTTCAAAGTCAGAGAATGCTCATGACTTTGTCCAGTTGACTTTGATTATCTCCATAGATGGAAAATTCTTTTTTTTTTTTTTGGTGAAATTGTTCTAATTTCTGACTACTCTTATTAAAAGGAATTCATCCTTGAATTTTTCTGGTACATTTATATGCTGTAGCCTGTCCCTGTGGCCTCTTGCTCTTTTCACATTTGCCTTGAAGGAGAACATGATTCTCCCTAAAACTACTGGCTATTAAGTGATTAAATATATAAATTTGCCTTCTCAAGGCTGAATAAATCTATCTGTCTCCACCTCTGTTCATGGACCCTGTGCTCTAAGCCAGAGGCAGGTCCCTCTCCGATGAGGCAGGAGAGCCCCCTCCCAATCCCCCCAGTCTTCCCAGCTGCCCACACATAACAGGTATGGGGCTCTTGAAACAAAGAGATGGATCAATAAGAATGGAGATAAAGTACATACATGCAGCTACCCAGGACTTGTCAGCCAGTCCCATGACATAGGACAAATGCAAACAGGTAAAAAAGAAAGGTGGTACTAGTAAGGGATTCCCTTCTCGGGGAAACTGAGGGCCTGATTTGCAGGGAGTTGCAAGGGAGGCAACTGTGGAAACAATATCAGTTTGTATTTGAAGAGACAGTTATGTATTTTCCCAAGCACATAAACAATAATGATGTAATTAGTGAAGAACTGAAGAAAAATAGAACAGCAGAAGACAGTATTAAAGAAAGGCAGAAAGGGGAATGCCTTGATGTCACAAGCTCTTTATGATTCTATGATTACCAGGTGCAAAATGACAAGGATGATCTTTAAAAAGCACAGCACCACTGCTCCTTTTCCAGATATGTATGAGTAAATTTTCCAGAGCTTTTTGTCCATTTTAATGCCAGCTTCTGCAATACTGAAAACACAGAGATCCTCCATGCTTTCTCCAGGATGCAGGCCCACAGCAGCAGCAGCAGCTGCTATTACTGTGCCTAGCACCATCTAGTGAGCCCCAGACAGCCTCTCCAAGCTGCCACATTCTCTTTCCAGAGGAAGATAGTACTATGAAAGCACTGAAAACATTTGGTAATCTCAGCCCATAGAAACATTTACAGAGTCCTCGGAAGCTAGAGTTTAGGGGCAGGAGGAAGACCTATTCTGCCTCATGTCTGAGGATACAGATCTTCCCTTCCTTCAAACCTCTTTCTACTCTACTCTGCCTTGGTGAGGCCACATTGGGAATATTGTGTTCAGTTCTGGGCCTGTCAGTTCAAGAACGACCTCAAAGAACTGCTTGAAAATGTCCAGTGTAGAGCCACAAAGATGCTGAAGGGAGTGGAACATCCTTCTGAGAAAAGGAGTTTAAAGCATGCAATTTAGAAGCTAGCATAATTAATCCACTAAGTCATGATTTTAGCACTTAAGAATATATTTTTTTTCCAGTCACTCCTTATGTATGTATTTTCAATGTCTCTTGGAGAAGAGACCAGGATTTTAATTCCCTGCTCATGACCCAAGAGGCTGTGCGTAAAAAAACGAATAATTGTCTTCTTTCCTTGAACTGAGAGATGTTAGATTTTTCATACATAAACCCCAACCTTACCACACAGGTTAAAAAGGTCTTATTGCTAGGGGACAATGTTTAGCACCAGACTTGGTAGAGTTAAATAATGATTGATGATCTTAGAGGTTTTTTCCAGCTGAATGATTTTATGATTCTGCGGTTCTCTTAGAACAGGATACTGTGCTGAGGGGGGAAATTGCTGAGAGGAGAGGAAGCCTGTATTATCCCTTTAACTCTAGAGCTTTTAAAGGTATGGATAGCGAACATCTATATGAGCATTATTTGAACAGAAATGATTTTGTATAGAAATGGCAATAACCAGCATATTAAGTGAGCTTTGAGGACATCTAATGCATTGATCTGCTTAGCAGACAGATAAACATCCAGCTTCAAGATCTTGAACAAGATGCCACAAGTATGAATCTGCTCAGGCCCTCCAAAAGGGCACAGCTTTTAACCATACACTGAAGCAAAACTCCAGATATCTTTATAAATTTAGGAGAGAAAAGTGGGTTAATTTCGCAGGATTTAACTTGTAAATATTGAAAAATTCCCATTTGGGTATCTGGAGAGTTTAGGAGGTTGTCCTTACAGTGGCCTATATTTATATCTGGAATAACATCTGAGTCTTTGATCTTGCAAGAGTTTAACCTTCCCTGGTCTGAGCCATGTAATTTAAGCAGCTGTGATTACCTAGATAACAATAATGAATTCCAAAATCAAAGCTTTATATTGAAGAGTAAAAATAATATCTAGGACTTTCAAGAGTTGGACTCATAAAAGAACAAGAGAACATCTAGCTAAATATTGCAGAGAAATATAATTGCTGTATTACAACATAAGTCCTGCAAAATAAAGACAGATGGATAAATGGTCTAACCCACTCAATCATCCCACCCTATTTCCCATCCTGAGTATGAGTAAAAAGGCAAGTGTCTCCGAATCACTTCCTTATTAAATGTTAAATGTAGATGTGGGTGTTCTCTATGCTTGTTAGGGATAAGAAAACTGACTAATAGGCCAGCCAAACAGAAATGTTAGTTATGAGCATCACCATTTAAAAAAAAAATAATGTATTTATAATAGCTGAAATTCAACATCATATAAACAAATCCAGCTATGTTCTACAGCCATATCTCAGCTTGGTTCTGAAGCTGGGTTTCAAGACATGTTTTGAGTTTGATTATTTTTGATTATGATGGTGTGGTGCTACGTTGGTTATATATAGTATGGTTATTGTTACTGGTAAGAGAGATATACAGAGAGAGTGATTGCCCATTGGAATTGGCTACCCGTGGAGGTGGTGGAGTCATCTTCATTGGAGGTGTTCAGGAGGAGACTTGATGGGGTGCTTGGCTGCATGGTTTAGTTGTTCAGGTGGGTGGGATTGGTTGATGGGTTGGACGCGATGATCTTGAAGGTCTCTTCCAACCTGGTGTATTGCATTGTATTGTATTGTATTGTATTGTATTGTATTGTATATAGAACTAAAGCATGAGCTGATTTAATGTTTTGGCATTGTAATTGTCCAAATTATCTAATGGAAACAGCAATTCATTAATGTTACAGTTAAAGTTATTACACAGAAAACCTCTTACAGTCCTCCCTTTTATCTTCTTACAGTCCTCCCTTTTCTCTTCCAATGTTCCTCTTTTCCCAAGATTACAGTCTTCAAGCAGGAATTAGGATGATGGTTACAATAATTGTCTCTGTCAATTGTGACTGAGATGAAGTTTATAGAACAGAATATTTTTGTTGGGAGGGACCTGTAACAATCATCTGGTCCAACAGCCTGAGCAGTAAGTTAAAGCATGGTAAGAGCCTTGCCCAAATACATCATATACTGATGGGCTTGGGACATCCATCCCATTTTCAAGAAGCCTGTTCAAATGTTTGACCATCCTCTCAGTAAATAAATGTTTCCTAATATGAATTCTGAAATTCCCTTCTCCCTTTGCCAGGATGATGTTCACAGTAGGTGCGAGTTCCTTCCTCTTCTCTCCTGGGGCCCACTTGGAGTCACATTTGCACATTTTTTTTGTAGTTTGCCTTGTTATCAGTTCTTCCCTGCTGGAGACTGAAAGTTGTCTCAGTGTCACCTGATAACAAGATCTGTTTCTTGTAAACCCACTAGTGACTCTGCAGGTTTGCCAGACCTCTACTATTCATGATATTCACAAAGCTTCAGCTCATACAAGTATGAAGCCATTTTTTGAATAGAATAGACCAGGCTGGAAGAGACCTTCGAGATCATCATGTCCTACCTATCATCCAACACTATCTAATCAAATAAACCATGGGACTGAGCACCCCATCAAGTCTCCTCCTAAACACCTCCAGTGATGGCGACTCCACCACCTCACCGGGCAGTCCATTCCAATGGCAAATCACTCTTTCTATGAAGAATTTCTTCCCAATATCCAGCCTAAACCTCTCCTGGCACAGCCTGAGACTGTGTCCTCTTGTTCTCCTGCTGGTTTTCTGGGAGAAGAGACCAGCCCCCACCTATCTACAACCTACCTTCAGGTAGTTGTAGAGAGCGATAAGGTCTCCCCTGAGCCTCCTCTTCTCCAGGCTAAGTAATCCCAGCTCCCTCAGCCTCTCCTCATAGGGCTTGTGCTCCAAACCCCTCACCAGCTTTGTTGCCCTCCTCTGGACACGTTCCAGCAACTCAACATCTTTCCTAAACTGAGGGGCCCAGAACTGAACATAGTACTCAAGGTGTGGCCTAACCAATGCTGAGTACAGGGGCAGAATGACCTGCTCCTGCTGGCCACACTGTTCCTGATACAGGCCAGGATGCCATTGGCCTTCTTGGCCACCTGGGCACACTGCTGACTCATGTTCAGCCTACTATCACAGGATCACAGGATCACAGGATGTTAGGGGTTGGAAGGGACCTCTGGAGATCATCGAGTCCAACCCCCTGCCAGAGCAGGACCATAGAATCTATCACATATTGCACAGGAACACATCCAGATGGGTCTTGAAAGTCTCCAGAGAAGGAGAATCCTCTCTGGGCAGCCCATTCCAGTGCTCTGTGACCCTCACAGTGAAGAAGTTCTTCCTCATGTTGAGGTGGAACCTCCTGTGCTGTAGTTAATATCTATTAGCCCTTGTCCTATCACAGGGTGCAACTGAGAAGAGCCCGTCCCCTCCCTCTTGACACCCAGCATTCAGATATTGATAAACATTTATTAAATCCCCTCTCAGTCTTCTCTTCTCCAGACTAAAAACCCCCAGGGCTCAGCCTCTCCTCACAGGGCACATGCTCCAGTCCCTTAAGAATCCTGGTAGCTCTGTGCTGGACTTTCTCCAGCAGATCCCTGTCTCCCAGTTCCCTTTTTGCCTGGATGCTCTTCAGCCACTCTGACCCCAGCCTTTAGTACTGCATGGGGTTGTTGTGGCCAATGTGTAGAACCCAGCACTTAGATGTGTTAAATCTCATGCCATTGGACTCTGCCTATCTGTCCAGCCTGTCAAGGTCCCTCTGCAGAGCTCTGCTACCCTCTAACAGATCAACACCTGCCCCGAGCTTGGTGTCATCTGCAAACTTAATGATGATGGACCCAATCCCCTCATCCAGATCACCAATAAAGATATTAAAGAGGATGGAGCTCAGCACTGATCCTTGGGGGACACCACTAGTGACTGGCTGCCAGCTGGATGTGGCACCATTCACCATCACTCTCTGGGCTCGGCCCTCCAGCCAGTTCCTACGCCAGTGCAGAGTGCTGCTGTCCAAGCCATGGGCTGCCAGCTTGGCCAGGAGTTTGCTGTGGGGGACGGTGTCAAAGGCCTTGCTGAAGTCCAGATAGACTACATCCACAGCCTTCCCCACACCCACCAGGTGGTCACCTGATCATAGAAGGAGATCAGGTTGGTGAGGCAGGACCTGCCCTTCCTAAATCCATGTTGGCTGGGCCTGATCCCTTGGCCATCCTGTATGTGCTGTGTGATTGCACACAAGATGACCTGTTCCATAATCTCGCCTGGCATTGAGGTCAGGCTGACAGGTCTCTAATTCCCTGGCTCATTCAACCGGCTCTTCTTGTGGATGGGGATCCCATTGTCCAGCTTCCAGTCATGTGGGACCTCTCCAGTGAGCCAGGACTGTTGAAAAATGATGGAGATCAGCTTGGCCAGCTCATCTGCCAGCTCTCTCAGCACCCGAGGATGGATCCCATCTGGTCCCATGGACATCCACTAACACACAGTAAAAGTAGGATAATTCTATGAACACACCTACTAGCAAAATCAGAATGTAAATACAGTAATGAGGAGGATTACTTTGAGGGAATCATTCAAAAGTAGTACTAAAATATTGTTTGCACTAGCTGCTGTACTTCACCTCTTCATTGCTACGATTGTATTGGTAATCTCTTTGGTTTGTTGGTGGTCAAGCCCAGTAGCCTTAGTTTCTAATAAAATTAATGAAGCAATTACCTGCAAGAAATGATAATGTGATAGCTTATTCCTTAAGAATATCCTCATAAATACTTACAGCTTGGACTTAGTTCAGCACAAACTGAAACTGTATTTCTTTTAAGCAGAATAAAGAAACTCGAAAAGAAGAAATTGAAAAGAAATATGTTACTGCTAATTGCCACCACAAAATTGAAAGAGAGCTTCAAAGACATTTTTTAAATTGGACTTCAGTTGTATGCCAGTTCTATATTAGTGTGAGATCTAATTTTCTGAGAGCATTTAGAATATAGTAAGGAATACACAAAATTGTAACAGGGATAGTCAGAAGCTTTAGAAAAGATCAGCATGCAGCACTTAAGCTGAAAAATGGAAGACTGTAGTACTGAGAAGGTGCAAGAAGGACTCTACTGCAGAGTATGTTTTGGATTTTTAGTGTATGTTGCTATGCAGGCAGTCAGTTCTACAATTTTGATGTAAACATTATACTCCATGCTTTCCTAGAGAGGTGGTTGTGTCTTTATCCTTGCAGATGGAGACAACGTTGCCCAAAGGGACACAGCTCTGAACAACCTACTCTAGCTGAACCTTCTCTTTGTAGGACAGTTGAACCAGATATCTTTCCCCTCTACTCTGCCCTGGTGAGACCTCACCCGGAATATTGTGTCCAGCTTTGGGCTCCCCAGTTCAAGGGGGTCAGGGATCTACTCGACAGAGAGTCCAACAGAGGGCTACAAGGATGATTTAGGGACTGGAGCACATGCCCTGTGAGGAGAGGCTGAGAGACCTGGGGCTTTTTAGTCTGGAGAAGAGAAGACTAAGAGGCAATTTAATAAATGAGGATTGGGTGTCAAGGGGGAGGGGACAGGCTTTTATCAATTGGACCCTGTGAGAGGACAATGGGCAATGGACATAAACTACAGCACAGGAGGTTCCACCCCAACATGAGGAGGAACTTCTTCACTGTGAGGGTCACAGAGCACTGGAACAGGCTCCCAGAGAGGCTATGGGGTCTCCTTCTCTGGAGACTTTCAAGACTAATCTGGATGCATTCCTGTGTGACCTACACTAGATTCTATGGTCCTGCTCTGGCGGGGGGTTGGACTCAATGATCTCCAGAGGTCCCTTCCAACACCTAACATCCTGTGATCTCCACACATCTGTGGCAACCTTAGGCTGTTCTAAAATTAGGAAATACGTCAAAACAGGTGAGACTGAAAATTCTAGTGTTTCTTACTAATCTAAGTGAACTCCTAGGGAGCACAGAAGTTATTCTTAACACATGGATGATATCAGTGGGTGAGAAATGCAGAGGTAAGTCTTAAACACCAGGGAATTACAACCATTAATTTGTTTTAGTCTTCACTAAAACTTTTTAGTTAGACATTTTTTATTTATTCCTTTCTGTTATTTTTCCTGACCGTCAGACGTAAATCTTTAACATCTCCCTAAAATGTACAGTGTACTCCAGGCAGGATTAACTAATTATGTTAGGATTTTCGAGTTTGAAAAAAATAATAATCTATGAATGAAAAGTATATGACCAACAACCACAGAGTCATAAGCAATAGACTTAACATAGATAGTGTGTCTACATTTAGTCTGTGTCTGGGGCTAAACTCCAGAAGTTGCTCTGTCACCCAATGACCCCACCTCAGCAGAAAAGAAGAATCAGAAGAAGGAAAGAAGACCCATGTGTTGAGAACAAATTTAATGAAATAGCCAAATCAATACCAATGTCAATGCACCCCAGCAAATGTCTGGTAGTTATGCTGCACAAGAAGGCAATCCTCAGGAGTAGGAAGAGCAGCTCTAAGACTTTCTTCTCCTTAGAAAACTTTCCTCTTATATACTGAGCGTGATGCTCATGATCTGGGATACACCTGTGAGGTATTCACTGTTTTGGGAAAATTAAAAAAAAAAGTGATGAGAGAGAAGTGTTACAAAATATACACAAATAAGTTTGGGTACCTTAGCTTACAGTATTAGAGCTACAGGAGCCCAAGGAAGTTAATTCAGGCTGAAAATGTTGTCCTTAAATCTTTTCCCAGCGCTTAAGGACAGAGGGCCAGCCTCAGTGTCTTTTTTGTTCTGAGTTTGATTCAACCCCACAGTAGAATTTGTAAGTCATTTTTCCTGATTAACTATAAACCTCCTGCAATGGAAGAATGAGCTTTGATCTGCTTTCGGGACACTTACATCTTCTGTGTGGTCGCTCTTACACAAAACGAAAGTTGATGTTATGTAAGATAGGCTACACTAATTATGATTCTTGTAATTGGTTAGGCAATGTGAAAAGAGGAAAGCAGGTGTGGGAATTAGAGACTAGAGCAAGATGGAAAATCTCAGCTTCTAATGTTATAGGATACAGAATGTGTACTTGGCTTGCACAAACCTCCAGATGCTTGTCAATGAAAAGTGAAAACAGGAAACAGAAAACCTGGGAGATCTTAAAGACAGATGCAAAGAGAGTGAATTTTGAAGACTGAATGGATCAAAACCCAATCATTCTGAAAATTTTGGTGAGTTCTTGAACATGTTAAGATATATATATCCTACAAACAAAAGTAAGAGAGTTTTGAGAACCTCTAAGGAAAGCAAATTGTATTCAGGTCTGGAAATCCAATCAAAATGCAAGGAAGAGCTTCTTCCTCGAAACACTTTGTGCTGACAGATTTCCAGATAATAGAAGATCATTGAATCGTGCTACTTTACACCTCCTCACAGCATAAGTCACCAGATTTTGAGTAGACCTGTTCCCACCCCAGGCTTTAAACCAGTCTGCTTTAAAAGCATTCTTGAAGTGTTTTATGCTTCAAGCAAATATGTAGCTTTTATTAATATTTTCTGCATCAGGGAACAGAGATGAAGCTATTCTCACCCTTCTATTTAAGAGGCAAATTTGGGGTCTAAATTCTGAACTTTGTCTTCTTACATCCTATCTGTAACCAATGGAGAGAAAAGATTTCATCATTGACTATGCTAGACTGAATAATGCAGTTCAGAAGCCACAGTGAATGTAAATCACATTCTTTGACAATCCAAATGTTTTCTCTCTCAACTAGACTTAATCACAGGGAAATTTATTCCTTTTTTTCAAAACTTGTTACTTAACTAAACTCCCAATATGAGAATAGGACATGGTAAACTACAATATATAAAAAGAAAGATCAACACTAGAATTTCTCAGCAAGAATGTTAAGGAGCACATTTGCCAAATTTTCTTGAATGCACCTTTTTGGTTCAGAGAACTCTATTAATTTATATCTGGTGCATAAGATTTTCTTGCTCTCTACCTCACTGTTGTAATAAGGTTTTGGTGTTCGATCATCCTGAAGGCACTACAGACACATCTTCCAGGCCAAGATGTTAGCAGGTGAAGACATTTATTGCGTTACACAGCAAAGTTACACACTCTGTCAGAAGGCACATGTGTCACATCTTAATTGGTTATTTTCTACTGGCATGCATGTAATTAAGGCATACAATAGGTTAAAATAGCAAAACAATATTCTAACACATCCAACCAAATTCTGCCAAGTTTCTCCCTTCAGTTACAGGATGTTTACATTATTTTCTAAGTCAGAGACCAAACATAAACTTCTCTAATTCATGCAAAGGCAAATCTTCCCCTACACCTCACAAATATTCCTTGGATCAAATAAATAATTTAGAATATTCCTGGAGGCCTAGCATGAACCAGTTTCTATCATTGCTGACACTGCATTCTCTTACTCAATCCAAAGCATAAATAGCTGCCATTATGAGTTCCTTGAGTGACCTACAATTTTATCACCACTCACATACATATTGTTAATGTTTACTCTTAGCATATGCCTGATTACTTTTCAAACAAAATTGCATCATCAGAAACATCAGAATGATAAAGATACAGAAGGGTTTTTTAAAGCCCTGTGGAGCAGATGTTAATCTCAAGTAAGAGATCACATGGTCAAACCAACATTGCATATTTAAGAAAGCATTGAAGCCCATAGACAACTGCATCAGTGAGAAGGTGGAGGCTAATGGATCGTAATATTTAGTTGCTTTTTCTCTCTTATGTTACTTTTTCCCCATGCTCACGGGAATTTTGCCAGGCAACTTCTCATCTGTCCTAAAGTCATCACCTGATCCAGAAATCTCAAGCAAAGGTACTTTGAGTCTTGGTTCAATACTAAGCAGGAGGTGACTTTTTGTCATCCCTAGTTCCACCATCTCCAGGAGGATACAAGCATGAATTGACATGCTTTTTCTGAATCAAGCTGCTTTCAAGTATCAGGAATTTTAAGTATTATTTGTCATCATTCTCAGTGTAGGTTTAGTAGCAGTTATGGGAAAGGAAGCAAACCCCTCACACACTTGACAATGGAGTCGTTTAGAAAAGGCTCTAAATCAAAGTGTCTGACACATCCTGCAATACATGTGAAATAATAATCTGTCAGAATGCATTAGTAAAATGATGAATTATGTACCAGTATCTTCACTGCAGCTAACGTTAGTCTGACTCTTACTCTTCTCATAGATTTGTTACTTCAAAAAAAGAAAGCCCTAGTTTTTCCTCCCCACAAATCCCCAAAACACTGAGCAAATACAATGATTTTACAGCTGAGTCTGCTTTTTCACATTTCTCATTTCAGACCTGAATTGGTGTTTTGATTTTATGGACTAAAACAACTTTTAGTTGTAGCTGTTATCTATACCAAAAGCATTAATCAGTGAGAACAGTGTAGGAAAATGTGTGAAGGCAAAGTGACTTTAATGTTAAAATAAATACAGATGAACACATTTGTATGTCAGCTCATGTCCTTCTCTGAAAGCCTCAGGTTTTTATTGTGAAGTAGTTGTGCAACAATTCCATCAAATGGATTATACAAAAGGCATCTTAATGGAGAGACCAGTAAATATATTTATTACAGATCTTTGTTCTATGGCAGAGTTTAAAGGCTGAAACTGGGGGCAGGACCCCAGTTTGACTATCCACTGTATAAACAAATAGACAGGGAAATTGCTTTTCTGAAGAACTAACAAAACAAGTTAGGGAAGGAGATAGCAAGAGGTGCTCAAAGTCATACAGATAATTGGTAGGCTAACAAATTAAAACCTCATTTTTTTCACCATCCCTGTCTCATGGAGAGATTATATGGTCATAAAGGTGACCTCAGTGACCTGACTTTGGCACTGGCAGTATCTACACTTTCTGTGTTGGAAGCAGGCACACCGTCAAATGACCCTGTTGCCTGGGCGACGCATTTACACCACAGACAGGCATGCAAATAGGAACATGTACACACACACACACACACACACTGTGGCAGCACCAACATGCAGCTGTTTTGTCACATTAAAACATAAAAAATGAATGCAAATGTGCATAGAAACACTTTATTGTGGTGCTCTGGATCTCACTGACACAATGATCTCTAGTGACACAATGTATCTTTCTCTCTGCTGCCATCCTTCAGGCACTTGTAAACATAAAAAAAAAAAAAAAGCTCAAAATCTTTCTATTTCTGCTGAGTCATTGTCAGTGTAACCCTTGCCTGCATACTTAATGAAATAACAACAATGTGACATGATGGCAGTGCTTGTAGGGGAGCAGAATGTGCTGGGATAACTGGAGGCATACATGTGGAGATAATGCTTCTGGGCATATTCTCAAAATTGTTATTTCAACTCTGATGTACCTAGCAAAGGATAGTTTATCAGACCAAAGAAAAGTAATCAATCTAGTCATGTGAGGCAGCTGTGGGCAGAAATGAAGAAGCAAATTGTCTGATCTAAACCACAGAACATAACTGTCTTTCACAGCATGGAAAATGGAAGAAGGAAGAGGAAAACATTAGTGCCCCCCTATGGAATTAGGTGTTGCTGGAGAATATGCCCTGGGAGGGAGTGTTGTGTTTATGAAACAGGCTGAGTGACCTAATTATTTTTACAGTGTCTATTTTTTTCCCTAAAAATTCCTATACATACTTCTGTGAAGGAAAAGAACATGCTTGAATGACTGTCTTGCTGTCCAAACATATCGGGCATATTGCAGTGAACTGGCTCTTTCTGTCAGTTGTCATCAGGATTGCATGACGGGGTTTACATTGACTTCTTGAGCTAGAAGGACCTGGTACCATGATGCACTGTTATTTATTTTGTTTGTCCTGCAAAAACTCAAAAACCTTTCTCTGCAATTTTTAAGCTATATTATAGCTTTGAAATGCAGAAGAAAATATTAAAGCTGTTAGAGTAAAAAGTAACTATATATTCTGAGAACAACAATGTATTGTAAAAATCACCTGGCCAGATTTCTCACAAATTAGTGATATTTGATATCCTTCTTTAATTCCACAATTCAAGAGTTAAAAATAGAGGCTACTTGAAAGAAAACTTGAACTCATGTAACTTGAAAATCTCAAACTGAGAAGTATATTAATTTTTAAATTTCCTAATATCATTGCTTTCATATAAATGGATATGACAGTCATCCAGTTCTCAAACAGGGCCAATATGCAATACTTACATGTCCCAAAGGAAAAAGTGCTGAAGTATGACTACCTTTTGCTGGGAGCTTACTAAGGTGATCCTGGATTCTGGACTAAATTCACTTCTCTGTCCTGTATTTACATTAGCACAGTCATTTTACAAGATATAAAACAGGAATGAGAAGAACACTCAGCTGAACTGTGGATTTCCAGTGTTGCAGGGACCACCTATCTAGTGGAATTTTTCCCAAGTGATCTTTTAAATTTTATTGGCTAAACTGCCTTTAAATGTGCGTTAGGAAGTACTTAGCCATAGCACATGAAATGTGGGGAGATGTAAACTTTTTTTATTTTGTGAAACAAATTATTAGTTATTTCAGGTATAAACTCAGGAAACGTTAGAATAACCCATATATTTTCCTCTGACAGTCTTGGATTAGTAGAATGACATTCACAACAAGGATGTTTTTTACTGCTGGATGTGGGTGTCTTTACTTCATGGATGTGGGTGTCTGCAGTACAACTGTTTTTAAACAAAGCAAAAGAGCAAACAAGGCTGAAACCTGTATGCTGTACCAGTCAGAGGTTAGAATGGATAGGAAAGAAACAGCAGCCAGAAGGCAGGTAGACAGTTAACCTCTTAAAAGAGTTAACCTGTATTTATGGAATTTGCTTAGAATTAATACTAGCATAATGAGGTAACTTAATTTTTGCTGTACATTATATTTTTTAACCAATATATGTTTCCCACATATCATTTTGTGTTGGCACATTCATATCAACAGCTTATTAAGATCAAAAGGCAGTGCTCTACTTAATCAAAAAAACATTCCTCCCCACCACACCCAACACTTCTAAATTCATAGTTTGGTAATATTTTTGTTTTCACTTTTTCCTGTTCATGGCAGCATGTCTCACATTCTCAGCTAATTTTTCCAAACCTAACTTTTCTTTTAAAAAAGAAATATTTTAACACTGCCACTCTTAAATCCCTGCAATTTATAAGGCAGCAAAAAAACATTGTATACAAACACAATTTTTGCATAGTAAAAAAAAAAATTGTTTTGTATAACAAAGCTTCAGAGCTATCCTCTGCTCAGGAGATCTAGGTTCACTCTCTTTTCAGATAACAGATGTTACAAAGTTCTCACTCTTAATAGGCTGTTGATATAGCCAGAAAGGGACTGACAACAGAATAATTCATAATAGGTGTACCACAGACCATCAGTAGTTCCAACTAGAGGTGACATGTGTCCCAAGCATACTTGCAAACTTCACATTTACTTTTGAAGACAGCTAAAGCTTTGTCTAGTGGCTAGATTACACACTTCCACCTTTAGTTTAGTGTCCACTGATCAGTTAGTTATATGCAACACGATAGTCACATCAAACTGATTTTGTATGCCTTGCCCTTCTGACAGTTAACTTCCCTAAATACTTATCCAAAATTCAATGTAAGCAGACATATGAAATCCCACACTTGGGGAGCAAAACTCACATGACAGTTTTGTGTGATCCTTCATAAGCACTGCAGCACGTCCTTTCCACTTACTTTGTGTCATGGCTTAACCCTGGCTGGCATCTAAAACTGCTCATTGTCCTAACTTCCCACCAATCTCCTCTGGTGGGATGGGGGAAGAATTGGAAGGATAAAAGTGAGAAACTCATGGGTTGAAATAAAAAAAAAATAAATATACAATTGGGTATTCTTTTATTGTTGTTATTGGTTTTGTTTTAAGGAAGGAAAAGAGGAAAATAAAAAGGAAAATAATACCCAAGAGAAACAAATGATACAAATAGAAACACTGGCTCACCACCAACAGACCGATGCCCAGCCAGTCCTCAAACAGCATCCCCCTGCCAACCTCTCCCTGAGTTTTATTGTTGAGCACAATATCATATAGTATGGAATAGCCCCTTGATCAGTTGTGGTCAAATCTCCAAACTGTGTCCTTTCCTAATTTCGTGTACACTTCCAACCTACCTAGTGGTGAGACAATGTGAGGAGCAGAAAAGGCCTTGAGTGTGTAAATACTGCTCAGCAGAATTATCAACACAAATCCATCCTTATTTCAGCACAAATCCAGAACATAGTCCCTTACTAGCTTCTATGAAAAAAAAATTAGCTCTATCCCAGAAAAGAAAAAAAAAAACACCAACCAAAACCCAGAACATTCTGCAACCCTACACCACACTTATAAGCAGATCCATGTTTTGCTAAGCACCTTTATCTGCCATGTAACATTGCTTCTATAGAAGGTGATCAACAACTGAGAAGCAGCGTGGATTTTGAGATCCATTGGGTAGCTGACCAAACTGGAGGGCACATGTCCTAGCCTCTCCCATGGCATGTGCTATTCTCTCCTTTCCACATAGTTTAACATATGAAGATTGGAGGTTAAAAGAGAGGAGCTATTAATTAAAATTAAAATACAATTTGTCCTGTGTTCTTCTGGCTGCCATTGTCCAGCCCATTGTTAAACAAAGTATATTTTCTTAGTCTGCCCCAGTTATCAGTTACTAGTCTTGTTCTGTAGAAGTACAAACCACTTAAATGAGGTGTTCTCTTTTTGCAGGGAACAGTGTAACTCCTAGGTTTGCTAAGAATATACAGTTTTAGAAGAAAACTAATGGTCTTCACCTTTGACAAACTTGAAATAATGTGAATTATTTGACATTTAGAAACTTGGGATTGACCTCCTACTGGCAGAAGAAATGTAGATAATTTACAAAATGTTATAGTATGTGCCCACAGAAGGTTTATCTGAGCATGTTACTAAGTGCTTGTGTAGCTGCTCGCTGGAAAATCTACCATAATCCTGTGCACGTAAAGTTATAGTAAAGAACAAAATACTGGATCCTAATACCTCACATGTGTTTGGAAGTCCCTAGCATAGGACCTGTACCAATGTAGGAAGTGATGGTAGGAGTAATACCCGTGGGGCTTCTTCAAGGTTTGCTGAAATTAGTGAAAAAAATCTCCACAAGCTCCATTTCAAGTAGTTGAGTTAAAAGAGCAGATTGAACTTAATAGTTGATATTGAATTATTATTTGTCAGTCCTATAATCATTGCATACATACTATGGTGATCAAGATTAATCTGTGTCCATTCATCCAGTGATGTTTTTCACTTTAAAATTCAAGTTCTATACTTTTTACCAAAACATCCAGTTAATCCAGGAATGCCTTACAGCACTGTGAAATATGAAACTTCAAAGTCACGTAATAGCAATTTGCTTACAAAAGGTGCTGCTTGTGTTTGCTCTCAGTCATCTGAGTGATGCAAACCCCTGTTTGAAACACAGTGTTCTAGCCCACCACCAAGGTTAATGTGTACACTCACGCCTTGCCAGATTTTTAAATGACTGCTACATAGTAAATGATATGTCCCTTGCATTTTCCAGTCAATGACTTCCAGCTCTTCATCTAGCCTCTATTTTGTAAGCCTGGTCATTCTTGACTATTAGCTGTACTGTGTCTTTATTAATCATATCAGCTATCACCCTCCTAGGTCAAAATCACATGGACAACTATGGTGACTAATTATGATTATTACAGATACCCAAGAGAGAAAAATCCATCCCAGAAAGATTGTAAGCTAAACTTTAAGGAACGTTATATTCACTTGTTACCTTTTAATCATTTGGGGACTGATCTCAATTCTTTTGCCCAATCTCTTGCTACTTCACCTTTATGCTTTTAACGTTATGTTTTTTTCCACATTCCAGGGTGGAAAAACCTCCATAATTTCTTTTACATATGATTGGTTTGGGTTTTTGCTGATACATGCTGGTTGTCTCCAGTGGAGAGGAAGGATTACTGTTTTTGAAGTATCACAGAGTAATCACAGTATCTATTTCCTGAGCGCTGCTTAAATCCATTTTACAATTTGTTCATAGTGGCTCCAAACCACTTTTTGCCTCTGTCATGTTCAGAGAAGCCATGAGTGTTTACTAGTGATGATTTTGATCTGGCACTGCTATTTGCATAGATTAAAAGTTCTTGCCTGTGAACAGAATAATTTAGAAAATGAGGAAGAAAGGGATAGACTCTTAACAAATTCAGATTTTATTGGGGAGAATATTTTAGGCCACCAGAGATATTTGGTGAATTCTAATCATAGCTGAATACATTCTTTCACAAAGTCACAACTAAGTGAAATGCTCTATTTAGAATTGTTAAAGAATGTAGCTAAAATGTACTGCCTAACTCATTAATACGAATATCACTGGATATACGGAATATCTGTGGACATGGAGACAATTGGGACTAAATCATTCTATCAGCTTTTATTTAGCTAAACTTTGTTTAACACAAGTGCTCCCAGAGTTTCTGTCGGCAGTAGATACAAGGCCAGCAACCAGAAATTCCTTTGTGCCAGTCAGGATTCTAACTCTTGGCAGGTAAATTGTCTGTGATTGAGTTAATGCCTTCTAATTAAAAAAAGATCTGTTTCCTCACTTCCCTAGGGTAAATTAGTTAATGACTGAGAAGAGTTATTAGTCTGTATTTTATGTGAGGAGTGCTTTGACTAAAAAAATATTCTGTAGGTGATAGGATTCCTTAATATTAAAGGAATCACAAGCAGGTTTGAATAAATCACACTTTATATGTAAACAAACCTAATGTAAACCTTTGAAAATATAAAAAAGTGTGCTTTTGCAGTTACAAGATCAATAGACTGCATTAATTATATGCCATCACAAACCAGGAAATTATTGGATCAATGTAGGATCACAGATCTTCTTACTTCAGAACAACATTGTAATACTTATGTGATGTAAAAGCTATTCAGATTCTTTCAATAGTGTCTGTGGGGTCATGACCAAAACCAGCCAAAAGTCAGTTTAGAGGCAGTTGTAAATGTTTGGGGTTTTCTTTCTCTACCAGGTGTGACTTTTTTTTTCCCCCATTTCTTAGCTGAAAAGAATTCTCCTGAAACTAGTTTTCAGTTAATTTCACTCTTCATTTCTCCCACACCATTCACATTGACAGAGTTTCTGGATGGCAAATACTGCAGTGAAGCATCAATTTTTAAGCTATCAGTGCAGAATATTCACAGAAAGCACATTTTGAATTAATAAGCACTAGCTTTTTTGTCATTCTGGAAGTTATATTATAATATGCTATCAAGGAAAAATGAGAGTAAGCATTCAAATAATGTAAAGTACTAGGAAATAATGCAAAGTACCAGGCTGAGGAAATTGCAGTTGTCCAGCTTGGAGAAGAGAAGGCTCTGGGGAGACCTAATAGCAGCCTTCCAGTAGCTGAAGGGGGCCTACAAGAAGGCTGCAGAGGGAGTGTTTACAAAGGACTGCAGTGATAGGATGAGGAGTAATAGTTTGAAATGAGACAATAGTAGATTAAGATTGGATATTAGGAACAAGTTCTTTACCATGAGGGTGGTGGAAGACTGGAACAGGTTGCCCAGGGAGGTGGTTGAGGCCCCGTGCCTGGAAATATTCAAGGTGAGTGTTACCAAGGCTCTGAGCAACCTGCTCTAATGAGGATGTCCCTGATCAGCACAGAGGGATTGGACTAGATGATCTTTGGAAGACCCTTCCAACCCAAACATTCTATGATTCTATGAAATTATGAGCTGTAGTAGTTTGAGCTGGTTTGTATTTTATCCATATATTTATTTGAGTGGTTTGTATTTTACCGTTAAAATAAAGAATGGTTTGAAATGCATAAATATTTAAATACTAGTAACCTATAGGTACCTTGCACTTTCTAAAAAACGCCTTTGATTCCTGTATTTTCATATCATTTGAGTCATATGTACTATAAATAAACATTTTAAAAAGAATACTAAAAAGTTTCAGCCTAAAATAATAACCTGATTCTATGAGCCTACATTATTAAAAAGGCAAATGGTTCTTGCCCTTGCAACGCTTACCAGATCTCTGTGTATAGTTTTAATGGGTCTGTGAGTTTCGCCCAAACAAAGCAGGTGAAGTATTATTCTGCAGCTAATTTGATGTAATTTATTTCTGTACATTTTATAAACAGACCAAAGATTCTGAGACCTGTTCTTACTGCTCTAAACCGAGTATGAGAAAGCGCTTCTAATTCCCTCGTGACTTATGAATTGTTGGATACTTCCTCCCTAGAGTGGCAATAATACATCTCCATTTGTGTCACTGGCTACCATCCATGTAACCATGTCTGCATCTTTTTTTTTTTTTAAATACAAAGTTTATTCCCCACTGTAAAGTAGAGCATTGTAACTCAGCTGTAATAAAAACCAAAGAAACCCAGACAATTAGAAAGTATCCCAAATTCACTCTTTTAGATAAAATCTTGTATTATTTCTCTTTTAGTGCAGCATTTTTTGTAGTCATATTTCAACCACTGCTATCCATATCTTTCCTTGTAGAAAAAAAAAAAAAGGAATAAAAGTACCTGACAGTAAGGAAATAAAGTCAGATGCAAATAAAGGGAGCTATTAAGTTGTAAGCACAAAAATGAAAGGTTTCCAAAGCCTTTAAAAGCAAAGTTAGAAAATCAAAAACCTCATTCCTTTCTTCTTTTGTACCTCATTAAATCTACCAGATGCTCAGATCCTAATCCTAGATGCAAGAGGTGTGCCTCCAACTAACTTGGAAGACAGGTTTCAGATACTGAACTTTTCAGATGCAAAGAGTTTGAAGACACATTATCATCTTAAATCTAAAACTTGATGCATGTTTGAATCTAACCATAGCTTTAAATAGTTAGAACAGTTATGGTAAGTTTGGTGACTTTGTAAAATGTCATATGGTGGTAGAACAAGGGGTAATGGCTTTAAACTGAAAGAGGGTAGGTTTAGATCAGATATAAGGAAGAACAGAGGGGGTGATGCACTGTAGCAGGTTGCTCAGAGAAGCTGTGGATGTGTCCTCCATGGAATTGTTCAAGGCCAGGTCGGATGGGGCTTTAAGCAACTTGGTCTAGTGGAAGGTGTCCCTGCCCATGGCAGGGGTTGGAACTAGCTGATTAAGGTCCATTCTCACTGAAATCATTCTATGATTCTAGGGATTTTTTTATCTTGTTCTTTGCCTCACAATGATTTACAGTGTGTTAAGTGTTTTACAGTTGTTTAGTCTCATATAATTTTCAGTTTTCCCTTGTTCTTATTACCCTGAATAGATGACTGATACTAGGAAACTTTTTCATCACATTACTTTTTCTAGCCCTTTTCATGATTTCACTGAACATAGTGGTGATCACTGAGGAATTTCACTGGTGATTTCCTTTCATCAAGAATGTTCAGCATTTATTCCTTCCGTTAGATGTCAGTAAAACAGTGATATCATTTTAATAACATCAATTATACTCTGTAACCTAGTTTTACTTGTAATTTAATTTGACTGAGACAGTATTGACAGGAAAGTACACATTCTATGCCAAAGCCACCAAAAGTCTGCAAAATATATTTTGGAATGCACTTTCATGTAAGCTAAGCTGAGCAATGTCTGAAAACATAAACTGAAGTATTAGCTTCTTTGTGGCAACCTGGTATGGTGAGAATTGATCTTCGGAGGTCCCTTCCAAACCCTAACATTCTGTGATCCTGTGAATGACTGAATGCCAGGCCACCACTGCTGTTAATAAATAAGCAGCAGTAAATACTACAAAACAATACTATATTTTTCAACATTCTGTTGGTGAATCTTATTCTTTCTCCTTGTAGTTATCCAGTCTTTATTAAGCAAGGCATGATTGTAATTGTATTTCTGTTTTCCTGCCGATCTTTATTTTTAACTTTGAAAGAAATAAGCAAAATTAAAATACATTGCTATCCTGCTAGAATGCATTTTTCAGTTGCTATGGGCAACAAAGCTCTGTTTAACTAATGGGTTGTTTTGCTACAAAGAGGGAAAATATCCCCTGGGAATCAACACAGACTGTACCCTTTACAGTGACATGTCTTATGACTAAGAGAAGCAGAGAAGCTTCCAGATGGTTATGCATTTCAGTTACCAGAAAGGGTTAATTTGTTATTCATCCTCTTCCCATCTATCCCCTCCAAATGAGCACATATGTGTCTTCTTGTACCGCAGCACATTTTATCACAATACTGAGTTGTCACAGTAGGTTTTACTGTCTCATATATATTTTCCTATTATGCTGTTTCTCAAAGAGGGATCATGATGAGAACAGTGAATAGCACAATGTTACTTCATTTGCATTATAACAATGGGAACAAGAAGAGAAAAGCACGTTGTCTTCCCACTCTTCACAATGTGATGAGTAGAAGGAGTCCAAAAATAGCCTGAAATATCTATTGACAGTTTGATGAGCAGAATGAGAAAGAGGAAATAATGCATTATACTTCATACCACTCTTGAAAGCCATCAAAGTGACAGTGTTGTGAAGAGGTAACATACCAACCATTTGATCTTAGACTATGGTTGACTTAGACTATGGTGTGACTTACAGCAGCTCAGCAACTTATGTCTTCACAGCTGTGCTGCCTTTCTAACCTTTTGTACATGCTTTTAGCTCTCTCATTTATGAAGCAGGATGTGGTTAGACTTTCTGACAGCTTCGTAACATATTTTGCCCCACAACTAGAAAGAATCAGGATCAAACAGAGTCAGCTGTGGCATTTCAGCTGATGGGGAGCAACAGCTTCAACCATTAAGATTTCCTTTCCTTGACTACCAACAAATTGACAGCTAATATTAACAAATACATTTGTTTCATCTTTTACATTCACTAAAACAGTCACAGAGGTATATTTACAAATGGGCTTGCTGGTGGTTTAGTTATCCAACAGGTAAATCTAGGTCTTCATAGTAACTACTATGAAGAAGCTACTACATGGTACATCTAAGGGTTCTTCCAAACCATAAGTCTATAGTTTAGAACAACAAAAGTGGGGTGTCTTATTTGATATATAGCCTATGGAATCACAGGTCATGGAATGACAGATCATAGAATCACAGAACGCATTGGGTTGGAAGGAAGACTTGAAAGTGATCTTGTCCAACATCCCTGCAGTCAGCAGAGATACCTCCAACTAGATCAGGCTGATTAGGGCCTCATCAAGTTTGACCCTGGCTGTCTCCAGGGATGGGATCTCAACCACATCCCTGACCATACTGTTTCAGTATTTCATTACTCTCATTGCAAAGAACTTCCTCTTCATGCCTAACCTAAATCTACCCTGCTCCAGTTTCAAACCATTGCCCCTCATCCTATCACCACAAGCACTTCTAAGCATTTTCTCTACATCTTTCCTGTATGTTGTCTTCAGATATTGAAATGTAACCATAATGTCTCCCTAGAGCCTTCCTTTTTTTCAAGGCTGAACAGCCCCAACTCTGTCAGCCTGTTCTTGTAGGAGAGGTGTTCCATCTCTCTCACCATCTTTGTGGCCCTAATACAATCGTCATCTGTAACAGTCTATAGACTGCTATACCATTTTAATGATAAAAGTTGATTTTCTTTTTTAGTGTAGAAAAATGCATTTGTAGCTTTCAATAAAATTTATGGAGGAACTGATTTTTTCCCCCACTGCCACTCTTATGTTCATGATCCCTGATGCTTTGTTTTCTGAAGGCTATTAAAACTGTCATCTGTTTATTTGTCACAATATTCATGCGATAGAATTCTCATTATTTTTGTTGTATTCATAAGTGCTAATACTTCTTTATACAGAATTAATGATTAACTGACTAGTAAAGAAAACAGAATGGAGGAAATCAATATTAAATCAGGAGAGTAAAATAACCTGAGTAGCTCACAAAACCTGCAAAGGAAAGCAAACATAAACTCAGATGACATGATGATGAATGCAGTGCAAAAGCGGAGAATAAAGGCTTATCACACTCTCCCCGTACACTCCTATTTGCAGTATTAAAATGTTCTGACATTGCCTCTTGAAACAGGCTTAGAGCAAAATCTCTCCTTTTCTGTCTTACTTCCCTGACCCAAAATCAGAGGCTACACAGAGTAGAACTGCTAGGAAGACTACAAGAATGCCACATCATCTTGGTATTTTCTCAGTATTGGAAGGATTCACAAACAACTACAAGTTTCTGGATGTATGTAGGAACAAAGTATCCTGAAACATTCATCAGTTTAAAGAGCTCTCCTGTTCTATATACAAAACTACAGCAATTCACTCTTACACACAACTCACTGTCCCAAGTACTCAGACACAAAAGCATCATAATATAATTAAAACCATAGAAAGGTATTTAACAAGGTGCACTGTAAGCATGAAAAGAGGCTATTTTTTAGAAGTTGATCAGACTTTCAAAACAGATGAAAGTACCTGTTGAAAGGATAAAAGTCTTCAGCAAAACCAGTACGCATAAGAAAGCCCTTCCCTAGCTAGGGTTATTGCCTGTCACAAATGTTGCATCACAGTTCTCAAGATACTTTTTAACATCTTAGTCTTTTTGTGGCTATTGATAAAGCAGGAAACATCATATATCTTCAGACTTTTAAGGCTCCCTGTGATAGGTAGATACTACTGCTTAAAATACAATCAGTAAACACAAATGTTCCAATAATAGAAGTGGTTTCTTGTCACAGAAACGACTCATTGATTTAAACCAAGGCTAGACTGAGAATCAAGTCTTCTTTTAACAGGAAACAAGACTGTTAAATGGCTTAGACCTTTTAAAACTTAAATAGAAGAGCATTTTCTTTATGTTAGACTCAATGTTATACATGGGCCTCTACAGCACTGTAAACAGAAGGCTGTCCATAAGTATTCCAGAACTGATAGGTAAGTGAATCACATACAGAACTAGGTGTTCCAAGGGCTCATTGCCAATATAGAGAATTAGTGGATTTTCCTCTTGGCTCTGCTCACAGCTCTAGGAACTCTATATATGTTTTATGGATGTAAGAACTTTTTCTAAGGCCTCACTGTAGAGCATGATTCTTCAGTATGTCACATGGTCATTCTAAGGCTTTTGCATAGAAGGAATTCAAAGCTATTTCACTTCATACATGAAATATGAGACTTGTGATTCTTGTTTCACAAAAATCCCAGAGACTCACTGCAGTTTTGATAATTCCACTGTGTAATGTCTGTTCCTTATGTTCCTGTGTGTGCTTCTTACACCTTTACCACTGAGGATGACTCACTACTTGAATACAGCTGGAGCGAGAAATTCAGTTATAGCAAGGGGACAAAAATCAGCTTTTCATCCTACTCAGATGCAGGGCTCTTCTGTGCTCACATGGTATACACAGTTACTTGACAGGGATTTTAATGTGGCACATGGCTGTGCCAGACATAATAGACTATGACACACTGTCACATGAAAGCAAGCGCCCTGCATAGCAAAGTCTGTGTGAGGGACCTGAGTGCAGTGACCATCTCTGTACTCGCTTTCCCACCAGAAATTTGGTTGCTGGATTTAGAAGTCTACTCTGACATGATGCAGCTGTATAATCTTACTGACTTGTTGAAGAAAGAGTCCTTTTGCCCTTCACTCAGGAGCTGCACTTAAGTTCACACCATTCCCTGGTCCTTGCAAACACACCCTGGACTTGCTGAACTTGATCTTGGTCAAGAAAAAAATGTTAAAAAAAAGAAAATATTTTAAAATTCTGCATGAAACAGTCTGTGTTGGAGATAACAAGAACCTGAAATTAAGACTGAAGTCCCACTGTGCTCTATTATTTGTTCAAGGTAGCAAACAACTGCATAAAAAAAAGGAGAATATTTAAAATCCTCTTTAATTTCTATCTTTTCCTGTCCTATGCTGATTTATTACCCAATGCTCAAAGGCCATTAATTATGTTTGAGATAAAGTGACACCTTCTGGAAAATACCCCCAAATTATCAGGAACAGCTACCAAAATACTGCACTTATAGCTAAGCTTTTCATTAGGTTTCTTTGGGGGGGGAAAAAGCAAAAAAGTGACTGACTTTTCCTCTGTATTTTGAAAGTATTAATGGTGTATAAGAAGGCTTCTATAAAGTGATAAAGTGAGGTTATCAGCTTAAACACTTTGAAGCGTTTCCAGAATCAACATTGACTTTGAAGGTGAAAGCTGAATTTGTTCCAAATTTTCTGACAGAGTGAAATATGACTTTTTCCCTCTCCAAAAATCAAAAGAATGATTATGATGAGCAGTTTAGCATGAATGTGCATATGTATATATATATATATATATAAAATTTTTATCATTAAGGAGAGATTATATATTTTTGCTACTTTGTAATGTAAAAGTTATCATTTGTATATGAAAGCTAGAACTTGTATGACTGACTTTGTTATACTGATACATTGCACTACCAATTAAATTCTAAGGATGAGAATCTTTATGCCAAGATCAAAGACAAGACTAGTTTTCTACGCTGACTATGGAAGAAAACAGTCTCTGATGTTAGGTAGTTTTAGTTCATCCAGGGATGGTTACTTGTAGTTTTAGTTCATCCCTGGAGATGTTCAAGGCCAGGCTGGATGAGGCCTTGAGCAATCTGATCTAGTGCAAAGTGTACCACTGCCCATGGCAGTGGAGTTCCAATTAGAAGATCTTTAAGGTCCCTTCTGACCCCAACCATACTATGATTCTATGGTTATCCACAGATACTTTGAATTATTCTCACAGTCTATGTGTTACTATTCCTATTCCAGTTGTCATTATTACAAGAAATTACATACAACTCACAGTGCAAAAATCTCAGTCATGTATATCTGAAAAATCAATGGTGTAAAATCTGTTCTGAGAGGCACCTCTAGTAGAGGCTGCCAGTTGCACTAGATCATATATTGCACATAAGCCTATTAGTAAGATCCAGAAAATAGCTTCAAAGTTAAAAAAAAATTACAATTAATTCTGTTTGTATCTTTAATTTGATCCTTTAATGTACATTTACTCTCTACAACCTGTAACAAGAGGAATTCATAGCTATTCCAATAATATTCCTGACTTATTCAGGGCACTAAATAAAAAAATAAGAAGTTATTCAACATTTAACTGTCTTCTCCCATTTTTTCCTGTTGCCTTAAATTATATGCTATTCAAACACCCCTCCAACAAGAGATTTTTTTGTTTTGTTTTGTTATTTCTTTGATATTCTGGCCTCTGAATGCATAATACATGTGAAATTATTCATTTCACCATATTTCTCAAGGCACAAATGAGACAAAGTACAGACATCTGGGTTTTTTTCCTAATACTTTAAACAAATATCTATATCCATATATGCATATCTTATTTATATATTTTATATATATATACACAAACACACACAAAATTTACATATAGGTAACAGACTCTAAACATTTTATTTTACAGGTCTCAATATATATGTTCTGTGATAGCATCTGCATATGAGGGACACTCATATCAGTCCTATGTAATACCTTTCAAACAAATAGATATGGGTCCTAAGCAGGAACCCTGACTACTCAGAGTATCTGAACTGCAGGTCACGTGTTGCATTGCGTTAGCTAGGTCCTAGTCTCTCTGTGAAGAGAGCTAATTCCTACAAGGGTGCTGCTACAGCTTTTGGTGAGATGGCCAGGCTCAGTAAATGTCATGGGCAGAGGGTTAGAGCAAAGGAAGCCAGAGATCAAATGAAGCACACCTAAAGCAGCAAGTGAGAAATGGAGAAGAAAGGAGGGTAGTCTAAGGCCAACCCCCAGAGATAGACACATTGTTATATTGATAAACAAGTCACCAGTTACTCCAGGGCCTCTAGCACTGGGAAGCTTACAAGCTGGAAAGTAGGCCTTGATCAAAGGTCAGATAAGGCATCTGCAAAGCATGGAATAACTTCCCCAATTTTGCTGTCTATCCAGGATGGCAGGCTGCTCTTCTCTGTAACTTACCTGGGGAAATTGCTAACTCATAGCAAACTAAGAAATGTCAAAACAATTTCTTAACATGTCATTATTATTTTTTTAATGTCTTTTACCTTGACCTGGCTGGAGAATTTTCAAAGCCTTGTTTGGCAAAAATCATCCATCCCAGTTCAGCTCAACCAGGCACAGAAGAAAGTGAACTGAGAAATAAGTTTATTACTAGGCTCAGTGGTGCAGTGATTTCCAATTCAAGGATTAAGTATTCCTCTCTCCAGTTTGGATGGAGGGAATGGAGTCTGTCTATCTGACATGGAGATTGGCATTTTCAGGAATGTGGGATAAAACAGATTCCTTTCTAATTTCTGAGAGATTTGGCAATGAATATTTATGCTTTGTTGCAGTGTGGCTGGTGTGTTTGAAGAGGATATGTTAAATCTTTGACCCAAAGATCTTCTGGGACATGAGCCCTGAACACAGTGTTATACACTGAGTCTGCTCAAGCAGACTCTACTTTCTTTCAAACCTTTTTTTTTAACTCTGAAAATGATGTTTTAAAATTTTTGTCTTCCCATGAGAGCATCTGTGTTTGGATACTTGAATTTGAATCTCTTCCAGGCCTGGAGTTCAGATGCTCATCCCTACAAATGGCAAATTTAAAGAGGCAAAGGAAAAAAAGCATGGTAAAGATAGTATCTATCCATGGGCTCTTTGAGAGATGATCAGAGGGAGGACAGATGATCTACAGAATGTGCTTATTTCTCACTCATAAGTCAGGGACTTCCACATGGAGAGTAAGAGTTTTTAAATCAATTAGGGGAGCTAATGTTTCATATATATTCCATTCCATTCCATTCCATTCCATTCCATTCCATTCCATTCCATTCCATTCCATTCCATTCCATTCCATTCCATTCCACTAACATTTCTATCAGGGACAGTTCTTTACCTCATCCTATGTATCAACATTATTTAGTAAACTCTCTTAATCCCTGGTTAGGGAACAGCACATACAATAAATCAGATTTAACAGTTTTCCTTATCCTCCTTGAATACTTCTTCTAGGGTTATTATTTATCAGCCTTGTGAATTCTCTAGCAGGTGTCCTTCTGATGTATTTACAAATTTTCATTACTAGTTTTCATGCCTCTAGCAAGTTTCTCCTTAAGATTTTTTTCCTTATTCTATCTTATCTTATTGCAGTTTTATATTTAACTTGACATTTTATCTTCTTCTGTGCTTCTGTCTCCTTTTTTGGAAAGATGACTTTTTGTTCCTAATACTTATTTTCTTTGCCATTCAGCCATGATTTCTTATGTGTTTCTCATACATTTTGCTTATTTCCTTCTGGTTAGTGATATTTTTTACAGTTTAGACATTCAGTTAGAAAATCTTGACCAACCATTTCTTGAATGTTTTTTATCTTGTCAGCATCTATTTTTATTTTGTCCCAACTTCATCAGCCCTTATGTATGGATTGTCTTTTTAAAGAAGGTGTACCCTTCACAAGGATATCAGATTTCACTGTTGGATGGCTTAAGTATGAAATGACTGAATAGATTACTGCCACTCCAGACTTCTGTCCTTATATATCATGTTTCACATGTTCACTTTTATTATGGAGACTTAATTGAGGAGTTACACTATTCTTGGTTTTTTTTCATAATTTTTGTAATGTTTTTTTCACAATTTTCAGAACATAATCCTCATTTTATAATATGTATACATCTGAGAAGGCTACACAGGGGAAGTAATGAGAGGCCAGGTGCAGGTGTGTTATGGATTATAACTGTCCTGGTCTGCAATGTGAGGTAACAAAAGTGACATTCTTAGTTCTTTTCAGGAAGGAGGACATATGGTACTTATTTGCTGAGCAACATAACTGCATCTTCACCAGTTATCTCAGTATATCCAAAGGAAAGAAGCTGTTCTTCAGAAATGAGACTCTGGACAAACTATACAGTAAACAAAGACTCTCTGAATGTTTTGTCCATATTCCTTTCTTGTATAGTTCTGTAGATATTTAAATGTTTATTGTTTCTTTTTTAGCCCTGCAATCTACTTGAATATCAAATGATGTGTACAAATTATTAGCGTGCAGTATCACATAATAAAGGAGATGACTCACATCTGCTCTAGGTGGTCCTGCTCTGGCAGAGAGGTTGGACTGGATGATCTTTTGAGGTCCCTTCCAGCCTCTAACATTCTGTGATTCTGTGATATGAGCCAGCTTTCAGAATCCACAATGAGTTTTCCCAAAACTAGTTCACAATTTGTGTTTGTACATGCCCAGACACATTGCTGTGTAAATCTAATCAACTTCTGATACTTTTGTGTTAAAAATTCTAACCATGCCATGTGTGCTAAAAGTTCCTCAAGCCAAATACCTGATCTGAAGAAGGGTCACTCTACCAAGGAGGAGGCCTGTAGCTGATTTCTGCAAAGTGCCTGGTATGGTGTTTGCATCTAAATGACATTTCAAAATAAAATAATTTCTAAAAATATATCTTTACTGAAGAATCATAGAATGGTTTGGGTTGGAAGGGACCTCCAAAGGTCATCTAGTCCAACCCCCTGATGTCATCAGGGACATTCTCTATTACATCAGGTTGCCTGGAGACCAGCCAAGCCTGACTTTGAATGTCCCTAGAGATGGGGCTTCAGCTATCTCCCTGGGCAATGACAGGGTGCAGAACTTGTTCCTAACACCCAGTCTAAATCTGCTCTTCTCTAATTTCAAACCATTGCCCCTTGTCTTGTCAATGCAGGCCTTTGGAAACAATCCCTCTCCAACCTTCCTGTAGCACCCACCTGTAGTCCCCCCCTTCAGGTACTAGAAGGTAGCTATAAGGTCTGCCTGGAGCCTTCTCTTCTCCAGGCTGAACAGTCCCAGCTCCCTCAGCCTGTCCTCGTAGCAGAGGTGCTCCAGTCCCCTGATAATTTCTGTGGCCCTCTTCTGCACCGTCTCCATGAGGTCTATGTCCTTCCTGTATTGAGGGCTCCAGAGCTGGATGCAATACTCCAGGTGAGGTCTCACCAGAGCAGAGCTGAGGGGCAGAATCACCTTTCTCCATCCTATAGAAACTCAGTATTGAAAATGAGACAAGCTTCAGCTGTTGGAAGAGCTCTTGGATTGCAAATTAAAATAAATGTATTTTGTCTGGGTTGGGTTTTTTGAGCTTGTTTTACCCTCATCTGGGTCAGCCTTCTGGTGGAGTGGCCATTTTGACTCTAGGTACTATGCTGGATGTCAGTGTTTTTCACAATCTTCTCTATCCACTTCAAAGCAGTATTTTTCAAGGGTTAGGAGAGTGTGGAAATAAGGGGAACTCAAGAAACTGCTGATGCAGGAAAAGTGTTATGGAGATAATAGATTCAAGAATATGGTCATAGCAGAGAGAGAAGTTTCATGGGAAAAGGAACCTAGATAAGATTGTTATTTGCTTGTGGCAGAAAGTTCTAAAGAACTCCTAGCAGAATGGAAAGAAAATAATTCCTTGTAGTAGTGAAGATGTTCAGTATGTTCAGTGTCTAACAGATCCTGTGTCTGATTTAAAATCAGTTTCCTTTTGAACAGAAATCTGGCCCTGGGAAGAGCATAAATCAAAGTATGGAAAGACTGCTCAGTGTGGAGATCTCTGTGCTAGTTATCTGCTCCTGTCACTGTTTTTGCGGAATAGCTTGAAGACCTTGCCACAAAGACCTAGCTCAGTTGCCTGAAATATGTTCTTTCAACTGTTTCTTCTTTTGCCATACATTTTATAATCCCTGAATTGCGCACCTTATAGTAAAGTCTGTCACACAAAGCACATGAAAATAACATGTCTATTTTCTGGTCCTGCAGACTTTGTGTGGTACAGCACAAAAAGCAGTATGAGCAGTGAACATTTTAGTGGTAGGCCTCTTCTTAGGACTACAGTTAGTACAAAGCTGTCTCCTTGTGTGCCCTCAAACTTGTCATGTTAAGTGATAACTTGTCATGTTAAGAGATAACCAGCTGTTGGTGAAAGAAACAAAATAGTTTTTCTCCAAAGAAAGCAAAGTTAGAAACTTCTCTAAGTCTGTTAAGAAGTACCTGCAGATTTCAGATCAGCAGGCTAGTTTTACTTATTTAAGGTAAAAAGGTTTGTGTGCATTAAAGAAAGACACACCATCTGCACTCCATAAATCACTGCCTTAACTATGTCCTTGATTTATCAAACCTTAGTCTGTTTGCCTGTCTCGACCTTGTGTGGAGGGAACAACCTTCTCTGTGCTGATGACAGGAAAGCTCCATTTCAGGTAACAATAGATTTTCTGCAACATGTTTTTTGTAGGTGGTTACAAAAAATAGATTAATTTCTTCCCTTGATACAACTTTAAATGTGCCCAAAAAGGTGGTGGAATCTCCATCTCTGGAGTCAATAAAAGTTTGCCTGGATGTTACTCTGTGCAACCTGCTCTAGTTGAACCTGCTCTGGCAGGGGGATTGGACTAGATAATCTCCAAAGGTACCTTCCAGCTTCCAACCCCTATTATTCTGTGATTGTGTGTGGCTTAAAAAAAAAAAAAAAAAAAAAAAATTCTTCTGTAGGAGATGGACTGAGTATGGGACCAAAAAGAGAACACAGTCTGCTTTTCAGCTCACTCACCTGTGAAAGTCTTTTATAGTCTTATGCCTAGTGAGAAGAAAAAAACCTCACCTCCCCTGTGGCCCAGAAAGGATAGGAGCTTGCCATGGCAGGGCCAAATGGCCCCAGCACAAGCCCAGACAGACACTAAGGTGTCTAGACATGATCCCACTTTCCCTCCTACTTCCTGCAGAAAGCCAAGGTAATGCAGGGAAATGAACAAAGGGGACAGGACCATGCATGTCTGGTAAACAACCCTCCATCTACAGTAAGGGCACGTGTTCTGGCCACAGCCTGGCAGAACCCCTTCTTATTGGGTAGCTATGTACTAGTTTCATGCCCTATTGGCCCTATCAATCTCGGGCAAGATTTATATACAGGCTGATTTCTAGTCGCCTGTGCCTTGCTCTTGCATTGCTCTTGCCTTGCTGAGCCTTACTCAAGCCTTGCATGCTTGAACCTGCTTGGACCTTGTTTGGCTTGAAACTGCCTCAAGTTGCATAGCCTTGAGTTGCCTGGTCCTGCACTTGGGATAAAGCCACAAGCATACACACTGCAAGCTACGAGAGAAACCATGAACTTAGGAGTTGGAACCAAGCCTGCTTCCCCTTGCAATCAGGATTTTGCTGTGCCTCAGTTTCCCCAGGACAAAGCAAGCACCCGTTGCGATAGTGTCATTAACAGCCCACCATCTGCTGAAGCCAGACCAGCCATCGAAGACCACGTGGCATTCCTGCCAGCAACCTCCCATGCCTGGTGCATGAGCGCCCCAAAGACTATAATACATAGCATCAACACTCCCTACTTGGGTACAACTAGTTGTGAGTAATTAATTTGTTGCCTCTTTGGCATAACAGTTCTTGTTGAGTCTCTTCCTCCACTGTGGTCAAGTGCCATTTTGATCCTGAGGTATTCTCTTTCTGTTATATTCCTCCTGGTTTGCATAAAATTATTTAAATTGTTATAGTTGCCCAAATACTGTACATTCCCACTGTAAATATATTCTAACTGTGCATCAAACCTTTTGATTAGTTTTGGCAATTTTCATATTAATAAAAGGTTATTAATATATTTATTAATATTACCATATAATTTATAAATAAGGGAAATACTATATCCTTTCAATAGGGCTAGACACAATTCCTCTGTAGCCTTTGGCAGTGTAGCCCACATTCATACTCAGCTCACAATAGGCTGTCATATGATTATTTTTTTTGAAGTGATGATGACTGTGCATTTTGCTTTGCAATTCAAAGTTCTATGGAGCATATGGCCTCTGCTGACCAAACGATGCTATTTGATTACTTTTGATTCTGTGGAACCAGTTTTCCAAGAGGCCAAATTGAAAATACAGATGTTACTAAAAAATTCTTTTTCCTGCCACCTTCTTCTGCATTGTACAACATCAAATACACTGAATTTCAATTAGTCATTGTGACTGGGAAATACTTTTCCACATCTGGTATCAAATTCCCTACCAGTGAACCCTCTCCCACCAATGCATCCTTTGCCTTTGCCGTACAGCTTCTGCAATGTTCTCCACAAGATTTCACAATCCATATGTTGTCTAATTCCTTGGGTCAAAGCAGAGCTGCATTTGAACACACTGAAAGCAGAGTCAGCTCTACTGGGGCATGCTCCCTCTCACAAACTGTAGAAGTCACAGTCCTCTTGGCAGCTTCAGCCTTAGAAGTTACAGAAGACAGGAAGGGCTTTACTCATACTGATCCTACATTCACGACCACAGAAACAAGTGACTTAGGGAGAGGCCATCCTTGCAACTCTTTCTTCTCCTCTGTGTTTTCCTAATTTGAGCATTTTAAGTGCTATGAAAAGGGTAGATGGGATGGATTTTTTTCTTAATTATTATTTTTTAAAGCGACAAAAAGATGTTTCTGCCTTTCTGGACCATATTCTTCATGGAATTAATAATTTCCCCACAATTCATAATCCACCTAGACATAGGAACTACAATACCAAATCACAATTCAGCGTCTTTCTTAAATGATTCTGTGGCTAAGCTGTTCTAAGATCATTATAGGAGCTAACCCCACATCAACATAAATATCTCACATTTGAATATTCATCTGTCAGCTCACTGTTCTGTATATGTAGTGTAATGCTTAGTTAAATCCACAAAATAATGATGCCACAAAAATGGGCAAGGCAGTCTAAAAGCCAGATCGCAGAATAGGAATGATAATATTCTAGGCTGGAACATTGATCATTTCAAGAGAATATTTTTTATTCTGGAGATATTTTTTTTTTTTTAGCCATGTGCACACTCTTAAAAGGTCAATGCATATAAAAAAAACCCAAACAATTGCTATGTCTTGCTGACGTTAAAAAAACCTGCTCTTTTCAAGGTGATTAAAAGGCAGAAAGATAGAAAAGGAGATATTCTTTGGAAGTTATACTTGACATTTATGAATATATATTTTCACAGAAATGTGGTATAGAAGTGAGCAAGCCCGTAATTGCCCTACTTTCCAAGAAAATCTACATAATAATGATTTCTATTAACATTAGTTTCTAATGAAAAATGACCTCTAAACACAACGCATCATTTAATGAATTTTACTGTGTGGGTTTTGTTGTGCTTGTTTGTTAAAAAAGAAGTCTCTCCATCTAAAATTATTCTCCAATATATATTTTCTTGATGAATGCTGTCAGATTCATCCTCCACACTGCCTTCATTTGCAAAGACAAAACTGCCCAGAAGTAATTCTCATATTTTCATCTGTATTGATAACTCTGATGTTTTGGAGTATGTATTTTGAGAAAAAGATAAACTCAAAATGGTCTTTGTGATTATCTTAAAGCATCACGATGGAGTTAACCTAATGAATTATTTCATCCTGGTGAACGCATCTTATAAAGACCCAATTGCAATCTAAAAATGTATATTTTTCACAGGATCACAGAACGCTAGGGGTTGAAAGGGACCTCCAGTGATCATCTAGTCCAATTGACCTGCTAAAGCAGGATCACCTAAGGCACAGGAATGCATCCATGTGGGTTCCCAAACTCCACCTCTCTGGGTAGCCGTTTGCAGTGTTCCATCATCCTCACTGTAAAGAAGTGTTTCCTTGTGTTGAGGCGGAACCTTCTGTCTTCTGGCTTGTATCTCTTGTTCATTGTCCTATCACTGAGCACCACTGGAAAGAGCCTGGCACCTTGACACCCATCCCTTAGATATTTATAGATGTTGATAAGATGCCCTCTCAGCCTTCTCCAGACTAAACTGTCCCAGGTGTCTCAATCTTTCTTCATAGCAGAGATGTTCAAGTCCTACAATCACCCTTGTAGCTCTCTGTTGGACTCTCTCCAGCAGATCCCTGTCTCTCTTGAACTGGAGAGACCAAAACTGGACACAGTATTCCAGGTGAGCTCTTAGCAGGGCAGAGTAGAAGTGGAAGAGAACCTCCCTAGTACTGTTGGACACACTTTTCTTGATCCATCCCAGGATGCCCTTGGCCCTGTTGTCCGCAAGGGCACATTGCTGTCCCATGGATAATTTGCTGTCCAGTGGGACTTCAAGGTCTTTCTCCATGGAGTTGCTTTCCAGCAGGATGAGCCTTAGTCTGTACTGGTGCCTAGTGCTATTCCTCCCCAGATGCACTTGGCCTTATTGATCTTGGCCTTATTGAGGTTTGCCTTCACCTAGCTCTCCAGCCTGTCCAAATCTCATTGGATGGCAGCACAGCCTGACTGGGTGTCAGCCTTTCCCCCATTCTTGTATCATCAGGTGATGGCTCATTGGAACAGGCTTCCCAGAGAGGTCGTGGAGTCTCCTTCTCTGGAGGCTTTTAAAACAGGCCTGGATGCATACCTGCGGGGCCTGCCCTAGGAAGGGGAGTTGGAATCTATGAGATCCCAGCCAGCCCCTAAAATTCCATGATTCTGTGATTCAGAGAATTCATAATTTATATATGACTGTACCCATATTAAATGCAGTCCTACACTGTACTTCAAACCTGACTGTTTGAAGATGTGCAAAAATACTCTAAAAGGCTTCAAATTCTGCAGCTGAATTAACTGTCACAAGTAAATAGACCTTTTGTTTCAATGGAGTTTGCTGAGCATTACAGTTGAAACAAGTTACTCACAACAGTTCTTTAGCCCACAGATGTTCTGAACCAGGATTTGACACTCACCAAAACATTCATGGATCCAGGCTGCTCCTCTTGCAATTAAATCTGCTCTTTCTAGATATGGATAAGAATATTTTGACTGCTATGCTCTAGCTACACCAAACTTCTCACTTTGGCAAATTATGATCACACATGCTCAGAGGCTTAACGAATCATTTCCTGGTTGAACAGTGAGAACCATATCTCAAAGGCACAAAGTTGTTTTGTGAAATGGGATTAGAGTGATGGGTTGGGCTGATATTTGGTAAATTGGTTCAGAAATGTGTGCAGCACTGTAAAATGTTGATTAACTCACAGTAACTAATAACTTTGCTTGACACTGCTAGCTCTGCTACATTTTATAATGTTAGGCAGATAACTTATTTCCTTAAAGAATTAAAGAAAAAAACACTCATTACTAATGGAGAAAGTAAGTATCACCCAAAGGCAAGACTTGTCAATCATAGCTTCATTTATGATAAATACTCCTGTTGACTGGACATGAATTCTCCTTTAAAGGCAGTAATTTGATGAACTGAACAGGATTCCAGGGCTGATAAGAGCTGCAGGCAGCCTGCTAGATGACAGATGTAGAAAAGCTCACTTTCACTGAGCTTATCTGGACATTGCAGCTTTCAGAAGCATTTGTGCCTTCTGGACCCAGAGACATAAAGTTACATAAATAACTCTAGCTTCACTGCTCCAAGATAGACTAAGGAGATTAATGGACATTTTGAGACAGGAAAATGACTGCTTCATTTATGGGATTCCTCCCCTAAATTATAGAAAATAAAAGAAGAAAAGTTAATCTGTACCTGTGTTAGTTAATTCAAACACTTCTTCAAATACAACTGCTAACACTGCTATTCAGATACCTAGATATGGGACAAATATTTTTCTCTCTTACCTGTATAAAAAGACCTGTTTCATGCTACAGAAAAAATGTGTCGATCCTAAAAGACAACTTTTGGACACAGAAGCATGGAATTTCATAGTAGGATAGCACTCTCCTGGCTTGATGTTCCAATGGATTCTGAGAGCACAGTAGTTTGTACCAAGTGACAATTATCTTCTCACAAGATGAGAACAAAGGAGCAGGAACAAAGCAAACTAAGTGTTTAGCCCAAGTGATCTGGCTTGTCCCTTGTGAAGAAGCTGGGCAGAGTTCAAAGTTTCATCCAAGCTGTTTTTCAGTGAATTTCCATCAGTTAGAATTTTCTGAGTTTAAGTGACTGCGTTCCACTCTCAAAATGCATTCATGCAGCAGATGATGATTCAGTCATAGCTTTCTTAAACCTACCTGACATTAACAGAGTAAATCTATCCATTACCCTGTGCCACAGTTTCCCACCCAGAAATAATACAGTGACATTCCTGTGCCCTGATCTCTGCTCATAAAATGCATGATGAAGGCCATCTATAAATAACAATGTGCAGGTGGTGATCTCCACATAATTGTACTGTCTGGTGAAAATAAAATGTTAGAAATAACACAGATTATTTCAGCCAAGTACACTTCTTAATTGTATTTATAATTTGACAATTTCATGCACATACAAAATACATCAAACTCATAATGAAAAGAAGCAGACAATGCCCCCAAATATACAAATAAGCATTTTAAATAACATTGTCTGTGAATGAGCACACTTGTTCATATCCTTCCAAAAAACATTGTCACTTTTTCTCTGCTTCCATAGATGTCATAGCACTCTTTGAACAAGATCTTGTAGTTCTGAATTCTCACAGACTTTGCAAACATTAAAGCAGCAAGGTGTGAACAAGAAATTCAATTTTTAAAGGGTAAATAAAAATTTTATGTAATTCTCCACATGTAACCACTAAAGGGACGGAGAGCTAAAAATCCACACCCTTGTATTAAATCAAGAATCTTGATTTGCATATCAGATGATTTCCACCTGAAATCTCAGAGAGTGGTACACATAGATAGATTTGTTCCAGCAGACTGAGGCATTGTTATTCCTTTCTAATAGTCCATTAATGGTACATATGGCACTAGATTGTAGCAAGTGAATCAGAAGAAGTAAAATACTCCCATTACTGTTGAAAAGAAGTAGACTCCATAATTCATAGGAAAAGGATTTCAGCAGTGCTTTTACAATCCTTCCTATCAAGGATGCCAGCAAGGATTTCACAGGAGATTAAATTTAAATCAGAGACTTGTGCTGTTTGTGTTGTCTCTGCCACAGCTGTCAGTGATAGCATTTTCCATATAACTGTAAACACACACAAGATCCTAGCTGCAACCAAGTTCCATTAAACTGTCATAAAAAAGTGAACTTATCCAGTCTCCTTTATCAGATCAAAGTTAGCAACCATGTGAATTCATGCAAGCCTGTGAACTGTGTCCAGTCCCATCTCTTAGGCTTTCTAGCTAAATGAAGAGCAAATCCTCAGATAAATTGATTTCCTTTACACAACTAGCTGACAGAGAGACTGTCTACTGTTATACCTATACACGGTGAAAGCCAGTTTTACTCGTACTCTGGTTGGTAACAATGTGCCCAGAGGCTCCTCTCAGATGCTGGGACAGTTCGTGTTCCCAGAGGAACACAGCAAAGCTCAGCCAGCAGTTGTGGAATCCTCTGGCACACAGCCTGTTTGGAAAACCTTGACTTATCATTAATTGCTGCTTTTGTTAATATTGCAAACCTAGCAAACCTCTGTTATTCAGGCTGTTAATTCTGTCTAAGTCTAAATTCTGTTTCCTGATTAGAAGTTGAGGCTCAGCATGAAGCTCTGGGTTTGGTGAATTCCTTGTATATTTTCTTGGTGGCATCAAGGTCTGCACCTTGGGTATTTCTCCTGTTGGCATCATGTTCTCATTTGAAGAATAACTCCTTTGTGACTTCTTTGTGTTTACAACTTCTTCAACTTGTTTTTAGTTTCCAATTCATGTTGTCATATCAGATCCCTCAAGCAGTGAAATGCTAACTTTCCTGCATTTGATTTCTTGTAGTCAAAGATATCCCGCCCTTAAAAAAAAAAAAAAAAAAAAAAAAAAAAAAAATTCTTGAAAGACTGAAAGACTTAGATTTTAAGTGCCTTATTTCTTTGATCTCCTCACCCAGTATCACTCACAAGAGCAGCAGTGCAACCCTTCTGACCACAAATCACATATAAGGAAATTTTTTACCTGGAACAGACCCTGAAAGTATGGTGGCATCACACTATTCTTCTTTTTAGTCTACATCCTGATTTTTATGACTCCATTTTACCTGAAAAGCACGTTAACAGCATAAACCATTCCTTGCTTTAAATTATTTCTTTCCAATTTAAATTACTTCCAATACTGCCTTTTAAATCTGTGGATTTAGCACAAGAGATTCTGCATTAGCATGGAGACTAGAAGTGCGTGTTGAATAGAAACCAGCTGTGGATCTGGGAGATACTTTGCTATAGCGGATAGTAATATTGGATTTTGCTTCGTTTGGCCACAAGAGGGCACTGCCTCAATTCTTGTCGTTGCTAAGGCGGTGTTCATTGCTAGAAGCGACAGACCTGTTTTCTAACCAAACCGTTATTCCAAGTTTCTATTATGTAGAGAAGTCGATGAATTCAATTCTGTTTGTGTTTTCAGCATGCATTATACTTACATCAAGTTATTATGCTCGTGTCATTGAGCTTGTGAGAGCACACTGTGCATCATAAATGAATGATAAAACAACAAAATGGTGGGAATTAAATAGGATTTCTCTTCATTAACTTTAGAAACAGCTCTCCATTGTATTAGCACAACTCATTGTTCTCAGTGATAAATTCAGACAGGTCACACTCAAAAGGAAAGATCTTAAGAGGTGCCACGTTCAGAAGCATGAGAATTTGTGAAACAAAGATGTGTGTTATATTTTTCATCCACTTGCGAATGCTTAGCTATTTGCATTTGTTAAATCTGCCATCATGTGCACCAATATACAGCACAAGCAAGGTCCACACAGGAAACTGATTAAAGCACTCAAAGTCTGAAGATTGTCACGTCCTCCCTAATGCAAAATGATGACTGCATTGACCTACTTAGAACCAGAAAATTAAGAAGATTTTGTTTAAAATGCTTCCAAACAGTCATCATGAATGTACAGTATAAGTTACCATAGGATATTTGCTTTCAATCCCAATATTTTATATATATAAACCTGTGTCATTTACCAAACCCAAGACCTATTTCTCCCTCTTAGTAAAGTCCAATAAAATTTCCCTCAGAAAGAATGAATGGCTGGATTCTGTCCATCAAGAGTCAGCTATGTTCCTGGGCAATCGGTAGTGCTCTGGCCTGATTCTTGCCTTCTTCTCCTGAGGGTTGGCATATTTCCACTTTGATGGAGACATTTTCAGCTTTTTTCTCTTCTTATCTGTGCACCACACTTTTTCACAGTATTCTTCCACCCTCTGGAAGTTGCTGTAACCTATTAGTTGAAGGAATTCCTTGTACCATGGTTTTGATGCCTGAGGTATACTGCTCTGCATTGGGCATGGCATTTTGTGAGGTATCTCTTCCTCATAGTCTTTATTGAACATTTCATCTACACGTTCTTCCTCAACTATTTCCAGAGTGATTTTCCTGACAGTGTGAACAATGCTGTGTTCCACTGTCTGACAGAAATAGATTCCTGCATCTAGTCGATGCAGCTTCAGGAACAAGAGACCAAGGTCCATTTTAATTATTCTATCATCTGTCTTCACCTGAAAAATAAATCGATGCAGATATAGAGCACAAGCCTTTACTATTACACTAAAGCAGTGCAATGAATTCTGAATTATGTTTTCTTGAATATGAAATTAGGCTAATATGAGATTAGGCTAAGAGAGGAAAGCAGTCTGAAGAATCTGGCAAGCATGGAAAAACACATAGCGGAGCAGATAGCTTTCTGTTTTCCCAGCGTGGATTAGTCACTTATGCCTAAATCACAGAGGGAAATATGGTTGAAACATACAAATAAACTACTGGGTAGAAAAAAAATGGGCATTTGCCAGCTGACCTGTCTCTGCAGATTCTGTTACATATTGAAAAATGGTTTTGAGACAGCATTCACAGATATTGCACAGGATCACAGAATCATCATGGTTGGAAAAGACCTCTAAGATCAAGCCCAATGATTATCTAAATCTATCAGGATGTGGAAGCTACGCCCCCATAGAAATTTGTTCTGCACAAATTGTTTCTCTGCTATCACAAAAGTTTGTCTCAGACAGACTGTTTCTCTGACCCCTTTCATCCATGACAGGCTGTTCTGGGGACAGTACATTGCAGTTCAGGAACCACCTGGGTGCCTGCACCTCATTTGTACCAACTCAAGGCTGTTGTTTCACAACTGAGCTTGCACAAAGGTGAAGCAATAGCCACTCAGAATACTAGGGGTGCTTGCCGCTTTGTGACTACCACATTTCTAACATCTGTGTTCAAGGTGCTGAACGAAAACACCAGATAATTCAGAAGGTGTGATGGGTTACACCCGTCCTGAAGGCAAGGGGGAGGGGTTTTGAGAGCTCTGCTCTCCCCAAAGCGGGGTTTTCCCCCTGGGAAACCAAGTTAATCTGTTCCACTCCCTCTCCCTGTCCAGAAAGCCTATAAAAAGGAGGACACTGCAGCCATTTGCTCTCTTTGACTTCTGCCTCGCCAGACCGAAAAGACTAAGAGAGTCGCTGCTGGCTTCCTGGTTCTCTGCCATGTGGCCGGGCCTGGTCTTTCTCCCTGCTGCAGCCACATTTTTCCAAAGAACTGTTGGTTTTGTATATATCCCTATCCATCCCTGTTCCTTACCCCTGTAAACCCTCCCTGTTATTGTTTTGTGTATATATATATATATATATATTCAAGAAAATTTTACTTCTCTACTTCCAAACCGACTCCAAATTATTTCTTGGTAGATTTACCTCCTCCCCCTTTTTCTTTTTCTCCCTTTCTTTCCTTTTTTTTTTTTCCTTCCCTTATCTCTTCCTATTCTTTCTCCTTCCCTTTTCTTTCGATTGGGAAAGAGGAAGGGGGAGTGGGGGAAGGATTCTCAGTCTTGCTCCCCACCTGAGCTCTTAAATCTCAGTTAAGACTCAAACCACCACAGGAGGGCAGATGATTTTCCCTAACAATACAATAGTACAATACAATACACCAGGTTGAAAGAGACCTTCAAGATCATCATGTCCAACCCATCAACCAATCCAACCCACCCAACAACTAAACCATGCAGCCAAACACCCCATCAAGTCTCCTCCTGAACACCTCCAATGAAGGTGACTCCACTACCTCCACGGGCAGCACATTCCAATGGGCAATCACTCTCTCTGTATAGAACTTCTTCCTAACATCCAGCCTAAACCTGCCCTGGCACAGCCTGAGACTGTGTCCTCTTGTTCTGGTACTGGCTGCCTGGGAGAAGAGGCCAACCTCTGCCTGGCTACAACCTCCCTTCAGATAGTTGTAGAGAGCAATAAGGTCACCCCTGAGTCTCCTCTTCTCCAGCCTAAGCAACCCCAGCTCCCTCAGCCTTTCCTCATAGGGCTTGTGTTCCAAACCCCTCACCACCTTCGTTGCCCTTCTCTGGACACTTTCCAGCAAGTTAACATCCTTCCTAAACTGAGGGGCCCAGAACTGGGACACAGTACTCGAGGTGCGGCCTAACCAGTGCAGTGTACAGGGGCAGAATGACCTCCCTGCTCCTGCTGGCCACACTGTTCCTGACGCAGGCCAGGATGCCATTGGCCTTCTTGGCTGCCTGGGCACACTGCAGGCTCATGTTCAGCCTACCATCAACCAGTACCCCCAGGTCCCTCTCTGCCTGGCCACTCTCCAGTCACTCTGACCCCAGCCTGTAGCACTGCATGGGGTTGTTTTGGCCAATGTGCAGAATCCGGCACTTGGATGTGTTAAATCTCATGTACATCCATGTATATCCATGTATATTTCATCATCATGTACATTAACATCCATGTACATTTCAGCAACCAATTACAGGGCTTTCAGTAAAGATGTAACATTGCTAGTAGTGAGCTCTTTCAGCTAAAAAGTTAGTATATAAGAATGTTTACCTCTTCTTTCTTAGTTTCATGTGCTCTCTGGACAAACCAGTTTACTTTTGCTTGTAAGGACCGAGGGGTGCACTCCAGAAGGGTGCTGTTGTATTCTATTCCATAAACAAGTCGCTCCTCAGACTTTTCCATAACTTCACCTGGAAGGAAAAGAAGTGTTTAAAACATATGTTCTACTACCAGTACTTGTTGCATTCCATATTCAGGGTATGTCTAAATTTAAGAATTAAGTTTAATTCAGAACCAGCCACATAGTAACTGAAAAGTTTTTGGTGAAAGTCTGATATGGTAAGTTAATTTTCTGATATCTGGCTAGCACAGGATCTGGCCATAAGATAAAGAGTCTGAACAGTGCCATAATATAGTTTAGATTATACAGAGAGAAACAGATCTCATCCTTTCACACTGGTGATTGATTCTGCTTGACTCTTATGAAGAGTTCATCTATTTCATTTTCATCCAGTGAAACAGAAGGATTCAGTATGTGCTTAAAGAAAATAGTTTAATCTATTTAGGGATATAAGTGAGAGCAGATAGCTTTTTGCAGAAGGAAACTTTGAAAAAACCCTAACCAATATTACAAATACCCATGTTGTACATATGCAAAATGAATTTATAGTTTTGGCCCAAGGGTGATTATAAAAACAAGATGAATGAAATTGATCAAAACTCAGTTCTGCTTTTCCACCCAACAAAACATCTGGAGGAAGATAAGATAGATGTTACACCAGTGGAGACCAATTGACTCTTTAATGAAAACATCTTATTCCATATTAGTGAGAAATAATCTTGGGACCAATCATCTTTATACCCTGAAAGTACAGGGTTGGATACCATTGTGATTTCTGTGTTGCATTTCAAACTTACTACATCCTTACTATTTCATATCGGAATATACTTTTCAAAAATCTGCTATATCCTCCAACAGACTTAAATTCTAATGAAGCTTTCTCTGGTTAAAAAAAAAATCTATCTAATATTTAATATCTAAAAATTCTTTCTGTCTAGGTATCTATCCAAAAGAAACTTTTACATTTGATTTTTTTTCCAATATATATATTGGGCAATATCCAAAATACTCAGGAGACTTTTTCCTGTTTGTTTTGCAATTTACAGTACCAGTGTTTGAAACCATCACTTTCCAAGGTTTGGACAAGGACAACAACATTGGACACTATATGATTTTTCCTTGGGGGGTGGAGGGGAGGGTGAGTGTTTTTGTTTGGTGTTTTGTTTTGTTTTGTATTCTTGCTTGTTTGGTTGTGGTTTTGTTTTGTTTGGGATGGGGTGGGGTAGGTTTGAAAAAAATCATGTTGAAGCTCCTAAATACACATTTGTGTTCTGACATGTCATTGCCGTGGAGCTCCTTCAATTCTGGCTGTGTCCTGGCAGTATTTCATATTTATTTCAGGATTCAGCCCTGTTATTTCTTACTGCTGCTACATCTTTCCACTTGCCTTGGAAGCCCTTGAGATGTAGTAGACACTTCCTTACTCTGAATGACAGGGCTTCAGGACTACCTGAATGCAGCTGACCTGCCATCAAAACAAAGTAATTCTTAAATCTGGATGACATGAGCTTATCTTCATGACTCTTACAACTTGTTTAGGAATATGCCAGAAAAAAAAAAAGCAGGTGAGATGATGATCTGGCTCCTATTCTTGGCTCCCTGTGCTCTCTGCTCCAGGCGTTTCCTAGCAATTTGTAAACATGTGAGTAGATTACCAGTGAACTGCTGGCCAAAGCACTGCTGTGCTGCATTTCCATGTCGAACATCTTGTCTGCGGAAACGTCTGGAGGGGAAAAAACAGCAATCATTTGAGATAACTTGTTTAGTCTGCAGGTTATTTGGCTTGTGCTCAAGTGACGTTCATTAAAAACATACAAAGCTAAATATTGATTCCTAAAAATTTAGAATAGAATAGAATAGAATAGAATAGAATAGAATAGAATAGAATAGAATAGAATAGAATAGAATAGAATAGAATAGAATTAACCAGGTTGGTAAAGACCTTCGAGATCATCGAGTCAAACCTATCATCCAACACCATCTAATTAACTAAACCATGGGCCAAGAGCCCCATCCACTCTCTTCTTAAACACCTCCAGTGATGGTTACTCCACCACCTCCCTCGGCAGCCCATGCTAATGGCCAATCACTCTGTGAAGAACTTCTTCCTAACATCCATCCTAAACCTCCCCTGGTGCAGCTTGAGACTGTGTTCTCTCATTCTGCTGCTAGTTGCCTGGGAGAAGAGACCAGCCCACCTGGCTACAACCTCCCTTCAGGTAGTTGTAGACTGCAATAAGGTCTCCCCTGAGACTCCTCTTCTCCAGGCTAAGCAACCCCAGCTCCCTCAGCCTCTCCTCATAGGGCTTGTGCTCCAAACCCCTCACCAGCTTTGTTGCCCTTCTCTGGACACTTTCCAGCAACTCAACATCTTTCCTAAACCGAGGGGCCCAGAACTGGACACAGCACTCAAGGTGTGGCCTAACCAGTACAGTGTACACAGGCAGAATGACCTCCCTGCTCCTGCTGGCTACACTATTCCTGATACAGGACAGGATGCCATTGGCCTTCTTGTCCACCTGGGCACACTGCTGGCTCATGTTCAGCCTACTGTCCACCACTAGCCCCAGGCCCCTGTCTGCCTGGCTGCTCTCCAGCCACTCTGACCCCAGCCTGTAGCACTGCCTGGGGTTGTTGTGGCCAATGTGTAGAACCCGGCACTTAGATGTGTTAAATCTCATGCCACTGGACTCTGCCCATCTGTCCAGCCTGTCGAGGTCCCTCTGCAGAGCTCTCTTACCCTCTAACAGATCAATGTCTGCCCCCAGCTTGCTGTCTTCTGCAAATCTACTGATGATGGACTCAATCCCCTTGTCTAGATCATTGATAAAGATAATTAATAGGATGGGGCCCAGCACTGATCCCTGGGGGACACCACTAGTGACTGGTTGCCAGCTGGATGTGGCACCATTCACCACCACTCTCTGGGCTTGGCCCTCCAGCCAGTTCCTAACCCAGCGCAGAGTGCTGCTGTCCAAGCCACAGGCTGACAGCTTGGCCAGGAGTTTGCTGTGGTAGACAGTGTCAAAGGCCTGTTGTGAGAAGCACTCATTTGTGCATTGGTATTTTCTCTCTACTCAGTCAACTGGGATATCATATAAAAAAACCCCAACATTTATCTGGGGAAGAGACACAACTACCTGTCCAGTTTATGCATGATGACACTGATGTTATTAATGCTGAAACAACTCTGAACCAACTGGGCTAGCAGTGCTAGGAAGAGTTGTAGGGATGTTTATCCTGTATTAGGGTTTTTCTCTCTGGAAGCCAAGGATGCTTTCATTTTAAAGTTTAACTTAGTTTGCCATGTATGTGAATAGCAGTTCTTTTGTTGTTCTGTAACTTAAGGGTGTCGATGATCAATCTCCCCAGATGAGGGGGTGTGGATTGATGAGAAGCTCACCATAAGCCTGGAGTCCATTCATGCATCCCAGAAAGCAAGTCATATCGTAGGCTGTATCAAGAGGAACGTGACCAGCAGGGCATAAGAGGGAATTCTCTCCCTTTGCTCTGCTTTTGTGAGACCCTGCCTTGAATATTGCATCCAGTTCTCAAGTCCCCATCATAAGAAGGAAACAGAGCTGTTGGAGAGAGTCCAGAGGAGGGCCAGAAGGATGATCCAAGGGCTGGAACACCTCTGCTATTTGGATGGGCTGAGGGAGGTGGCCTTGTTCAGCCTAGAGAAGGGAAGACTCTGGAAGAACCTTAGAGCTGCTTTCCAACACCTGAAGGGATCCTACAGGAAGGCTGGAGAGGAGCTTTTCATAAAGGTGTCTAGCCACAGCACCAGGGGCAATAATTTTAAACTTAGGGAGAATAGGTTTAGACTGAATCTTAGGAAGAAGTTCTTCAGTGCAAGGCTGATGAGACTCTGGAGTAAGTTGGCCAGAGTGGTTGCACATGCCCCCTCCCTGGAGGTGTTTAAGGCCAGATTAGAATGTGTACAGTATAGTTATCATAAATGGTAGAAACAAGCAAAGCCAAGCAGTTTTGTTATTCTTGGTATTTATTACTTAAGTAATGCCTTTTTCCAGCATTACGTGAACACAAAAGGCAGAAATTTTATTTGGCATAAATTGAATTCACTGAAACTCTGTAGATTTACACTATATATGCTTAGGAATCTTACTTTGTATTTCTAAATTGGAATTGGACAGTGATTATTGTTTGAGTTCTGTCACATGTGGACTTCTGATCCAATGGTGTTAGTGGACCAAGAAGACAGCTTTAACCTTTACTGATATTCAGAGCAGAATCAATGTTTTGCCATTGTTATTTCAGGAGAATCTGCAAATTTAGTGGGGAATCTGTTGGGCCTTGTAGGCAGAAGTGATAAGAATACATGCATATTATTAAGTAAAAATTGAGATTCTGAGATAACAAAAGAACTTTATCATGCCCTGGGAGCTGTCATTGTAATGTACAGATACTGCAGCTGTGCTTACAAAGAGTTTTGCAAAGCGTCAGTGCTGAATAATGCTGCTACCAGCTTTGCATATCTGTGTATACAGACAACTCAGAAGATACATTCTCTTATATGATCATACATAAATACTGTAAACGGTAGCTTTGAAGAAAAAGGAAAAAAACAACAAACAAGAAAAGCCCACAGCAGCCCTATTTAGCAAGAACAGGACAGATAGCAGGCCCATAATATATACTCTTCACTTCTTGAAGATCATTGTAGAGCTAAAAATGTCCTAATCCTGTGAAACAGGATATTTCTTCAGTTATTAGAAATATTCAAGGAAAAAATTTCCATTCAGGAAAATACAATTTCATTAGTTTGATGGAATTTTACAGTTGTGAGTATAAAGACTGTGGAAGATACATTTACCAGTGTCTTAACTTTTTTTTTTTTTTTTTTTTTGAAGACAAGGTGAAAAAAAGAGAGGTGTTAAAAGACAAGGAGATGCTGAGAATGTTTTCCTACAAATACTGACATAAGCTTGGTATTTGTTATTTTTTTTCCAAGTAATCATTTTAGAATTCCATGAATAGCAGAGTACCAGACAATTCAGATCAGCTACTCCAAGGAACAATTTCCAGAGATTAGAAAATGTACTGAATCTATGGAAGTGTCTTTTGCAATCTCTAACTTTGTGAGTTTAGATTTCAGTCGGTAACCTTGTACTTTCAGGAACTTAGTAAAAATTATCTGGAAGAAAGCAATACAGTTGTCATTATCACCATCATCCTCATGTTTCTTTATCCCAGGGATAGATAAGGCAAAGTTGAAAAGACTCAGGAAGAAAAGGATTGTTGAGGTTTGCAGAATTGAATCAGTAAGATGAATTTGGGCTTGCAGAACAAAATGATAGAATCCCCCACTCCTGCCTGGGCACCCAATTGCAGGCAGGCAGCAAGGAAGGCAGGGAGGTTCAAGGGAAAACCCTATAGATCTGGGCAAAAAAATCTGTTAGGATCTCCCTTGTTAGCCATGAGGAATAAGGATATTTGTGAATCTGATGATGTGATGGAGAAAGAGGCCAGAGGGGAGAGGAGGTAGGAAAGCAACTGTCAGTTTCATAATATTAGCTAAGGAATCAGAGGTTACCAGACCTACTGAAGCTGAAAGACATTTTAAAATGATTTCAGTTTTGGTTCAGTTTTGGTTCAGCCTGGATGGTGAGCTGGCACAGCAGAGTCTCACTTGCAGAATTTAGGGCTTGTTTAGATAAAAATGGAACCTGCCTAAATCAGACTGCAGCATTTATTTAAGTCCTGGACTTCTTTCTCAACATACTTCATGGAAGGTGAATGCAAAATAATTTCCATCTAGCATCTTAAATTTGCAGTATGCCAGAGTCATACACTTGTAACTACCATGACATTGTGTGCTGCACTGCCAGGATCAAGATATTTGTATTTGGGACTTGTTTTTTATTTCTCTTTAATGAAATCCTATATTTATTTAACTATTCAGGCTATCAATTTTCAAGGAATTATATATATATTTTTTATATATATATATATATATATATATTTCAAAATTCAACACATTAGGAACCAGATGTCAAGCAGAGGGTTATTTTCTGTATTTATGTTGCAGCTCTCTCTATATCATGTTTGTGTCTGAGTTTACAGTTTTTCTGTTTTGTGTTTCTCTAAACACTTGCCATTCCTCAGAAGCATTCACCAGTAGTATTCACCAGTAGGATCATTAGGATCATAGTCCTCACCAGTAGAACCGGAATTAAAGACAGAGTTCTTAGCAGTGCACTGCCTGCACTAGCAGGGCTACTTTTGCCTGTCAAAAGCCCATCACTGAGCAGACAGCAGTAGTATTAAAGCCAGGTCAAGCGTGCTTGAGGTACAGCTTAAGGAGCAGCTCCACAAGTCCTTATGAAGTGAGGGCTGACAGGAACAGGGGGATCAAGTGCTCTCCAATGTTTCTTGTACTCATGTTTCTTGCGCTACCCTGTACAGCTGAGACAAAGCCAAATCAAGATATGTATGCTCTGGGATGAAATATTTATTTTATCCCAGTGGCCCAAACCAGCCATGGCAGGGACTTGCTTTCTCAGGATCACTTTGTATCAGGAAACTTCAAGCTGTCTACTGAGACCTGCCTTTTCCAGCAGTGGTCTCCATCTGGTACTCAGCAGGAGGAAATTTTAAACTTCCATTTACATGTTCTGAGTAGCTCTCCCTGCTTCATCATGTAACACTAAGTTAGTGTAAGCTCATGAATTTAAAATGCTCTGAGCTTCAGCTATGAGCTAAAGTGACCAAAACAAATGCCATCCAGCCCTCTCAACATTATTATTAGTGCTTGCTTGTTTTTTCCAAACTCTTACATATAAACCATTTTTTCAGACTTCAAGAATATTCAATTGACTGCAAATACTTTTTTCACTACTGCAGTGTTTGTCTTAAGAGAAGGAGGGTGGTAACAGCAGTGTTTTCCTCTTTGTAAAACTGGATCTGATGAATGTTATGGTAGTAAGGCACAGGAGTGTGCTGGGGTGCTGCCTGTGTCACTCAGCTCTGGATAAATGTATGTGTTCAGGAGACTTACGGGTTGCTAATCTGGCAATTGTCTTAGGTGAGACATATGTTTAAAATGTACAAAAGAGTTCAGGACAGAATGAGCTCCTCTTTTTTTTTTTTTTTTTTTTTTTTGGACAATAAGTAGCTTGGAGAACAATATAAATGCTGACACAGTCCTATCAGGTTACTGGGAAATGTTTAACCCCCACCCTCCTTCAAATGACATTTATATGTGACTTTTAAAACTCACATGCTTTATAATTGCAGTATTCCAATTTCTACTTATGGTGTAGGAAATTAATTTCCTGGTCCACTATATAGATCCTCATCTTTCTTAAACTGGAGACTGAAAATTTTAGCCAGACTCATCTCACACTGAACTGAAAACAAGAGCCTACTTCCTCCCTTAGGTCTGTGTACATGAGGCATTAGAAGGTTATGCAATCCTACTTGTAAAATTGGTGTAGATTTCATATGCAGTTTAACTTTAGTTATGGATGAATTCTTTATTATGCTGATTTATTGGCTGTTTTCCATTTTCACATGTTAATGTGCTTTAACCCCCAAAAATGAGTTACTTAATGCTTTCTCTGTTCATTATCTTTGAGAAAAACCCAGGGAAATGTCTATTGTGGGGAACAATGCTTGTGACTGACTGACTCTCTTCACCACCACTCTTTGGGCCCAGCCATCCAGCCAGTTCTTAACCCAGTGAAGCATCCACCCATTCAAGCCATGTGCAGCAAGTGTCTCCAGGAGGGTGCTGTGGAAGACAGCGTCAAATACTTTACTGAAGTCCAGATAAACAACATCCACAACTTTTCCCTCATCTACTAAATGGGTCCCCTAGTCATAGAAGGAAATCAGGTTTGTCTAACAGGACCTGCCCTTCATGAGCCCATGGTCACTGGGTCTGATCACCTGATTGCCCTGCACATGCTGCATAATGGCACTAAAAATGATCTGCTCCATGACCAACACTGAGGTCAGACTGACAGTTATGTAGTTTACTGAATCCCCTTTCTGGACCTTCTTGCAAATTAGTGTCACATTTGCCAATACCCAATCAAATGGGACCTCCCCACTTATCCAGGACTGCTGGTAAATGATGGAAAGTGGCTTGGTGAGCACCTCTTGCTGTACTCTTTGGTGTGTGACATCTATCCCCTTTAAACTCGTCTATGTCAAAGTGGTGCACCAGGTTGCTGTTTCCTCTTAGATGACAGGGGCTTCATTCTGCTTCTTTCATGCTTGGTCAGGTGTCTGTGCAACTGAATGCAGTAGCTTGGATTTGAGAGCAAAGCGAAAAGGACAGGTATATGGGAAATTACTGCACAAAATAGTGAAGGCCGGAAGCCATGAATAAGTGCATAATGATAGAGAGAAGTCTCCCCAAGGGAAAAACTGAAGCACTCAAATTTGGTTTTTGCTTTGAACTGGCCTCTAGCCTGATGTCTTAATATAGTCAGTGGAGAAAACCTAAGCCTACCCTAAGCTCTTGCAGATACTCTGGTTTCATTTTGGCTGAAGGAGGTTTCTGACACTTAACACAGATTCTTGTTTGCCTTTTCTGGTTTTTTTTTTCTCTTTTCCTTCTTCCTTCCCCCCCCAAGTAAATCCTGTTGTATGTGCTATTGCAGCTGTATAATGCTACCAAAATTGGTCTCTGTGGCTCTGAAGAATCTTCTGCACAACAAAAGATGTGTAAGAAAACTGATGCTTGTTTAAAATTTGCCTCAAAAATTATTATAAAGGCCTCTGATTCATTCACAAAAATATTCCTACTATTGCAATTTATGCCATCCTGTTAATCTGGGTATTTTTCACCCCTTAAAGATGCAATAATAAATTAGCATTGAACACGTCTACTCACTATTCAGTTCTTTTTATGAGGGAAAGATTCAAAGTACTTTGTGTTACAGTAGCAACTTTTTACATAGGCATTTTGCAAACCAGATATCACAAAAAGCAGCATTTCTTACCTCTTTGCCTGCATTCCTGTAGGATAGTAACGGGAGCAGGAGATACCATCCCAAGCACAATACGGATCTCGAGCCAGGCAGCAGTCTGCACAGGCAGTGCCATACATGTCACACTGGTGGAACTTCACTTGTGCTATTACTGACTCAGATCCAATGTAGAGCTGTTGCTGGTGAGAAAAACAAACAAAAAAATGCCACCACAAATGATTAAATTCCTAGAACTTCCACTGAAACTTCTGATATGACTGGAGTTATAATAAAATGTTAGGTTAGTTGTGCATCCAGCCTATGCCCTGATGGAGGCAGAGTTACTCTGTAGGAAAATACCTGATTACAGAATCAAGTCTACTGCATAGGGTAGCAGAGCAAAAAGAAGGTAAAACTAACAAGTTTATTTTGGTATTTCCTTGCTTCTGAATGTTTAGTTGTGTGTTTGAATAGGCAAGGGATTTAGCTTCTTTTTCTTTCTCAAGTTAGTTTCCAATGCCTCCTTCTCTACACATTTCTGTCACCTAATGGATCTGTAAAGAAACACTTGATGTGGAAGCTTTGAACAAAGAAAAATTTTGGAGAAGTTTTAACCAATCTTAATCTTATAGTGAGATTTATCAGGTAAATTTAACTCTTGGTGAGGATACTTACATGCAGTCACATATAGACATGCACAGCACTGCATAAAAGGTGGATTTATCTTTTGTTTGCTGGTGCTGTGCAATCCTTTCTTACCAATTTATTAGCAATAATCTACTTTAATATTTGTTGGTAGGGTTTGGGGGTTTTTCAGCATTAGTGTAAGACTGAATCTTGTGAGTTCACACAAATGTCCTCTTCAGATCAAGTGAGAGATGGCCAATCTGATTAATGAGCTGATGGCATAATAAATTCAGAAAAGAATAACTTGAATTTACAGGGAACTGATAAAAAAACCTCAAACTTCTTATAGTGAATGTAAACAAGTTAACCAAGAAATGTGCAGTGTGCACTGCAGTAGGAATTGTTTATGCAGTCAGAAAAGGGATTCTTACTGAATACTTAAACTGTGCTAAACCTAATGGTCAAACTCAGTCCATATTTCCCCCTTTTAGAGCAAGCTTTCAAAATGTAGTAGTTTTAAATTCTTAAAGATCAAAAATAGAGGCAGTTCATTTAGTGTGGCTTGACTATCACAAAAAAGGGATTTTATTTCAGATAGTTATTTTTTGCTCTTAATTATAACTACTGTATCTGATTAGGTCACAAAAAATTTAATCTTAGAAATGCCAGGGAGAGAGACTAGAAGAGTATGGTAATAGCAATGCTTGAAGACTTTTTAATACAAAGTAAACCAGATGATAGGAGTGGGAACTCAATATGGCTGGAATGAAGAAGAAACCTAAGATGATGATTTTTTTTTTTTTTTTTTTTTTGAGGGGAATTCTTTCTTGTCTGCGAAGGTTGCAGTGTGATTGTCTCAAAAGACTTGAAGAACACTTTCAGTGAGACATATGAGATGGTATTTTTCTCTTTCATCTTTTAGCAGGGGCAAAGACTACTCTAATTCTTGGTTCATCAGAAGAGGGCAAAAATCATATGATATCTAGCCAACTGAACATCAAAGAAGAACATTCCTTCCCAGGCTCTGAAGATAACTAACTCAGCCCTGAAACATGATATTTTATTGTACCACTGACTTAGTGAAGACTGGTTAGTGTTTTAAGGATATTTTGACAAAGCTGGCAAGGGTGTCTCCACAGATTCACGAACTCCAAGGTCAAAAGAAACCAGCCAAAATAGTCAAGCTGAGAAGCTATGTAAATTCCTCTCCCCTATCCCCCCACCCCCTAAACTGAACTTTTAAATAGACTTGTTCTTACAGATTTCATTTTAAAGATAAAATTAGTTGGTACCAACCCTGTTCCTGACATTGATTTTTAACATTTATTTTGTCTTTAGTACCAGATGCATGTACTTAGTACCTTAGTACTAACTGCATCCTTTGTCAAGATTAGGTTTATCTACATTCAACAAGATGAACTCAGTTAAATCTTGATAATGCTTTACTGTCAGTGTTCTGGAATCCCCACACACATACACTATGGGTAAAATTTTATATCTGAATATTCCTGTTCTCTCCCAGTCTTTTGTCCCATATCCTGAAAAAATAAACAACTTTTGTTCTTCAAACACTGGATTATTTTGCCAGCTTTTTTTACAATTCCTTATGCATTTTGAAGGTAGTTCTTGAATTAATAGAGTTGGCATTCTTCTTGGGAGCTAGCTGTAGTGGAAGAAGACTATTTCATTTTATATACAGTGTTTCCTTTTTAATCTTTCAATCTATCATATGGTGTGGATATCCGTGATAAGGTACAGATGAGAATCTGTTACAAGAGTAATAAATTAGGTATTTATATTAGCCAAAACTAGCAAAAACTCCAAAGGGAGTCAGATTCAACCAGCCTTTCATGGACAACTGAATATGTGGGAGATCCAGCAAGACTTGTTTTGCACTGATATCCCCAGGGAGTTCAGGTCTGCCTGTATTTATCAATGAGGAGCTTTTCTGTGAGTTGCCGTATCCACCAAGCTATTCCCCTGATTACTATGCCAGTAACTCATCAAACAGAGTGGGTTTTACTTGCTTTGACATGAATGATAGTGTGAACTCATGAGAATTCAAAACCATAAATGCTTCATAAAGAAACAGAACATACAACTGTAAGTTTATATTACAAAAAGACGACACCTATCGGAGCAGATATCATTATTGGTGGTTTATAGCCTTTTGTCTGTCTGTCTATCCATCTGTCTATCTACCTACCGACCTACCTACCTATCAATCCACCTATCTACCTACCTGCCTATGTCTATACACTTCATAGTTTTGTTACATTTAACTCACAACATTCCAATTTCAAATTTGTGAAAGACTTACCCTTTTTGATGAGATTTCCATAGAAATAATAGGAACTGGCACCTAGAAAATAGGAAATATTTATTTTCTTAGGAAAAAAAAATCATGACAATAAATTAAGTAAAACTGTGCTGATGTTTACTTATTCAGCTTTGCTAGATACTTTGCTTCCTTTAAGTTCTGATGCTACAGACAGATATGAGGTGACTGTGACTTTCAGAAGTATTGCTTTAGAAGAGTTTACTTAAAACAACTACCCAACACTTAATTTAGGATTATCAGAGTAACAGGAACACTACAATTTTCCTGTCAAACATGACATTAGCTCTTGCCACCACTGAATCTCCTTTGTCCTACTTGGAAGTGATAAGTGGAGTGTTCTTTATAACAAAACATTCATTGAAGATAAGATAAAAATAGCAGGAATTCCTTCTTTTACCATTGTCCTCTCTGCCCTCTGCTCAGATTTCCTGAAGCAACAGCAAGATATAGTGTATTGAAAAGCAGATTTATTAAAAGAGCCACTTTCTGTGATTTCCACATACCATACCACACACACAAACACACACACACACACACAAACACACACATCCCAGGTAACAAGTGAACGCAGGTACCACATTTGTCTGGTTGGATATTAGATTTTCCAAGAAGGGTAGCCTCCTACTTTTGTGGCTAACATGACATGATGTTAATACTTACTAAGAGAATTTCATTGTACTAGCTTTTTCACATAGTAAATACTGAGCATTAGTAATGAGTTATTCTTAAAAGGATGGAGTTTTGCCTCATTAGGACTCTGGTTTGCCCACTGTAAAGAGATTAACAGAGTCACTGTTTCCGAGGATTGTTTGGGGCTTTTTATCTGAACCTCATTTAATCTTCCAAGATTATACTAGGCACATTTTTATGCATGCAGTTATACTCTTTTAAATGCTTAATTGGATAGGAAGGAAAAATAAGTAAAATGCAGTAAGTTTATAATTAAAAGATACACTACAACCTCCAAGAATATAAATGGAAAGACAGTAGTCCTGGTTTTCTGCAATATGTTTCAGAATTCCTGTCATAAAATAACTATATAATTAGAATTTTATTTAACACAGTAATTATATATTTACTTGTCCTCAGATTTTTTTAGACAGTATACTTATGCAGAAAATTCAAGGCTTGTGTACTTCATATATGGCACAGCTCACCTTGAATACTTGCAGCTCTTCAAGAATCACCTCTTCCATTGATTCTGTCTCTTGGTTGTAAATGGTAATAACTTTCAGCACAATTCCATTGTCTAGGAATACGTTTGAAAATTAAAAAAAAATCAACAAAACTAAAGATTATAATTGGTTAAATCATTTATATGGCCTTCAAATACATTAAATTACTTTTTCAGACTGAAAACAGATTGAAATTTATTAATACTGGTAGTTGCATTTTGCTCTTATTGATGAGAGTTCTTAGAAAATAAACACCTATGACAATCTGTTCCTGGCAAATAAGCATCAGTTGAGACATCCCTGAGCTTCATGATTAATTGACTTTATTTTTCACACACTGGATCATAACCTCTCGTTGAGCTGCAAAAGGACCAATGAGGGTGACCTTATTTCACAAAAAGAAATTAGAATGGGCAGGAGCTAAATCTATTAAGGCAAGAAAGTGTAAAGTAGCTTTAAGTATATGATCCCAGTATTTAAAAGGTGGGAAATTGGGGCGGGGGGGGGGGGGGAATGAGGTAGGAAACAAACTATTCTTAATTGCTATCCACATCTCTGTTCCTTCAGCCAAGAGCACATAAGCTCTCAGTGGCTCATTTTCTGAAGTTCTTGGCCTCCTTTAAGGAATCATTGAACTGGTGTTGAGCTGAAGGTGTAAGTCAAAGGAAGATGAGCCAAAAATAAAAGCTGCACTTTCAAAAAATCTAAGGCACATTGGAGTTTAGATTTATCAGCCTCTCTGTCACTACAACTGCTGCAGGAAATTAAAACATGCAAATAGCATATGGTCTTCCACTACTTCAGCTTTGTCTTGTTGACTATTATTAGAATAGTCTTGCTTTCCTTAATCTGCAAATCTGTCATCAACAACAGCAAATATCACTTCCTTTCTTCTGTTACTTTCAGTCACCTTTGATTTACAAGGGAAATATTTAGCAAGCAAGCACTGGGAAAAATGTTCAGCAAAAGATCAAAGGGGCAAACGCAAAGACAAACTGTTAGACCGGGATCATACACCCCTCCTCAAATAGAATCTATAACCAAAAACATCCATTTTGTGACATAACAGTAAAAAGAAATTGCATTATTAGCTCTGATTTTAATAAATATATCTCTCCTCAAGTCCTGCTGACAGACATTTGAAAGTTAGCCCAGATGTTCCGTCTTCGTTGATGAACCTTTCTAACCTGCACTGCTATGCTTAGGAAACTTCCTCTCAGCACTAATACCCTGTTTATTTATGTTGCACAGCAGGTTTTGGACTAGGATGAAAAAATAAACTTAACCCTTTCTACCATTATGTTACCTAGAGTAGCAGTTTTTTGATGGGAGCCTTGTCAATCAGAGATTGAAGTGTTCATTCATGGATTTCTAAAGCCCAGATTCCTGTGCTGGAATTTCTTTTCGTTAGACAAGGATTAGACATCTTGAGAAAACTAAGCACCTGTTGGGTGCTGGTAAAGCATAGCTTTGTAAATACACTTAATTCCCCTTGGATTCAACTTTGTTGAACACAGGACTTGTGTAAAAGAGTATTTGATAAAATATCTCAATCACTAATTCAAGTGGAAAGTATGAACAGTCAAGGCATCATTATTAAATCTGGTGCACAGAAAATCAGTGACACATGGCACAAGGTTTTATAGACCACCCAAAGTCTAATATTGAGACTATACTGAGGCGTAATAATCCTTTGCTCTTGTACAAATATGGTTCTTTTGAGCACTCAACACTGAAATGTGTTTATCAGAAGAATTTCATTAACAAAATATAATTCAATGTAACTGCTTTCCTAGACAAAATGGTCAAAATTAGTTGTGACACCATTTCCATTGTTAAATTGATAAAGTGCAAATCTATGAATCTTCAAATTTTGTACAGACAGATTAGATGTGACTAAAGTCTTGTCTGGTTCTAGGATTTTCTTTTATTTTCTTAAGTTTTCTTATTAATCTTGCTATTTAATTTTTGGTCTCTATCCATCTTAATTTCATTCATCCTGTAGGTTAAAAAAAACCCAAACAACAATAACACACACACACACACACAAAAAATCCTATTAAATAATGTTCTTGCTTGCTTTCTTTAGTTTACCTGTACCAATGAATAGGACATCATATTGGCCATCTTCAGCTTCTACTCTGTCCACTGCTATTTGCTTAAGATTGTATTTTCCATCTGTTTTAACTA